>JALIGW010000003.1:25120495-26320495 GCA_023053685.1 Diadophis punctatus similis
AAGCATATGCAATTCTACATAAATATAGCCTTTGGGGGGGGGGATGAGGGTATTAGTCTTACATTGAGATTCCATCAATCTTTCTTGAGAGTAAAATTCTCATAGGGAACCCTTAAATCCCCAAGGTTTTCCTACTAAGGAGGCAAAGCAGCAACAGGTTGAAGAGGAAGAAATGTTTCCATGTCCTGGCCTGATGCAGCATTTCTCTTCTCAGTCTTCATGGAATTATACAATATAGCAGGCAGTCTGTCAGCCATGTCTCTGACCCTTGCAGAAAATGCATCCAATAAACTAAACTGCAGGTGATTATTCTCATGGAGAGGATCTATAAAAACATAATTACCCCATGGATTAATTCTGATCCTCATTTTGAGCCGCTCTCTTCATCTACTATTTGCCATGATATAAACCTTTCTGGCAACTTGCAGACAAGCAGATGTTTGGGAGTCTAAATCCAGTCAGCAACATCTGAGACACATGATACTGAGTTTGCATTTGGGCTCTTGTGATTTGCATGGGCCATCTGTGTGTGATGAATGCTTACATGTTCTATCATGGTGATACACAGACATACACACACAGGGAGATCCTTGGTACATTTTGTATAACCCTGATTGCAATTGCTGGAGACTCGACTATTTTATAACTATAATGAGAGCACAATTCTCCCAAAGCAATTAGCAATGGGTGGGAAATAAGAGTGTTCTGCCCTGCATTCTTTTTTCCTTTTTTTGATTGCATTCGGTTACATAGGAAAATTTCTTACTAGAATAGAAAATCATCTCTTAACTTCCAATTAATCCAAACTTAATCATAAGAAAAGAAATCATAAGAAAAGAAAAAGTGATGTAGCTTAATGGCTGAACACATATTTGGATTACCAGGTAAACCATAATCTACTATTTTATGGGGTGGGATCCTGTGTTTCTAAATGATGTCAAGTTGAAGACTGCAAAAACCTCTATCTTCCCTGATGATAATATAAATCATTGTAGTGGAATTGGATGGGACATTTTGGGTACCTTTTTTTTTTTTGATAAACAATTTCACAACAGTTTATAGTGTTACTGAAGCAAAACTATAACCATTTAACAGGGCAATGTTAAAACTAAGATCAGTTTAAAAAAAAATTGAAGGAAAATATACAGTTTCTTGATCTTAATGATTAGATAAACATCTAGTTCAAAAACTAATGTCCCTGAAGTCCAAACATGAGCCAAACCATCCAAGAAAACTCCCTGTTCTTAATCTTCTGGCTCTTCTTTAATTTTCTTCTTTTTCTTTTTCTTCTTTTCTGTATTCTCCACCGCCATACTGGTCGATGGCTCCTCTGCACTGTCTTCTACACAAACAGACGTTTCTTGAGTTTTCTGTTTTTTCTTTTTCTTTTTCTTCTCTTTAACATGTTCCTCCTCTTGTTCAACTTGCTCATCCTCATCCTGTTCCTCTTCTTTGATTTCTATTTTAATCTTCTTTGCCTTTTGTGAAACTGCCTGTTCTTCATTTTCTTCCCGTTCCTTGCGCTTCTTTGGGACCAGGGGGAGCGTAGATTCCCCAGAGGGATCATACACCTTCACTTCACTCTTGTGCTGGTATTTGTCTGCACGAGCCACAGCTTTTCCAGTTCCACTTATTCGTCTTATTCCTTTCTCCTCCAGGTGCCGTAATCTTGTTTCTACTTTCAATCTGTTCTCGGCTCCCATCTCAACACTTGAGCTCTCTTCAAGGGCATCATAACGAATAATCAACGCTGTTTTGGCTGCTAGCATACGTGAAATCTTTCCTTTATTTTTAGCTGATTTTGGGTACCTTTTAAAAGAAATCAGGAATATCTTAATTTTAACATTCTCCCTAAAGAAGTGACATATAACCTTTATATATTATGAGCTGAGCTGGGCAGCAGTTAGAGTGCAGTACTGTAGGCCACTTTAGCTGACTGTGATCAGCAGTTCAGCTGTTCAAATCTCACCGGCTCAGGGTTGACTCAGCCTTCCATCCTTCCGAGGTAGGTAAAATGAGGGCAATATAAATATACATTGCTTAATGGTGTAAACCGCTTAGAGAGTGCTTGCACTATGAGGTGGTATATAAATCTCACTAATAAAATAAATAAAAAAATAAATATAAACCTTAAGTGCCCTTACGTGAGATAGAGTTTTAATCACAACAAAATGAACGATTTTGTTATGTTCCATGATTTTAAAAAAATTATACTCTCTCTCTACTTCCCACCTCTTCTCTCTATAAATATATAAATTTCAAAATCACATCCAGAACTTTATACTTTCTTTTTCCAAAAGTATCTTCACAAATATATGAATATCCAACCAAAATGAGATCACAATAGAGCAAACCCAAGTCATATGTCCCTTCATCATTTTACTCTTCCAGCATAAAAAAAGTTGACAACCAATTTTTATGTATCAGTTTCTGGGGTATCCAATAATCTTTAAGAAATCTACTGAATTAGCTTTGGTGTAAGATAGTATCTTTGCAAAATAAGCAGGAGAGGAGGACTTGCTTAATGGTATCACCCTGCCAACATCACAGGGACACAGACATTCTGGAAAAGAGATCATCCTACAACATCTCTCTAATATAGCCTAAAGGAAGTCATTGCAGATTAAAAATCCTTCTGTTGTTAGGGGCATCTAACTGAGTTAGATATATAGCGAATGTGACTACATACCTTAAGTTTTCAGAGATGGGGAGATATGGAGCTTTCTCTATGTCCTAAATGGAGTTCTCTATGTTCATTATATACGATGTAAAGCGTGTACTGGCCTGCTGATAATATGTGAAGAGGAACTGGAATAGAGTCCAGTGATGATAGTTTGAGCTCCACCAGAATTGTATGAATTACTGTGTTTCAAATGGCTTAATGGATGTGGATATTACAGAAGCCTCCTTTGAGATCAAAAGAAGTTTAGATAGTGGAATATGCATAGAGTTCCTCTGAATACTCTAGGAAACATAACTATCCTGAAGCCAAAGAAATGGAAGAGTGTTTCACGTATTTAAAGCATAGGACCAGCTCAATGTTCCCATTTATAGGACAGGAACATGTTGATATGCTAGCAAAGACCATGATTTTGGCTTTTAATAGTTTACTTCCAGATCATCCCCCTTACAATATTTAGCCAGAGAGATTTACTACGTCATTCGCATACCACAGGATGGACATTTGCCTTTTTGATAGCTGAGTCCAGATTATCTAAGTAACCTACCAGTATTTATAAAAAGTATGCATCTTTGTTTAACATACTTAAAGGTTGTATATGTGCTTGATAGATGACCTTGGGCATTGTATCTGACTTTCACAAATTTATTTATTTGTTTATTAATAACATTTATTGTCTGCCCATCTTACCATCAGGTAACTCTGGGTGGCTTACAGCCATAAAATATATATCTACATTAAAACATAAATAAATGTTCCATAGAGGGTGAGAATAAGAGACAGTAACTGTTAATTGACCAAAAACATTCAAAAAAACATTCAGTTTTTCTCATAGTTTACTCAAGAGATGGAATCAAATGCAGACTTGAGAATTGCGAACAGGTGCAAGGCAGAACATGTGGTTATATCTTAATTAAACACTGAATCAGTAGGCATGGTGATTAATCTGGCCTGTTTCTCCACAAGGTTTTATTGTTCAAGAGCCCATCAGTTTCTAATACAAATGTGTGCCCTGTAGCAAATAAATGATCTGTATCTTTAAATATGATTTAACTATATATTAAACAAAGCAGTAGGTTTAGAATTGTCCAGCATGTATTTCAATATTAATATTGAATTTAAGTGTAAATACATTTAAAAATGCTTTTGGACCAAATATGTTTTAATTAGCTGAATTATTTTCCTGCATTAGACAATCATTTTGCAAAAACTTGAATGCCCATTAAAAATTACCTGTGATTATCTCAAATTGTAAGATTATAATCAAAATAAGGGTAAATGTTCTACTTACTGTCCAGCATTTCCAAATATGTCTTGTAGCATTTACTTCTGGATACAGAATTTTGTCTCCTAAGCAACTTCTATTTTTTTTATTTTTGCAGCCTTATACTATGTTGTAGCTCTGCAAGATCAAATTAAGTACAATACTTTATAAATGTAGTATGGCTTGAATTCATTAAAATGTCATATAAAAATTAATATTCAACTATACATTTCAATCCTGGTAAATCAGATGGGTATGCAATGTCCACTTTCGTGAGCCATGGATACTGAAAATATATGAATTTGCTACACAGTTTTTTTGTCAATACAGTTTTTATTTATCTCCAAAGTTAAAGTACAAAATAGAAAAAAAGAAGGAAAAAATGAAACAAATACAGAGCAACCAAACAATAGTAAGAAAAATGTGTGTACAAAAAATAATAAATGACAAATATATTATATCATTAGCATTAACATTAAACATAAAATGTCCACCCTAGTTGAATGCTGAAAAATATATTTGAAATGTGTGGTACACACTTGCCCCTACAAGTAATTATAAACTTTCCCATCTATATTCAATTAAAATACTATATTGCAAATTTGCTACACAATTCTTATATTCCACTGAGTTTTTACTTCAAACACAAATGCAACTTTCACTATTTGGTATTCTCTTACATGGAACCATCTCCAAAACTTCAATTGTATAGAGTTGTCAGAAAACTAAAGTGTGTGTTAGAACCCTGTTCAAACGATTGGGTGTGTTAATATATGATTAAGCCACAAATCATTGTTATGTGTATATTGCTTTAAATGCATTGTGGATGATTACTATATAAGCAAGCAAGAGAGCATGCTCAATGTGGTTGGTGGTTTATGGTTTAGTGTAATGAGTGGTGTTTGACGGTGTGTTCCGGATTGAAGACTCTCTCCTGCTTTACTGATGAGTAGATTACTTTATGACTATGTGAAATTGCTGTGAAGGAGAAGAGTAACTATCTGTGATAGTATAGAATTAAGTGATAGCTGTAATCTTTGTTTGTGAGTTAAAACAAAGATAGGCAGGGGGCCATGGCGGAGCGAAGCTGAGAGGCAAACCGCTGCAACTTAGCTCGACTTTCTTCGCTCAGACTGCCGAAAATTCGCAGCGTGGAGCCTCGAAGGGGTTAGCGCGAGGAAGGGGAACATCGGGCGAGACGGGAGGAGGTGCAAACCCCCGCCGAAGCAGATGGAAGCCCCAAATTTGAGCGAAGAAGAAACCAGCAAATCACGCTGGTCCAGAGGCATGGCCGCCTGAGCATACAGCAAGGAAGGAGAGAGATAGAGGAACGGCAAAATATTGGTGAATCATTGGAAACATCGGATCAAATTGGATTACAATTTTTGATTTTCGGAGAACATTCTAAAATAGAAGAGAACGATCGGCACCCTCGAAGGACAATTGAGCCTCCAAAAAAAAGAACTTAGCGGCGCCTTAGCGGAAAGGAGCGAAAGGCGAGACGAATAAAACAAAATTAACAGACTGCTTTAAAGGGATACGATCCAAAAGAGCTACAGATCTACGGGACCACGGGAAAAACAGTTGAGAGTGGAAAAAGGAACTTACGAGAAGATCACATTAGAAATACTATGAAATAAAAGGAGGAGGGGGGAAAAAAAAGGGAGAAAGAACAGTGACAAAGCAATCTTCCTGAACGCAGACATCTTGTATAGATTGTAAAACAGAAATAGAAGATTGAAGACTTCTCCCCAAAAAGACACTTGTAAGATATAATATACGATACCAGATCAACTTGAAATTGAAAACTTTAATTTATATATTGATTTAGTAATATTGATTTAGTAATATACTGATATTTAAACTTTAACATATAGTTATCAAAATTATTAAAGTTAAAAATAGTAATACGTGGATACCTAAATAATTAACTATCACTGTTATTATTATATATTAGTTTTCTTTTTTACGGAAAGTAAGAAATAAGATTCTTAAAGATATTAATAACAATTTATATTATGATACTGAATTAAGTGAACTTATATATTTATATAGATATTTTTTTTCTCTCTTCTCTTCTTTTTTCTTTTCCTATGATTACTGAATACTAAACTATTTAGACTGTTTAGATTGTGAACTTACAAAGATAGAAATTGTTAGTAAATATTTTTGATAAGATAAGTTAAAAAAAAAAAAGAAGAAGGGGAGGGAATATAATAACAATAACATAATAATAAGCTCTTGACAGTTTTTTTTTCAAAAACAGAAAATTGACGTTCAAATGATTAACAATTAATCCTTCTTTCTTATCTCCCTATCTCAAAATACGAATAATATTCTCCAATACTTTCCTTTATTGTACCTTAATGAATTTCTGACCTCCCTTGGATTTTCTTAAACTCTAGAATCCTTTACTCCATTTCATACCCCCCTTTCTCACTCTTTAATAGCTAGTTTAATCTTTTACCCTCTACTTCTTACTCTAAGTATACCGATTATAGAGAAAGTATAACGATAAGAAGAGGGAAAAATATATGAAAGTGTGGAATAACTTTTTCAGCAGAGTGATCATGTCAACAACAACTACTGTAACCAAACCAATTAAGAAACCAATCCCAGTAACACCTTCAGCGACAGGGCAAAAACTGATCACAGAAATGGCAACTACTGAAAAACAAGGACAAACACCATCACTACATACCATGCAGGCCACACTAGACAGAATACAAGAATTCATGATGACACAGCAAGAAACAATGGTAAAAATGCAACAAACAATATTTAATAATCAGGAGCAGACTAATGAAAATTTTGAAGAAGTTAAGGGAAACATCAAAAAATTAGATAATAGAATGGAGGTAATTCAGGGAGTAGTAGCAAAACATGAACAACAAATAAAATATTTAGAGGAAAAAACCGACATAACTGATAAAAAAATAGAGGAAACGGAAGAATCACTAAAAACCAAAAACAAAGAATTGGAAGGGGCCATTGCCCTTCTCGAAATGGAGAAATCAGCATTCTACCTCAGGTTCCAAAATATACCAGAGGTGAAAGAGGAGGAGTTGCGTGATCAGGTAGCAGAAATACTAGCAGAAGCTCTACAGGTAGAAAAAGAAGAAATAAATAGACATATAGATGAAATTTACAGAGTACAAACAAACTTTGCCAAAAGACACAAGTTACCCAGGGAGGTACATGTACGATTCACAAAAAAAGCAATAAGAGATGAAATCTATAAAACTACGAGAACAGAACAAATACTACATAAGGAAAGAGAAATTAATGTATTAAAACAAATTCCCAAACGAATAAGAGAAAAGAGAAGGGACCTACAATACTGCACTGCAAAACTAATAAGACAAGAAATTCCTTTTAGATGGTTGATTCCGGAAGGAATCCTGGTGACTTGGAAAGGGAAAAAAATAAAGATAGAAACAATGGAAGAGGCAGACCAATTTATTGAAACATATTTAGAAAAAGAAGGAGAGAGCAGTGTAGAGGGTGAGGGACAAAGTCAGGAAGAAAAAGAAATGTTGGAAGAAATGGAGAGAATGAAAAGACAAGAGAGAGAGGGAGATAAGAGAATGAAAACAAAAGAAATAAGAACTGTGAGACAAACAAGAGCAACAAGTAAAAAATAAAATGCAAAATCAAATTAAAATATTTTCAGTTAACATAAATGGAATCAATTCACCAATAAAAAGAAGACAAATACTCAATAGACTACAGAAACAAGGTTCAGATATCACATGTTTACAAGAAGTTCACATTAAAAAAGAAGAGTATAAGTTATTACAGCAGCCCAAGATAGGTAATCTTTTCACATCCTTAGCTGACTCAAGGAAAAAAGGAATAGCACTATATATCAAAAACTGGTTAAGCCCCAAACAAATATATAGAGACACAGAAGGAAGAATACTTATGGTAGAAATCACAATTGATAAAACTAAAATATTATTAATAGCCATATACGCTCCTAATAATGGACAAAAAGAATTCTATACTGAATTATATCAACAAATTATAAAATTAGAGAGAGAAAACATCTGTATAATTGGTGACTTCAATGCAGTAGTAGATGCCAAAGAAGATTATAAATCGGGATCAAAAAAAAATTCTGAAAGAAAAATTTTACCCAAAAATTTCTTTGAAATTGTGAATGAATTTAAAATAAAAGATATATGGAGAGAAAGACACCAGAAACAAAACCAATATACATACTTTTCAAACCCACATCAATCCTGGTCCAGACTTGATATGGCCTGGTCAAATATAGAACCAATTATTAAAATAGAGAGTGTAGAAATAGAACCAAATACGTGGGCGGACCACAATCCCATAGTAATTACAATGAGAGGAATAAATAAGACAAGAAGGAGATGGATGATGAACCAGAAAATAATAAAAGAAAAAGAATTTAAACAATATATGGAGAAAGAACTAACTTTCTTTCTACAGGAGAATTGGAACGAAGATACATCTATACAAAACATTTGGGACACTATGAAAGCATATGTAAGAGGACTATCTATTGCTTACTCTATTAAAAAAAATAAAAATAAAAATAAACAGATTAAGGATTTACAAAACAGGATAGGGGAATTAGAACACAAATTACAAGAGACACCACAAGATAAGGAAATAAAAGAAGAAAAGGAATTAATTAAACACAAAATAAACCTGATAACACAAGAAGAAATCGCATTAAAAATTAAGTCAGCCAAACAGAACCATTTTGAACATGCTAACAAACCAGGTAGATGGCTGGCTTATAAATTAAGAAAAGAAAAGGAAAAAAAAAACAATACAACAACTAGAGGATTCGCTAGGTAAAATGCAGTTGGCAATAGAAGAAAAAAAAGAAATAGCACGAGAATATTATAGAGAACTATACAGCAAAGATACTATACAAATCCAAAATATACAAGACTATTTAAAAAATTCTAGTATAGCGCAATTACCAGAGGATATTAAAAATAAGATGGACGAAGAAATAACACTGATTGAATTAGAAAAAGCAATAAAGAACCAAAAAAATAACAAAACCCCAGGACCGGATGGTATTCCAGCAGAGTATTATAAAGAATTACAAACGATTTTAAAAAGTATACAATTAATTACATACAATGAAGTACTAAAAAAAGGAGCAATTCCAGACTCATGGACAGAGGCACTAATAACAATCATCCCCAAAGACACCAATACGAAACATAAGATCCAGAGTTACAGGCCAATCTCGCTGTTGAACTCAGATTATAAAATCTTTGCCTCCATAATGGCGGAAAGACTTAAAAAAACGCTTACTAAAATTATACACTCAGATCAAAATGGTTTTTTACCAAATAGACATATCAAAAACAATATCAGAACAATTATAAACATTTTAGAATATTATGAGACTCATCCAGGGGAATCCATGGCACTCATATTCCTAGATGCCCAAAAGGCATTTGATAATTTAAACTGGGACTTCATAACAAATCAATTAGATAAAATGAATTTTGGAGAAAACTACATAAGAACAATTAAAGCAATATATTCAAAACAAACTGCAAAAATCCTCATCAATGGAGAAACTACAAAAAAATTTAATATAGAAAAGGGAGTTCGACAAGGCTGTCCTCTCTCCCCTTTATTATTTATATTATCATTGGAATCATTATTACAAAAGGTAAGGGAAAACAAAGAAATAAAAGGACTCAAGATAAAAGAACAGGAATATAAATTGCAGGCATTCGCAGACGACATGGTTTTCAATATAGAAGAACCTCTAGAGGTAGGATCAATTTTACTAAAAGAAATTAATGAATTTGGGAAAGTAGCAGGTCTAAAAATTAACAAACAAAAAACTAAAATAATAACCAAAAATCTGACAGATACACAAAATAAGGAATTAGAAAGGAAATTAGAAATACAAATTGTAAAGAAAATAAAATATTTAGGAATCAACCTGTCAGCGAAATGCACAACAATAAAAGAAGAAAACTATATGGGAATTTTAAAACAAATTGAAAAGAAACTAGATAACTGGAACAAATTACAAATATCTCTAATAGGCAGAATTGCAGCGATTAAAATGTCAATACTACCTCAAATTTTATACTTATTTCAGACTATACCAATCAAATTAGAGAAAAAATATTTTGAAAAACTAAATAAAATACTAACCAAATTTATATGGGCCGGGAAAAAACCAAGAATCAAATTAAAATATTTACAACAAAATAGAAATCAGGGAGGGTTCGGACTGCCAGACTTTGAATTATATTATCAAGCATCTGCTTTAACATGGATAAAGGACTGGATACAAATCAAAAATAGACGCTTACTGGTATTAGAAGGTTATGACTTACATGTAGGGTGGCATGGATTCCTCTGGGATGATAAACATAAAACACACTCATATTTTAAAAGACATAAAATCAGAGACTCCCTATTAGGAATCTGGCTTAGAATCAAAAAACAATATTATACTAAGATACCACCCTGGTTCTCTGGCATGGAAGCCATTACTTACCCAAACACAACAAACCTGGAAAAAATGGTTACATACGAAGAAATACTGGAAGAAGGAGGAGCCTTAAAATCTATATCAAAATTAGAACAGGGAGGAATTAAGATTGACTGGTGGCCATACTTTCAAATTAAGAACAGATTAGAAAACGACAAGAGAAAATATGGAATACAAAAAACTAAATCAGAATTAGATAAAATCTTATTAGACCAGGAACAAAAAGCAATAACTAAAATATATAAATTTCTTCTAAAAAACAAAACACAGAAAGATATAATAAAGGGAAATATGATAAGCTGGACGAAAAATTTTGGACATGAAATACCAATTAATCAATGGGAAAAAATATGGAATCAGAACTACAAAATCACAAAATCAGTCTCATACAAAGAAAATTATTATAAACTATTCTATAGATGGCACCTCCCTCCAGCGAGATTGGCAAGAATGTATAAAAATCTACCACCAAATTGTTGGAGATGTCAGTGTAAAACTGGATCCTATTATCATATGTGGTGGACCTGTCCAAAAATCAAACTCTTCTGGAATAAAATCAAAAACTGGTTAACAGAAATCACACAACAAGACTTAGATATTAAACCGGAAATCTTCTTATTGGGAATTATCAACCAAAAAATGGAAAAAAAACACTACTATATCATTTTACATATACTAACAGCGGCAAGAATAACGATAGCACAAAATTGGAAATTAAATGATATTCCCGAGGAAAGCAGTGTAATCAGAAAAATTTTGGATTGTGCCGAAGCGGATAAGTTAACTATGGAATTGAAAGGAAAGGAAGACTCCGACTATTATGAAATTTGGAATTTATTTTACAATTGGTACGAAAAACGAAAACAAATATCATCAATGTAATAAATGTAAATATAAGTTAAATAAGACACATAGAAATTAGAATAAGGAATTAATAGAGAAAATAGTTATATTATAATAATATATATGTATACTATGATTTTACAAATTTGAAAGTGCCTTATTTCTTATGAACTATTATTATTATTATCAATACTATCATCAATATTACTATCGTTGTACTATTATTAATACTATTGTTAATATTACTATTAACACGATTGATTTATAAAATTTATCACATAAAAGACAAGATAAAAGTTGGAAAATACATAAAAATATATCGCTAACATATACTCGCCGTAGAACAAATTATAGAAATTAACAGCTCTATAGCTGTATGCGTTTTTTATGTTTTGTAAATGTTTATATTGTACTTCTTAATGTCATAATGTTTTTTTTTGTTTTGTATGTTTGTTTGTTTTTAAATGTAAATAACTTAATAAAAACTATTTAAAAAAAAATAAAACAAAGATAGGCAAGAAGAAGAAACTTCACATTGACTGAATAACTGTGTATGACTTGGACTTCCTATTTAACTTTGCTACTATTCAAGTAAAAACTACTTACATACTAAAGATATTCTGTTTATTGACTGAATAGCATTCATATCAAACTGCAACACCATTACTACAACACATTTCGCTGTGTATGTGCTTAACAGCACAATAATTCCTTAACAGTGTGTCTCCCAAGATTCTTTCTTTTCTTCTATATTGCTTTCTGTAGATTTGGATTTATACCACTGAACTCTTGTGGATTCCCGCAATGAATATGGACCAATGTGAATTCACTGCCATTTACACTTTTAGAAATGAAATCAAAGCAAGAATAGGAGGTCTGAAATAACTCCACTTTAATTATTAAAAATACACACATAGATACACATACAAACTTCCTCCTAACAAAAGAGCCAATTAGATTGAGAAAAACGAGTTCCTACCAAAAGCCATGAAACGTAGAGAGTTAGTGGGAAAACCATTGATGGACTTCTGCTTGCTTAACAATTTACTATTTCCAGGAAGAAATCAGGTGGGCGGGCTTCCAGATATAGCCCTGTTAAGGAATGAAAGTATGTACAACATTTTAGGAAACGCCTCAACTGTAATTGTCTTTGAGAACTCTCCTCTGTAATGGCTTTGGAACAGCTAATGGGCCCTCAGTCCTGTGCAAGTGCATTTAGGATTAAATTGATGTAAGTCTGCAAAGTAGATCTGCTAACAATGATAACTAAATAATGGCAAGGAAACAAAGATCACTTCTTACTAAATATATCTGAAATCAGTTCTTGCTATGAATTAATTTCTAATCCTTAATTTTAATTTAAGATTTCATAGCACTGTACTTCTCTTTGCAGAGCAGGTTTACTCTGAAGAGGTCTATGTTCAGTCTGACGAACTTCTCTCTCTCTAATGTGTCTGTGCATCAATTCTATTAAGATTATCAAATAAGAATTTTGGCGCATGCATTTTATATTGCTATCTATCTATTAATCCTTCACAATAATGGAAACTACTCCCTCTCATTTTTCCATTGTGTATGCTGCAGCAAATTTATTCTAATCATTGTTATATCAGACAAATTAAAATGTTCTTCATATATTTAACCTTACTTCAGTTTGAAAACAACTTTTCCATTGCATCACATTATGAACAGAATTATCTTCCAGAAATGATTTGCTTATTAAATTAAATTCTCAGATCTGTAAACTTCTGCTTTCTTCTATATTATTCATGGTTTATTCAATAGTACTCAAGGACAATAATTAGGAAGTTGTAAAATAGAGACAATTCCTTTGGATAAATACTTATGAGATTCTCTGATCGTCCCTGTTCCTCTAAACAACTCACTTTGACAGGCCTTGAAGTTACAGAGCATTAGGACAATCTCTTCAGATGTTCTGATTTTCCATAGATCCCAATGGATAATGTGTTGAGATCCAGATGTTATTGAACCACTTCAATAACTTCATCACTGAATTTGCTCCATTTGTGAAAGGTAAGGTAAAACTGAAGCAGAAGGTAGGACAAATTCCATCCAGGAGGGAGAAAATTTAGGCATATCATTATATACTGTTCATAGCTACTGTACTCTCTTTTCCTTTAAAAGGGGCTCTAAGCACGTTGTTCATTGAGTTATTATTCAGATGAGCTTTCTAATCAAGAAAAGAGTGAAGAATGAGAGCTCTCGTGCTGCCACTGCATTGGCATTGGCATGTTTAAAAGAAAAGCCACAGAGAAAGTAGACCTATTGGCCACTAACAGAATAAGATGAGATCCTCTTCTCCAGTCTTCTGGACTCTCTGTAAAATCTCTTTTCTCCCATCCAATAAAAATAGCAATAGCACTTAGACTTATATACCGCTTCACAGTGCTTTGCAGCCCTCTCTAAGCAGTTTACAGAGTCAGCATATTGCCCCCAACAATCTGGGTCCTCATTTTACCCACCTCGGAAGGATGGAAGGATGAGTCAACCTTGAGCATGGTGGGATTTGAACCAGACGTGGGTTCCTCCCGGTTTGGACCGGTTCTATGGAACTGGTAGTAACTTGGCAGCCTGGGTTGCTGGAACCGGCAGTGACCCAGGCCTGCCACGCCCCCGAACCGGCTCTCTCGGCAGCATCGTAAGTGGCACCATTTTGTTTTTTCCTTCTGCGCATGCGCAGAAGCTGGGTTTTTAGCACTGTGCATGCATGCGCATTGCATCAGGAAGCGAACCGGCAGCGAGGTAAGCCAGAACCCACCCCTGATTTGAACTGCCTAATTGCAGGCAGCTGGCAGTCAGCAGAAGTAGCCTGCAGTACTGCACTCTAACCACTGTGCCACCAAGGCTCCTTGTATAAATATAAATGGCCTGATTCAGCCTGGCATTAGTGAACAATCCATAATCTAAACTGATGAATGTTTAATGGAGAATGAATAGGGAAATTTCAGCCCGCTATAGTATGGTGGTGTGGAAGAGGTATCTCTGCATTGCTTTTAAAAGTAGAAAACATAAAAAGTTATTTCACTGTGGTTTCTGGGTCCCGCGAAATCATAAAGACCAGTTCCAGTTTGCCCTTCCCATGCTATTTGCAAGGGATGGAATGTGACTTTTTTTTTTATCCAGAAAGAAAGAAGATTCACCAAATGTAATACAGAAATGGAATTACTACAGATATGTGAACTGATTCAGTCAGTGGTTGCATGCAATCCAGTCAGATTATTTACTAAAACAACTAGTAGCTGCATCTTTACTCAAATCCAGGATATAAAGAAGGCATTTATTTGTTTATATAGGCCCATGATGGCGAACCTATGGCACGGGTGCCACAGGTGGCACGCGGAGCCATATCTGCTGGCACGCGAGCTGTTGCCCTAGCTCAGGTCCAGCGTGCATGTGGGCACCTGCCAGCTGATTTTTGGCTCACACGGAGGCTCTGGGAGGGCGTTTTTGGCCTCCAGAGGGCCTCCAGGGTGGCAGGGCAGGGCGTTTTTGCCCTCCCCAAGCTCCAAGAAAGCCTCTGGAGCCTGGGGAGGGCAAAAAATGGGCCTACCAGATCCACCGGAAGTCAGGAAATGGGGGAGCAGGGGTGCGTGGGGGAGCATTGAGTATGGGTGTGGGCACGCGCACGCGTGCGATAGCGGGCGTGTGCACTATTTCGGCACCCGAGGAAAAAAAGGTTCGCCATCACTGATATAGGCCATTGAAAGACTTGAAAGACCATAGTTAGGGAAAGATTGCTATCGGGGGGAAATCTATATGTGGTTGCCAGAAGTTAAAAATGACTTGATGGTATACAGTCAATTAATTTGTATGCAGAGTTCCAAGAAAGATAAAGAAGGGTTTTAACCTTGACAGTAAGAATTCTGGGCAGTTTATGAGGGGGGGGGGAATGCTATTCTTGAAGATTAACTCTTTTAAAATTCTTTCCCAAAACTACTTAGGAACACACAATTTAAGAAAACTAAAAGCTACACTTAGAGTTTGAACAGCAGGTTAGGAATCACTCTCAAAGTAGAGGCAAAGAGAAGGAAATAAGAAGTGCCAGAACAAAAGCTAAATTTTATTTAATCAATACTTAAATGTAATTCTAATCAAATAATTATTCCTCATTCAATTATTTAGTAATCCCCTCTCTGCAGTTAAAAACATTCAGTTAATTGATAATTTTCGTGAGAGCTCTGCAACCATATCAAAGACTTTGTGTTTTGCAAGCGGCCTTGAAGCTTCAGGTGGTGCACCCTTGACCTAGAAAGAAAATGTCATGTAAACAAGAGGCCTACAGGATAAATCTGTTATCTAGAGTTGCACATTTTTTTGTCTTTGTTGCAGTTAACAAAGCACTAAGAAAAAGAATGACTCCTACTTTGGGAACATGATGCCTACCTAGGAGTTGGAAAGTTGCTCTGATTATATATTATTTCTTGAAAGAAATGCAGGTGGCCTTCATAGTGTCAACATTTAGAAAATCAAAAAACAAGCCTGTTCACTTAGGAGATAGTGATATAATACTGCCCCAAGAAAAAAAATGATTTTACCTAGATGCCTGTTGTCTATCCATTGGTGGGCATATTTTTTTGTTGTTGTGAATTGTAGTTATTGTTCAGTGCTAATGAACTGTATTTTTACTGATCTGTACAAAAATTACTGTACAAAAAAACAGCAAAATTCACACATACATACTGTACATACATACAGTACAGTACATACATACATACATACATACATACATACATACATACAGTACATACATTCAATAATAACTACATAATTTATTTGTCAGTAGCAGAGTCAGGAAAGTAACTCTTCCAAATATATGCTTTTGTTTCATATTCTTTCACAATCTACAATCCCACAAAAGCCCATGGTTAGGTGATGCCTCCAGAACTTTCCAAAAATTGCTGCCAAAATATAATTTCATAGTGACAAATATATTGGGAATCCTTTTAAGCATGGGAAATGATCATATTGAATTATATACATAACATATATACATTTATCAGCAAAAAATCCTACACACACACACACACACACACACACACACACACACACACATATATATACTGTGTATATATATATATATATATATATATATATATATATATATATATATATATATATATATATATATGTATGTATATATATATATATATATATATATATATATATATATATATATATATATATATATATATATATATATATATATACTGTCTATATATATATATATATATATGTACTGTGTGTGTTTGTGTGTAACATTTTTTGCTGATAAATGAAAATAAAGGGAGACTATTATAGATCTATTTCGAGCTATTTTGCTCTCGTCAGATAGCCATACCCGTAGTGGGAATTGAACCTGGGCAGTCTGCTTGAAAGTCAGAAGATTAACCTCTGAGCCACAAGGTTCTGTTCCCAATCATATATATACACACACACAATTCTACTATTCCCTTTTGCTATTCCCTCAGTGAAATCTCAGTAAATAAGAAATAATCTGTCGAAGAGAAACTAAAAGAATAAGAATTAAAAGAACAAGGAAAGGAAATATAGCTAAATGTAGTTTATAAGAAAATCATTTGTTGCATTCCTCTATACTTTTCTATCGCATACAAGCCATCTTGATTCTAATACATCAACACATGTGTTCTTACATTTTGCTTTATCAATTTCTACTTTTTTCCTTTGGAGGATTTCATAGACTTCATCTCATAACATCTACTTTGGCATTCCCTCTCCTCTTAATTTACAGGCCATTAACAACTATAATTGGAACAAGGAACTCCATCACTAAGCAACATGGTCATAAAGCAAATAATCACATGACTGTGCCAACTTATGTTGGCAGTTCCGGCAGTTCCAGTTGTAGTTGTTAAGCAAATCATGTGTGGTCATTAAGCGTAACTTTACATGACTGTGACTTGCCCTTCCTGCCAAGTTTCCCCTTTCCCTTTGCTTTTGGAAGCTGTCAGTGAAGGCAAAATTGCCACAAAATGGCAATTACATGACTGAGGCAGGGGTGGGTTCCATTTTTTTTTTACTACTGGTTCTGTGAGCGTGGCTTATTTTGTGGGTGTGGCTTTGAGGTCAGGTGGGCGTGGCTTCAGATGGGCATGTCTTGGTGGTCAGGTGACTGGATGGGCGTGGCCAACTTGTAAAATGTGGTGAAACTCACTTAATAACGCTCTTGCTTAGCAACCAAAATTTTGGGCTCAATTGTGGTCATAAGTTTTTCTTTCTTTCTTTCTTTCTTTCTTTCTTTCTTTCTTTCTTTCTTTCTTTCTTTCTTTCTTTCTTTCTTTCTTTCTTCCTTCCTTCCTTTCCTTTCCTTTCCTTTCCTTCTTTCCTTTCCTTTCTCTTTTCCTTCTTTCCTTTCCTTTCCTTTTTTCCTTTCCTTTCCTTTTCTTTTTTCCTCCTTTCCTTTCCTTTCCTTTCCTCCTCGTTTCCTTTCCTTTCCTTTTTTCCTTTCCTTTCCTTTCCTTTTTTCCTTTACTTTTTTCCTTTCCTTTCCTTTCCTGTCTGTCTTGTCTTGTCTCTCTCTCCCTCCCCCTTTCTTTCTTTCTTTCTTTCTTTCTTTTTCTTTCTCTCTTCTCGGCGGGGGAGAAGGAAGAAAGTGCTCTGGGACTGGGAGGGCGGGCGGCCCGGCCCGGCAGCACCATGTCCCCTGTCATGTGCCATCCTGGAGCGCCATTGCCACCACAGCCGTCCCTCTTGCCTTCCTGGCTTCAGCTCTGAGACCAGCAAAGAAGCACAGTTGAGCAGGGCCGGGGCGTTAATGCGGGAGTGGTGAGGAGTTCAGGGCAGGAGGTGGTTGGTCTTTGTGTGCAGAGGGAAGGCGAGGGGAGGGCAGGGGTCCCCCGCCACCCCTCCTCCATGCAACCTGCTGCCGCCGAGCGGTCTCCTTCACGCTGCCCGCTTCGCTCGTGGGGTGGATGGGCTGGAACGTCCATGCTTCTTTCCTGGTGTGGTTGAACAGGGCCAGGGCCATTACCACCCTTCGCCCTGCCTGAACATACAGCCACTGTGCCCACCTCTCGCCTGTCGTGGCTCCAATGGCGGTGGCTTCAGGAGACGCAGGCTCGTCTGGAGCTGCTCCCCTGAAGCTGAGCCCGCGGCTTGTCCCCGCTGCCCCTGGGTGTGAGGGAGTGGGCGACTGTATGTTCGGGCAGGGCTTGTCTGGAGCAGCTAAACTATGTTTAAGCAAGGCTGTTCTTGGCTGTACCTGAATCCAGCTATAAAGAACCTGGCCCAAAGGCATGGAGCAAGAACCGTAGCTTCCCCCTCCCCTCTTCCCCACCAACCCTAACAGTAGGACTCAGAAGAATGGCAGCAAATATTCAGAGTAGATTTTGCCAGCAGTCAAAACCACAGGAAAAATTGACATTTTTAAAAACTCTTGACTAATAACCACACGGGTAGAGTTAGTACTTGGGCCAGCAAAAATGACCCCGGGGTTGGACTAAGCGGTGGGGGGAATGACCCCGGACAGTGGCTGCAGCAGCACTCATCATTGCCTAAAGGCGTTCACATTCTGAGTCCTTTTTGCCCTGCTGCGGCCTCGGTAGCTGCTTGTTACCCTGGCAACGGGCTCTGCGCTGCCACTACCAGCAGAGGCAAAAGTGGCTCCTATCTTTCTGATCTCTGCACTGTAGTCTTTTCCTTCACCTCAGCTGGGGCTCAGCCTGTCAGTGAACAGATTAGCTCGCAAGTCCCTCCTGCCCATTGTCCCCTCGCCTTCTCGGGGAGGGCAGCGGGCCATCTTGGGAGTGAAGAGGAATACAACCTAGTACCCACACAGACACACACACATAAGTAGGGAGCTACTCTTAGCACAAACTGTAATGTCCGAGAGCACCACTAGGAGGCTCCCAAAGGAGCGGGAAATACAGGCACTGTGATTGGTGGATGCTTGTTGTTCAGGGGGTATAAATAGAGAGCTGTAAGACAGAAGCTGCCTCCTGTCAGTTGTGTTCCTCTGTTAAATAAACATTATGGTTAGAGTTCCTCACGTCTCGTCTTTTCCCTTCACGACACAATACTGGCGACGAGGAAGGTAGAACGCCACTCCACTCAGGAAAGTCTGCAGCGGACTGAAGGTGAGGCGAGTGCCTGTCAGTAAAAGACTTAATAATCACCACAGGAAGAATGGCCACGCAGCATACGTTTGCCCCATTTAATCCGCCTAGGGAGACATGGGCATCCTATGTAGCCCGATTCGAATGTTTCCTCATTGCTAATGAATTCACAGGGCTGTCTGGAGATAGAAAAAGGGCTTACTTTTTGGGCTTTTGCGGGACAGAAATGTTTGAAACAGCCCAAGCCCTGTTCGCCCCACGCTCCATTCATAGCATTCCATGGGAGGAGTTCATGGAGAAGCTGAAGGACCACTATGCCCCCCCCTCCATCAAGATGTGCAAGGCGTTATGCCTTTTATCACAGGAATCAGACATGGGTTGATTGCGCCATGGCACCCAGCGGGAAACGGGATGGCCGAACGCATGGTCCGCACAACAAAGGAGACCCTCACAAAGTTAGGCCCAGGGGATTGGCAAACGAAAATAGCAGAATTGCTCCTCACACAGCACACCACCCCGTGTGTAGCCACCAATAAGACGCCCGCAGAATTGCTCATGGGCAGGCGGCTACGAACCACACTTGACCCCCTGCATCCCCAATACTCAACGGAAAAACCTCTCGATTCGGCCCGACCAGATCGTTCGTTCCAGATTGGGAGCCCAGTGTATGCCCGTAATTACACAGGTAGTCCTTTATGGGTCCCCGGGGTGGTCGTGGCTATTTGCGGGCCCTGCTCATATAGAATCTTGTTAGAGAATGGCCAGGAGTGGCACCGCCACCTCGACCAAATTCGGTCCCGTTGGGGGGAATTGGCTGACTCCAGCCCCGTACCTGTCACTGACAATGACCCACCTGAGGAGGAAGGGAGTCATGCCAAAGAGTCTGTACCGCAACCAGGGAGTCAGTCCCATGCCGCAAACTTACCTGATTCTGACACTGGGAACGACGGGGAGCACACGCTAGCCCCAGCGATGGAGCTGGACCAGCCACCTGTCAGCGGGGGGCCGGAGGATTGCCCTACCGGAGTCCTAAGAGAGCTGAGAAGGTCTAGTCATATTAGAAGGCGTCCGGCGTACCTAGCGGATTACTCATGCTCCAACTTAGGGGGAAGGGGTGTAATGTCCGAGAGCACCACTAGGAGGCTCCCAAAGGAGCGGGAAATACAGGCACTGTGATTGGTGGATGCTTGTTGTTCAGGGGGTATAAATAGAAAGCTGTAAGACAGAAGCTGCCTCCTGTCAGTTGTGTTCCTCTGTTAAATAAACGTTATGGTTAGAGTTCCTCACGTCTCGTCTTTTCCCTTCACGACACAATACAAACTACACCAGAGAAACCTCTAGAACAGCGGTCTCCAACCATGGCAACTTTAAGACTTGTGGACTTCAACTCCCAGAATTCCCCAGCCAGCAGAGCTAAATAAATAAACTAACTTTGTGCCGCTGCCTGCCTGCCTGCCCACTCTGGCTCCACTGAGAATAAATGTTGCCCCGAATCATTTGGGCTGGAAATGAAACCCACCCCATAGGAGTTGTCCACAGGAGTTGTCCTTCTGCTTTCCCCGGTTGTTTCCCTGATTCGTCCTGTTGCTTTTCCCCCCCTTCAGTAAAGTTTTGCTTTGCACAGCCACAAATAACTCACATGGGGAGGAACTGTTGGGTTCTCTTTTGAAATTCAGCAGCGCTGCTACAAAACTGGGAGGTTTTCTCATACTGATTCGGTGTATTTCTCCTCACCAGTCCCTTCCCTTCCTTTCCTGTTAGGAGAGCCTCCTGCAAAAAGGGCCAATCGTTCTGATTTTTCAATGATTTTTTGTAGTGTATGAATCAGGGAAGCAACTGGGGAAAGCAGAAGGACAACTCCAGTGGATAAAGGGATGGGGTGAAGGTGTGGGGGTGTTTTCCAGCCCAAATGATTCAGGGCAATGTTTATCTTCGTGCCACACACCCAATACAATGTCTGTTCTCAATCAGAAATTTTTCACTAGAAAATTCGTCCCGTTTTCTCCAACATCCTCTTTCCCCACCGAAGTCCCCCTCCTGGGAATCTACTAATAGCCTCTCTCCTCGTAACTAAGCTTCTTTCTTCATTTTTTTCCTCTTTCGACCCAACATACTGTAAGAGGACTGGCTAACTGGCAATCTCCAGTAAAATTTGTATCTCACAGCCCTCCCGCCCCATGTCCTGCCCCACCTGCCACCCCCAAATTGTGCCCCACTGCGTGAGAGGCGCATCTTACCAGAGACTGGCAGCTCCAGATCTTGCGGCTTTTTCGGGGTTTTCTAAAAAAAAAAAACCTGCCTCTCCAGACGAGCTTGAAAATGTCTGAGAGGGAGGGAGCAGTCAGGTAGTGTTTTCCCCCCACCTCCCTGGGCACCTGCAACCTCGCAGCCTGCAGCAACTCCTGGCTCTTGCACAGTAAAGGAAAAGTTTTCGGGAGTGTGAGGCAGTTAACTTCATTCTCTTTGAGAGCCGCTTTGCACCTTGTTTGGGGTGACATTTGCAGTGCCCAAAGTTCACAAAAAAATCCCCCCCAAAAAAGCCCAAAACAAGATGGCGGCACATGTGCAGTGTCGGAAACTTGGCTTCTGCACATGTGCAGAAGAAGAAAAATCTGGGGGAAAATCCCCCACCCCCCCAAAATTTTTTAAATAAAAAAAAAGATGGCGGCACCCACAGACCGGCACCAACAAAACCGGTTCAGTGATGTCATCGTGACATCACCACCAGGTCGTTACCCATTTGGGTGAATCAGGAGGAACCCACCCTCAGAGGCATACTGCAACCAGTGTAATTGTGCACCAGTTACCAAATACCCAAATCACAATCACATAGCAATAGCACTTAGACTTATATACCACTCCACAGTGCTTTACAACCCTCTCTAAGCAGTTTTACAGAATCAGCATATTGCCCCCAACAATCTGGGTCCTCATTTTACCCACCTCGGAAGGATGGAAGGCTGAGTCAACCTTGAGCCAACCAGAACTGAACTCCTGGAGTGAGTAGTGAGTTAACCTGCAGTATTGCATTCTAATCACTGTGCCACCACGGTTCATAGCTGTAGGGACGCTGCAGTAGCTGCAACTTTGAGGACCAGCCATTAGTCTCCTTGTTCAGCATGATTGTAACTTCAAACAGTCACTGCACAAGTGGTCTCTAAGCAAGAATGGCTTCTATTTTATTTTTTATTTATTTGTTCTGCAATTCAATCACATTCAATCTCCCTGAATGACTAAAACATCTTCATTTATTTCTTCAGGACTGGTCACTCACTTTTAATATTTAGTCCACATTCATATACAGTAGCATCCATACATTCTTAATCCTATCTCTTTTTATTTCATCCAAACTCTCTTTTAAGTACTGTATTCCTACCATATTCAGCTTCCTATCATGTTTCTCCTGACATACCCAATTCTCAAGTCCATATAACAAAGTGGTCAGACCCATGCTCTTACAAACAGTTATTTTCACTTCTGTTGACCAAATTTCATTTCTCACAATAGAGACGTTATTGCAGTCAGCAACCAATCCCCAATTTCGCATTTCTGCCACACATCCAATAATTCTACCCTTTCATTTTGGCATATGTTTTATTTATTTATTTATTTATTTCATCAGGCATGTATTAGAATAACAGATATAAAAACATAATTATGAATACATGAAATGGATACGAATAAATGGGAACATTAGGACAGGGATGGTAGGCACGCTGGTACGCTTATGCACACCCCTCTGAATCAACAAATATACAGCAAACTTTCTCACATTCAGATATTTCTCTGTGGCTAGCTGAAGAGCAAATATCTAGCCTGCACACACCCCTGCATGGCATAAAATCACATTGCACATAAATTGTGCTCATTTCATCTCTTGTACTCTTTTCAGTTACAATTCTGCCAAGCACCTTCTCAGGCATACTTAACAGCTAATCTCCTGATAGTTTGCTCGTTCAGTTTTGCTACCTTTTCTTTGTATACTAGAACAGTGATGGCATTCTTCGTATCATCAGGTACGCACACATATTATACCAGACATACCAGCGCTAAATAAGCAAACCACTTTCATATTTCTACAGTTACACCATTCACAGTTTTTAAAAAAAATCAAAATTTTTACACCATTTACACCTTCCTTTTTTCCAGTTTTTGAGACAGTGT
This sequence comes from Diadophis punctatus similis, assembly GCA_023053685.1. Classification (NCBI taxonomy): domain Eukaryota; kingdom Metazoa; phylum Chordata; class Lepidosauria; order Squamata; family Dipsadidae; genus Diadophis; species Diadophis punctatus. The sequence continues at coordinate 25,144,054 of JALIGW010000003.1, forward strand.
CATCTGTATCACTCGTTTCAATTGTCCCAAAGGTGCCTTTTCAAAAGGCAACTGGACTTTTGTTTTTCCTTGAAGATGTTTCGCTTCTCATCCAAGAAGTTTCTTCAAAAAATTTTGTCAGTCAGAACTGAAGAAGCTTCTTGGATGAGAAGTGAAATGTCTTCAAGGAAAAACAAAAGTCCAGTTGCCTTTTGGAAAAGCACCGTTGGGACAACCATGACCCGGATGACTGAGAATCTCTATAGACATTCATTTCAGTTCTATTCTTTGACATATAACTATCCTTCCCATACAACTGTTTTAAATAGCACTTCCATGTGTCCCTCCCTCCAGTTTCAACAGAAATCATTTCACCATTTCACTTTTATTCTAAATCCCATTCAATCAACTTGAGCTCCTGGTTTAGTCTTCTTTATCCATTTAATTTATTCAGCAATTTCTCTTCTCTTTTAATCTTAGCAATTCTGTCCTCCGTTTGGTTACATTCTTCACAACTATTTCTTTCTCAGCCCATTATACAACATTTTCCTCTTATATGAGTCAAGGTTGACTCAGCCTTCCATCCTTCCGAGGTGGGTAAAATGAGGACTCAGATTGTCGGGGGCAATAAACTGACTCTGTAAACTGCTTAGAGAGGGCTGTAAAAGTACTGTGAAGTGGTATATAAGTCTAAGTGCTATTGCTATTGCTATTGCTATTTATATTTTTTCCTAAGAATCATTCTCTCAGACATTTTTCTAATTCACAGTTCCTTTGACTTCATCATATTGTCAAGCATCCTTTTTCATTCTTCTCATTACTACAATTCCATATGTTTCTGAGACTCTCTGTAACATTTTCCCATCCTCTTTTCTTGTATCTATTTTCCATTTCTTTCGTTGGAAGGTTAATCTGTCTTGTAATACTTATTCATTTAGAACTTTTCATTTTTCTTCCTGCAATTATTCTACTGTTACTCTTTCATTTTACAGGTAGTCCTTGACTTACAACGGTTCATTTAGTAACTGTTAAAAGTTACAACGGCACTGGGGGGAAAAGTGTCTTATGGCCATTTTTCACATGTATGACCATTACAACATCCCCATGGTCATGTGATCAAAGTATTTATGACATATCTATGACAGTTGCAGTGTCCAGGGGTCGTGTGGTCACCGTTTGTGACCTTCTGACAAGCAAAGTCAATGGGGAAGCCAGATTCACTTAACAATCGTGTTACTAACTTAACAACTGCAGTGATTCACTTAACAACTGTGGCAAGAAAGGTCGTATAATGGGGCAAAGTGCATTTAACATCTGTCTTGCTTAGTAACAGAAATTTTGGGCTCAGTTGTGATCATAAGTCAAAGACTACCTATATTTACTTCTTTTCTTTTCTTTTGTATTTATTTTTCCTAGAATATATTGTTCACACTGTCAAAACCACATTGACATTCAGAACAAACATTACCACTGTATCCTTCACTAATCCCTTTAATATTTCAGTCTATACAAATTTATAGACTGTTTTAGATTTATCTTCCCTTCTTTTCCATGAGGATGAATGACTAGAGATAGAATTAAACCACTTATTCAGAACAGACTTTCTGGGTTGATTCTTACTATTCTTGAGTCTTTGTATGGTTCAATCACTTTTTGGGAGTCTCTTATTTCTACCCATCCATTCATGTCACCTAACATGAATATTTTCCCCCCTCTGGATTGCCTTCATTCAGCATATTGCCCATTTCCCCCAAAAACTCATCTCTGATTCTTCCATTACCATCATTCACTGGAGCATATATGCAGCTGTCATTAAAGCACTGATTTCTGCTTTCATTTGCACCCATAGCAACCTAGATGACTGCAATTCATCCTTCCTTTTTTATTTTTTGTTTCAAAATGCGCATTTAAAGAAAACGGCCATAGAAAAAAGCAAAACAAAAGTCATCGGGAAAAGGAAAAAAAGGAATGAAAAAGCACGAAAGACATAATCATAATTATAGAGACTAGCACATTTTTAAAACATAAAATTAAACCTTGATCACAGGAAATATTACTGGTTAACTATGTTAATAGAGAGCTACGTTACAGGTAAATAGCAAAAATATCAGATTGTAAATCTGGGGTTGCATTCTTTTATCATAAAATAGGCTTTTTTAAAAAAATACTTTCTTACATTTAGCTTTAGCCATGTCTTTTATAATGAAGACCAAACTTTCACCTTTCTATGTGTATTCATTAACTCTGCCCCACAAGTTCAGATGACCTTAATTCAGATTTGTTACCCCCTTGCTTTTTGTTTCACAGACACACAACAGCTCTAATAGTTTTCATTTCATTTGTTTAGTCATGATTTTTATTCTTTATTCCTCTTAAGATTCCAAGTCACAATCATAGTTTATGCCACAGTCAGTCAGCAGATGGGTGATTGCTATTGACTTCCATTGCTTTATCTACTGTCATGGCTTTAGGTTTTCAGATACTGCTTTTCATATTATACAGAAAATATAGATTAGATTAATAAACTTCACTCATATCCCATTACATGAAGCAATCCAAGCAATTGGTAAGTACAGTTGTAGTAGTTTGGGCATAATTTGGCAAGTATTTAATTAATTTAATATTATTTCAATATTTTAAATATTCCGGTTTTCATCCATACCTTTTTGGTTACTCCCTCTTCTTTGGGGGGGGGGGAAACCCCTTACTAAATGAAAGTATGTCTGCCATTTAGGTCAATGAGCAACTCTGAATATAAAACCTCAAACAACAATTTCTGTAAAAACATTGTCACTGATTAGCAAAATGTCTTTGAATTGCCAATAAAAGTAGCCAAAATATCATTACACAACAAAAAATAAAGATAGTAAACACACCATAGCTTTCAAAGCCATCCTCAAAAATCAGTGGAATGTAAATACTTTGAATTGTTTTCTAAGAGGACCAGTAGTGGGATTCAATTTTTTTTACTACTGGTTCTGTGGGCGTGGCTTGGTGGGCATGGCATGGCTTGGTGGGCATGTCAGGGGAAGGATACTGTAAAATCTCCATTCCCTCCCCACTCCAGGGGAAGGTTACTGCAAAATCCCCATTTTCTCCTGATCAGCTGGGACTCGGGAGGCAGAGAATAGATGGGGGCTGGGCCAGTCAGAGGTGGTATTTACCGGTTCTCTCAAACTATTCAAAATTTCCGCTACCGGTTCTCCAGAACTAGTCAGAACCTGCTGAAACCCACCTCTGAAGAGAACAACATAGAGAAAGCTGGTGGCCTCTACTGGGAGAATAAATGTCACAAGGCCCTGTTTAATGAAGAATTCCATTCTATAAAGATATTGTGCAACTTTCATTTTAATATATTCATTTCTTTATATAATTTAAACAATCTGAAAAATGCAACAGATAGAGACTTTACTCAAGATTTAAATAACCCAGATTAAAAAACTAGAATAACAAATGTAATCAATGCTGTAAGTCAAACACAATTGTAGAGTGTGTTTGGAGAACTTCAGAATCGTGCTATGCTTTGCATTCAAAGTAATAACCGATATGTCAAAATGTATCATTCCTACAAATAAATATACTAAATCATAAATTCCTTCTCTGTTACATGGTTTATATTATATATAGAAGCAACGTTATTAAAGTTATTAAAAATCAAAACTTTGCAAGGGTTATACACCCCCACCCCCCACACAAACACCAATACACAGACATGCACACCATTTCCTGCATTTAAACATATTTCTTTATGCTTTCCTCATATCACGCAAAGCAAATATCCTGCATTTAAGGAAGTTTCAACTATACTCAGAACTTTTACTTTTTATTGATTGTTGGAAAGAAATAAAATAAAGGGGCCCAGGACTAGTATATATCAATTTGTCTATCGCTCAGCAGTATAACACTCTGAAAATAGAACTGAACCAAATGTGGTACTGGGGAAACAGCTGGCATAAGAAGAATTGTTAGTGAAGATGGATCAAATCAGGCCAGGGATTGGGGGGGGGGGACCCAGAAAAAATTCACTGCGGGAGAGGCAGTTGGTCAGCAACTAGCAATATTGCTGACACCTTCCTTCTAAGTCCCTCCTGGTCATGTGACCTAAAGTATAGTTAATATAAAGGGGATGGAAACAATCTTTATCATACCTATTTATTATCCTGTTATGTTGCTGAAAAACTTGATGAATGCATTTTGGGCAACATATACATATGTATGCTATTTTTTTTTAAGTTCCTGCTATATACTGAAGGTGAATCACAACAAAGCAACATATTTTAAACATATATCTTCTATGCTTAAACCAAGATAGAAATGCATGTATCTTCCAAAATATATATTTTTTATTTCCCTTTAGACTGTTACTGTCAGAAGACTGACATTTTGTCGCAGTAGCTAAATTTACATGGCGTTAGAGATGCTGGGGATTTTCCCCCTATGAATTTGTTGCAGATAATAATGGGCCTTTTTTTCTCCTTTTTCTCAATTTTCTCTAGTGTGTACTCTCTTATTTTTTTTCTGAAAGAGGACTGGAGCTTTTCTGATATACTGAATATTTAAAGACTAAGAATTTGCAAGACGAAGCAAAGACTGCCTCCTGCGATAAGAGGAATTATTGTTGTGAAGAATTCCTTTAAGATTCAATCTTAATCATTTTGCTATTGAAATGGAAGAATAAAGTAATATGAGGTTTGAATAGACTTGATTAAAAAGAATAATTATTTTGCTTGGGTGAGTTAAATATATAAATTCATGGCGAGTTTGCATTCGCTTAGCATTCGCCTATTAGAACAGTTCCACTTTTCAGTAATTAGGAGACTGACTTTTAATAAAGAAGAGACTCTTTTGTCTTCCAAGGTCCTTCTTTCTTCTCTTATTCTTGATGACTGATGGTAAATCCTCACTGATGTCAGGTTCCAAAAGTTCACTATTCCAAATCTCAATAACAGAAGTCATGTTGGCTGAGCCTGTAGTTTATCACAGTAAGCTCCTAGGAAGTATGGATCTTCAGACCTCAGTCTTCATGGGTAGTGGATTATGAGCCGTGGTGGCGCAGTGATTAGAATGCAGTACTGCAGGCTACTTCTGCTGACTGCCGATTGCCAGCAGTTCGGCAGTTTGAATCTCACCAGGCTCAAGGTTGACTCAGCCTTCCATCCTTCCGAGGTCGGTAAAATGAGGAGTCAGATTGTTGGGGGCAAAATGCTGACTCTGTAAACTGCTTAGAGAGGGCTGCAAAGCACTATGAAGTGGTATATAAGTCTACGTGCTATTGCTATTGCTATTGCTATTACCAGGAACAACTAACTTGACCTGGCTTCAGCCTTTGTTTCAGTGCTATTCCAAAAATATATTTGTTTTAGCCATTTATTCTGCCTTTCATTCATTTCAAACATTTCCATTCAGGGCAGTGCATATAATTTGCTTTCCATTTGTGTTTTTCCCAGCAGAACAGTTCAATTAAATTCCCAAGACAGGGTGCAGGGTGCAGAGGTAGCCAAAAGTTGTGCGTGAATGTGCTGTCTTGCATCATACAATGATTAGTTCACTGGTTGCAACCTTGCCAGCTTGTGGTGTCAACAAGGGGGAAGGCAAAATCAGCAAAAGGGCAGGCCAAGTATTGAGATGAAAATCCCTGCAGACATCACTGTGGCTGCTCAAATAAGGGAAAGTCTTATCATAGAGTTTTCCCAGATTCCCAAACAGGAGCAGCCAGAGAGGTTGAAAAATATTAAGAGATACCAAACAGGAAATGAAATCCTCAAGAATATTCTCCCCAAACGTGATAACAATAAAATACAATAAAATGAATTCTAAAGCAACATCAAAAGAAATTCTATAACCCTCTAAAATGAAGATTTCCCAAGAGAAGCTGTATAAACTGAAGAATTAAACCAAGAGTATAAGAGTTCAAAATATCTTGTACTGGAAAGACCCCAAAGATGAATGTCTGGCTACATTTAAAAAAAAATTGGAAAAATCAATGAATTTCAAAAGGCAACTGCATTTTGCATTATGTATTGGTACAGATTGGATAATTTAAGAAAATGAAAACCAAATTTGTCCTTTTAGCTCTGTGATAGACACACCCAATTCATCTAATGTTGTTACGTCAACATACATAGATGATGATAGATAGATAGATAGATAGATAGATAGATAGATAGATAGATAGATAGATAGATAGATGATAGATAGATAGATAGATAGATAGATAGATAGATAGATAGATAGATAGATAGATAGATAGATAGATAGATAGATATAGATACTGTATTTTTCGGAGTATAAGATGCACCTTTTTCCTCCCTAAAAGTGGCTGAAAATTTGGGTGTGTCTTATACTCTGAATGTAGCTTTTTCGAAGCTTTTTTTTCAGCCCTAAGAAGGTGCTAACGATCTTCCCAGCTCTTACCTTGCAGGCTTTTTCATTGTTACTCTCTCCGAAGAATGTTTTTCCAGCCCTAAGTCTTTGCTGGGTTTTTTCCATTGCTCTACTTGCTCCGAATAAGTTTTTTTTCTAGCCCCAACCAGGTGCTAACAATCTTCCCAGCTCTTACCGGCTTGCAGGCTCTTTCATTGTTACTCTCTCAGAAGAAGGTTTTTTAAAGTCCTAACCAGGAGATAAAATAATGTGCTGAAGCTGACCAGACTAAGGATGCTAGCCAAATGAATACCTGGTAGGCAGACTGTTTTCCCCTATTTTCCTCCCCAAAAACTAAGGTGTGTCTTATACTCCAGTGTGTCTTATACTCCAAAAAATACGGTAGATAGATCTTATGCTGAAGACATTATATACAATATAATTAACATTTTATAAAAATCACTTTCATAATATGTGAAATGAAATGCCTTTTCTTTTTCCTTTCATTTTTGTTGTTCTTTCATTCTTGCTGTTTTTCTTTTCATGGTTCCTTTTCTTTCCTTCTTCCTTTCTTATTTTGAACAAAATGGCTGACATAGTGGGCATAGCTAATCCCCACACCCTGATTGATCAGAAGGCAAACCATTGAGGCTGCTTTCCACTGGACCTCTAACTCCTTGCCATCCCCCCCCCAGTTCTCTTGACATCTTAATTTATTTTTTCATTTTTTCTGGGTCAGTGGATACAACTAGAGGACTGAACCACAGCCAACCCTGTTTTTCCACTTTTTATAAATGCAAGCAAATCTGTGTGGGAGACATTCTTATAAAGAAAGATATTCTGGAAGCTTGAACTTGCCATTGTAGCATGCCACACTGCATTTTAATCCTTTTCCCAACATTGACAGGTTAAGAGTTCTAATAATACACACCTCTTCTGAGTCCCCACAAAGTGATGCTGAGATGCAGGATATTCCATGGATAAATCGGGATACAGAGCCAGGGGTGGCCAAACTATGGTTCTTTGAGGACCTGTGGACTTCAACTCCCAGAATTCCTGAGCCAGTCATGTATGCATCAGGGGCGGGTTCCTAATTTTTTTGCTACCACTCTGTGGGTGTGGCTTATTTTGTGGGTGTGGCTTGCCAGCCATGTGACCAGGTGGGCGTAGGCCTCAGGAGCTTGGCAGCGGCCAGAGAAGCAGGGGGGCATTGCCCTCCCGCAACCTAGCCCCACGCAGTGGGAGCAGCAAGACCGCGGCAGTGGTTCTTCTAGGAGGCTCCGTCCGGCCTGAATGCTTCTCCCCATTTGATGATCCTAGGCTCCTACTGCCCGTTCCCCCTCCCCTCAGCAGCTCGAGAAGCCTCAAACGTGCGAAAATGCCTGCGTTCGTGGCTTCTCGGACTGTGGCTTCTCGGACTGCTGAAGGGAGGGGAACTGAGATAGGTACTGCCGCCCATTCCCTCTCCCCTCAGCAGCTCAAGAAGCCTCAAACGTGTGAAAATGCCTAGGATGATCACCACGCGTTCGTGGCTTCTCGGACTGCTGAAGGGAGGGGAATGGAGATAGCTCCTGCTGCCCGTTCTTTCAGTGTCTCACACGCTTCCTCAGCCATCCTCCCCTGCTTGGACTCACTGTGGGGTAGGAACGCAGTGCATGCGCAGTGCCTGAAGCTCGGCTTCTGGGCATGCGCAGAAGAAAATTTTTTTAAAAATTTTAAAAAAATTTTTTAATGGCGGCGCCCAGGCACCGGCAACTGACCGCACCGGTACTGTGACGTCACCAGCGGGCCGCTACCGGTGCTATAGAGTGGACCGCACTGGTAGGAACCCATCACTGGCATGCATGCATGGCTAGCTCAGGAATTCTGGGAGTTGAAGTCCACAGGTCCTCAAAGAACCATAGTTTGGCCACCCCTGAAGACTATTTATTTCATTCAGAACAACATGCTGACTGGGGAATTCTGGGAGTTGAAGTCCACACATCTTAAAGTTGCCAACCTTGGAAAAACACTGATTTAGATGTTTTACTGTAGGATCTGAATGAGCTTTGCTTCTGCTTGCTTCAGCATATGGATTAGTTCATGTCAATACTGAGGAAAAGTCAACTGAGAGCACAAATAATATTTACCACCTTACTATTCTGAGAAAGGAAAATAAAAGTAATAATATATAATTTAGCAATTAGCTACCTTTGGTATATACCAGTTTCTAAATTCTAAGCCTTCTGTTTCAATCTAATCCCACATCTATATAAAGTAGCTTTACCCAATTTAGAGGATAGCAGTAGAGAAGCCTTTTCTGGGTTGTGTGAATAGGCACATATGCACAGACACATTCTTCTTATGTTTTACTGAGAATTGGCTACTCCAACCTCTGGCCAGAATATGGCCAGTGATAACAAATGAAAACTATTTATTTCAGAGTGTCTACCCAAAATGGTTTCAGAGGCTGAAGGTGCTCGCTACCAAACTCCTGTCTTATCATTAGAAAACTCCCAACAGGCTTTGTGTTGAAACTAGGGATCTACTCTGGACAGAAAATCTCACAAGTGGATATTTGCTGCACAGACCTATTTGCTACATAGCTTTTAGCCTTGCTTTCCACGAAAACTAGCCTTCAAGAGTGGCTGATGCAATAACAAAATGGTTGATGACTTCTCTTGTAACTGTGATCCCCTGACAACATAATTGTAAAAAAAAAATACATTAGCTGGAGCACAGAACCTTATGGTTGCAGCCGAAGTATCCTCAGGTACATTTATATCCACAGATACCATAGTGCCAATTACAAGGATAGTGGGTTATAATAAGCCCCTTACTTACTTACCTGATACCTCTAATACTACACAGATGCATCATCACATTAAAAAAAAAACCTAGCTTCTCTACAACAGCAAAAACTTATTTATTTTAGTGGAAATTCTCCTCCATTAAAAAGTTTAATATTTTATCCATGATAGAAAAATAAAGCATACAAGTTGTCATTTCTCAGTTCAGTTATTATAACAAATTGGCAAAAGATAAATGGATTCATAGAAACTCTCTCAAACACAGAGGTAATATTTGAATGATCAAATAATCCCATGACTGAAGTCAAGCAGTGCATCAATTCCATGACTGAAGTCAAGCAGTGCATCAGCTCCTATCACTGGTGACAAAGACTCCTTTTTGTCTTTGCAAAACAACCTAGCAGTAATAACAGTACCATCACAAACGTGTTAGTTAGAATTCAGTGGTACTCATCTAATGCATTTCAAAGGAAAAACAAGTCTTAGTGGATTGTTATAAATGTTCTAAACTGAAAGAATTTTTGAGTGGCTCATTCCAATGCAAGCTTGGAAACCTATCTCCGTTGGATCAATATGCCCTCCTTTGCACTTTACTTCCAAGTATATGTACAAAGAACTTCAGTCTCCACGTACAAGCTGCTTGGCATCTAAATAGCAGTTCCCAGTCAGATTAAAAGATGACAAGATAATGTGGTAATTGTCACTAACGAGACTATTTTCTTGTGACTCAAATATTCTGCATTTTTCTCTAATGTTCCAGAGGTATAATTCCTCATCCCACTACTGCCTTTAATATTAATATTGTCATTACAACTTAATACATAGGACAATCTTATCTGGATCCCAAAAATAAAGCAATAAAAAAATGCTGTCCTGATTGGGTTCTGAGTAGACCTATCTGTATGTATCTCCTTGTTGTATACATTATACCTTCGAGCTCAATTGTGTATGACATGACTCAGCTTAGTGCTGCAGGCAGAAAACCATGAACCCAAGAGAGATGCATTGCACAGAAGGAACAGATTATAGCCTCTCTCTTGTCTTTTCCTCTTGCCTAGATGCTGTATATGTTGTATATATGGCTTTGACTAGAGGCCAGGATGGTCAAAGATTTCGTTCACTTTGAATTTTGAAACAAACTCATCCTATTTGCACTTCCCAGTTTAATACATGGATCTGAATGCAGTTCTCTTTTGAATAATGTACCGTATTTTTTGGATACAAGATGCACCTTTTTGCCCCCCAAAAGAGGGTGGAAATGTCAGTGCGTCTTATACACCGAATACAGCCATTTTTGGCCTCCCGAAGCCCCGCCCCTGCATCCCATCTTTGTGGAAAACGGGCCGTTTTTTGCAAAACGGGGGTGTTTTTGCTTTCCCCACCCCCTAGGAGTGGTCTGCAGGCTTTCCAAACACTCTGCATGCCCTGTATTTGCAAAAAAAAAAAAAAACACCGAGCGAAAAACGGGCCATTTTTTTGCAAAAACGGAGGGGATTTTGCCTTCTAATTACCCCATCTAGCATGACTGGAGGAGGAATTCTGGAAGTTGAAGTCCACTAGTTTTAAAGCTGTCAAGTTTGAAGACCACTGGGTTAAGGGTTAAGGGTGCAAGGGCCTTCAAACTTGGCAAGTTTAAGACTTGTGGACTTCAACTCCCATTCCTGAGCTAGCATGACTGGAGGAGGAATTCTGGGAGTTGAAGTCCACAAGTCTTAAAGCTGTCAAGTTTGAAGTTTGTAAAAAGTGTACATGGTTGTAAAAAGTATACATGGTTGTAAAAAATATTCTGCTACACTGGTATTTTATTAAATAATATATTACTACACCATTTGGTTCAGAATACTTTTTTCCTTGTTTTCCTCCTCTAAAATCTAGGTGTGTCTTATACTCCGAAAAATATGGTATTTCTCCAAATTTGGAAGTGTAGTTCTCAACTCAAAGCAAAAAAGCACAAAATCTACTCTTTTAGGCTACATCTCAGAAAACTTGGTATGTTTTCAACTGGAATTTCAACTGTCCTGTTTTTGTTTGTGTTGGCAACACTGAATACTGAATACCATCCAACGGCATAAAAAGATATATCAATTTTATTATATTATGTTATAATATTAACATTAATTTGAGCATTAAATATATTCATATGTTGATGATTTAGGGCAGATCAGCTTATAAATACATGTTTGTAAAGTTTATAGAGTGAGTGTGTGTGTGTGTGTATACACATATACATATACATATACATATACATATACATATACATATACATATACATATACATATACATATACATATACATATAATTTAATTTAATTTAATTAAAAGTTCTTATAGGCCGCCCAATCCCGTAGGACTCAGGGTGGCGTACAATAGGAATAAGAACAATACAATAAAAAAACATCACAATTTAAAACATAACTTCATTTTAAAAACCATTCATTCAGGGGGAATCCGATCTTCTTCTTCACCCCGCCTGCCAGAAGAGCCATGTTTTTACGGCTTTGCGGAAGGCCAGTAGAGTGGGGATGGTCTGGATCTCTGGTGGGAGTTGGTTCCAGAGAGATGGGGCTCCCACAGAGAAGGCTCTCCCCCGTGGACCCACCAACCGACATTGTTTGGCTGATGGCTGATGGAGGAGGCCCACTCTGTGGGACCTAACTGGTCGTAGGGAGGAATGTGGTAGGATACATACATATATATGTAACATTTTTTGCTGATAAATGAAAATAAAGGGAGACTATTATAGATCTATTTCAAGCTATTTTGCTCTCATCAGATAGCCATACCCTTAGTGGGATTTGAACCTGGGCAGTCTGCTTGTAAGGCAGCAGTTTTAACCTCTAGGCCACAAGGTTCTCATCCCTATCAGCTCTTCACCAGGAAAGGGTTATAAATGTTTATATATACTGTGTGTGTGTGTGTGTGTGTGTGTGTGTGTGTGTGTGTATGTGTATATGTGTATGTATATATGTATATATGTATATATGTATATATGTATATATGTATATATGTATATATGTATATACATATATGTGTGTGTGTGTGTACATATATTTGGCTGCCCATCTTACCACACGGTAAGGTATTCATCTGGAAGGGGAGTTTGTTTTCACAGAACCTGAACACAAGAGACCTCAATTTGGATTTATCTTGTCCTCATACAATCCTAAAATAATAACAGCCAAATGGACATAAAGGCCTATAAAAATTAGGATAACCTCAAATATTTGCTGATAGTATATTTCCCATGTGAGGACCCAGCAGAATATTTTTGTCCCATTATCAACATTTGAAACCAGCATTTCATGTATCATGATCCTCCTCAGCTTTGAATATCTTTTCTATTCCAGATGTATGTATCAAGTGGGGAGCAGTCATGTGGAGCCATAATTTCTACTTTGTCATCATTTCATCTAGATGTCAACTAACAATGAGATTGTTACTGCTCGTCAGTGGAGTTCTTATTGAATGGGATGTATTACTTGGAACCTTGACATTGATATGCAATCTGGTATCCTAGATATATTTTGTAATTTTTTTTCTTTAGCTATTGTAGAAATTATAGTCCAAGGAACTTGAAGGCACTACATTTCTTACATGTGGGTTAACTGGTATTTTCTATAAGAAATTTGCCTACTAAAGAAATATTGCCCATTCAGTTGATTTGTTTTGTTTAAATTTGGGAAACAATGTATTTTGCAAACAATGACAATAATGGTGAGTGATTGCTGACCATAACAGTTCTCCCTGTTTGTAAGCAACAATGCCCAATCTCTCCTTGAGACCTATTCTTTGCCAGCTTGTGCAAAAGACATATGCCCAACACTTCTCTGTACAGTCAATTAGCACTGAGGGTGGATTACTTCTTTCATATTCATCGTCACAAGAAAGGGAGGGTCATTTACTATGTTCATCTTTTTGAGTTTGGCAAATCCATTCAACTCATCAACGGACCATAATGCTTGGGCTATCTGGAATAATAGTGAAAACATCCTTGCCTTCTACTTTTTCAGAAGTGTGCATCTTTTAACTATTCTGGTGACAGTAGCAAATGCAATAAGAATTTTTTCAATATAAAAACCGATCAAAAATTATTTGAGACCAAAGTATCTCAAGAAACAGCTATCCAGGCTTACCATATTGAATGAATACGAGATATCTCCTTTTGTTAGTTTTGTGAATTCAGATGTAAAAATGAATGTGTTGCCATGTGTGTTTCCTAATGAGAATCTAATGAGAATCTCCATCTATCTTGACTGTTTGCATTTCTCTGCTTTATTTCACCTTAGTTGCCACTGTCTCAGTGAAACTGTATATCTGTGGCAAGTTAATATTCATGAACAAACATCTCTTGGTTTCCCAAAGTTTTTCTGCAAATAAAAATTTTCTTACGTTATAATTTTGGGATGGATACAAATCTTCATGATTTACCTTCATACCTGAGAGCTGTATTTATGCCCCTGTTTGGTGTCAGCCCTAATATCCTTTTGTACCATGTAAAAAGTTCTACACTTAACTGGAGTTTTAGATTTTCCATTTTTATTTTAGATGTATGATTGTAACAATATGACTCAGGCCTTTCCTCGTTTATCTTGCTGCTGTGGTATTTCTTCCATTGTTTTTATTTGTTATTTACTTTGAGAGCCTTTGAGCTAAAATATGGAGTAAAAATACAACAACAACTTTAACAAATATGACAATTACCAAATAGTTGGCTGGATCCATGGATCACTTACAATTAATAAATGTGTTAATATTTAATGGTGATGTAGGACTGTTGTTTTAACAACAAAATATTGTAACTATCTAAAACATTTGAAAAAGACTTAAGACTACTACAGTTCTTTGAATTATTCCTTTCTTCATATAATAAATTTAATTCTATTGACAGCACAATCCTATATATGTAGTAAGCCCAATCGATTCCAAATAAATGTGTATAGGACTGTACCCCCTGGCTTTAATCCTTTATGCACTTATCTAGGAAGAAATAAATTTAAAGTATCATTTTAAATGGAAAATATTCTCCATTCCTGCCATACACTGAATGAACAGAAAATCGGAGCTACACTGTTGTGTTAGTTGGTTCTTCCCACTGCTGTCCAATAGGACATACTCTTGAGAATTGTCTGTTTTACATTTGTTGGAAAAAGATCTCTGTGCAGAAAGTTTAGAGATGTGATATGCATCTCTGCCTAATCAGGATTCTTTTTTTTCATGTCAAAGCTCTCTGTAGGGGGCAGAGAGATGGTGTGCAGAGATCACTGCTATTCTGTATGGTTCTGCTATAACCTCCAATAAACCAGATTATGTCAACTACCCTCAAGCAAATACTCATGGGCTTAGAACACATCTGTATTCTACCATTACCTTAAGAGTATGATCTTAACTCAATTAAAGTCCTAAATCTTCAGGGGTGGGTTTCTCCTGGTTCGGACCGGATCGCCCGAACCAGTAGCGACCCGCTGGTGATGTCACTGTCAGTGCTGGTCCATGCGCACTGCCATCTTTTTTCGGGGGTATTTCTTGTGAATTTTCCCCCTTCCGCTGTTTGAAAAAGGGCCCACCCGCCCGTCCGCCCGCCCGCCCACGAACCTTTCTTTCTTCGCCTAAAGCACAACTGATCAGCTCCTCAGCTGTGTTTCGGGCTGATTCCTGCATCTGAGCATGCGTGGAAGCCAAATTGTACAAATGGATGCACACGTGCGCGCGAGCGAAGCAAAACATCACGATGCGAACCAGTGGCGAAGGTAAGTGGAACCCACCCCTGTAAATCTTCTAGATCATTTCTCATCAACTGGAAGACCTACAGGAATTGTCTTATTATGACAATTGTCTTATTATGAAGAAATAGAAAATCCAGTTTGACCGCTATTTACAATTTCTTTCTCTTGAGCCTGAAAAAGATGGAAAACTTCTACCAGGACTTGGAAATACAGATAATTGATGTAGGCTTCAGCACTGTTGTCTACATTTCAGAACAGATTGGATGCTAAAGTGTATTCAAGAATCAGAACTTTACTCTTAAAGTCACAATATATCAAGTTTTAAGACAAATTGTCTAGAATTATAAACCACCTATACAAATCCAATTGCAGCTAAGATTAATGACTTACTTTGGTATAGCTAATATTGTAGTTGGAAAAATTATATTATTTAATAATGGTCAATTGAATAAACCATGGTTAGATGAGATTAGACAATATACTAAGCCATAAAAAGCAAATATTATGGCTTAGCATGGTAAACAAATCCAATCTTTGATAACTTGACCCTTGAAATTCCAATCTTTGTGATTTTGGAACATCAGACTGTCCCATACTAATCTATTGGTCACTGCATGTATATGTAATCTTGGCATCAAAACCTCAATCTGCTCTATTAACTTTGTTTTTGGATTCTGATTTCACATATCAGTGAATACTACTGTCTATGATTTTTGGATTGTCTCTAATTTCTATGTAATGTTTCTCACCCTGACAATTCATCCTTGGAGCAATTATTGGCCATCATGGAAGGAATTTCGGACACAGTTTTTAGAATAAAATTATCAATGGAGGAACAAAATGGATACGCCAATCCTAAATGCACAAAGAGATTAATTTTAGGACTATCATACTGTCTGAAGTTCTAAATTGACTAATTAGTATAAAAGAGGAAATAATTAATCAACTGAATAAGCCGATTACTTTTGTGATTCAATAAGCAGGAACTGCCATTCGCTATTAAAAAGAAAAATCTTCTTTGGGACTTTTCTCAGGCATGTTCCTGCAAATAACTTTTCAGAATAAACAAGTCTTCCCATTATTTGCAAACTGATTAAAATTTGTTTGATTAAAACTAGTTTATAATAAGTAATCAACAAAAGCTTTACATGATTAAGATATTGAAAAAAGATTGTAGGCCCCCCCTATATTTCAATCAAATTTATTAGTAGATAAGAAAGCTAGAAAGGGACGCGGTGACTCATTGGCTAAGACGCTGAGTCTGTCGATCAGAAGGTCGGCAATTCAGCGGTTCGAATCCCCAGCGCCGCGTAACAAAGTGAACTCCTGTTACTTGTCCCAGCTTCTGCCAACCTAGCAGTTCAAAAGCACATAAAAATGCCAGTAGAAAAATAGGGACCACTTTGGTGGGAACAGCACTCCATGCGCCTTCGGCGTTTAGTCATGCCGGCCACATGACCACGGAGACGTCTTCGGACAGCGTTGGCTCTTCGGCTTAGAAACGGAGATGAGCACCGCTCCTAGAGCTGGAAATGACTAGCACGCATATGCGGGGAAACCTTTACCTTTACCTTTTTAAGAAAGCTAAGATTTGTAAACTTAATAGCTGATCCTCTGTTAATTGTCACCAAATCTGTACTCTGCCCGCAAACCACATGCAGTGAGCCACATAAATTGTGTCTCCCCCATGTAAATCAATGCAGTTGGATTTGTGACAGACTGAAAGCAGCAACCACATAATGACCTATTTGTGTTCCTTGGCTTTTGCCTGTGATGAAACTTCTTTCTTCAACCTTTAATGCTTGACCTCATATATTTATTCAGGCATCAAATTCCCAGTGTACTAAAGCAGGGGCATCTCCTTTACAAGCACAGCCATAACAAGCAATTTTGCACTCTGGGCACACCTCAATGCCCAGGAAATTGTTTTCTAGCAAGAGAGGTTGTGGTGCGGAGCACAGCAGGCCTAATTTACGTGTCTACTCTACTTGACTGCACTCAGGGTAACAGCGCATGTTGTCTATCAAGGTATGTTATGAGTTACATAACAGCTAATACTAATTCCAAGATTAAAGATGAAAAAATCTGCCAAATGCAACCAATTACAATGAAACACTTGCCATTATTTATCAAGCTGTCCTGAACAAAGTTCAATAATTGGTTTATTTAGCCAAGTATAGTCTATCCAGCTGGGAGGTATTCTTTAAATTTCACAGTTTACTACAAGTTGCATTAATACTATTTCTTGTAGCCATAATAGACTCTTTGTATTTTAATCCTAAACATAACCCTTTCCTTCCCGGCCATGAGAACAATGAAAATTCCTCTTGCCACAATGTAACTTGCAATGGCTATAGAATTGTAATTAATTGTAGGATGGGACTTAATTGCTTTAATGTATATGAGGCACTTAAGGTAAGGGGTTGCACCATGAAATAAAAGGAGACTATTGCCTCATGAGGCCCATGGTGGAAAGCAGAAAGCAACTACCAGGAGTGAAGGACATGCGATGGGAAACCACAAACACAACTTAATCAAATTCACCAGCAAATCAGAGTCATTTTCACCAAAGTGGCATCTAAGCCTAGCACACAAGTAAATAAATCAATAGGAAAGCAGCTTTGCTTTCATCCTTCCCAAGGATTTGGATAGAATAGAATTTCTAGAATAGAATTTTTATTGGCCAAGTGTGATTGGACACACAAAGAATTTGTCTTGGTGCATATGCTCTCAATGTACATAAAAGAAAAGATACGTTTGTCCAGAATCATGAGGTACAGCACTTAATGATAGTCCGGGTACAAATAAGCAATCAAATCATATTAGGAACCAGTCAATGTAAATCGTAAGGATACAAGCAACAAAGTTACAGTCATACAGTCATTAGTGGGAGGTAGAGGTGGGTTCCTGCCGGACCTGCCCAGTGCACAGCTCCGGTAGGGAGCGGCCAATTGCGCAATTTGCACGCGACCGCTCCGGAGCCCTCTATGCCGGTCCACCAAACATGTCACAATTTTTTCCGGTGATTTTGAGTCAATTTTGCTTCTGCGCATGCACGGAAACAAAATCGCGCCAAAATCTCGTGCGTCCCCTCGTGAGATTTCGGCACAATTTTGCTTCCGTGCATGCGCAGAAGCAAAATCATGTGACGGGCATGCACGCATAGCACACGAGCGCACGCCCAAAGCGAGCACACCCGCATCCGAAGCATGGAGATGCACGCGCAGCGCACCGGCACCGGTAAGAAAGCAACCCGCCACTGGTGGGAGGAGATGGGTGATGGGAACAATGAGAAGATTAATAGTAATGCAAACTTAGTAAATAGTTTGACAGAGTTGAGGGAATTATTTGTTTAGCAGAGTGATGGCGTTCGGGAAAAAACTGTTCTTGTGTCTAGTTGTTCTGGTGTACAGTGCTCTTTAGCATCGTTTTGAGGGCAGGAGTTGAAACAGTTTATGTCCAAGATGTGAGGGGTCTGTAAATATTTTCACGGCCCTCTTTTTGACTCGTGCAGTATACAGGTCCTCAATAGAAGGCAGGCTGGTAGCAATTGTTTTTTCTGCAGTTCTAATTATCCTCTGAAGTCTATGTCTGTCTTTTTGGGTTGCAGAACCAAACAAGACAGTTATAGAGGTGCAGATGACAGACTCAATAATTCCTCTGTAGAACTGGATGAAAAATGAGTTGGGATGGGAAAGATATGATCATAGTTTGTGTTACTCTTCAAATACCATTTTCATTCCATGTCATTCTGGGCATTCACTATACAAAAGTATAAATGCTTAAAATATAGTGAAGGAGGGATTAGTTCAAATGTTATAGTTTCCATCCTGAATGAAGTATATGAAATGGACTGTAGTTAAATACTTAGTGGTTGTCAAGCTGACAACCTGGTTTTTCTGATCAAGCATTTACCACTAATGTACAAGTCTGCTTGGCTCTGTAGTTCAGCCAAGGCCAGCGAGGGGCTGCCCTCTATTGAGGCCTTTTGCTGAACAAAAGCAATTTTACTTTTTTGTGTCAAGGAGCCACTCATGAAATAATGAGGGTAATTTATTATGATATCACTCTTCAGAATAATATATATTTATATAGTCTTGAAGATTTCCCCCTTTCCAACCGAATATCTTCCATCAAAAACACTTTCTGCAGAAATAAAATGGAAATAAACGATTTGCATGAAAGAAGCTGTGTAAATCCTTTGTATAAATACATTGGCTTAGGCTGCAATCCTAAATACACATCACTGAATTCAGAGGGAGTTTAATTTGAATAAACATAGGTATGCTGAGCTATAGAACATCTTAATGGATCATTACCTTGTGGAAGTGAAGAGAACTGCACATTCCAATTATGCTGTGAACTTTAATGTTGAGATTGTACTGTTCCAGAAGACCAACCCATGAAAAGCAGCTAATGGATGAGGTATGAAATTAAATACAATTCAATAGAGAAGCAAATGGCAGCCCAATCCAGTATTCTGCCAAGAAAACCAAACAGATATTCATGACAAAGGCAGCATCAATATGACACCAGAAGATAGTATCCAGTTTGAAAGATATCTAATAACCCAGATATGGGTAGCACTGATGCTTATGATGTGACTGGACTAAAGTCCATCTATTGATATGCTCAAAGACAAGAAGAAACTTCAGTGGTTTATTGATACATATGCCATTTGTATATGGAATGTCTAGATAATGAAAAATTAAACTGTTAATTGGAAACACCAATAATTAAAGTAAAATTTAGATAGGTTTGACATGTAAAGCAAAGGCAAGAGCACCTAGAGGAGATCCTAAGCTTTAGAAAAAATTGAGGACAATTGAAAAAGAGGCCAAAAGAAGACCAGGTGGGTAGATGTTATCTCTGATGACATCAACATGAGCTCACAGTTACAGACAGACAAATCTGTGAAATTATGCCCATTGGATTACATCACAACTGAACAGCAACAACATGAAATATACAGTATGTTGCTTTGAGACACTTTTGTGTTAATTCTCCACCAGTATAATATATGGCATGATAGGTGTTTTCTAAATGATGATGTAGTTTCTGCACTGGCAATGATGAGAAAAACCACCCACTGTTCAACATACAACATCATCATTGAGAGATTGTGAATGTAATCTATCTTGAGCCATAGTGGTGCAGTGGTTAGGATACAGTATTGCAGGCTAATTTTACCGACTGCCAGGAGTTTGAGCCTCATCAGCTCAAGACTGACTCAGCCTTCCATCCTTCCGAGGTTGGTAAAATGAAAACCCAGATTGTTGGGGGCAATATGCTGACTTTGTAAACCACTTAGAGAGGACTGTAAAGCACTATGAAGCTGTATATAAGTCTAAGTGCTATTGCTATTGTGCAAGTGCTATTTTACTCTTGAATGGAGAAATGCTGCTTCAACTCAGTATGTGCTGTTTCAGAATCAACAGCATATGCTTCGTTGTGCTTTAAGGGTTAATCTGAACTCCCATTGCTAGGGATTCTTGCCTCACCCACCTTCTGAGCTCTCATTGGTACAAAGCACTGGTATGTTGGGAAGACAAATGTATGCAATATTGCTGAATTGTTCACAGGACTTGAGGTGCTAACCTCCACCTCAACTGGGAAACAGGACATTTTCCTATCTGTTTTAACAATTGAGCTCCCATCATAGGGCTTCCTCTTAAAATACATGTATAGAAATGTAAATGTAGCTGGGTAGAGGTAGAAAATTGCTTTTTGTGAAGTTATGGAGAAGATGCTTGTTTAACCAAGGATCCAGTGGAATCTGAGAGGTCAAAAAGAGTCACTCAGCCATTAATCAAGAAATGATAGCAAGTGAGCCCTGACTTGTGGAGAGTTTTCCATGCTCAGCAAGCAGCAAGAAAGGCAAATACTTACGGGCTGGCAGTTCTCTGCAATCTCTGGATCCCCCAAAATGTAGATATTTCTCCACTTATTGATCTGATTAATATAGTGCCTCATTCCAAGTACAAAACAATACTCATAGCAACTTTGTGCATGCATAGATCTGCAAATACTCAAAGCATCCCAGCCGAATTTTAGATTTGTTTTGGAAACAGCAATAGCAATAGCACTTAGAATTACATACCACTTCACAGTGCTTTACAGCCCTCTCTAAGCAGTTTATAGAGTCAGCATATTGCCCCCAACAATTTGGGTCCCCATTTTACCCACCTCGGAAGGATGGAAGGCTGAGTCAACCTTGAGCTTTGTGGGATTTGAACTGCCATATTGCCAAATTGCAGGCAGACAGCAGTCAGCAGAAGTAGCCTACACTCTAACCACTGCACCACTGTGGCAAATAATTTAGAGACAGAGCAGTTGGATAACTGGGAGATGTCACAGTCTTAGCCTGCCTTGAATATTATTTTTATTTATTTATTTATTTATTTATTTATTTATTTATTTATTTATTTATTTATTTATTTATTTTGTCAACATGTGTACAAGATAACAGGTATCATATAAACATAAACAAAAGCAAAGTGTATGTATAGGTAAATTTAGACAATAGGACAGAAGGACAGGGACGGTAGGCACGATGGTGCACTTATACACGCCCCTTACAGACCTCTTAGGAATGGGGTGAGATCAACTGTAGACAGTTTAAGGTTAAAGTTTTTGGGGTTTGGGGAAGAAACCACAGAGTCAGGTAGTGCATTCCATGCATTGATTACTCTGTTGCTGAAGTTGTATTTTCTGCTGTCGAGTTTTGAGCGGTTTACATTGAGTTTGATTCTATTGTGTGCTCGTGTATTGTTGCGTTGAAGCTGAAGTATTCATTGACAGGTAGGACATTGTGGCAGATGATTTTATGAACTACATTTAGATCAGATCGAAGGTGACATAGCTCTAAATTGTCTAAGCCCAAAATTTCAATTCTGGTGGAATAAGGAATTCTGTTGCGAGCAGAGGAGTGGAGGACTCTTCTTGTGAAGTATTTCTGGACTCTCTCGATTGTATTAATGTCCGATATGCAGTGCGGCTCGCAGACAGGTGAGCTGTATTCGAGGATTGGTCGACTTAGCATCGAGGATGTTAAGTCTGAGCACTTGTTTAAATCAGAGATGCCCTTGTGATTTTTTTCCACTAAATTCTGGGCAGAGAAATTGGGGAGGGGGGGGAAATATTTTAAATTCTCCAACAATTTATCGGGGGAAAGTCTTTTTTTAGAAGTGTAGGTAATACATTACTGAAAAGCCTTCTGGGGGGAGTTCAGTCCCCTTGCAATTTAGCTGAGAATATGTCACTCTAGTATTAATTCAAAAAGTATTGTTGTAAGTATGATGATGATGATGATGATGATGATGATGATGATGATGATGATGATGATGATGATGATGATGATGTTGTGCTTGCAGAAAGAATTCAGTCATACAACACAGGCCATTTTCTTCCTACTACAGATACAGTTCACTCCACTAAATACACTTTTTCAGAGTATCCCCAATTACCAGGAACAGTTTTTCAGTGGCATGACATGGTTAAGGGGTAGGGGTGGGGGTAGGGATTTTTGTGAATGCTATAACTAACCAGGAATGAGGTTAGAATGACTTAATTTACATCAACTACTACTGCCAAGTGTTCTGGGCTAAATTAATCTCATCCAGTTAGCTGTATCATTCAAATAAGGAGAAAGGAGTAAACAGAGGTTTAGCCTTTTCTTCCTGCAACTCTACCAACATAGAGTTTTATAAAATCCCTCTCTCTTTCTTTGTTCATTTTATTCCCTTTCTCTCATGGTTGGAGCACAGAGCAGTCAAACTACTCTGATTTGTTGTAGTTACTACCGGTACTGCTGTTCTAAAACTATTTGGAGAATGAGTGGTTTATGCAGTTCCCATTGGGATTTGTATATAATATTTTTAGTTTGGTTTATAAAGATACTGTATTTTGTGAAAACCTTAAAGCATTTGCAAACTAGCTTTGTTGTGGGAATGATAATTTATTAAGACCCGAGCCCTAAATGAAAGTGGGGCCCACCTCTAAACAGGCACACACACACACACCTCGATGTAAATCCATCCCTAACACAAAATGCCAGGAAGTGAAGCCGAGTACATCTCTTCAATTACTATTGTTCTGATTTCCTCTTAGCTACAGGATAATAAGTAGCTTTCAGAGAAGCATTAAGCAGATTTGCCCTCCAGGGTTTGCATTCCAGGAGTGACAGTTATTTTCATAAACAGAAAGGGGGAGGAGAACCCTACACAATCCATTAAAAAAAAAATAGACAGACGCTGGTTAGCCGAACTGCTTATTATGTTAGAATCGTGATCCAGACAGGAAAATACCTAGTTTTTAATGTCTTCAAATGTCAAATGCATTATGATTTAAATCAGTGTGCAACATATCCGGCTTTATTATACGGCAACAAATTTCGACACACACTCCACATGCTACAGTATAGTTACTGCCGATGACTTTAGGATTTCAAAAGCTTCTATTCTAGATTGAGAGCACAAACCTCCTTTGTTAGTTAAAGCTCATCGTTAATCACAGAATAAATAGATAAATAAATAAATAGGCATGAAACCTGACTTAACAAAACAAAAATACAAAACACAGCTTTCTATAGACTTTATGTAAATATAATGTGACAGTGCAGTTTATTTTATTCTCTCCTATGACAGTTAATTCCAGACCAGAAAAACTGTCAAAAATGTTTAGTTCTGCTTGGGTTGAGTTAATTACAAGCCCTAAGGCTGCGCTGACTTTTTCCCGGCTAATGGCACTGTGCTACAGGTAAAAATCCATTTGCAAGAATGTTTTCATAGCTACAGATCTAATTTACTGAATATCAAATATTTATGCCATTGCAATTAAAGTGACAGCATTCTAGCCTCTTCCCCTCACCCTCAATCATGCAAGCTTGAGCTTTTTAATAGAATTTATTACACAGTAAATATTTGGTGAAAAGTTCTTCTATAACCTAGAACATGAAATCTTTGAATATTTCATTGATTTTATTCTTTTGCTTTTACTTCCCATCAACATGGGAACATTTTAAACTTCTATCCAGTACCTGTTATAATAGGTCTTCTGGTCCTGACACTGCTGGCACATTTGAAGCTGTTTTATCGCTACAGCCATTATGGCAATTAGGGATACAGAAGGGCACCGAGAAGAGGCTAAAATGTCAAACAGCATTTAGTAATTCAGAAGAGGAGGAGGGAAAAATAAATACTAACAATGAGCGTGCCTTGGTTCTGTAGGAATGAGTCACAGAGTTTGAATGCTAGACAATTCATCTGTTTAGCCAATCCAACAAATGTGCACACAGGCTTCAATTTTTGGACACACAACACCATATGAATGGGATCCTATGGTATAAATGTGGACAGAATTTGCCAGGGATAAACAGTCCCCAAACTTACAGCAATAGGGCAGAGCAGGATTCATTTCTGAACTGACAACTCTCCAGATGTGAACTTGTTAAGAAAAAGTTTGACAAAAAAATGGAGCTCACTGATAAAGTATATGCTGTGTATCTTGGGGAGTCTCAAACCCCTATTTGAATTTTTTTTTTAAGTTTGTATAGTAAAATGGGGTTGATATAGTTCAAAGACCTGGAAAGATTCCTGACACTAATGGGTATATTTTATAGAATTGTACTTAATCAATAAAGACTTTATCTTAACTGTTTTATATTATCTTGAAATTTGCTTTTTATGGTTGAAGATGAAGAAATGGGATGAAGAAATCTTTGAAGAAAATTTCTCATGGTACACCGAAATATAAATCATCCCAGACACTTTAACAATATGTGTTATGCACATCTAGATAATTGTACTGGTTTAATAAACCATTGTTAAGCATGCCTTGCAAATACTATTTCCATACTTCTAAACAGAATATACATGCATTTCTATAGATTCTTGGGTCATTTCTCTTTTTAAAAAGGTTTAAAATACATAGAGTTAATTACTTCTTCAAAAAGTATAGTAAGGAAAGTTATCTACATGGCTCAGGACCAGTTTATCTGCGTGACCGCCTTCTACAGCATTCCTCCCAACGACCAGTGAGATCGCACAGGGAGGGCCTTCTCCGGGTCCCGTCAGCCAGACAATGTCGGCTGGCGGGTATGAGGAAAAGGTCCTTCTCTGTTGCGGCTCTGATCCTATGGAAGGAACTACCAACCGAGATCCGTAATACCCCCACCTTGCTGGCCTTCTGGAAGGCCCTTAAGACCTGGCTTTTTCGGCAGGTCTGGGGCTAATTGAGATCACCCCATGTATGTATGTGTTACAATGTACTAGTTTTGAAAGGCATGCTCGAATTGTTGTGTTAATTGTCTTTTTAACTTGTTATTGTACTTTTATAGTTGTAAGCCGCCCAGAGTCCCTTTGGGAGTTGGGCGGCATATAAATTTTATTAAAATAAAATAAAAATAAATAAATAAATAAATCTTGTTAAAAATTTAAATTTGCAAAACCTGAATCATTAAGACACACTAAAAAAAACTATCAATTCGTTTTATCTCATTTAATATTATTTATAATGTCCTGAAAAATAATTCAAGGATATTTTATTACAATGTACAGTATGTATGAAAATATTATGAGGAAGGTAGAACTTTATTTCACTGAAAAATATTCAAAGATAAATGTGCTGAAGAAGCCTCTTTGAGGGTGATGGGTAGTTCAGAAATGTGAAAAATAAAAAATAATTCTCAACAGAACCAAAGTAACAAATGCAATCAATCGGTTGACTCAATTGAATCCCTACCTCTTTTACATCACCCATATTCCACAGTCACACCCACTATTTTGATGCCATTGAAACCTTTCCCCAAATCCCTGCAGATACCATGAAAGATGTAAAGAAAATATTTGGATAAACCTTATGGGACAGACTGTTAAGAAAATCATTTCATCTTGAACTAATGGGTGACAAAAGATCCGAACTTCATTTCTTCCAGCTTGAAACGAGATTCAGAGGCATCTGAAGGCAAGTGTAAAGATCTAGAAATCTCACAGTTTTGGAATTGAAGCCCCCCTCTTTTTTAAAAAAAAAACATATGTTAAGGCATGTACAGAGCTGTGGTGATGCACTGGTTAGAATGCAGAATACTGCATGCTACTTCTGCTGATTGCCAGCTGCCAGAAGTTTGGCAGTTCGAATCTCACCAGGCTCAAGGTTGACTCAGCCTTCCATCCTTCCAAGGTGGGTAAAATGAGGACCTAGATTGTTGGGGGCAATATGCTGACTCTGCAAACCACTTAGAGAGGGCTGTAAAGCACCATGAAGTGGTATATAAGTCTAAGTGCTATTGCTATAACAAATGGAGCAGAGCTTTTTCCATGATGTACAATGAACCACCTTGCAGAAGCTTACTTTCTAGTCCCAGGGATACCATAACTAAGCTGAGCAAAGTTGAAGGTAGACATTCAGCATTATGGGTTCAAGATCTTTCCATATAATATGGTTTCACATCAGCAGTCAGAAGGATTTTCCTTGGAAAAGCCTTTTGAATTGCCATAAAAACAAAAACAGAAACAGAACAAAACCCTTAGTTCCATCCTCAAAACCAGGGGTGGGTTCTAACTTACCTCGCTGCCGGTTCATTTCCTCCCGTGCCTCGTGTGCAATGCCGAAAAATCCAACCCCAATTTTTTTTAAAGCCAAAAACAAGATGGTGACCCATGCGCAGTGCTGGAAATGCAGCTTCTGCGCATGCTCAGAAGAAGAAAAAATCAAAAAAAATTTTATTATTTTTCTACTAAATGAATATATATATATATATATATATATATATATATATATATATATATATATATATATATATATATATATATATATATATATATATATATATATATACATACATACATACATACATACATACATACATACATACATACATACATACATACATATATGCATATGCTTATGCATATGCATATGCATATGCATATGCATATGCATATACATATACACATACACATACACATACACATACACATATACATACATACATACATACATACATACATATATACACACACACACACACACACACACACACACACACACACACACACACACACAAATTATTCATATATTAGAATAATAAACTAGTTGTTTTAGAGGTGTCTGCAGGGAATGAGTCAAAAAATCAAGAATGTAGCCACAACCATGCATTTGAAACATTTGGCCACACATAAAAATGGAGAGACTCATGTAATTGTGGCAATCAATCCTGGTGTTTTTGGCCTTCTCGTTACTGACTCCCCTGAGTTGTTTTTCCCAAATTGACTTGGATTAGCCTCAGTATACTGCTTTCTCCAGGATGGATGGCTAGCTAACTGAAGGGAACCATACTGGAGAAAAATTTGCCTGGAAAAGTATTACGTCATGGTTAATCAGCCATTAAAGGACTCACTGGCTCCCAAGTCTACTTAGACCTATAGTTTGGGAAATCTAAGATGGCCAAGTCCAAGCGCCATGTAAGGGTAAACATTGTTAGAACAATTCTTTACATATATTTAATTGCTTCAGTTTTACAGACTGAGAAAAGGAGAACTGCTAACTTGCTTGAGTGTTGTTGTTATATACACAACAATGTGAAATCACAGTGGCCAGTTCTTTAGCTGGTGTTTGCCTTCTTATGCATTGTGTACTTCCCAAGATCCTAGGATGTTGTAATGTATCAGTGTAGTATATGTGTGAATCCAAGCAGTGTGGCCTTTTGTACTGGACAGATGGAAATATTGTCAGTGTGCAGATTTTCTAAGTGCCATCCAAGACTTTTTGGCATGACACCCGGTGTGCTGATAACCACTGGGACCACAATGGCCAGTTTATGTCATGTAATATTAAGAGTGGGGAGAGTCAAGTTCTCTTAAGCATGTAATTGGCTGATGACCCTGGTCCCATCATATTCTTTTAACCCCAAAACAGTCAGGCTGAAAAACAAATCCTTTATCACATCAAGTATTGACAAGTATGTTGCGACAACTAAGTGCAATGCAGATAAAACAGATCCTGTAACTAAGTGGAGCAAAAAGCTGGGAAGAAGAAAAAATATTCACAAAAATAAATGGGGGAGGGTACTAGATGGGGAATATTGATCTAAACAAGGCAACTGTAAGCCAACATCTGAGAGAAAACAGAAGCAATTACAGCCCATCAGAATAAACTGGCTGAATACCTAACTCATGGAAGAAGGCAGCCACTCATCACATAAAAGTGAGATTATCAATATCCCAAATAATTGCAAGAGTGAAATTGAAGCCAAAAGTCAGAGAAATATTAAGGGCAGAAAGGGGGGCACATATAGAGCAGAAATTCAAAACTACCATAGAAGTAAAGGTAGAGCTAGCAAGAGGTAACATAAATCTAAAACCTACAGTATGTTGATAATTATTCCATCGTCTTCATTCCATTTCTTTCTTATAAAAATATGTCAGTTGACAGGCACATACCATGCTCATTCCCAGGACCTCAGTATTTTTGTACCTCCATTTAATATATTATATATGAATTCTGTGAGGTCAACAGATGTTGCATTGTAACCTGTTCTCTACAGATTTCTTAGTGTTGGGAGTCTTTCTGATATTATCTCAAGTTGGACTTCTATAAAACAACTTAGGATAATGGAACATTGACACTTGCTCCCAGACTGACACAAACATTTCCAGCACAGTTCCAATGGAGCAGCAGAGTCACCCTGTGGCAATGGATAATAATAAAGGAGCACTGTGTACAAATCTCCAGGCAAGCAGAAAATTTTTAAAGCTGGACTTCACAGGGGACAATGACATTTCAAGATGTATAATAAAACTAAGTTCTCTTCCTTTTTTAAAAGACAAACAATAGCAGTATTATAGAAATGGCAACTTGAAGAGGTGTCCCATTGATTTGTTTTCAGTGATGAGTTTAAAAAAACATCATGGGATTCCTCTGCCACCAAAATAGCCTGCAGTTTATCTCCTTCTTTGATCACTCTCCTTGCCATCTGAGTTATATCACTCTCTGAAATACTGAACTACAGACTGGTTAAGAAATAAAACAGGACCAAAAAGATGTTTTAAAAAATGCTGGTGCAACAAATCAACACTACAAAAGGTCATCCTTTTAGGGTGCTGGGCACATTTGGAATGTTGAGAGTATGTTGTAGGTATTCTCACAAAAAGGGTTGCCAAGATGGAAATTGTTCCCAAGCTGGATGTAATACTGCAGACACACTTTGTCCTGTGGAAAACATTTTTATTATTTTCATCTAGAGTAATGTTGGATTCCATATGTGGACATATTTGACTGAATGTTCCCAAGTTACAATGATGTTAATTCTCTAGAAATAGACATCACAATAAATTTCTTTATTCTTAAACTCTTTGTTGCATACAGAAACTAGTAGATTTAATTAAGGATATAGAAGATGCTCCAATTCAAGATGTGCCCAGTTGAATGTTTAAAGAATCTGAGACAAGGAAAACACTCAAAAGTTTACATATTTTGAAAATGCTATGGAAGAAGTAGAAATATTATGCTTTCCACAACCAAGGGAAGGACAGTAAGATTTTTCAAAAGCCATAATTTTGATCAAATTCCACAAGGAATGCAAAAGTAAAGTGATTAATGTTCAGAGAAGGACAAAAGCTCTAAAGTGTTCATCTTTTGATCCTTTTTTCTGTTTTATAGCTTTTAGAAAAAAATATGATAGATAGATAGATGATAGATAGATAGATGATAGATAGATAGATAGATAGATAGATGATAGATAGATAGATAGATAGATAGATAGATAGATAGATAGATAGATGATAGATAGATAGATAGATAGATAGATGATAGATAGATAGATGATAGATAGATAGATAGATAGATAGATAGATAGATAGATAGATAGATAGATAGATAGATAGATAGATAGATAGATAGATAGATAGATAGATAGATGATAGATAGATAGATGATAGATAGATAGATAGATAGATGATAGATAGACAGATGATGATAGATGATAGATAGATAGATAGATAGATAGATAGATAGATAGATAGATAGATAGATGATAGATAGATAGATAGATAGATAGATAGATAGATAGATAGATAGATAGATAGATAGATAGATAGATAGATAGATAGATAGACAGACAGACAGACAGACAGACAGACAGACAGGCAGGCAGGCAGGCAGGCAGGCAGGCAGGCAGGCAGGCAGGCAGGCAGGCAGGCAGGCAGGCAGGAAGGAAGGAAGGAAGGAAGGAAGGAAGGAAGGAAGGAAGGAAGGAAGGAAGGAAGGAAGGCTAAATCTTTCATCATATGCTTAATTTAGGATACTTCAGGCATTCTCTACTATACTGGTAGTTTTTGCTGTTATATGTTATTAAAACATTATCAATTTTCTATGTATTTATTTAAGCAATTATCATTTAATTAAGTTTCAGAAATTATCAGGAACACCAACATCAACAATTATTTAAGAATCAGTAGGAGGTTAGTTGGATCCATTGTATTTGCAGTAAAGGTTCTTTCACCTGTATACTCTATATTTTTAAGTCTTACATTTTTCTAGTTTTGCTAAGCAAACATGACTTACCATTATATGACCCCATAATTTGGTCTTTGAATGTCAGGGACAATTTCCATGGGCCACCTGGCAACTTTTCATGTAGATCACTACACTTGTAGTAATTATGAACTTTGTAGTCATATTTACAGGTTCAGTGTGAATACAGGCAATCCATGACCTGTATTTACAGTGAAGCATTATTATTGCTTTCATTGTACATGCAGTAATAACCTGGAACACATTAATTCACATTACATCATGAAATAATGATTGTTTAAAATGGCCCCAGTAGCATTTGCTGATGTGAGCCTAGGGCAGAAAATAACACACAGGAGTAAAGGAAATGAATTCAAATCAACTTTTTTATATTATCTTAAAATTAATGGAACAACCAACATGAAGATGATGAACCAGATTTGGCTCCTGAAGCAATTCTCTCTCAGATCAAGTAATAACTGAGGTGTGACAGAGGAAAACGTTGCCTACAGTTTCATAAATAAGGGAGATAGTTTAAAGAATTAGTAAGTAACAAAGGAGAGTTTAATACTGTTGCATTATACAGTATATTATTGTGTGTGTAACCTTCTAGTTTATATAAACTATACATGCTCCACAATCCTGTACTTCTAAATTATCCCAAAAGTATACAATTATAATATGGTATACAGAAATCATATCGTGAAATACTTTGGATCATGTATCCTCAAATGTGAAGAATGCAATAGCTCTGAGTCTATAGATATTGGTTATTTCTGCTTTAAATGTTATTTACAAATATTCACACTACTAAACTTTGTTCATCATATGCTATTTTCTACCACTGAAAGTTTCATGTATTTTAAAATAGATACCCAAGTCAGTTTTGCCTCTGGTGAGTTAAGGCTGAGAATTCAGTGTTTATCTCAATCAAGTTACCCCTAAGCCAGTGTTTCTCAAGTAGTGGGGTGCGCCCCCCTGGGGGGGCATGGATCGATGCCAGGGGGCACATGTGACCCTGGGGAACATGTGTGGTCCCTCTCGATTGATTCCCCTGGACAGGGAGTGTTTTCCCAGTTGCACGCTGCTCCGAGCCTGGAAGAGAAGGCAGCGGGGTGGCTGCATGTGCACGTCGGAAACTGGAAGAGCAGCTGACGATGGCACGCATGCCCACAGAGAGGGCTCTGCGTGCCACCTCTGGCACGCGTGCCATACATTCGCCATCATGGCTATAGACATTTACCTATATCTATCAGAATAACAGTTCTTTAGATCAGAAATTAATTTGGAATCCAGTTTTCTCTGGACTTGTTTTTTCACAGTTCTAATCTGTACATTAAAGAGATTAATGTCAGTTTTTCCCTTCACTATAACTGAGCACACTCTTCTTTTCCATAGGAGATAGCCTCCCATCTTCCCCAAAATAATAATATCTTCCCCTAGGAAGGTCATTTCAGAGTTAATATTAACTGAGATTCAGATGGTGTCTTTCTATCATTTAGACTAGTGAAGTCAGTTGTGGGAAAGGACTTCCATCCTTAGAGATACTCTTTGGTTGTGTTTGAGGTGGCGCAGCAGTTAGAGAGCAGTACTGCAGGCTACTTTGGCTGACTGTGATCATTTGAGTTCAGCTGTTCAAATCTCAAGGTTGACTCAGCCTTCCATCCTTTCAAGGTAGGTAAAATGAGGACCCAGATTGTTGGGGGCAATGTAAATATATACATTGCTTAATGGTGTAAACCGCTTAGAGAGTGCTTGCACTATGAGGCGGTATATAAATCTCACAAAATAAATAAAATAAATAAATATCTGAAATGAAGCATGCTCCCCATAATATATCATCTTTCTTTCTTTCTTTCTTTCTTTCTTTCTTTCTTTTCTTTTCTTTCCTTCTTTCTTTCCTTCTTTCTTTCTTGCTGTTTTATTATAGAATCCTTTTCACGAAGAGAAAAGAAACATGGGTAAAAAGGTGCAGTGAAACTGTATCTCCTAAATTGCACAGTTCCCTCTTTTAATATTTGCATGGTGTAGTCGAGGAGAGTCATCCTCCTACTTCCAGGTTTGGATATGAAACATTTAATCAGATCTGTCAGTTTGATAGAGGGCAAAGATGAGCAAAGACAACTCAAATTCTGAAACACAGACAGAAGCAGAAAAGTTTCCTTTCTCAATTGGGCAGACAAGAGAATGGAAAACTCTATTTTGCCTTTACTTCTTTGCCCTCCATCGTGGTATCGGTAGGACACTGTGCTAAATTCAGAATAGCTTCAGCCAGTTAAAAAAACCCTACCCCTGAAGAAAGGCTGGAGAATTGGAAGAAAACCACTATAGTAAAGCATGGAATTAGATGCCAATTAGGATACTTTTATTGACTTATTTTATGGATTGATTTGAGCTGCAATTTTCTATCCTATTTTATTCTATTTGTATATCTCTGTGTAACTGCTGAATTTAAGACTGTAGATTCAAGATATTACTCCTTTTTCATTTCTCTCATTGTCTTCAACTTGAAATACCGGTAAATAAATAATAAACTTTCAAGTTTAACCCTTATCTATGTAACAAAATATTTGCATCTTCGTCTGGAACCAGAACCTTTATTCTGGCAACCACTCACACATGGGAAAAATAAGAGAAATAACAGCAGAAACAAAACCCTGAGGAATGGGTATGTTTCTATTCTCTTCTTTTCAAATTAATGAGTAAAGAAGAATCTGAGGAACTTCCTATCTTCCTTGGTTTCTGCCCTACTGGTAAGATCTGGCAGAGTCATCATGCTTTGGGTCCCTTCAATCAAACCATGCCATCTATTGGGACTTAGGAAGTGTGCCTTCTCAGTTAGAACAGCATCCCCAGATATTTGTGGCTTATAGTATTACAAAACTCTTTGAAAATCTGATTGTTCACCCAGCATTTGAGACTGGGTGGCTCTGAAGTCCCCAATGGTTGTGCTTTTTTAAAAAAAATGCATATTGTGTAGTCTATCTAGGAATTTTTCCTTTTCTCCTTCTGTTTTCTACTTCATTTAAAATCTGGAGTTAAGTAGCCTCTAAAATAGATGTATAACTACATAAATAAAGCAGATGGTGCAGCATATGGAATAGGCTCCCCCTAGGAGTGTGGCAGGATATCATGGTAATAATTGTGGAGGAAAAGCTTAGGAACCCCCACTTGAGAAAGCAAGAGTGGGCAACCCACTACATTCCTGTGTATGCTAGGATAAACAGCTGCCTTGTAACATAATTTCTCTGATGTTGCCCTGTGTTGCTGCCCAGAATGCCTGGGATATATGTACCCTATTGTGAACCTTGAAATCTAATTTTTGTTCACAATGATGCATCTATTCAGAATTGGCTAGCAGTTTAATAATTCAGCTTCATAATTCTTAAGAAGTTGAGCTAAAGTCTTAACTAATTTCTCACTGCTGGCACCAGAAATTGGAGTTATTTCACAAAAGGCTCAAACAACCATTTATTTTCATTAAAAGTCCAACTTTCACTGATTTCCAATTCTCATAACATGGGAAACTTTACCATCCATTTTTGTGCTGAGATTTGATATTGGCAAAGAATTGTTCATGTTAATGGCTCTTAAAGTTCTACTTTTATACACAATGTAGTCATTATCCATTAAGTTTATATACACAGGTTTTAAGAAGCAGCCACTTATATAAGCTTTATTAGGCCTATACTGCAGCTGGTCCTGGAGTTTTGGATTTCATGTGTGTCCTTCATGATTTGGTGTGATACATTTACCCTTTTATGGCAGCATGAAATAATTCTTATGTTTGCAGAAGCATACTTAATGAATGGAAAGAGAAATCTATAAAGAGCATTTTAAATCACAACACTGGCTTTACAGCAAATATAAAAATCCACAACCTTTGAAAGGGAATTAGAACTGGGTTTTGTAAAAAAAAAAAAAAATGATGACAAGTTACTTAAAGACAAGTTTTCCCATTGGCCAGGCTCTTTAAATGTATGAGTTAGAAGGCTAATAGCTGAAGAAAGCCCTTGTTAGCTACCATGGAGCCTCTATAGCTGATGTGTTCCTTTTGTCATTGGTTTGTTTTAATCAAAGTATAATGTTTCTCCTTCTCTACCTTCTATTTATTTATTTATTTATTTATTTGTTTGTTTGTTTATTTATTTATTTATTTATTTATTTATTTTGTCAAGCGTGTATATGATTACAGACAAAGTATAAACATGATTGTGAATATATAAGACGTACCAGCATGAAGGTACAATATAATATAATATATGAATATAATATATAATATATAATATTATACAATATAATATAATATATGAATGAGCCGAGGTGGCGCAGTAGTTAGAGTGCAGCACTGCAGGCTACTTCAGCTGACTGCTAGCTGCAGTTCAGCTGTTCAAATCTCACCTGCTCAAGGTTGACTCAGCCTTCTATCCTTCTGAGGTCAGTAAAATGAGGATCCAGATTGTTGGGGGCAATATGCTGACTCTGTAAACCGCTTAGAGAGGGCTGTAAAGCACTATGAAGCGGTATATAAGTCTAAGTGCTATTTCTGATAGGGAATAGAGCCTGTGGCCTAGTGGCTAAGCTGCTGCCTTACAAGGTAGGCGGCCCAGGTTCAAATCACAGTAAGGGTATGGCTATCTGACGAGAGCTAAATAGCTTGAAATAGATCTATAATAGTCTCCCTTTATTTTCATTTATCAGCAAAAAATGCTACAGACACACACACACACACACACACACACACACACACACACACACACACACACATATATATATATATATATATATATATATATATATATATATATATATACACACATACACATACACACACACACACACACACACACACATATAATATATATATATATTACAAGCATACAATTCTAGTCGGTTGGCTTGGTTGTTGCTGTGCTAAAAATAAGGCTGCCGAATTTTGTAGTCTGTTGTGCCACTTTTCCTTCAAATAGCAGCCAAGACTCTGGCACTGAGCTGCTGAGATAAGAGGAAAGATCATTGGTTAAATCCTCTCCTCAGGTGAACTATGTGTGTAACTGAGACCCAGCAGTGCTACTTTAGCAGCACAAAAGACTCTGGAGAGTTTGTCTGAGATCTGACTGTGTGTTAGCAAGCAGCTAAGTTAATGAAATCCTACTTCTGATGGTAAATGCTGTATGATGTGTAATTAATGGATTTACTGGAGTTGGAAGTAGCCAAAGCTGAAATCTAAGTATTTAAGCAATCTGGTTTTAAACAGTATCCTCCAAACTGTTTAATTATAAGGTCATTACCTGAGTGAGCAAGGGCATGTGTGTATGTGATTGTGTTTTTAAATCAGGCAGGAGTCTGAAAATCAAAACTCTTCTCCAGTAAAGCAACTGCACATCAGATTAATTGAGCAATGCCATCTGCAGCACTGTACAAAACAGCTTGGAAGAGGAGCTCAGTGAAAGAATGGCTGTTTCTATGACAGTGACCACATGTATATGTCCTTTGTAGCATATATTAAGTCTTTTGAAGGATACTCTGTACATATGCTAAAGAGGACCCAACCAATGAAGACTAATGATGATGAATATTGATAAAATTAGGTACTATTACACATAGCAAATATAATGTATTTCCTAACCTGGGCTATCTTACATCAGAATGAGGCAAGTAAAGGGGAAAAAAACCCCACAGATTCTCAAATGTTTGGTTCTTAAGTAAAATAACTACAAATGTCTATAGAATGTTCAAATTATTAGACTTATTTTTTAAAGATTGCGTTATTATTGTTCTATTTAGCCTGATTTTCTAAACTGGCCTGCTTCTCTCAAATATGGTAAAGGAGCAAAGGGTATCAAAAAAAAAAAAAAGTCAAGACAATGACTGCAACTCTGTGATTAAATCCCCCCAACCTTTTTTTTTTACATGCATTGCCTATGTGACACACATTAAGAAGAGTTGGGACTTTGATCATGCAGTTGCAGCCTCCCTCTTTAACCTTCTTGACCCTGCCCTGGGGATCCTCCCCCCACAGGAAGGAGGCTACCTTATTCCCAACATAACTATGATTCAGTTGGCAGCCCTGTCAGTTTCTGTAGATGGACTTTTATTTGCCTTGGACTTCCTTAGGCCATCCCAGTTTTAAGACAATGCCAAATTAGAACAATCCAGTTCTAGTTAATTGATGTAAGGCCACTTCAAAGCAAGCCACACCACATGCTTATTGCTAAATGGTCATATTATTTGTCTTAAAGATGAGATGGGATCATACCTATCTTGGATTCCAAATAGTTTTAGAGACTGTGAAGCCATTTGTGCTATCCCAGGTATTCAGAAATCATGGCTTTTACACAGAACCTTTAGCTAGTCAAGTAACAATAGAACTCTTTTCTTGATTAGCTTCTTTATATCAGAGAAGCAACTTTTTATTACCACTCCCTCCCTTCCATTTTATCACATTTCTACAAGAATCTTCTCTAGAGTATATAAAGGATCCAGAGCTCATTGTGAGAAACAATCACGGCAAATTTTAATAGCTGCAGTTACACTTAGCTGTCACCATCTGTGTTCTCCCTCAGAAAATGCAGAATGAACATGTTTTACAATGGCATCTGGAAAGAGAGAGATAGAAGTAGTTAAAGTCATGATGCAAGGAAGATATGTATGTATGTATATGTGTGTGTGTGTGTGTGTGTGTGTGTGTGTGTGTGTGTGTGTGTGTGTGTTATCACCCTGGTATACCCAAATATGGGAGGGAGCATACTGCTTCCTTTTGCCTTTCGGCCCCTCCAGGGGACATCCAGGCAGTTGCTATAGACCGAAAGGCAAAAGGAAGCAGTATGCTCCCTCCCATATTTGGGTATACCAGGGTGATTCGACAGGGGGAAAAACATATAATCCTTCCCTGGTACAAGCTGATACAGAAGGAGAGCCTGTGGCTTAGAGGTTAAAGGTACTGCCTTATAGGCAGGCTGTCCAAGTTCAAATCCCAGTAAGGGTGTGGCTAGCTGATGAGAGCTAAATAGCTAGAAATAGATCTATACTAGTCTCCCTTCATTTTCATTATCAGTAAAATGTGTTACACATAGAGAAAATAGTTTGTCATCTATAGCAACTGCCTGGATGGCCTCTGGAGTGGCCAAAAGGCAAAAGGAAGCAGTATGCTCCCTCCCATATTTGAGTATACCAGGGTGATTCGACAGAAAAAACATATTTAAAACATAGTCTCCCTTTATTTTCATTTATCAGCAAAAAATCCTACACACACACACACACACACACACACACACATACACACATATACATACATATGTGTGTGTGTGTGTATATATACTGTATATATATATGTGTGTGTGTGTGTGTGTGTGTGTGTGTGTGTGTGTTTGTGTATATATATATATGTATATATGTATGTATATATATGTATGTATGTATGTATGTGTATGTATGTATGTATGTATGTATGTATGTATGTATGTATGTATGTATGTATGTATGTATAAGAGCCGAGGTGGCGCAGTGTTAAAATGCAGCACTGCAGTTCAGCAGTTCAGCTGTTCAGATCTCACCAGCTCAAGGTTGACTCAGCCTTCCATCCTTCCGAGGTGGGTAAAATGAAGACCCAGATTGTTGGGGGCAATATGCTGAACTCTGTAAACAGCTTAGAGAGGGCTGTAAAGCACTATGAAGCTGTATATAAGTCTAAGTGCTACTGATATACATATATATATATATATATATATATATATATATATATATATATATATATATATATATATATGTATGTGTGTGTGTGTGTGTGTGTGTGTGTGTGTGTGTGTGTGTGTGTGTGTGTGTGTGTGTGTGTGTGTGTGTGTGTGTGTATATGTATATGTATATGTATATGTATGTATATATATTAGCAGCAATACTCTCCTGATTATGCTTGCTTAGAAATCCACCTGGACTTAATTCTAATTACACAGAAATAATCTGGCCCAAGCTTATGTCTTGAGTACCCAGGCAAAAGCAGATTTCAAGAAATAAAATAGTTCATGTAATTAACATAGCCAAACAAATGATATACAGAACTAATGCTTGGGGAGCTCAGGGACCTTTCCAATTTGGTGATTCTATTATTCTAAGATTGGATTGGACAAGTGAGAAGCTGCCACAATGGTCAAAGTGGTTTGTCTGGCCTAGCTGGTGATAAGTTTCCATAGAAACCAAATAGTTGTTCCTCAAAAGCCGCCAAGTATCTGAAAGGAGGATATGTTTCTTTCCCCTCCCTACTGAGGATGTTCTAATCCAGTGTCTGGGAGTGAACAATAGCCAGCAGATTGAGGCAGACTGAAATAGAGATTTTATTTTTTTATTTTTTTAAACCTCTGGGCATTTTAGGATTCCAACAGAGATCAAATTTTCTGGAGATTTAATGCATGAGAAGGTTCTGCGATCTCTGTTAGCATGTTTAAATTGTAATTTATGAGTTTTGCTTGTATATTTGCAAATAAAAATGCATGTTAGAAAATATTACTAAACTTTTCATGAGTTTTTACAAAAAGGACAAATGACCGTCACTGGAATCTGAAAAACTGGACTGATTGTGTTTGTGTATGCATATGTTTGCATGAATCTATCCATTCGTTTACATCTAAGAAAGTGTGTACATTTATGTTTGTGTATGAAAAATAGCATGATCACTTAACTTGTGACCAGGGATTCTGCTTCTGAGGAAGTAGAATGTAAATGTGTTACATTAAACCATGGGGAAAGGCTGCAGCTGGTAGTGGTGTGCTATGGCTAGTAGGATCCCTAATTGTGTTTCTTGGCTTGGTACCTCAACTGGGGGCAGAGTCCAGAACAGTCATGAATTCATGGTTTCCATGATATCACAACACATATGGATGAACATAAATTAGATGTTATCTGTGCCTCAGAGCCATTGTTCATGTAATCTGGATATCGAGAGCATTATCCACAGCCCTTTGCCATGAGCATATCACTTCCTTATCCAAATAGTATTGACTGGCATCTGGGATCTCCACTGAACACATACACCCAATTTAGGAGATATATGCCAGGCATCTAACATTCAGACAGCTTCCACTTAGGGAGTCTCTGCCAGACAGGCAATTCTGACCAGGCTGCTAGCAACAGGAGGCTTTCTGCACATTTTTTATTTATTTATTTATTTATTTATTTATTTATTTATTTATTTATTTATTTATTTATTTATTTATTTATTTATTTATTTATTTATTTATTTATTTATTTATTTATTCAAACATGTACAGGATAGTAGCTGTTTATATAAACATAAGTTTAAAAAAAGTACCGATAAAAGAGGACAATAGGACAGTAGGACAGGGACGGTAGGCACAGTGGTGCACTTATGCACGCCCCTTACAGACCTCTTAGAAATGGGGAGAGGTCGGCTGTAGACAGTCTAAGGCTAAAGTTTTTGGGGTTTAGGGAAGAAACCACAGAGTCAGGTAGTGCATTCCAGGCATTGATCACTCTGTTGCTGAAGTCGTATTTTCTGCAGTCGAGTTTGGTGCGGTTTACATAAATTTGAATCTATTACGTGCTCGTGTATTGTTGCGGTTGAAGCTGAAGTAATCATTGACAGGAAGGACATTTTGGTATATGATTTTATGAACTACGTTAGATCAGATCGGAGGCGACGTAGTTGTAAATTGTCTAATCCCAATATTTCAAGTCTGGTGGAATAAGGTATTTTATTGTGAGCAGAGGAGTGGAGGACTCTTCTTGTGAAATATTTCTGGACTCTATTGATTGTATTAATGTCTGATATGCAGTGCGGGTTCCAGACAGGTGAGCTGTATTCCAGAATTGGTCTAACAAATGTTTTGTATGCTCTGGTTAGCAATGTAATATTGCCAGAGAAGAAGCTACGCAAGATTAGATTAACAACTCTTAGTGTGATGTGTTTGTTTCTGAATGGCCTTTCTAATCTGGCTGATCCTGAAAAGTTTCTTGGTTTACTGGGGAGGACCAGGAGATGAAGCAGCAGAAGTGACATTTGAAGAAAAATGAAAAGTGATGACTGAACATGGATATGAGAAGTCTTTACATCTTGCTTATAGTGACTGCAGGATAGAGTCAAGCTGTCTTGTTTAGAGGGGCAAATTCCACAATGGGGAAGTGCCTAAAGATTAGTCACCTCCCTTGCCACTGTGACCAGTTTTGCAAAGCATTTTGGCAATAAAGTAACTCATATTGCCGAAGTCCTGACTTTTCCTGGGCAGAGGCAGATGTGGTGACTTGGCCATGTTATCTGGAATCCCTTTTTCTTTGTGACTCTGATCAAGTGGGTAAGATTCTTTCTATAATGACCTCTACCACTGATGAACTTGATCCATTTCCTTCCTAATTCCACTGGGAGGATGGGGAGGGCGTGGTTAAATGGACCTGAGAGGTTGTCCGTGCCTCACTTTGGGAGAATGACGAATGACAGTCATAAAAAGACTGTTTTATCCCATGTAAAAGGCCCTCCCTAGACCCAGTTGTCTTAGACAACAGTACTGTCATCACCATCTTTCCTTTAAGAGAAAGATTGTGCACCCAATGGTAGTGGGTTGATTATGGAATTTTCTAGTTTATCTGGTTGTTTTTGGTCAGAATTCCGGCCTTAGCATGGATGAAGTCAACTGGTCATTCTAGTGGGATTCCATTAAGACTTGTGGAATCCCACCATTCTAGTGGGATTCCATTAAGATTGTGGGGACTTGGAATATGCCCCTCCTGGTCCTATTCAACTTCCCAGTTGTCTTGAGTACAATTAAGCATAATTTTCTGGACTATCTGGATTGGAAACATTGTTTTTGCAGTGGTTCCACTCTTTCATGCACAGGTGGTTCTAATAGGTGACTATAAGAGACCCAGAGAAAATATCTTTGATTTGAACCACAAATTCAAAATATCTAACAATGATTCTCTAATCTCCAGAAGAATTCTGGTAATAATCATCCTGGTAATAATGTACTTCTAAGTATCTTTACTAAACTACAATGCATAGAATTCTTTAAAGAACCATCACAATTAACTAGAATAATTATAAAAAATGAATTAGACATTTCTGATATAGCTATAACTACAGGAATCATGAATAGAAAGACTTTAAAAAAAACACCTAACTAAAATGGATTTTCTTTTCACAGATGTATATTACTTTTCAGGTAGAAAACATAATGCATTGCTTCTTATTTGAGGAAACTGGCCAAACTAGAGAAAGGCATCTATAATATCTTTCTTAAGAAAAAAAAGAGAAAAAATCAAAATTTGAAGTTTGTCAACCTACACCAAAAATTGCATTACCTTAGAGTCAAAGGAAACCTTTTCCATTTGAGAATTTTGGAAGCGTAATTTCAACACAGCTACATATTATCAAATTATATAATTCTGATCTAATTTCAGAGGAAAATAGTTTCATGAGACAAAGAATATGTCAAGGATAGAGTATCCCTCCCCAGTGGCTCATAGCTGATTGTAGTTAAGAATATACTGCTAGCATAGAGAGTCTGACAGTAAAATGACTTAAAAGACAGCAGAATAATGACTTTTAAATCAACTTCTTTGAAGACCTATAATATTGTTACTATCTTCATCCATTTTAGTAGCAGAACAATTAAGATGAAATCTTCAAGGAATTCTCCATAACAATAAAATGCTCTTATCAGGAACAACTAACTACTAGTACTATCATACTAATATTCCTGTTTTGAATATTCACTGCATGCATGGCTGGCTCAGGAATTCTGGGAGTTGAAGTCCATAGGTCCTCAAAGAACCATAGTTTGCAGTATGGCATCAATACATTGAATCCCAGAATTCCTTAGCCAGCAGTTGAAATCCAAACATCTTAAAAATGTCAGTTTAAAACACTGGTATAGATGTTTTATAAGAACTCTTTCCTGGTCCAATGACATGGGTAGGGGCTGAGTTGAAGAAATACTAGTTTCTGTACAATCTTTAAATATAAACTTAAACAAATTTGCAGTCCAGGACATTAAATTACAATGCATCATGCCCTGATCATGTATTGAATAAACAGGAAGCTGGGATAAAAAAAAAATCAGTAATAAATAAATTCCCATAATTCAGATCCCTTTGGGTTAAGTGAATATATGCTACAATAATAGTGTTTGAAGCTACACTTGTAGACATATATAACAATTTTATTAGTTTATCAGTGAAGTTGCATTTGTTCTCTTATTCTGTAAAGCAACAGACATATATAAGGTATAATAGTAATAATGCCAATCATCACAGAATCAGTAATAAAAGCTGAACATTCTTAAAAGTAATTTATTCATAAGGTGTCACTCAGGTCAGCCATACAAATGTAAAAATTGAAATACATCCTTTCCTATTATATGCAAGGCTATGAATCCAGTATTATCATACTTTAAATTATGATTACACATAAAATAAAACCTTGAAGTTACCTGCTTAGAAATGAAACTAGTTAATGCTCCTGAATTCTCACTTGGCAACTGTATAGCATAGAAAGAGGCAATTAAGAGATGTTGAACATTGGAGCAGTGACACATAAGTGATGACTTGCCATTCTAAAGGAGGATAAAGAACACAGCTATCCCCAACATCAAGTACCTGATCTTAGTATCTCTCCACGAATTATCCAAGCCCTAGGAAATTGAAGAAGTAAAACTGTAATCAGTTTAAACTGTAGTCAGATATCATAATTCCTAAAACAAATTGTAGGAAGTTAGCACCCACCCCTCTCCTAGGAAATGAGATATCCTAGGAGATATTAAAATGTAGGAAAAATTCTGTGGAACACATCTGGAAACATGCTTTTAAACAAACAAAAGACTCCTCTTGGAAACCCCCACCCCTGCTAAGCTCACATATTCCTCTCACCTGGACTGGAAGTCTTTTGCATGATAAAACCACAATAGGATTTGCCCAAGGCCCTTTCATTCAGCCAAAGCTGGATTAGACAAAAGCCAAGAGCCACCCCAGCATGCCCCTGGGGGGTCTGAGAGCCAATGGGATACATTTCTATACAGGAAAAGGAAATCTAAGAGGTGGGACCCAACTTAGACTATAAAAACCAGGAACTCAGCATTCCTCTTTCTCTTTTTTCTCTTCACCACACCTGGAACCATGTAAGTTACCTTTTCTGTACAGGGGCTCCTGCCATGTGCTCCTGTCCACCATTAAAGCTTCCTTCCAAGCAACCTTCATGAATCCAGTGTCTTTTTCCCCACTTGGAACTGAACCTAAAAGGATATTTCCTTATAACAAAATAAAATGTGGAAACTTTAATCCACAGATCAAAATCTTTCTGAAAGTGTCCAGTATATGTTATTTTGAGGTTAGGACATAGGCTTCCTCTCTGGAACCAATCACATAGATACACAAATAAGCACAGAAAATCTATATGTTAACGACTATGGAATGTTTGAACAAAGATTCTCTCCCGGTTTTACCCCATCAATCAACACAGAAGAGAGGAAGAGAGAGATATTTTCTACACACTCTTCAAAGAAATTGTGAAACACTCTTTTTAAAAAAAACTTATGGAGTCAGAAGAAAAAATAAATATTGAGTTATCTTAAGATGCACTTAGCTTATAAATTAAAATACTGTACACCCACTATCTTGCAAATTTTGGAACTCATTTATTTTGACATAACACTCTATCAGAGCTCAGCAGTCGGTACTGTATATATAAACAGTATTGGTTAGCTAAAGTCATCTGTCACCATCACGATTAGAGACGAGCAAATCTGTCAATTATAGTTTCTCAGTTTTGCAAATATGTTAATTGCAGTATACAAAATTTGAAAATTGTTTACACTA
The DNA here is from genome assembly GCA_023053685.1 of Diadophis punctatus similis. NCBI lineage: Eukaryota > Metazoa > Chordata > Lepidosauria > Squamata > Dipsadidae > Diadophis > Diadophis punctatus. Next base: position 25,188,236 of record JALIGW010000003.1, read on the forward strand.
ACCTTTTTATTTCTTTGGATGTACATTTCTCAAACCATAAGCATTGTTCTTATATGCAGCATTTTGGAAATTTTTGTATTTTATTTTCATGAACCTATGTCAGAGGTTTTCAAACTTGGCAACTTTAAGACTTGTGGACTTTAACTCCCAGAATTCTCCAGCCAGCAGAGCTGACTGGAGAATTCTGGGAGTTGAAGTCCACAAATCTTAAAGTTGCCAGGTTTGGGGACCCCCGACCTGTGTATTTGTTTACAGAGTTTTCTCTAAAGTATTTTAAAATTATTATTGGTAAAACTATTGTTAGTAAAATTTGAAAATTAGGAAAAGACTACCTTCTGAATCGTTTTGTATTATGTTGTTTATTAAATTTTGCCAAGAAAACTGCAAGGAGTTGTCCAAGCAGTCACTGAGAGCAGCACTGACCTCAAAGGCGCTTTAGAGAGAGAGATTTGAACATTCAAAACTGTCTAAATGTAAACTAAATACATTTCTTTCCCTCCCTAACCGCACACCTATAAACACACACACAGACAGGGAGAGACCCACAAATACACCACATTTTATACAAGAAGGAATGGTTCTGAGACAATTATTTAACTATAATGTTTGTTTTGGGCCATTGGCTTACTGTTGTATCAATATTCTCAAGATGAGTAATTTTAAATTTTACCTATCCTCGGAAGACTGGTAGCAGGTTCCCCATCCTGCCTGACTAAGCTAGAAATTACATTCTGCTAACTGCCCAGTAGTAATTCCTCACTGACAGCTGTTTCATTAGTGAATGAGAGCTGGCATAAAATAAATTTTAATTAAACTAAGAACTGAAATAATACAATTTCAAATGCAGATTGTTCCCACATGGAATGCTTTTGTCCCCTGCACAGCAGTTTCAGCACAGTTCCTATTTAGTGTAAATAGAAGCATAAACAGATGATGTTAACTAGAACAAAAAGTTCATCAAAGAGCTTCAAAGACTCCTAGAAGACTATTACAATGTACCAGTTATTGAACAAGTTTACTTGACAACTTCCTTAATGGGATTTCATATGACAAGAGAGGGGGGGGAAAAGGGAAGAATAATAATACTCAAAATTGGCATCTATAAGCTAAGATAATACCACCGACTGAACTGCTTTTCATGAGTAAATCTGGCTTTGAAACAATTAGGCAGAAGAAACCTTACATTCTAAAAACAACAAAAGTTTATCTTTTTTTTTAACCCCCAAACCCCCTTTTTAATCTTTTTACTTAGGTACTTCAAGTAACAAAATGCAAGCAACTGGCTAGCAATTTTTGTAAACCTGTTTACAAAATAAAATTGGAAGCTGTCTTATGTAAGCCTAGCAGGAGTGGGTTCCTCCCGGTTCAGACCGGTTCTATAGACCCGGTAGTGACCCGCTGGTGATGTCACGATGACGTCACCGAACCGGATTGGTCGGTGCCAGTCCATGGGCACCGCCATCTTTTTTTGAATTTTGTTTTTGAATTTTTTTTCTTCTGAGCATGTGCAGAAGCTGAGTTTCCAGCACTGTGCATGCAGTCACCATCTTGAGGAAGCAAGCCAGCAGAGAGGTAAGTTAGAATGCCCTCTGCTTGGCTTCCCTCAACTTTTCAGTCCCAGAAATGGTGCATGGCTGCAAAATAGGAGAAGGGCATTTTTCAGCTGAAAAATGCCTTTTCCTCTATTTTGCAGCCAGGCACCATTTTCTGTCCTTCCCATTTTTATTTGGTTTCCATCCCACCCTGAAAGCAAAAGGAAGCGAGGGGGGAGGGGGGGGAAAAGGATAGCTCAGACTATTGCTATGATTTTTTGTTCCTATATTCTGTTGTTTAGGTATAAATTTCGTTAATGTAGAAATTTTACTTATTAAACAATGGAGCTAGCTTCCTGCCTGCAATCAGGCTCTGTGTGTTTGTGTGTGTGTGTGTGTGTGTGTGTGTGTGTGTGAGAGAGAGAGAGAGAGAGAGAGAGAGAGAGAGAGAGAGAGAGAGAGAGAGAGAGAGAGAGGGAGGGAGGGAGGGAGGGAGGGAGGGAGAGAGAGAGAGAGAGAGAGAGAGAGAGAGAGAGAGAGAGAGAGAGAAAGAAAGAAAGAAAGAAAGAAAGAAAGAAAGAAAGAAAGAAAGAAAGAAAGAAAGAAAGAAAGAAAGAGACAAAGAAAGAGACAAAGAAAGAAAGAGGAAGTGAGAAAGAAAGAGAAAGAGAAAGAAAGGAAGGAAGGTAAATTCAGGAGGGAGGATGGAAAGAAGGAAGGAATAAGGATGTGAAGGACGTTCATGTGACTGGGTGGGAGTTTTCTGTGGAAAATGGGTCCAAATGGCTCTTTGAATGTTTAAGGTGATTAGGGGACTGGATGCTAAAACATATGAAGAACGGTTGCAGGAACTGAGTATGTCTAGTTTAATGAAAAGAAGGACTAGGGGAGACATGATAGCAGTGTTCCAATATCTCAAGGGTTGCCACAAAGAAAAGGGAGTCAAACTATTCTCCAAAGCACCTGAGGGTAGAACAAGAAGCAATGGGTGGAAACTAAACAAGGAAAGAAGCAACTTAGAACTAAGGAGAAATTTCCTGACAGTTAGAACAATTAATCAGTGGAACAGCTTGCCTCCAGAAGTTGTGAATTTTCCAACACTGGAAGTTTTTAAGAAGATATTGGATAACTATTTGTCTGAAGTGGTGTAGGGTTTCCTGCCTAAGCAGGGGGTTGGACTAGAAGACCTCCAAGGTCCCTTCCAACTCTGTTTATTATTGTTGTTGTTGTTGCTGCTGCTGATTCCTGACCTAAACTAACAAAAAAAACCCAAATGATTTAATGTGTCTCCTGCATCATTTTTATTAGCTCCATGATATTAACCATTCAATTGTTAAGGTATCCAAGACTTCTAAATCCTTTGCTGGCATATTCCTTATAGCAGAGGTAGCAGATCACATGAAGATACATATGAATAAAATCCACTTATATCAATCAGTAGGGCTCATATAGGGTATTAAGAAAGAGAGAGAGAGAGACAAGAAAGAGAGAGAGAGAGAGAGAGAGAGAGAGAGAGAGAGAGAGAGAGAGAGAAGAGAGAGAGAGAGAGAGAGAGAAAGAAAGAAAGAAAGAAAGAAAGAAAGAAAGAAAGAAAAGAAAGAAAGAAAGAAAGAAAGAAAGAAAGAGAGAGAAAGAAAGAAAGAAAGAGAAAGAAAGAAAAAGAAAGAAAAAGAAAAAGAAAGAAAAGGACGGGAGAGAAGAGAGAGAGAGAGAGAGAGAGAGAGAGAGAGAGAGAGAGAGAGAGAGAGAGAGAGAGAGAGAGAGAGAGAGAGAGAGAGAGAGAGAGAGAGAGAAGAAGAAGAAGAAGAAGAGGAAGGAAGCATCACAAACCCTACCACTAGACAAGGCTTCAGAAGACACTTTGAAACAGCACAGCAATTTAGGGCTGGAAGATATCTTGGAGGTCATCTAGTCCAACCCCGTGCTGTAGCAGGAAAACTTAAATTGTCAGGATTATTTTGGTTCCTCTAACAGAGAGGAAAATTGCCACAAAGGAGAAGGAGTTTACTAGGACAAGGCTGCCATGCAGAGGAAGGCAGAGATAGTCCTTGACTTATGACCACAATTGAGCCCAACATTTTGGTTGCTAAGCAAGAGTGTTGTTTCACCGCATTTTACTCAATCCATGACATTTCCTGGCTCTAAAAGTCATGTGCAAGCTAGGGAAGAACATCTGAAGGCATGTGTAATGTTCTAATGTGCAGAAGTTATGGTTAAATGTGTGGCAGAAAGTGGACTCTGGGTGTGTTTTTCCAAATGCAGTAAGTGAGGTGAATGTGTAGTTTTAGAAGAGCTGTGTGTGTGTGTGTGTGTGTGTGTGTGTGTGTGTGTGTGTGTGTGTGTGTACATACAGTATATATAGTAGATAATGTATCTTTTTGTGTGCCTGTGTGTAATATGGCATATATACATAGGATTAAATAGTATATTTTGGATGTTCAGTAGTAGTAAATAGACAGGGAAATTATATCTCGTTGATGCCTTTGAGGCGAGGAGAGGCCAGGCACCCCAACCCTAACCCTTGACATGAGTGACGTCAAGTTGGCAACGCCCACCCAGTCACATGACCACCCAGTCACATGACCACCCAGTAACCCCCACCCAGTCACATGACTGCAAAGCCACTCCCACCCAGTCACATGACCATCAAGCCACGCCCACAAAATAAGCCATGTCCACAGAGCGATAGCAAAAAAATTTGGAACCCACCCCTGAAGCCTAGAATGGCATTTCCTAAAGAGTTCTTAAGATTTTCAGGGAGAGGATCCTTTTACACTCCTTGCAATTTGATCCTTATAAATGGAAATTAAAATTGTATGGCATATGAAGTATGGCATATGATAAGTTCTTGAGATAAATGCAAAATCTGAGATATGGAACGGCTGTGGACTGCATTCACTGTTGTGGCACATTCAGAAAGTCAGTTTGGTTGGGAAAGAAAATGCCACAACCAGAAGGGAACCATTGGCAACATCACACACACACACACACACACACACACACAGAGATATGTATGTATGTATGTATGTATGTGTATATATATATATATATAATATATATATATATATATATATATATATATATATATATATATATATATATATATATATATACAGACATTTATCTAGCAAACAATGAAGAAATAAGACCAAATCCAAGCTCGATGTTATTTATCCCATTTCATCTATAACATTACTTCCTTTGAACTGCCTTTCAAGATAGATATTACCCCAAGGCAACTTGTAAAACATAAATGTATTTCATAGAAAAAAGTATAACATAAACCAACAATACGAGCAGCAGCAGCAGCAGTATTTTAAACTGACCACTGAGCTACCGGTAATACATTTTTCTCTAAGTGAAAAAAAAGAGTTTTGCCTTTTGCAAGTAAAGAAAGACAGGGCCAATCTAATTTCCTCAGGGTCAAAATCCTGCAGTTGGGATATGTCTTAGCAATTAATTAGCAAAGGTGTCTCAATAAGTGGACTGAATAAAGCTCAAACGATTCAGAGCAGATCAGGATAGGCTTGAGAGCTGTACAATATATACACACCATACAAAGAACACTCCCATGCACAGAAAAAGGTTGAAAAGCAACCTTTCTTTGTTGCACTTGGTTGCTAGGCAACATGCACAAAAGATCAGCTAATTAGGTCTGTGGTGTGGGTGGCCCATATAATACTTATTTAAAGACTCCACCGATAAATTAATTAGTAGTTTACAGTTTAAGTTGATCCACTGCCAGCACCAATCATTTGATAATTTTGGTGGCAAGACATACAAGAAAGGTAATCTTTCATGCATATTTCCCCGATCATTTGAATTTTTATAAATTCCCTCTTCTAAGGGAGATGGGCAGTTAAAAAAAAAGAAATATAAATAAATAAAACAAATAAATGAGATCCAGGATCCTTGAATTATACCCAGAATTAAATTGGCAACTAAATGTAGTTGATGTAAGAGTAGTGTATTATGGTCACTGAAGCGACACAAAAAAAAATTGTTTGCAGCATTCTGCATTGGTTGCAATTTCCTTAGACTCTTCAAGAGAGCTCTTCGTAAAACACAGAGTAGTAATTTAAAGACCAAACCACACACTTCCTTAGACAAATCTGCCTTCTCCCAAAATCAGTCACAAATGGCACACTAGTTAAAAAGGGACAAATGTTCATCCAACTTCAATGACTTGCCTAAGAGTACCATCTTAACTAAGCCTTTTGTGAACTGAGCACCAAATGTATTTACTATATATATGCTCCTAAAAGCACTTCTTCTAAGACCATTTTCAATTTGATGTAGTAAAAGCGAACGTTCTGTTTACAGAAAACTAGTGTGTTTGGCTTCAGTTCAATTGAAATTCACTTAATGGATTTAGGGATAAAGTCCTGTTTAGAGTACAAGAGTCAATTCTTAATTACTAGACAGGAAACATATACTAAGAAGTAATTACTTGAATTGAAGGACAGAAATTAAAAAATCATTCCATACCTCTGTACTTCCTCAGTTACAAACATGATCATCAATGACAGATGGTCTCAGAGAAAAATGATTGCTGTTATGATGTGCAGACAGACTAGGTTTTATTCCCATACTTTTCTCTCCCCAGGGAGGAACAAAATGACTCAAGCTTCCAAACCTCATAGCATGTAGCAGTTATGCCTTTGTTTCCTTCAACTACCTGTTTCAGCATATTAAACATAGCCCCACTCAAACCCTGCAAGAACCTAAAACAGACTAGAACACCTTCTGGGGTTACTCAAGACCCTTTCAAGGGTCCACAAGGTCCAATATTTTAACATTTCTCAGTTTTAATGTCAAATAGAGTACAGGTAGTCCTCGACTTGAGCCCACAATTGGGCCCAAAATTCCTGTTGTTAAGTGAGACATTTGTTTAAATGAGTTCTGCCCCATTTTACGATACCACAGTTGTTAAGTGAATCACTGCAGTTGATAAGTTAGTAACACAATAATTAATAAAACATAATATCTCACTATAGGTTACCAGACTAGTCTTGCTAGCATTGCTTTCTGAAAAAAAAAGCTTCCTGAGGTAACAAGCAGAGAGGTATCTTAGGAGAAAGCTTTGAGATATATATGATTCTTAAAATCTGTGTTCACTTTAGTTTTATTATACCACAAATAAGTATAACATTGTTGTTGTTGTTGTTAGTTGCGAAGTCATGTCTGACCCATCACGACTCCATGGACAATGTTACCCCCAGGCCTTCCTGTCCCTCTACCATCCTCTGGAGTCCAGAGGTGGGTTCCTTCAGTTTGGACAGGTTCACCCGAACTGGTAGCGATCCGCTGGTGATGTCACAATGATGTCATGGAACTGTTTCGGTCGGTGTCAGTCCGTGGGCGCCACCATCTTTTTTTTTAATTTTTTTATAATTTTTTTTAAATTTTTTTTTCTACTGAGCATGTGCAGAAGCCGAATTTCCGGCACTGTGCATGAGGTCACCATCTTGTTTTTGGCTTCTTGTTTTCTTCTTCTGAGCATGTGCAGAAGCCGAGTTTCTGGCACTGTGTATGCGGTCGCCATTTTGTTTTTGGCTTTTTTTGGCACTGCTCATGCGCACGCAAGTGAAGCGCGTGCCCACTGGCATGACCACACGACGAGGAGGAATCGAACTGGGCAGCGAGATAACCCCTGCTGGAGTCCATTTAAGCTCACGCCTACTGCTTCAGTGACTCCATCCAGCCACCTCATTCTCTGTCGTCCCATTCTTCTTTTGCCCTCAATCTTTCCCAGCATTAGGCTCTTCTCCAGTGAGTCCTTCCTTCTCATTCCTTCCTTCTCATTTCAAATCATGAGCCTCCAAATTTAATAGCTTCTTATTTTCCATTCTTCCATCTAAACCAAACATCAAGTATCAAAATATAGCCCCAATTCCCCTCTCTTTAGTATTCTTCAACCATTTATGTTTATTATTTATATTTAATTCTTGTTTTTTTCATTGTCATATAAACTCAGAAATATTTTTGTCATTGCTAAAATGGAACATTTGTCATCAATATTTGTAACTTCTGGAATAAAACAACATATTAGGTAAAGCATTCATCTTAATTACAGAAATTCTTCCCAGCAAAATTAATTGCAATTTGTCCCATCTTAATTAACAATATAAAGCGGTCCCCGATATGGTTTCATGTTCCTTTGTACTTTTTTGAGATCCCATGTCATATATCAACAATACATCATTTTATAAAAAATTATGTGTTAAATTAAGACATTAAGTAAATTTATCACCAGTTTCCCACATTTTCTTCATAATGGTTTCTCAGTCTGAAGCTGAAACTGATTTATCCAAACTATTTCTCTGAAAAATCTCTGAAATAGATATCTTTCGATGGAATCTTTTCCAGTTCTGTTTGAAGATGCAGGAAATTACACTGGTATTTTCAACAGGCAAAGCAGTTCCTGTGCCATACTGCTACATCCTCTCACTTAATTTAGGAGTAGCCACAAAGTCAGTATTTCTTTGCAAATTATTCAACAAACCTTTAAAACTGGTAGAACCTATGGTTTTTTTGGGGGGGGGTCTTCAATCAGCAATCTATATTGCATCTAAATGCTGTATGTAAAATTCTTTATTAGCAATTAGTAGGAAAGTCTGTTATTTGAAGTTTTCAAACAGAAATTTCAAGAGACGAATAAGAATGAGACTTTTCCGTTACTGTACCTTCAGTAAAGACAGACAATTTAGAATAATTTATCTGCAAACTTTGAATACTGCGCTATTTAAACTCCAGAAGTGGAGAGTGAAGAAGGGAAGGAAAAATGAATCTACAGCCTTGGATTTTATGCAAACTGCTTAGATCAAAAGATATCAGGATGAATGTTTTGTTCTATGATCAAAAGATTAAACAGAAGCTGCACCTGTCAGCATAACAAGTTCAGTTTTGTATAGACAAAATCTAAAATGTAGCAGGCATAGTATGAGAGATGGGACTCAGAAACAACATAGCATAATTGCAGAGAGTGTATTTAGAGCAAGGATTAAATGCTAATGCCAGATGATGAGATTCTAATGTTCTTTCATTAGACCTTTTCTAAGCAATTGTTCCTTGATCAGCATATATCTGAAAGTTAAATGGGATGCAAGAGGGCTTGTTTATATGTCAGAAACATATAAACAATGCACTACACTCATTGTTGAGATGTAATTGAATGGATTGTTCCTATACTATTGGACTCATATGTATTAATGAAATCAGATAAAAGGCTCATCAAATTATATTTGTACATCAGTTCTAATGTCTATGCAAGTTCTGAGGCTCCACTCTCTGAGAAACATTATCTATAAAGCCAGCACAGTGTAGTTGTTAAAGTACTGGACTAGAATTGGGTTGAATCTGGTTCAAATCTACATATAACCATGACACCTGGGTTACTCTGAGCCAGGCATTCCTCTTAATTCAATCTCATAAATTTGTCATCTAGACTAGAGAAGCACGATGCAATCTTGAGTTCCTGGACAAAAGACAGGATATAAATATAAATATTAAAAAATAGCAAGAATAAACACATCAGTGGAGTGACTGTGAAGATAAAGTTGCCAAACATAGTTCTTCTGTGTTTTATCATATTCTTGCTTCCTCCTCATTAAACATTTTATTTTAAAAAACAAAACAAGGTAATTTTCAGGAGAAAGATTAGGTTAGGTTAGGTTAGGTTAGGTTAGGTTAGGTTAGGTTAGGTTAGGTTAGGTTAGGTTAGGTTAGTTTGCCACAAGTTTTCAGGTGAGAACTCATTAGGTTTTAATTGAAATATTGTAAAAAAGTTATAAGACTTAGACCATTTTTAATTGTTAAGATTTGGGAACTTTGTGCCTTTGCACAAGATTGTGTCAAAGTAACCAGCTGATTCTTGAGCTGTATGTTTTTGTTCAGTTGGAACTAATGCTTTGTGCAAAATGTGCAATTTGCCAATATATCACATGCTCTGAATCTGCTACTTGAAACTGGGAGCAATTTCGATTGAGTTCAGTAGTGCTTACTCCCCCATAAATATTTCCATTCTTCTTTTCAGCTTTCATGGTAAGTCCTGAGGATACTGTACTACCGCCTAATTACAGGTGTTTTTCAGCCTTAGAGCTGTATATCAGCTTAAGTGTAGAACAGGCCAAACTGGGGGGGGGGGGCATGCTCAAGACTGGCCAGAAGGAAATTCTAAGGACACAGAGTAGTATGCATCAAGCAGAGTTCTGTTTTACAATTGAGAATTGCAACCACTTTTCATGCATCCACTCTTTAAGGACATACTGCATTCCATTGCCTTTGTTATTCTGCTCTTGTTTATCAGTTTGATTATATGGAGAGTTTCTCCCCCAACTCCTGTGCCAAAGATAACTGCAGCCCACTTATCCAATGCAGACCTGCAGACTCTATTGAGACTTTTCACTATAACTGTGCCATTAATCGAAACTTCCTATTTACAATGCCATCTAATTATTTCCTCTTTAGAAAGCTTTTGCATTATTAACAAATTTGTTCCATAATTAATCCATACTGGGTTTCTTGTTATTGTTATTGTTGTTTTAGAAAGATAAAGAAAAGAAACTTATTAAGAAAAACAATAACTGACTAAGGGCAATATACTCATCATTGCACAGGAAACAATTAGGGACAAATGTTATAAGTAGAAAATATCTATTTGCTGAATCCAATTCAAACTCCATCTTATCTCCTATGCTTTTTAACCTATGCATGGAATACATGTAAGCAGCCATCTCTACTTTTGAAATGAAACACAGAACTATATAATATGATAAATCTTGTGCTAAAGCAGTAGTTTAATTCTGCTTTGAGTGGACTAAAGAAAATCAATGCTTCACTGGCAATGAATGGTTGCTGTATGGAACCAAATCTAGATAGCTTTCATTCTGGAACTGATAATCTAGCATTGTAGTCATCCAACCAACTCTACTGCTTTATGCATGGAAGTGGCAGACATCATGTAGGGCTAGGGTGCAGGGCAATTGCTGTACACAGCCTTCACAGTCCTGATGCAGTAGCTTTTAGCCAAACCTCAAACGTAAGAGAAAATCCAATGTGTCCAGCTTGACTCCTTCTCTTACACTGCTAATGTCCCAATCTACAGACACTTATAGTCATAGAAATGAGTAGTGGCATTGGGAAATCTGAAAGTTCTAGGCACTGACCTGTTAAGGAAATATTGCTAGTAAACTGGTAGGTGAAGTTCAAAAGCTGGCCCAGGAGATTTTAGGATCATCTCATAGCTGGAAATAGGGGTAGGCGGATATGTTAAATTTAATTTTTCTCAGCTTCTTGCTGAACTTTAATTTTTTTAAAAAATCGCCCTATTACTGTATATTGTGATGTATATTTTTCAAGATACACATTTTGTTTTCAATTATGTCTAATTTATAAGTGCTGCAAATACATGCTTCATTATAATTTATTTTATATAAATATATAAAGACTTTTAGGATATACTTTCCCCAAATACATGTATTTTCATTTCCAAACTCTATAACAAAATTCAGATAATAAGACCATTTTGAAGATCATCTATCGTTAGTTCAGGTTTTCATTCAAAAATAAGTTTATATTCAAATGTCAACTTTCTTTCTGTACAATGTCTAGTTAGAAGTTGGAGTTTTGTTGGTTTCTTAACTCCAGTTAGGAAATGGGACATTACACAGATACTAGTCATGCACATTGAACAAGACTTATGCCTACATATTATGTTGTTCCAGAATTCTAAGCTGATCCTGGAATCAGCTTAGAATTCTGGAACAACATAATTCACAACTTAGAATCCATCAATGAAATGCCTCATGAGATATCTGCTTCTTTGCAAACAATTTGATGTGGCTTCTCTATCTGATCCCTATTTCAAAATAACTAACTTTCATCTCTCTTACACTGCTCATCACAAGGTAGGATTTTGTCTGCATGTTTGTACTGTTATTCACAAAAAGTGACACCATTTTGATTTTTAGTTGTCCCACATGGATTCCCTTCTGTAAATGTATATGCCTAAAATTCAAAACATGGACACAAACTAAGAAACCACACTGTACCATCCTTTGCCTTTCATATTATGGACTTTTATTTCTTTACTCTTTTTATCTTATATTGTTTTATATTGGTCTTTGTATTTAATAAAAATTTCTGTTTTCTGTCTGTGTGTGTATGTATGTAGGTGGGAGGGTGTGTGGATGTGGGTGTGGGTGGGTGTTTGTGTCCCCTTTTCACCTCTATCTCGGGACCTCTACCAGAGGCCTGAGAGTTTGAGAGTTCTGTACAATAACTGACATGTTCTTAGCACTGCACTAGCAGCATTGCCCCACCTACATAGAAGCAGCAGCATAGAGAGAGAGATTCAAATCTAGACAACACCCTCTCTATGGCCTACAACCAGCTAATCAGAGATCAAAATCCAGAAAAGCTTCCTTAGGTCAATGGAAAACTTTGAAGAATTTGAAGGCAGAGTGGATCTATGGAAAGCTACAAAGAACCAACACTGGATGGAACCAATGGAGGAGCTAGCACCTGGGTTTGACAAAACTTGGGAAAATCATTGAATAGACTGCGCACAAGTACAACAAGATCCAGAGACCAGGGGTGGGTTCTACTTACCTTCCCCACCGGTTCGCATCGCGATGGAAATGCACATTTTGCTTGTGTCCCTTCCGGGAAAATAATCAAAAAATAGCTTCTGCGCATGCGCAAAAGCAAAATCCAAGATGGTGGTGCCCACGGACCGGCACCGACAAACCGGCTCCGTGATGTCACCACCGGTTTACTAACGGTTCTAACGAACCGGTTAGAACCAGTAGGAACCCACCTCTGCCAGAGACACTCTGAACAAATGGGGCTAGCAGGCAGCTTCTGTTCTTTATGACTGTGGTGACACGCAGACAACACATATGTATACCTGCCCCTTGTGTCTCAATCAGTGGACACTTGGGACCTCATGGCAGTGTGTCAGAACACAATTAATGTGGCTAGTTCTGGGCACAATCTGTTTAATTTGTACATAGTTTAATCTTGTATTTTATATTTTAAATTTTACATCATATGATATGTCTTATTTTAATTCTGATGCTTCTGACATGAATAAACAAACAAAATGAGCACTGCACTCTTCTGAACAGACAATAGAACAATAAATATAAATATAAATATAAATATAAATATAAATATAAATATAAATATAAATATAAATATAAATATAAATATAAATATAAATATAAATATAAATATAAATAATATAAACAAATAAATGAATCTCAATGCAATATGATGATCCTTGAGTAGCTTTCATCATATTGATGTTTTCTAAATACATTGGACATCAAATTCTCAAATTTCCAGCCAGCATATTCTTCTGGAATTTCTTTTGGAAATTCCTAAATTTCCAGCCAGCATATTCTTCTTCATCAAACTGAAGAAGTCTGCTTAAGAGGATTGAAAGGTAGCTTATTTTGAAGGGGCTTATGGAAGAGGTTCTCTTAGATTACTTCAATCAACATATATATTCCTTATGCTAGTTAGAATATGATAATAGAATACTAAACAATACAGGTTAACAGATTTTAAAGAAAATCTTTTTTCCTTGAGCACTCCAGCTTAATAGCATATCAAATGTGCCAGCAATATAACATTAGTATTTGTTTATGATAGGAAGAACGTCATTACTTGTGGTCCATCATGTAATGATTTCTGAGCATTTAGCAAATAAATTATGCATTCTAAATTAAAGAGAGTGCTCTGTATTTTTGGAATATCACAAATGTACCTAGAAATCATAAACAAAAATGGTTCTGTCCAAGACCTTTCTAATATGAACTTTCTTGATGAATACATATCTTAATTAAATACAAGTAATTAAACTAAAAGCCCTATCAAATGTAACTTGTCACTCACTGTACAACATTTAATTCACTCTGTTTTCCTCTGCCTGGTCACTTCCATCCCCTAATAATTCCATTCACAGAAGATCAAGTTTCAGTAACACAGAAAGCAGACAATGGCCAATCAACTAATTGACACAACAAAGACTTCTATTAAAATACTACCTAATGAAACTACATGGGTTTCTTATATTATATGTATATATCAGCATTGCCTAGCACCAGAAAACTTTGTGGAAACCATCTTAGAAAATAAACTGAAAGATTAATTAATTTAAACTTCAGTGAAAGCAAAAACTATTGGAATATTAGAAGCATCCATATTATTATATTATATTATATTATATTATATTATATTATATTATATTATATTATATTATATTATATTATATTATATTATATTATATTATATTATATTATATTATATTATATTATATTATATTATATTATATTATATTATATTATATTATATTATTATATTATATTATATTATATTATATTATATTATATTATATTATATTATATTATATTATATTATATTATAATGTTATATTATATTATATTATATTATATTATATTATATTATATTATATTATATTATATTATATTATATTATATTATATTATATTATATTATATTATATTATATTATATTATATTATATTATATTATATTATATTATATTATATTATATTATATTATATTATATTATATTATATTATATTATATTATACCATACCATACCATACCATACCATACCATACCATACCATACCATACCATACCATACCATACCATATCATATCATATCATATCATATCATATTATTATATTACTACACTATGTACACTATACTATATTGTTTAGTCGCACAGTCAGCCAGATGAATTTGACATTTTTGTCCATTATCAAGTCCTTCCCAAAGACCTGGGATAGGCAGATCTGGATGATTGATGGTGTTACAGATGTCGTTGCAGAATGTAAGCTGTTCCGAGTAAAGCTGCCTTTTGTAATTGACTGATGGTGAATTTGTCAATGCTCATGGTTTTTAAATGGTGCTCCAATTGTTTTGGGATTTACCCAAGGCACCTATTACTATTGGTACTACCTTTGCTTTCTTTTGCCACAATTATTCTATTTCTGTTTGATCTATATAAGATCTTTGTGTTTTGTTATCTTCTCCTGTTCTTTTTCTTCTATTCTGCTGTCTCCATATAGCATATTATTTATCATTTTATACACACATACATAATGCACTCATGTGTACGTGCACATACACACACACATACATGCGCACACATATGTGTGGATAGACAAAGAGGAGGATGCCACTCAGATGTCATCTGAATGAACAATGTCCATGCCAGATGTTGGGGAACCAAGACAATCTGATGATGTGGGTTACTGAAACAACCCATATATGGACAACACAAGAGAACCTGGAAAGGTTGGAATGCTACTGCAACAGAAGACCTAATGAGAGAGCATATATGAAATGTTTGAGGAAACTATGGGTGGCAGAAGACTTACTTCCACATTAAGAAATAGCTAATTGCTTTGTGTTTGTTTGTTTGTTTGTTTGTTTGTTTGTTTGTTTGTTTGTTTGTTTGTTTGTTTGTTTGTTTAGAAAATACTTCAACATAGTGAAGAGGAAGCTACTCTCACAACTTGAAAACAGCTGAACTATACATTACATTCCAGACTTAAGAAGACCTGGAAGAACAATTGGATGTGCAGCCAACACCTGAAGCTATAACTGTATTGCCAACCTCTCCATTACAAAGCACAGCAGTTGATGTGAAGCATAGGATCATGGATCAACTAGCTACAGCCAATCAATTAACAAGACTCAATTGAGAGATACCATCAGATAGTATGCTAGTAAATACCAATAGAGCCTCATGACAATCCCTACTACCACCATGACTCAAACTAATGAAGTGGTATATGTTACAGCCACTGTACTCCTTGAAATGCTTGGCTATAAAATTAAGAAGAACAGCAATATATACTTTTGGAACACTATTTCTTTGGAGAGTTAAAGCAGCCATTCATTTGCAAGGCTCACATGGTTGCTTCAAAAATTGTCCCAGCAAAATACCAACCTTCAAATCACATTCACTGTTGAAGACCACACAGCTTGATTGCTGTTGAGTTGCTACAAAACCATGATTAGTTCAGTGATCTGCACAACCAAATGTATAATGGTAAATGTTTTTTATATGGGAAGTGTCTTGGCAGACCTTGAGATAATAAATAACAGAAAACTAGATAAAAATTAAAAAAAAATACCTAGACAAGATAAGCAACCAGGTTGTTGCATTACTTGCACAAATTACAATCTGATCCTATATTGCTGTTTTGCCTCCCAGGAAAAAATATCTGCAGACACAAGTGAATCTGTAAAATGGTAATAATATTAACCTTCCTGACATGATTCTGAAAGGTAAATTTGCCAGGGTGGTAAAAATTTTGGATTCTTAAAACATCGTATAAGCTCCTATTTTTTTATTTTCTGATTTGTGTAGTCTGTGATGCACACCTACCTCTGTAGAACAAAGAAGGTTGGAACAGATTATTCTAATTCAATTAAACTGACATAGTTCAGAGATCTCAGGTTAATCATTCATTTCAGAAACAAACAGTGGTTGCAGTCCATGAAATGAAACTATTATATCTCCACATACAGCATTTCTTAGCATCAAGTATCATTCAAATTAATTGGGTCTTGTGGAATACATGAGCTATGTAAGCATATAATACAAAACAAAGTAATCGCTATTAAGCTGAAGATTTGGTTTGTTGTAATAGTCAAGATAATCAGTTTCAGATTGCATCTTCTTAGAAAAATGTTTCATGGAAGGCTTTTCTGGAAAGCTTCTTATAACAAGTTATGTACATGCATCATTTCTACAAAGAAACAAATCTCACTTTATCCTGGGAGCAAAAAACAATTAGAAGCAGTTCAGTGGTGGGTTGTCCTCTTACCAGTGCCGGTGCGCTGCACCCGCATCTCCAAGTTTTGGGGGGCTGCTCACTATGCGCGTGCGCCCCCTCATGCGATTTTGCTTCTGCACATGCGCAGAAGCAAAATTGCGCCAAAATCTCATGAGGGAACGCACACGAGAGAGATATTTCGGTGCGATTTTGCTTCCGCTCATGCGCAGAAGTGAAATCGCACTGAAATCTCATGCGTGCGCGTCCCCTCATGAGATTTTGGTACAATTTTGCTTCCGCGCATGCGCAGAAGCAAAATCGTCCCAAAATCACCGGGAAAAATGGTGATGCGCATGACGGACCGGCAGAGAGGGCTCTGGAGCGGTTGCGCAATCTGCCGCTCCCTACTGGAGCTGCGCACTGGGCAGCTCCGGCAGGGACCCACCTCTGAAGGTGGTTCCAAGTTGCTATGACCTCTGATGACAAGACAGTGATTCTGAGGAAGCAGAAAACAGATATTTTCCTGGGTGTTGCTATTAGTGCTCCAGGGATGAACAAATTGGAGTCATCCCTATTGGGAAGACTTAAGAACCCCTCCCACAGCACTACAGCCATTTATCCACTTCCCTTCTTGCAGCCACTTTAAGGGGGTAAAAAACATGCAGTTGTCTCAAAGAAGTTTGGTTTTTTGTTTGTTTGTTTGTTTGTCAAACATGTACAAGATAGCAGGTATGAATATGAACATGGACATGAACGAAGGAAATACAAATAAATGGGGACAGTAGGACAGGGATGGTAGGCATCCTGGTACGCTTATGCACATACCCTTTATGGTCCTCTTAGGAATGGGGTGAGGTCCACGGTACACAGTTTAAGGTTGAACCTGTGAAGGTTTGAGGATGTAACAACAGAGTTGGGTAGAGCATTCCAGGCGTTGACCACTCTGTTGCTGAAGTTGTATTTTCTGCAATCGAGTTTACCTTGAGTTTGTATCAATTGTTTGCCCGTGTATTATTGAGGTTGAAGCTGAAGAAGTCATTGACAGGTAAGACATTGTAGCAGGCAATTTTGTGTATTATGCTTAGATCAGACCACAGGCAGCGTAGTTCCAGATTGTCCAAACCCAAAATTTCAAGCCTGGTGGCATAAGGGATTCTATTGTGAGTAGAGGAGTGGAGTATTCTTCTCAGGAAATACCTCTGGACCCCCTCAATCGTAATGTCCAATATACAGTGTGGATTCCAGGCAGATGAGCTGTATTTGAGAATTGGTCTGGCAAAGGTTTTGTATGCCCTAGTTAGTAATACAATGTTACCGGAGAAAATCTTTCCAAACTGCCATTTCTAAATCATTTTCAAAGCATCACCCAGGACTTTAAGGTAGCATGTGAGGGGCTGTCCTCTGATTTTTCTCCCTATATGGAGCCATGAAAATGACATTGCAGAAGACAGTCACAAGTCATTTGGACCACAACAAGTGCAGAAGAAGTATCTGTTAAGCCCACTGGCTCCTCCTGACTTCATTGGGCATAAGAGGGGGGGGATTATAATCAGCAGACTTGCAAAATTCTGCTGCTACATTTTATCTCAATAAAGTTTCTTTCTAGTCTTTCCATGGAGTCAGTTTGTAGGGTTAAAAAATAATCCCATGAAATAGATAAGAATAATCTCATGAAATAGATTGGGCTCCGTGTTCAAGAGAGGGTTTGAACCTCTGTTTTCTCTGTCCCAGTACAGCATTTAATCCCCAATCCACTTCCTTAAATTGAAATCTGATCTTTTTTTCCTCTTTGAGACAAAGAATTGATGGAAGATTAATTTATAGCAGAAGGAAAATCTGGGCTGAGGCTTGCACTTGGCTGAATGTTAGACAAAGGTGGAGCCAGTAAAAAAACTAAATTAGTTTAATTTTGTTGACATTGACATCTGGTAACAGTAAATGTAGTACATATGATTAATTTCCAGTCTGATCTGCAATATTTCTTCTTCTGTGACAGTCAAATGTTACAATGTAGTTATAACTTTTGAAGGTTGTAGCAGAGGCAGGGGACTCATCCTGGGTCTCAGTTTGTACAGCGCTAATGCAGAATGTTTTAGTTTGGAGGGTTTTTTAATTATGTTTTCTTAATGCATACAAACACCACAAAGATCAGAAAGCCAAGAAAGAAAACCACTCACAGTTAATAATTAAAGGGCATCAGCTTTAATTAGTGGGAGTCCTATTTCATCCTCTCTGGGTGGACATTAGCCTTGATTTCATTAACTCTACATAGACATTAGCTTTCTTTTTATCTCTTTCCGTTACATTAGAGTGGGAAAATTTCATGTAGCAAAGGGTACACTGGAAAAAAAATGTTTGGCCTGAGGGCTGCAGAGAGAGTGGGTAGAGCCAAAATGTTCACACCAATTTCTGGCAGGATTTTGAAATTAAATAAGGCATTTACTTCCATTAGTTATACGAAGGCTGAATATCTGGAATGTACTCTACATATCAATGAAACCTGTATAAAACTGGAGTCAACCATACCACCAACTTGTTATCTTTTTTTATCCTACAAAAAATCCTACAAAAAATTTTTTTTAATGTGAATGCAGAGCAAACAAGCCAAAATATAAAAATCCCATTAAAACAAGGAAATAAAGAGGAGGAAATAAAATGTACAATCTCTAAATGGAAGCCTGGATGGAGAACGCTGGTGCAATGCATCAGAGGCATTATAGTTTAAGATAAAATTTGTTTAACTGCACTTTTTAATTTAGAGGCAAGAGAACCATTTTGCAGCTATGGACTATAACCCCAGGTGCATTAATAACAAAGAGAGGTTAAAGCCACACAGAGTCTATGACCTCCCTTAGTGGTCTGCAGCTAACCATGATGAAGCCAAATGCCAAAATGTGTGTTGTGTGATCACAATGAACACTCTGACCTTTTGAATTTGAGTTATAATATCATATGCAAATACAGAAATTGGGTTGTCTATGGGGATTCTCAGTCATCCAGGTCATGGTTGTCCCAAAGGTGCTTTTTTCAAGAGGCAACTAGACTTTCTGGTTTTTCTTTGAAGAGGTTTCGCTTCTCATCCAAGAAGCTTCTTCAGAGCTGAAGTCCAGTTGCCTCTTGAAAAAAAAGCACCTTTGGGACATCCTTAGGTTATGATGTCAATTGAGACCAGAATTTCCATCTCTGAGTGATATGGTTGTAAATCATGTGACTGCATTGCTTAGTGATGGCAATCCCAGCAATCCCCATTATGCAAGGACCGTATGGGTTGCTAAGTAAGAACTTCACATCACTGTGAGATAAGAAGAAAAGGGAATCCAGAAGTGCTTGCTTATGCCACTGGAACCATGTCCCAAGCAGGTCAGCAGGTAAGAGCTACAGGCAGGTGCTACATAGTATGAGATCCCCATGCCACCTGTGGGTTCCTGGGGAGAATGAGTGGTGGGAGAAGTGTTTATTTTATTTATTTATTAAACGCTCTTATAGGCCGCCCAATCCCGTGGGACTCAGGGCGGCGTACAACATAAATAAGAAGCGTACAATTTTAAAAACAATAGTCATGATATACATTATAAATATAATTAAAAAAAGCATTGTAAGAGCAACATTCAGGGGGAATCTAGTTGTCCTATTCACCCCATCTGCCGGAAGAGCCATGTTTTTAAGGCTTTACGGAAGGCCAGCAGGGTGGGGATGGTCCGGATCTCTGGTGGAAGTTGGTTCCAGAGGGACGGGGCTCCCACAGAGAAGGCCCTCCCCCGTGGCCCCGCCAATCGACATTGTTTAGCCGACGGGACCCGGAGAAGGCCCTCTCTGTGGGACCTAACCGGTCTTAGGGAGGTATGTGGTAGGATGCGGTCCCGCAGGTAACCTGGCCCTGAGCCATGTAGGGCTTTAAAGGTAACGACCAACACCTTGAATTGCGACCGGAGACTAATTGGTAGCCAATGCAGCTGGCGAAGGAGAGGTGTTACGTGGGTGTATCTCGGCACACCCACTACCGCTCGCGCAGCTGCATTCTGTACCAGTTGGAGTCTCCGGATGGTCTTCAAGGGTAGCCCCATGTAGAGCGCGTTACAGTAGTCTAGCCGTGAGGTGACAAGGGCATGAGTGACTGTGAGCAAGGCCTCCCTCTCCAAGTAAGGTCGCAATTGGTGCACAAGACGGATTTGTGCAAAGGTCCCCCTAGCCACAGCTGAAAGATGTTGCTCCAATTTTAGCTGTGGGTCTAGGAGGACACCCAAATTGCGAACCTGTTCTGAGGGAGTCAATTTTTCTCCCCCGAGAACCAAGGAGGGACAGTCGACATAGTCCTTGGGAGGCAATATCCAGAGCCACTCAGTCTTGTCTGGGTTGAGCCTGAGTCTGTTCACTCCCATCCAGACCCTCACATCGTCCAGGCAGCGGCACATTACATCAACTGCTTCACTGAACTGACACGGGGTGGAGATGTACAACTGGGTATCGTCAGCATACTGCTGATACCTCACCCCATGTCGTCGGATGATCTCACCCAGCGGTTTCATGTAAATGTTAAACAGGATGGGCGAGAGGACCGAGCCCTGTGGCACCCCGCAAACCAGGGGCCTAGGGGCCGACCTCTGTCCTCCTGTCAACACCGACTGCGTCCTGTCAGAGAGGTAGGAGGAGAACCACCGTAAAACAGTGCCTCCCACTCCCATCTCCCCAAGACGACGCAGAAGGATACCATGGTCAATGGTATCGAAAGCCGCTGAGAGGTCAAGTAGCACCAGGATGGAGGAGTGACCCCCATCCCGGGCTCGCCAGAGATCATCCATCAGCGCGACCAAAGCAGTCTCCGTACTGTAGCCGCGCCTGAAACCCGATTGAAAGGGATCCAGATAATCAGTATCCTCCAATAGCCGCAGGAGTTGGAGCGACACCACCTTCTCAACAACTTTACCCAAAAAGGGTAAGTTGGAGACTGGACGGAAGTTCTTTAAATCCGCTGGGTCCAGGGAAGGCTTCTTGAGGAGGGGCCTCACCACCGCAGCTTTTAAAGGCTGTGGGATGGATCCCTCTCTCAAAGAAGCGATCACAACCGCCTGGAGCCAGCCGCGTGTCACCTCCCTGCTGGCAGAAACCAGCCAGGAGGGGCACGGGTCCAATAAACAGGTGGAGGCGCTCATCGCTCCTATGGCCTTGTCCACATCCTCAGGAGTGACCGGTTCAAACTCGTCCCAAATAACAGGACTAAGACTCACCCCTGTCATCTCGGCTTGCCCTGTCCAAATGGAGTCCAGGTCTGTCCGAATCTGAACGACTTTATCCGCCAGAAACTGAGAAAATTCCTCAGCTCTGCCCTGCAAGGGATCTTCAACTCCCTCCTTGGCTAGGAGGGAGCGAGTCACCCTAAACAGGGCGGCTGGGCGGGAGTCGGCGGACGCAATAAGAGCGGAAAAATACGCGCATTTTGCCGCCTTTATCGCCACTAAGTAAGACTTAATGTAAGTTCTTAAAAGTGTCCGGTCAGACTCAGCTTTACTGGTTCTCCATCGTCGCTCTAGGCGTCTCTTTTGGCGCTTCATCTCCCGGAGCTCCTCAGTAAACCAAGGGGCCCGCCGGGATCCGCTGCCACGGAGAGGCCGCAAAGGCGCAATCCGATCTAAGGCCCCCGTTGCTGCCTGATTCCAAGCAGCCACTAGGGCCTCAGATGAATCGTGTACCAGGGAGTCAGGTATTTCCCCAAGTTCCCTCTGAAATCCTTCAGATTCCATTAGGCGCCTGGGGCGGAACCACTTAATCGGCCCCGCCTCCTTGCGGTGGAGGAGTGGTGCCATGAAATCCAACCTCAGAAGGAAATGATCTGACCACGACAAGGGTACTGTGACTAAACCCCTCAGCCTCAGATCATCTCTCCACTGCCCCGAGAGAAACACAAGGTCAAGCGTGTGGCCCCCCTCATGAGTCGGACCCTGAACTACTTGGGTCAGGTTCATGGTTGTCATGGAAGCCATGAACTCCTGGACTGCCTCCGAGGTTTCACCGGGCGATGGCAGATTAAAGTCCCCCAGCACCATCAGCCTGGGGAACTCAATCGCCAGCCCTGCTACCGCCTCGAGCAGAACAGGCAGGGCCTTTGTAACGTAGCTAGGAGGCAGGTACGCTAACAAAAGGCCCACCTGGACCCCTAAGTCCAACTTCAGAAGGAGCGTCTCACACCCAACAATCTCCGGGGCAGGGCTCCTTCGAGGATTAAGGTTCTGGCGAGCTATAATCGCCACTCCTCCACCCCTTCCCTGGGGTCGCGGCTGATGCTGCACTAAGAACCCGTCCGGGCACATCTCGGAGAGGGGAACCCCCCCCTCCTGGCCTAGCCAGGTCTCAGTGATGCATGCCAGGTCTGCCCCCTCTTCCAGGATTAGATCCCGTACAAGGGGGGCCTTGTTGGCAATTGACCTGGCATTCAACAGCAGCAGCTTGAGCCCAGGGCCCTGACATCCCTGATTACCAGGACCTCGGGTTGAGCAAGATGGAACCAAACTAGAGGGGCCGGAACAAGGAATCGCTTGGAGACAGCGAATTCTCGTTCCCCGAGAGCGGCCTACCCCCCTGCTCCCGCCATACCTACCTCTCCCTGTAATGACCTTAATGCTCCCGTCCCCCCTCACACCAGAGATCCCTTCCCCCCCCCAACTGGTCCCCCTCTCTCCCAGCAGACCATGCATACCAGTCATACTGAGCCTGGGGATGGACTGAAACCCCTCTCCGCTTCTGTTTCCACACTCAGCAGAGGGGGGCAAAGATCCAATCCCCAGCTCACTCATTCTACCACTGTCAGTCACACAATCTCTATTACCCAATCATAACACATTCATAGCCCAAACCATTAATAAAATCGCAGTATTTCCGGGGGTTAAAAACAATAAGAGCAATAGGAGGCAGATATAGGCAACCTCCAAACCCGGTATAGCTTAGTTCTTAATATTGCCTTAATCTCAGTCTTGTTGTTATTTTTTTTTTGTGAATCCAAAATCCGTTGCCTCTGCTGCAGCAGTAAAAATGTCCAACAGCTGCCCCCGTGATGGTAGAGGGAAAACTGAGTCCCGTTTAGCATTAAGGGGGATCGTTTGAAAGCCAGGCCCATTCCCTCGCCTAACAGAATGTTGTCCCAGGCTTGGTCGCCGCCAATACTGCGGGTTATAACGGAGGAGTTGAAGATCTGGGATCCAAACGCCGTATGATGTTAGTCTAATGTCCTGGTTGCCCGCCTGGAAACCAGGCCAGTCCAGTCTCTGGGGGGTTCTTTCCAAAGGGCCTCTCGTCGCCAAGATGACAAGCAACGACATCGAAATGGCCGTCCCCGGTGGTTCCCATATGGTTGTGTGGTGAAGAGAAAAAAGTGGCTTGCAATAGGAACTTGTGACCTCCTGCCAGCTTCCCCCTTGACTTTGTTTGTGGGAAGTCAATAAAGAAGGTTGCAAATGGCAATTACAGTACTTGATCATGGGATTCTGCAACCTTCATAATTGAGAACTGGTTGCCAAGCATGTGAACTGAAAGCATGTGACTGAAAGCATGTGACTCGAGGAAGGTCCCAACACTGAAGATCAGTTGTACGTTCCTTTTGTTCAGCACCATTGTAACTTGTGACTAAGGAAGGATTACATTACTAAGGGGTGTAGCTTACAATGTGACATTAGAACATGTTTTGACACTTATTCCTCCTTGCTACTCCCCCATTTGTCCTCCCAGAGTTTTATTAAGGCACTTTTGCACGCTTAAATTTTTTACAGTTTATAATACTTTGTGGTGGTAAATTTTAATCTTAGAGACATGCAAGAGTTAGCCTCATATTTTATCTCAGAATATTTTCCTTTCCTACTAGAATATTTATGTTCTGCCAGATAAAATCAGTGATGGTATCTCTGTTCATCTTCCCTCTCTAATTCTACAATTTAAACAAACATTTGAGACATAGTTGTCATACATGCAGAGAGAAGTTGAGCTCTTGGGTGATATTTTTTTAATACACGAGAGTTCCCTACATTATTTCTTAATTTCAGTCTATCAAGCTGTCAGCAAACCTTCACAAATCAAGTGTCGTTGCTTTTATTTTGGGGTGGTTTTAGCTACTTGATTTCTAAAACCTGGATTTTTTTTCCCCTCAAGTCAAAGGATGAGTTTTTAAATCCATTTTCAATTTGTGGCAAATATCCAGTTCTTCATCTAATGTTACAAATCCGTTCAAGAGTTGCTTAAGCCCCACAAAAGAGATATTCAGGGAAGTTTTAATTTATAAGTGTGAACTCTGCCTTTGAGGACATATACATAAATAACATGCATAAAAGAGGATTCCAGACAATTCAGGTTAAAGTGCTAAATTCTCCCCTTCACTTGTCATATCTGCCAGTCTAAATCCAGATCTAGTTATCTGCTGTCTGTTTTGGTGTGGAAAAGTGGACTAGTGTGATGTTGCAGAAAAGAAAAGAGAATGTTAACTTCATAATTCTTTCTGGGTGTACAGTTTATTCACACTCCACCACCTTCTATTTCTTCAGGCAAGGCTGGGGAATGCTTAGAAGGGCTTGGTCTCTCAAACATGGTATGTATGTTGGGTCTTGCTAGAAAGCTGCATATTCAAATGCTTTGGTTTTCTCTGCCATGCCCTTTCTTATTTTACTCTTTTCTGCAATCTATTCAGTAATTCCTGCTGTTCCTGCAGTTTTAGAATAGAATAGAATAGAATAGAATAGAATAGAATAGCATAGCATAGCATAGCATAGCATAGCATAGCATAGCATAGCATAGCATAGCATAGCATAGCATAGCATAGAATAGAATAGAATAGAATAGAATAGAAGGAGGGGAGGGGAGGGGAGGGGAGGAGAAGAGAAGAGAAGAGAAGAGAAGAGAAGAGAAGAGAAGAGAAGAGAAGAGAAGAGAAGAGAAGAGAAGAGAAGAGAAGAGAAGAGAAGAGAAGAGAAGAGAAGAGAAGAGAAGAGAAGAGAAGAGAAGAGAAGAAATTCTTTGTTGGCCAAGTATGATTTGGACACACAAGAATTTGTCTCTGGTGCATAAGCTCTCAGTTTACATACAAGCAATAAGTGATAAATCACGATCATAGTCATTGTAAAAATAATCATCATAAATCAGTTTCAGAAATAATGGCCTCTACATTGCATTGCAAGCCAACAGTTTTTCCTCAAATCACTTCCTTGCATCCCAATACCCAGAAACTGATGTAATGATTTCCTGCCATTTTGAGGTGAGGAACACAAACACACACATATGTCTATGGAGATTCTCGGTCATTCAGGTCATGGTTGTCCCAAAGGTGCTTTTTTAAAAGACAGCTGGTCTTTATTTTTCCTTGAAGATGTTTTACTTCTCATCCAAGAAGTTTCTTCAGTTCAGTTCTGTTCAGTTCAGTTCACACACACATACCATATCTAAAATGGAGCCATAGAACTTAGTTTTCATAGAACTTAGTTTTCATACTTCCCTTTGACCGGTCAGGTCCCACAGAGTGGGTCTCCTCCAGGTCCCGTCAGCCAAACAGTGCCGACTGGCGGGGCCTAGGGGGAGGGCCTTCTCTGTAGGGGCCCCTGCTCTCTGGAACCATCTTCCCCCAGAGATCCGAATTATCCCCACCCTGCTGGCCTTCCGAAAAGCCATTAAGACATGGCTCTTCCTGCAGGCGGGGTGATTTTGAGACGACCTTCCATCTGACGTCTCCCCCATGTATGTATGATGTTATGTTTTTTAAATTGTTTTTAATTGTTTTTAATTGATTTGTTTGATGTTCCCTAAAATGTTGTACGCCGCCCTGAGTCCTGAGGGAGTAGGGCGGCATAGAAGAACCTCAAATAAATAAATAAATAAATAAATAAATAAATAAATAAATAAATAAATAAATAAATAAATAAATAAATAAATAAATAAATAAATAAATAAATAAATAAAATAAGCCAACTTCTCAAAACCTAAAAATATTAGAAAGCATAGCTCCCCACCCCCCTCCTCCCATTTCACATCATCCCAGACATGCTAGCTTTTGGCATTTGGTAAGGCTCTCAGCAATCAGCAGATTTCCTACCCATGTTCATTAGATTTAAGGCTTCAAACATTCATAGCCATAGTCAGCTGCCAAACATTGACATATACTAGTGTGAGCTAAGAAAAGATGAAGTCTGGTGAGTTATAATTCACTCTATGAAAAACGTCTGGCCTTTCAAAGACCCTGTCTGTAACATAACATTCCTGCATGATATAGCATTGAAAAAATATTGTTGAATGAATGCAAAATCTTCTGGAACATTCTTCCATTCTAGGCGCAGCGGTTAGAGGCAGGTACTGCAGGCCACTTTAGCTGACACTGATCCGCAGGTCAGTGGTTCAAATCTCACCGGCTCAAGGTTGACTCAGCCTTCCATCCTTCCGAGGTAGGTAAAATGAGGACCCAGATTGTTGGGGGCAATGTAAATATACATTGCTTACTGGTGTAAACCACTTAGAGAGTGCTTGCACTTTGAGGCGGTATATAAATCTCACTAAATAAATAAATAAATAAATACTAGTTAGTTTTCCTTTTGCTTAAGAAGTAAAATGCATTTGCCAACTACATCTGGATTTAGACTGGTGGGTACGACAACTGAAAGGGAAGAATCTATTACTTTAACCCGAACGGCCTGGAATCCCCTTTTATACAAAGAATGAACTGCATTCCAGCACCACTGAAAATAGATTTAAGCATTTATAGTTGCTTCCATTGATTTATATAAGTGGTTCTTGTATGTGGCATTATTTATCTGGATTTCTCACCAGCTTTGGTTTAGATTAGTGCTAAATAAAAATGGGTACGCAAATATTCCTATACAATCTGATTTTGTTTCCAGGGAACAATGAATCATTGACTTGGTTTAATTCAGTGTCAACACTGTACTCACATCAATGCTTGCCAAAATCAATGTCATCAATGTAGGCCAGATATTCATTCAAAAATAAAATTCATCTAAAAATTCTCCTAAGACAATCTTGAAATCAAATGTTGCAAGCTTCTTAAAGTCCATCCTAAGACCCAGGTGAGACTTATATATATACACACACACACACGTTCTCCTCTTTCTTAGATAGTAATCCAAGCCAATGGATCCCGTTTTCTTCTCTTTGTTCATCACTGCAGTACTGTCTTTACAACAAATTGTGGGAGCAAGAAGAGTCTTGGAAGTTTCTGTAGATAGAGTGGCAGAGGCAGAATGGGAGAACATTTATTTTTAAGCACTTGGCGTGCCCATGCAAATGTTCCCAGTTTTTGCCAATTCTTTTCAAGAAACAACAAAGTAATCCTCTATCTCTTTTCAAAACAGCAGAAATCTCTGGAAAGTCTGCAGTGAAGATCAGATGAGAACTATTCCAATCCAGGAAACATCTAAGAATTTTACTTCTAACATTAATAGAAAATTGTATCATCACTCCTCTCTCCCGGCTATAGAGCCAATAGGAGGTATGGGTAAGGTGACCAGACGTCCCGATTTTGGCGGGACACACCCGCTTTTTCACCATTTGTCCCGCGTCCCGCCCGCCCTCTTAAAAAGTCCCGATTTTTTAAAACAATGCCCGACTAGGGCATTCTTTCAAAAAATCGGCCTGAAAGGCAGCAGGCCTCTCAGCTCGGGCCGGCTGTGGGCGGCGTTGGCGGAGGGCGGGCGTCCTGCGTTGTTGACTCCTCCGGCGGCAGCTGGAAGCTGGGGGGAGGGGGAAGGGAGGCTGCTCCTCCTCTCCTTCCCCCGCCCCATCCCTAGCCCCGCCCTCGGAGGCGCCGCTGCTGTTGGGAGGGGTGAGGGACGAGGAGCCGTCGCCGCTTTGAATTTACGTCACGAGCGGCGCAAACAGCCCTTCCTCGTCCCCCTCCCCTTTCTTCCCCCCGTCGCCTCGCTGCCGCCGTTGCCCTGGGGCCGGGCAGGCGACCGGGAGACCGTGGCGCTTGGATGCTTGGAGCAGGTAAGCTGCCGGCTGCCTCCTTTCCCCGTCTCCCGCCTCCCGTTCGTTGCTTGCCAGCCCAGCCGAAGGGAAGGCGGGAGGCGAGGAAAGGCCTCCCGAAAGGAGGGGAGGCGAGCCAGCCCGGCCGAAGGGAAGGCGGGAGGCGAGGAAAGGCCTTCCGAAAGGAGGGGAGGCTTCGGGAGCCCGCCTCCCTTTCGGGCCGAAAGGGAGGCGGGCTCCCGAAGCCTCCCCTCCTTTCCGGAGGCCTTTCCTCGCCTCCCGCCTTCCCTTCGGCCGGGCTGGCAAGCAACGAACGGGAGGCAGGAGACGGGGAAAGGAGGCAGCTTACCTGTCGCGAGCTGCAGGCATCCAAGCGCCCTCCCGCCTCCCCCCTCCCCCCCTCCCCCCCCCACCTCACCTGGACGCTGACATTTGCTGTTTTGCCCTCTGCGCATGCGCAGCGTTCTGCGCATGCACAGCGTTCTGCGCATGCGCAGAGGGCAAAACTCAAATGGAGAAACCCACCCCGTCAATGGTGTCCCGCTTGAAGAAAAAAAAATCTGGTCACTTTAGGTATGGGAGTTAGTTTAGTCTCCATGAGAAAAACATATTTTTTTAAAAAAAATACAATGAGTATTTAGAATGTACGAGACCTCAATCAGTGATCTTGCCTGTGATTATACCATGAAACTGGGTTTCAGCAGACACAATCCCTAGTGCAGTGTGCCAGGGTGTTCTTTTGCATGTGATTACATGATAAGTAAAGGACAGGGACTGGCCAAGTTAAGATTTGAACTTGAATTATCATAGTCCAAGTTCATATCATGTCACCTGGATCACCCTAGAATTATTTCAACCATAATAATGCTATGTCACTTTGAAAATAATGGATGGCTGAGAGTCAATGGTTGTGATAGTATGTATGAATGATCTTGGGGGAAGAGAGGAGGAGATGCTGCCCAGGAAATAATCAGACAGGAGAGGCAGGTTCCCACAGTTATTTAATGGTCAAAGAAAGAAACTTGGGAGAGACTGGTCCTAATAGATTAAATAGTTAAAAGTGGAGGCCTTCAATCTTGTCTCCAGACTTGCAGGATTCTGTTACAATAAAATAGAATTGGTTCATCTAGTCACGTCTTCTGACTGGTTTACCTTACAGTGGTGCTTGTAGATGAATTATTCTAATCATGGAATACTCCTCCAACGAGAATGCAGAGACTTCCCCCGCCCCCACTTCTGCCAATTTCCCAACAACACAGTTCACACTATTCACAAGAAGCTTCTATTTGCTGGGGATTCTGGAACCTGGGGGCGGAAGAGGTTGTTGGACAAAACCTCATCATTTTATAGCAAGTATTTTGGGGAGGAAATGAGGCTCTGGACACCTGGTGGTACTATGAGCCACGTTTATTATCTTTGACCTTGAGGCATGATGTAATTACAAGGACCAAAGGAGAAGGCTATTTCTTTCATCTTGACATATTGTAGCATTACAAATTATTATCTTACATGTGCGATGTGGCATTTTTTTCCCGTTATTGTTTTTTAACCACCGAAAGGAAAGCATCCTTTTTTAACAAAGAAAAAAGAAAAACTTATTAAACTACCATGCACAGATGCAGCTTTAAACTTTCACTTCAGATGGAATGAAAATGAATAGCTTTTTTCGGCATTTCTGTGTGCCTTTAAATCAGCAATGCTCTCACCATCTCTGACTGCTTCTGTTTGGCCATTCTCCCTGTCTCTGTTTTCATGTTTTCATTTTTCTATGGTTGTATAGAACATATTTTGTAGTTAAGTAGTTGCTTTTGAGAGTTGTTGCCATAACAACCATTTCATTTCCTGATATGCACACTATCTCTGAAATACAGAATTTGTCCTTAAAAGAGCATGTGCCCCACACATCAAAGGAGAATGTGCACTTATTATTCTTACCTTATTTTGCAGAAAAATAGATATTTTTCTGCAAATACATTTTCTATCTTGTTTTCTTTCTTTCTTTCCATTTCTTTCTTTCTTTTTTTCTTTCTTGTAGTAGTCATTCATTGGAATCATGGCTAGATTTAGTAGTGAGGTTTAGCTTGCTATCGCTCAGTATCTTATTGTTTTCATACCCTGAAATATTAAGAATCCTTAATTCGTCCTTCCTTTTTCAAAACATTTGAATTGTACCAGACTTAATGCATTTTTAATCTATCGTAAAACACATCGCAGATTTTATATGTATGTTTTATTAGCTGTTTTAAAAGCCTTCAGTTTTAGACCTCAGTACATTGTAGAAATCTCTCCAATTTTGATGGAATGTAATTTCTAAATAACTTGAAGCTGCTTGGGTCATATCCAGAGACATACCCATTTAAGGCTGAGAATAAATTGGAAGTATTCTCACTGAAATCCATGGGATGAGATATGTGATAAGAATTGCTCAAAGATAATTTTGGCAGATATATTTTCCAATCACAATATTTTAATAACGAAAGAAATGTGCTGGATTGTCCTACCGGAATATTAAGACTAATCATTTTGTCAGTTCGGTATCTGGAGAAAGCAAACAACACAAACATTCACCTTTATGTGCAGAAAAATGTACACTTGTTTTTATTTTAAAAAATGTATTCAATTCATATGTGCATATTTGTACACATTAACCTCTATTCATTTACTGCATCAGAACTCCTAACCCATCTGGTTAGTTTGTTCCCCTGGTTATTTTAAGAGTTTTTTGTTCCTAAGGCCATGTTCCTCCCTGTTCAAGATTTTTTCCCCAAAAAAATTGCTTTAGAATGAAATTGATTCTATCAGAAATTACTTGACTCCCTTTACTTAATTTATCACTAACTTGAGCCAAACTCTATGATTTCATGTGTCACTTAGAGCCAGGAGTCATGGTATATTATTATGTGAACAAAGTTTTAGTCCTACAACCAATTCACTCTTAGATAATTCCTCTTCCTTAGTGTTAAATGTGTGTGTGTCAAATAGGCCAGTATTTCAGAGGTTGGTTCCTCTTGATTCGGACCGGTTCTACGGAACCTGTAGTAACTTGGTGGCCTTGAACAACTTGTTTTTTGCCTCTGTGCAGAAGCTGGGTTTTTAGCACTGCGCATGCATGTGCGGGCAGCATGTTAAGGAGCCAACCGGCAACGAAGAAAACCAGAACCCACCCCTGCAGTATTTCCCAAATGGAGGCAAACTTTCTTGTTTAAACTGATATTTTTTAAAAAGGAAAATCTAACATTTGCTAGAATGTATATGTGGCTGGTATTTGCATTCATAGCAATCTAGCATCTTTTTGAATATATCTAACATGTATTTTGTTCTGAGAGAGGAATTCATGACATCTATAAGCAAAGGAATTCTGTCTGTATTCTATCACACTACATTCCTTTTCCTTTATAAATGAAATGCATCACATTTGTATTCTCTATCTTAATCAAAATTCAGTCTATGGCAATACATGAACTTTTCGAAACTTCATACTGTATGTCCATATATGTCTTCCTGGCTACTAGGTTAACAATATTCTCAGGTAATCACATACTTACCATTACATTGCCCGAGCCAACATCTTGTGTAAAAAAAACACCAACCTATTTCTAGCTTTGTACCCACCTGTTTGAAGGTAGAAAACTTGAGTGGAATTTTTTTTGTCCCCTTTGAAAGTCAGAAAAATTTATATATAGCCATTGGCCCATTGGCAACATTTTGCTTCATCCTGCCTCCTATTGCAAAGCAGACATTATTTCTTTTCCCCCTCCCAATAGCTTTAATATCCTTTTTTAGAGTTTATATATAAACCTTTTAAGAGCATATCTCTCCCACTTTACCCCTCTTCAACAGCATGCAATCATTGAGACTATTGGAGAAAATGACTGATTGGAAAAATTCTCATATGCTATTACTTTATCTTCACAGGTCACAAGAATGTTTGAAATGCAAAAAGATATTTCTGCAGTCAGAAGCTCCCCTTTATGGCAATCACTCAGATATATTTTGTAAAAATAAGATAAATACAAACAACATTACCTGAAAACATAAGTGGAAGGTGCAAGCAGTTGATTTAATTTCCCTTTTGAATGGAGTGGGGTGAGGGGATTTTTGTGGGTCCGGGAACTGCAATAACTCAAGAAATAAGACTCTGATCAGCTAGAGAGTGAGCACTGATTGGATTATTGCATTCCTTGAAAATCAGGATCAACAGAAGATAGAACAATTTCAAGTCAGCTTCAGACTGCTTTGTGAGGGATTGAGGAGTAGAAAAATTGTGGTGGGTCACTAACTTAAAATTCTTAGGTATGAAAAAATTAATTGAATAGCAGGGTAGAAAAATAGTCAAATTACTTGTCCTCAGAAAAAATTAATGAGGATATGGCTGTCATTTCTGATTTTAGAGTTAATGACAAGTGATTTTTGTATGGAAAGGAGACTCAGAGCACGTTCTCAAGGCAGTGCTTAAATAAAAGTTTTTCAAGCCAAAGAGCTCAATTCAGAAATCTTTCCCAGAACGGAAAAATTAGGCATGGCCCCTTGATATTTAATTTAATTTCAGGCTTAGAGCTTCTCACCTCACACTACATGCTTAACCAAAAAATAAAGCTCTTTGAACTTATTTGTTTGTTTGCTTATTGTTAGTGTTTTTATGACCCTTAATTCAAAAATCAAATTGAAGTAGCCTAATTGTACAGTAGGAATGAGAACGTCTGTGAGAGCTCATTTTGGAGCTGTCCAAGGTTCTAATCTTGTCCCTCTTATAAGAGGGCTGATGTATTAACCACTGTGGCATTACTAACTAGATCTGACTTGCCTAGACTTAATCTGTATTAATTTAACTCTTCAGACTTGTTATTCTAGCCCAATTCATCTTAGTAGCAGAGGTATATATGTTGCCAAAATGTCAATAAATGTCAATATTCAAAGGCCATTCAATTTTCCTTGGCTGAAAAAAGTGTTTAGTTTTGTTTGTTGTTGGTTTTTTTAATGGCTGTTAAATATAACCATGCTGCTACAATGGCACAATCACATGAAATCACTCTCATCCTTGTATATTGCTTTACTTAAATTCAATAATGCAAATGAAGGCAAGATGTGAATCCTTTAAAAAAAATCTTAAATGCAGTGAAATGTGGATATTTGCAACAAATCTATATTGCCTTATAGTAGAATAGCAATAAGTGACAAAATATTTTTAAAAAAATTGTACAGCATATTAGCAGTTTTCTCAACACCTCGAGTTTAACCTGCAACACATTTCAGGGTTCCTAGACTAAGCAAATAGCTAATAATTAGGGAGAGGGGATTTGTTCCCTGTACCAAGGTCTGCTCTTCCTCTATTACTATAAGCAAAAAAAAGTGGCATCTGTTTTATATTAATAATTATCAGTTTTCCAGGCATTAGAAGTCACTTGGCTCTGCTGGGCATGCTTTTTCCCCTTTTTGAGAATAAGTAATATGTTCATTCTCCTCTTCCCTTCTGTTCCTTGTTTCTACAGCTTTCATTTACTTTTCCTCTTCATAGCAGGGTGGTGTATAACATTTTGCAGAAGATCCCAGAAATATACAATCATCACAGTCAAAGCAAATGAGTGGGGAAACTTATGTGACAGTTTCAGCTGCACACAAATGACTTAGCTTTATTGTCATGCTAAGTCACCAGAAAGCATGGGAATTTGGAGGTGAGTCTGAGAAAGTATTTGAAGGAAGTAAGAAAGGTGACATAAAGCAGGTATTTGTAGAATGTTACATCATGAATAACTACATCTCACAAAAGGCGGCTCCAAGTAGTGTACAGGAAAACTAACCATTAAAATTGAACATAAAAACCAATTAAAACAATTAAATGTTCATGTGAACCTTCTCAGATTAATTGGAATGCACTTTGAAAACTAATTTGCATAATTGATTACTTCAGCCTTGCCCGACTAATTATGATCCAGAGATATTGGACTATAAGACCCATGTGTGTGATGGAATGCGGTAGTCTGGATTCCCAAGAGGAAAGGTGTGTGAGGAATAAGAGGCAGCTCAGTCCAGATATTTTGTGTGGGAGAGAGAGACTGAAGGCAGCCCCTCCTTAATAGTTCTAAGACATGGGTGTCAAACTTGATCGTGTCACATGACGTATTGTGATGTTTTTTGCCTTTGCGGAGCTGAGGTGGGCATGGCCTGCGCATGACGCGTCCGGCCTGCAGGCCGCCAGTTTAACAGGCCTGTTCTAAGAGTATGTGGTAAATGTAGATAGTAGTGTGCTTCAGTGTATATAAGTATGAAATAATAAAGAACTCTGCTTGGAAGAATCACTACATGTCTTTCTTGTTTTGGGAGGCCTGACATACTGAGAGGATGAAATTATCCTCATGAGCAAGGAATGATAGGAGTTATAAATCAACTTATATAGAGGATAGACACTTTTAAAAGCATTGGAGCGATCTTAGA
The DNA here is from genome assembly GCA_023053685.1 of Diadophis punctatus similis. Lineage (NCBI taxonomy): Eukaryota > Metazoa > Chordata > Lepidosauria > Squamata > Dipsadidae > Diadophis > Diadophis punctatus. The sequence goes on from JALIGW010000003.1 coordinate 25,222,966, forward strand.
TTCTTGATTAGGGTACAAGATTATATTTAATTAGACTTTCAGGCTTTAGATTATTACAGAAAAAAATACCTCTTTTTGCAAGTTGCATAATAAAGCAAAAATAGGAGGAGGAAAGTGTATTGGATATATTTGCCACCTTGGGTTATTTGTAAAAATAAAAAAGGTGGAAATTTTAAAAAATACCAACTTTTTATTTTATACTTTATTGTGGGGATATTTTATCTTCACACTTTAAACAAACTAGAAGTAGCATGCCTTTTCCAGTACCATTTATTTTTCAATATGTCTTGTTTGTTAATTTATTAGTTTATCCAATTATTGGGGGGGATTTCTACCTCACCCCAATACACACACACAGATACAGACACACAGACACACATAAATGCATACAAACATTTTCAATCATAATTCAAAGGACTGGTATTTATAGCATAGCTTGAGACTTGAGCTCTGGAAGGTTCATCATCTTCCACATGAGCTTACCTGAAGCTTACATGCATCAAGAACAGTTCTTGCCTTGTTCTAAATGTCATTTGCGATTCAAGAAATAATTGCCAATTATAAAGTTTTCTTGGTTGTGGTGCCTCCTATTTAGAATCCTTTCCTAGAGAAGCTTACATCCCACCAACTACAATTCCTTTCCAAACAAGCTTATTTTGCATGTATTTACATAAATGGAAAGTAGCGTTTGCTTGTTCCACATCAATTTCTGAAAAATAAGGGGGGGAAATGGCAGGCTATAGTTCAATTCATAGTGTGTTGAGACTGAATGTGGAAAGCTTAATAGAAATGAACAAACATTGGGCCAACGTGACAAATGCACAAGTGATAGCTGAATATCCAAGTACAGGCACTGAGATTTTGCCAAAGCTATCACATTAGATTGACAGCAAAATTCTCTACCAAAATTCTCATTCACTTTTATTGAGTGATATGGATGTTTTGGAGACAAAGACAAGAGCTGATTCATTGGAACTAAGTTACCTATTTTCTTTCTCCACAACTGTTTTCCAATATAATAACAAATATAAGGGTCTGCAAATTACTGGTGATTTTCTGAGTTACTCTGGCTTAACTCTCTGAATACAAATGCATTTTTTCATGAGGTGTCCATGTGAACTGATCCACATTGCACATTCATCTGTTTGAATGAGAGAATCCAGAAATGGATTGGCAGTCTCTAGCTCCCACACTCAAGAGAAAACAAGTTTATAATCGCTACAAAAACATTCACTATGTAGATATTATCTAAATCTGATTAGACCAAGTCTGGCTGGTGCGTTGTGTCCATCTCATTATCTAGTAAGTGGTATTAGTCATAGCTACGTTGGGACACAATCAGGAGCGCCCTTTCCCTCTCTTTACTCAACAGAGACCAGAATTTTCATCCTGATTAGTGCGTTTTGCAGGTCTCACATATTTGTCTTAGTATTTCTACATCTTAAATAGCTTATTTTTAATTGCTACTTTTATATTTAACCTGGTTTCAGATCCTGTTCTTGTGTTTTATGTTTCATTTTAAAAAATTATATTACTTTATTTATTTTAATTATAAGAGTTTCCCCTGCAGGGAGCTAAATAATTTGCAAAAAACAGGAGAAAGCAGAGCCTCAGTTTCTGCTCCCCAGTCCTTTCCTGGCTGCTCAGAGCAGGCAAGCAATATGAGTCCTGCACAGAGTGAATTCCAAACATAATGAATGTAGAGAGGTAATAAACAACAACTAGGGACAGATAGATAGTGAAAATGGCAACCAGCAGATATAAATGAGATGAGATTTTAATATAGATTGGTTTGACAAAGATAGACCTGAGAAGCCTGCATCCTGATCAGAGAAGATCACCTAGCTAAATGGGGAAAAAATAATTTTATTGAGAATTCAGGGTTTGATTCAGATGGTTAAAAGAGCATCCTTCAGGGCTTTGCTTTGGGGAAGGAATGGAAAAAAACATGATGGATAATAACAAAGACGATTGCACTAACCATGCCTAGTGATGTCTTCATATCTAATATTGTTTCTCCCCAAATTATGCCTATTGCACCGGTTTTAGATATTAAAAACCCCTATCAGATATTGGCAGATATTTTACAATCAGCTATGCAATTAACTGTCACATATGTAATTAAGCTTGGAGTATGAACATTTTTAAGACAACAGACTGTATCTTTGAGGTGAATGCAAAAAGGCATAAATGCAATAGTTGAGCCATATATTTTTCGTTTTACATTACTAAAAGTTTAGTTTAGTACTTTATGTATAACCATCCCTTTTTCTTCCCTAGAAATATAAAGAAAGCAATATGTAACATTCAAGATTTCAATTTGATTAAGAGCACATGGATACTTTCTGTTTTATTACAGTAATTTAAGCCATCTACAATTCAGAACAGCTGTCTTCATCCAAGCACATCTCAATATTATTAAAACTTTCTGTTGTGTAGAATTACACAGTTTATCCAGCTATACTTCTAGGCCAAGGTTTGCTACTCTAAAAACTCAGAAAAAAGATGACATTCAAGAAGACATCAACAGTAGTCACATAATTCTGTCAATTCAGGAAAGCCACCTGGGTGGACATGGAAATATTTTTCAAATATTAACATTGCCAAACTTAGGTATTGAGTATTCATAAACATCCTTGACATATTCATTACCTAATATGTTGTCCATAGTAAACATATCATACAGGCTTGAGGGAGATTTTATTTTATTTATTTATTTATTTGGTTTTCTTATATGCCGCCCAACTCCCGAGGGACTCAGGGTGGCGTACAACACAGAAAATACAAGAGTAACCAATAAACAATTGAGTTAAAATCAAAATATAAAAATTAAAAATTTCAATATTAAAAACCATTCAACAGCCAGACATACCCGGGGGAGAGTTCAGGTGGAAGTTAAGCTCTACCCCCTGCCTGCAGGAAAAGCCATGTTTTAACAGCTTTTCGGAAGGCCAGCAGGGTGGGGATGGTTCGGGTCTCTGGAGGAAGTTGGTTCCAGAGCGCGGGGCCCGCCACAGAGAAGGCCCTCTCCCTAGGGCCCGCCAGCCGGCATTGCTTGGTTGACGGGAGCTGGAGGAGGCCAACTCTGTGGGCCCTAACCGGTCGGAGGGAAGTATGAGGCAGTATGAGATGTATGGTTCCAGTTTCCAACTGCATGTAGATTCTGCACAGCACTAGCAAGAAATATTTAATAAGGTAGTTGAAGATTCAGCTTACATGTGTAGCTGGTAATGCAACATTATTCCCTGGATAAAGGATGTAGGCTGACTTTGCAGTCTTATGCTTACATCTGAACATTAGTCCTGATGAATGCAATTAAATTTACTTTCAAGTAAAATATATCATGGGATTTAAACATTAAAGTACCAAACTACTAGGAGCTTTATTGGCTCCTAAGCCAAGATATTGCCTGGATATTTAAAGTCCCTTGGTCAAGATATCCTAAGTGGGCTAATTCATTCATTGCTACTGACTTCTTACATGGACTGTTCTGTCAGGCTATGCTACATTATAATTCAGAAGGAGAGGGGAAGACACTATTTCTTCTCCTTCCTTTCCATGCTTGGAACACAATAAAACATGCAACAATGGCAAAAAGAGTGGTGGGTCTCTGGGATAAGAGAAGGGTTCTAGCCATGGCACAACCCTTGGTAAGTGATCGATTGTGACAACATATAGCACCAACCAAGAGTGCTGCACTGTACACGAAATAAACTTTTAAAAAGATTGTTTTTAACGTTATGCAAAATACCGTTGATTTACTCTTGAACTCTTAGTTTAAAAATCAAGAATATTTAGACTGGTGATGTTCTGATTCAATTAAGCAGGCCTATTGCAAGAGTTACTTTAATAGGTATTTCTTAAGAGAATTACAATCCATAAAAATGAGGAAAAATATCACTTTTATATTTCTTATATGTACTAAATATCACAGCCTTAGATTTCTTTTAGGTTCAATTTATATCTGAATTAATAATAACGACCTACTCACAGGGTCATTATAAAGCATACTGAGAACATGTGTGTAAAGCAATCGATAAGTCATAAAGAGAGAAAGTAAGTAATAATTGTATTCAAACTTTATAGCTATTATTAAATTAATCTCAAAAACTTTGCAAAGTAATTTCATAAAGGTGGCGCAGCGGTTAGAGGCAGTACGGCAGGCCACTTGAGCTGATTGTGATCCGCAGGTCAGCGGTTCAAATCTCACCGGCTCAAGGTTGACTCAGCCTTCCATCCTTCCGAGGTAGGTAAAATGAGGACCCAGATTGTTGGGGACAATATAAATATACATTGCTTACTGGTGTAAACCGCTTAGAGAGTGCTTGCACTGTGAGGCGGTATATAAATCTCACAAATAAAATAAAGTGTCTACTACCGGGTATAACAAATCTGCAGCTCCCTTTTGCTCTCTTCTAGAATAAATTAAGGATGAGAAATCCATGAACCAGTAGCCCTGTGGATACAAGCATCCCTTAGCACCAGGGTCCCCAACCCCTGCTCAGCGGATCAGTACCAGTCTGTGGCCTGTTGGGAACTGTGCCATGCAAGCAGTGGGTGAGTGCATGAAGCTTTATTTGCGCATAGGCTGGATCTAGGTTGCACACACAAAATCATCACACCCACCACTGCCATCATTGCTGGTCCATGGAGCCAGAAAGATTTGGGACCACTGCCTTAGCATAATTCTACTTGGCCCTAAGTAGACAGAGGTAGAGGAAGAGAGAGAGAGAGAGACAGAGAATCAGAAAAGAAAGTATATGTGAGAAGGATGTGAATATCAGAAGAGGAAAACATAACCTCACCTATTTTAGCCCATCCGTCAGTTGACATGTCCCCTTTCTCTCAAGGACCTTAACAAAAAGCTTGCTCTGTTCTAGATTAGAATAGGGTCAGGAAGAGTCAGACATGACTTAACAACTTAACAACAATAAAAAGTTCTAGATTAGGGCTAAGGTAAGCCCTAAGGCAGTGTTTCCCAACCTTGGCAACTTGAAGATGTCTGGACTTCAACTCCCAGAATTCCCCAGCCAGCAAAGCTAAGACACCATACAAATATGAAACTTACTATTATGTTGCTATATGATATTTCTTATCAAAAATAGTTTGCATAGTGGATCATGAACTGTGAAGGGGGACAGTTCATGAGTCTTCTGCAAATCCATATGAGAACCCAAGGAAATTTTACTGCCAGGTTTTCTTGACAACTGCTGAGAGACTTCATGATGGATAATGATAGAGTGGTGAATATTCTTTTTAATCCACCCCCAATTCATCTGTCCACCACACCATAAAGCAACCTCCTAAAGGTCTTAACTGCAGATTTGCATCACTGGCACTACTCTATTGCTCACCCCCCAAACAATTGGGGGAAAACTGAATATCAATCTGTAGCTGTGAAAAGCTCATCCACCCTTGTGCTGTTAGGGGTTTAGTTGATTGACAGTTTTTCTACAATTTATAAAAATAATTACTTCTTTAAACTGGGAAAAAGAAATTGCCAAACTACTTGTAATTAGATTATTGTATATCATGTAATGAATATAATAGCAAGTATGAAGGGCAGACATCATCTTCTAAAGCACAAGATATGAGAATTGGAAAGTTAGGCTCCCCTCCTAGGAATGGTATCAATGAAAGCCACTTCTCATCTAAGCAGGGGGAGCTGATGCCTAATGCTTCTTGCCAATAGCTACCAGCAGGAGCGGGTTCCTAATTTTTTTACTACCACTCTGTGGGCGTGGCTTATTTTGTGGGTGTGGCTTGCCAGCCATGTGACTGGGTGGGCGTGGGCCTCGGGAGCTTGGCAGCGGCCGGAGAAGCAGGGGGGCATTGCCCACCCGCAATGCAGCCCCCCGCAGCGGGAGCAGCAAGACCGAGGCAGCGGTTCTTCTAGGAGGCTCCGTCCGGCCTGAATGCTTCTCCCCATTCGATGATCCTAGGCTCCTGCTGCCCGTTCCCCCTCCCCTCAGTAGCTCGAGAAGCCTCGAACGTGCGAAAATGCCTAGGATTATCACCACGTATTCATGGCTTCTCAGACTGCTGAAGGGAGGGGAATGGAGATAGCTCCTGCTGCCCGTTCTTTCAGCATCTCACATGTTCCCTCAGCCATCCTCCCCTGCTTGGACTCACTGTGGGGTAGGAAGGCAGTGCATGCGCAGTGCCAGAAGCTCGGCTTCTGGGCATGCGCAGAATAAAATTTTTTAAAAATTAAAAATATATTTTTTTTAAAATGGCGGCGCCCAGGCACCGGCAACCGACCACACCGGTACTGTGACGTCACCAGCGGGTTGCTACCAGTGCTATAGAGTGGACCGCACTGGTAGGAACCCACCACTGGCTACCAGGTATGGACTGCAGTCATGGACAGCAAACACTGCTACAATTTGAGAGTGGTTTTTTTATTTCTTTTTGCTATGTGAATTTTTGCAGCCCAGACCTGGTCACTTAAGTTTGGGAAATTTTTATCAGTATCTTAACAAAATTTCTCAGGACAGTTAACCCTCTTCTTCTGCGGCCATAGTCTTTGATTTTTAAACATCTAGCACAGAGGTGGGATTCAGCAGGTTCTGACCAGTTCTGGAGAACCAGTAGCAGAAATTTTGAGAACTGGTAAATACCACCTCTGACTGGCCCTGCCCCCATTTATTCTCTGCCTCCCGAGTCCTAGCTGATCGGGAGGAAATGGAGATTTTACAGTCTCCTTCCCCTGCCACACCCACCAAGCCATGCCATGCCATGCCACGCCCACCGTCACGCCCACAGAACCGGTAGTAAAAAAATTTGAGTAGTTCGGAGAACCGGTAAATACCACCTCTGACTGGTCCCGCTCCCATCTGTTCTCTGCCTCCCGAGTCCTAGCTGATTGGGAGGAAATGGGATTTTGCAGTATCCTTCCCCTGGAGTGGGGAGGGAATGGAGATTTTACAGTCTCCTTCCCCTGCCACACCCACCAAGCCATGCCATGCCATGCCATGCCCACCAAGTCCCGCCCACAGAACCGGTAGTAAAAAAATTGAATCCTACCACTGATCTAGCATAGTCACAATTGCTATCTAATACATAGTTATGTCCAAAATCATTTCTTAGAGCTGATTCTGTGAGGTATCCATTAAGTATGTGTGGCCTGCAGCTAATTTCCCTCCATGCTGAAGGATTTATTTTAGCATTACTTTTTTGTTGAAAATAAAACTGTGCTAAGGGCAGGATGTTGCTTTTAACTAGCCAGAGATGACTAATTATTAAACTCATTTGCTAAAGGTTAGCATATACAGAAAGGCAATTAAACTGAGATTAAAACAAGTTCAGAAACTTGATTCATTCTGAAAGTATGGTAAACTTAAGTCTTGTACGATTTCTAAGTTTTAATGACCTCAGTAACATTTTTCTTAAAAAAAAAACAGATGTCAAATGCAATTTCAAAATGAAAAATGAAATGTACCTCAAGCTGCTTCCTTTTTTTAAAGCACTGTACCAAGCACAAATTCTCCCATCTGATATTTTTAGTGAATTCCAGCAACTTTGGAGAATTGTTGGAGCTTAAACCTCACACAATCTTAGAAACATTATGTTGAAACTAGAAAAAGCAGCATCCTCCTGCTTTCCCTTTACGTTATATTTCAAAGAAGTCCCACTCATCAGTTCAGACACATCCCTATTTTAGTAGAATTGACATCCTGATGCCAAAATTAAAGAAAGTATAGTAAACCATTTGTCCATAGTTTCTCTGTTAAAGGAAAGATACACACCACTGAATCATTCGACACTTTATGAGGGCAACTGTCTACTGAGCTTCGTCTATTGAACTGCAGTAATCATTAATATGCATTCAGGTTCAGTTCAAGGTGTTGGTGATGACCTAGAAAGCAGTAGTGGGTTGTAAATCCCATCGCTACTGGTTCACGCATGCGCAGCACTTCTGCGCATGCACAGAAGTTTCTGCGCATGCGCAGAAGCATCCCAGGTGGGTGGGCGGAGCTTCCTGCCGCCACCGCTGCCGGTTCGCTGAGCCGGGCCAAACTGGGAGCAACCCACCGCTGCTAGAAAGCCCTTCATGGTATGGAACCAGATTATTTTAGAAACTCTGGATAGTAACGTATTTGCTGTTTCCCCATCTCTGTGTCATCTGTAGATATGATATTCATATTTTCTTCTAAACCATCATTCAAATCATTTATATCTATGTTGAACAACATAGGGCCTAGAATAGGCCTTGCAGCAGAGCGGGTTTCAGCAGGTTCTGACCAGTTCTGGAGAACCGGTAGTGGAAATTTTGAGAACTGGTAAATACCACCTCTGACTGGCCCCACTCCCATCTATTCTCTGCCTCCCGAGTCCTAGCTGATCGGGAGGAAATGGGGATTTTCCAGTAACCATCCCTGGAGTGGGGAGGGAATGGAGATTTTGCAGTATCCTTGCCCTGCCACGCCCACCAAGCCACACCCACAGAACCAGTAGTAAAATAATTGAATCCCACCACTGCCTTGCAGTATGCCTTTAATCCCTTCCTGCCATCTCATCATAATGGAACCATCAATGTACACTCAGTAAGCAAGTAGATGTACAGTACTTATCTAATGGCAGTATAATCCAGCCACATTTTGCCATCTTCTATAATAGAAACTCAAGGGACACTTGCTGTCAGACATATAATCTTCCCTTCTTGACCTTCTCCCTCCTAAGCATCTTTTTAAAAAAAATAAGAAGCCTTTCTCAAAGTCTGTATTTGACAAGTCTGGGTTAAACTAGGTACCTCTTGAGCTCACGGAGTTACCGGTATTTCCAGATCTATGGGCACAGAATTGCAATTGTGGCCTTATGATCAATTTTAATTAGACTGTAACCCTATCCACTTACCAATAAATACTGAATACCTCACTGAATATAGTAGTAGGAGTTACTTATTGCTTAGTAAATATGCATAGGATTGTGCTGTTTGGCAAAAGTCATTTAGCCTTTCCTTATTTATTCATTATTGAAAAAAAAGATTTAGGTAAGTACTAAGAACATAATTATAGAGTACAAATTCATGAACAAGGGGCAGTAATTTACCCTACTAGGACTGAGTACTTGCAATTAATGTTTATTTCTGACACATTAAATGATTAATTAGTGTATTCAAGCTCTCTTTATATGAGGTATGTTATGACCTCTAGTGGTTACAGAAAAGCCATCTATGACTTTAGTATAGGAAACTCTGCTCTGTGCCATTAGTGGACATTTGCAGTCCTTCTGGTATCATCAACAGTGATCACCAGCTGTGCAGGCTCGGATCAAATGGCATTAAGAAACTTGAAGGCTACTGATCAGACACCTTAATCTACATAATTATGCTGCCCTATCTCAAAATAATGATTTATTTTTTTCTTTCGCCATGACTCTTTTATATTGTATGCCATTTGTCACGTAGTGAATATTGTATGTCTATGCAGGGTGATGCACCCCTATTCTAATATTATGGTATATTCCAATATAAGCAGAACATGTGATATGATCTTGTACGCATGTCCACATTCCTGATCCACCATTAATCACTTTTCACTTGGCTCTTGACCGGAACGGTCGCGTTTTCTTAGCAAATATGTAATTATTCAGGATTTATTGTTTTTATACCGAAATAAATATTTCTATTAGACTTTTAATCTTGGCTTTATTTCTAACTGTCTGAATTCCAAGCAAAGATCCAAATCGCCTCTATGAGATTTATTCCCATCTCTCAACACTATTTGCATGACAAATAAAATTCCAGCTTGTGAAGCTTTATGTATTAACACATTTTCCTCTAGGAAAATGCCACTTCCTATACTAGTTACAAACCCAAGAGCATCTCTGCTGTTGCAAACAAGTTGAACATATTTTAAAGTGGAAGTCTATATGTCTTGAAGCTGACTAAGGATTTATCTGCACTGATAATTTAAAGATGGATTTGCATGCTACATAATGCCAACTTGTAGTTGGATCATTGGTATGAGGCACAAGCCCAACCAATGAGGTTGGTTTTTAGTGCACTCTGTTGTGCCTAAGACAATTCAGCTTAGTAAACCATACATCTACTAACCATGTATTGTACAAGCACAGTCTAACGATGGAATCTTATGTATGTTTAATGAAAAGAAAGTAACTGATTTTACTCCCAAATCAGTATATAAAAATGCTGACTGTAGAGTTCCTTCCATTCTAATTCCCACTTGGAACCACACAAATATTCAGTAGCACTCTGTGTAGCAATAACAACGTGGCACAAGGAAGATATAGTTTGTAAGAACAACAGTACAGCATTGTTCAACCAAAGATGGTAATTCTACATATATAGTTTTATATCTTTTTCACTGGAGGCACCCATTTTGTTACGAATAATTTACTGCTTACCTTTCTACTCTATTTCTTGTCCTCTGGGTAAGAGGTAGGATAGCCATATGTCTTACAGTACAGAATATATTCTTTAATTTGAAGGGTTATCTAAGGTTTAAAAATATCCAGAGGCCTTCAATAAGCCCACTCCAATTAGGACCTAGACAGCAGATTAAGCAAGTACAGAGACTGGTTAAAGAAATGAACTGGGGGGAAATAGAATGAAGTTTAACAGAGACAAACCAAAGTTCTTCACTTAGGAAAAAAAAACAAATGCACAGATATTACATTGTGGAAACCAGGGTTGCTGATACTACCAGTGAAAAATATCTTGGAATGATAATTGTTACAACCAAACATACAGTACAGGTAGTCCTTGCTTAGCAACTGGTTATTCAGCAATGGCTTTTAGTTATAACAAATCCCCCAAAAGATACTTACATGATTTCAAAGTTGCAACAGCTGCAGCAGACACACACAAACTCTCTCTCTCTCTCTCTCTCTCTCTCTCTCTCTCTCTCTCTCTCTCTCTCTCTCTCTCTCTCTCTCTCTCTCTCTCTCTCTCTCTCTCTCGCTCTCATAATTGCATTTTGGGAGCTTGGCATCCAGCTTGCATTTACAGCCATTTGCAGTATCCCATGGTCATGTGATCACAATTTTCAACATTTTTTGCTGGTTTGTGGCATTTACGTCTGGTTTCCATTAAAAAAAAACACCCATTGGATAAAACAGATAATGCTTAATGACCATCACATTCACTTAACAACCACTGTGTTCACTTAAGGACTGCTGAAAAAAAGTTGTAAAATCAGGTCATGAGGTCATGTGGTGATCCCAACAACTTACAACCATAATTCTGGATTCCATTACAGTCGTAATTCAAAGACAACCTGTAAGTTGTGTGACACGGTTGCAAAAAAGAGAAATGCAACTTCAGGATACATTATAAGAGTGTTCATATCATAGGAAGTAATACAGTGGTGGGTTGCTACCAGTTCGGACCAGTTCACTGAACCGGTAGTGATGGCTGGCTTGCCACGCCCCTGAACCGGTTCCCCGGTCGCTGCTGCTTGAAAGCGACTGGCAACAAACCCTCTGTGCATACGCAAAGGCTCGCGATGCGACACACGCACTTCCGAATTGGTAGGGAAAGTAAGAGAACCCCCCCCCCGAAGTAATACTATATTAGTTAAACTCCACTTCCAGAATTCTGGGCACCATTCTTTCCAGAAGGATTCAGACAGACTATAACAGGTTTAGAGAAGAGCAACAAGGATAGTGAGAATTAGAAACTAAACCCTAACAGAGGGAAATTGGAAAAGTCTAGCCTTGAAAAAAGACCAAGAGAATATATCCCTGTCCAAATATCTAAGGAAATATTTTAAAAGGAAGTCTTGCCTCCATTGTTCCACACTGCAAGATACATATTAATGCATTTAAATTTAAATTAAAAAAAATTAGGACAATTTTTTGTTTGACAGTGACACCAATTGCAGGAAGAGGTGGTAGCCTCTTCTTCATTAATTGCATTCTAGTAGGAACGAGACAGCAGTGGTCAAGGGGTTTCTACAGGGATTTGAATTAAATTACCAAGTGACTCCTTCCAAGTCTAACGTTATGCTTCAGATGGAATGTACCAACTGAGGTGCATTCTATTTAGATTTTAATAATTCTTTCTACGTATACTTCTGTCCCTAAATATTACATACAGTATATGTATTACAGTATGTGCAAAAATTTTTTTTTGTTCTTTTTTCTGGATTCCATCTTTTTAGGTGATATTCAATTACAATGTATGGAGCCGCAGGTATCTCAAAGTTCTCAACATGTTTGGGGCAAACAAATCAATGCATTTTTTCATACAAATACAAAACCTCACCATCATACATATACATAACAAAACCTTAAAGGGAAGAGAATGAGAAATTGAATGAGAAATTATTATGAATTTAAATTAAACGTTTTTGGGGTCAATACTGGTAGACTTCCATTCCCATGCTTATACCTTTCGGCCTGAAAAGTATGTATACACATACAAACCATAAACTGTATTAATGTTTTCATGCTCCCAAGACTTTTGGAAAGTCTGTTAATGAGGAAGAGTTATTTATTTACCAAATAACAAATACCAAACATAAAAAGGATGCTAGCCCATTAAGCTGAACTCTGACAGTCTCAAAGCCACTGTGTTTAATCTTTATGATAGCATATTAAATGGAAGCTAAATAAATTTGTCTTTGATTTTGCTTATTTTTGTAGTGTTGTGGCTTTGATCTGTGTCTTATATGCTCTTTAAGTTTTAAAGTATGCTGTGTGGGCCATGTGTAATATGAGCCTAATTAGTTCAGAAAAGTTCTATAAGAATAACCTAAATGGCCATTCCTACTCTGTAATGTCCTACCTCCAACAGCTTTTCACCAGCCTCTGCCTTTCTTTGTTGTGTTCAAGACAAAGAAGCTGTTAGGAAAGCAAAATAATTAAAGCTCAGTAGACACAAGTGGGCAACATTGCCTTAGCAAATGCAACATAGTTACAAACCTGAATATAAGATGTACAGAATTCCCTGAGTAATTTCCTCACCAAAAATGTAGTATGGTACAAATAATCTAGAATGCTGTAAATAATAGCCTGGTGCAACAATCACACTAAGCTTTAGCTAATTGAACTCCGATGATTAAGCCATGGGATTATATTCTGACAAGGATGCCACAGCCCACCTATACATTTGATCACCAATTACTCAAGAGAAGTAATGGGCCCTTATTCACTGAGTGACTGGATTTGGAGTCTTAACAATAAACAGCAGGTAAAACTCTATGATCTAATTGGCCCCCTCCAACTCTATGATTCAAGTGATTAGGGAAACCAGCATTTCTTCACCGATGTTGATGCATAGTATTATTTATTTATTTATTTATTTATTTATTTTGTGAGATTTATATACCGCCTCACAGTGCAAGCACTCTCTAAGCGGTTTACACCAGTAAGCAATGTATATTTATATTGCCCCCAACAATCTGGGTCCTCATTTTACCTACCTCGGAAGGATGGAAGACTGAGTCAGCCGGTGAGATTTGAACCGCTGACCTGCGGATTACAGTCAGCTAAAGTGACCTGCAGTACTGCCTCTAACCACTGCGCCACCTCGGCTCTTGCTCTCTTTTAAAGAAAAATCTGCAATGTGAGTTCTGCACTTTACATCTTGCAGGAAGGGGTGAGTAAAGGCGATCTGTTTATGTAGGAATTGTTCAATGGCTCATGAATAAAACTAGGCTATGTTGCTATTCGCTTCTTCATATGACAGTTCACTGAAAACACTTGAATTAGATAATTGGGATCCAGCTCTCCTGTTGACAACAATAGTATTTTTTTAAGTAACTAAATATGCAGAAGGAAATGATCTGATAGCTTTCATTGTTTTTTGGTTGCTAGGTAAATGCTTTGTCATTTGTCTTTGCTGGAGGCACATTTGTCATCTTAGATGGGATTTTGCCTTCAAGAAAGATAATGGAAATAGAAAACAGTATTGTAAGCCTTCCTTTGTTGCAAATGATGATGAGATTGGTCAGAACCACAACTCACTAGAACAGCGGTTCTCAACCTGGGGGTCGCAACCTCTTTGGGGATCAAACGACCCTTTCACAGGGGTTGGGAGACTTCGCCCGGACGTCGCCATTTGGGTTCTTTTATGCTCTGTGCATGCGCAGAATGCTTTGCGCATGCGCAGAGGGTAAAAGAACCCAAATGGCGGCGGCGGGGTGCACAGTGGGGGCGCAGCGGCAGGGTGGGGCATGGTGGGGGCACAGGGGCGGGGGGCGGCATTAGGAAGGTTGAGAACCACTGCACTAGAACAAGGAGAAAATCCCTGCTTATTGTTTTAAGGCCATAGCCAGGGCAATATGAGTTTTGCACAAAAAACAATCAATGACTAATTATGGTTTTTCTAAGTCATTCTGATCTTGGAAGTTGAAGGAAGCTTAGAAGTGATCTTGTAGGATCAAACCAATGGCCCATTTAAACCAGTCTTGTTAATTGGTTGCCGGTAAGTAACTCACCAGGTTTTAGGCAGTTTTTCTTTATATATAAATGCTAGAGATCGAACCTAGACTTTCTCTATCTATACAGTCTACTGTATTACATATGGCCCTTAAGTAGAGAGGAAGAAGAAAATTAGAGAGCCAGAATTACGTACAGCTTAAGATGTTTGGACTAGGAGTAGAGAGATTCTTAGGCCAGCCTATTGCAGAGTTATTTAGGGAATAAAACAAAGGGAGATTGTTGTGTAAAATACCTTGAGTTCCTTGAGAAAATCTGAGAAATATATTGAACAAAAAGGTGAATGAATTTGTGCAGAAAACAGTATAATTCCATCTCCTGATGTATGGAGATCTGGGGCCAGTCAGGAGATTCAGAAATATTATCTACCCTCATTTCTCTTCAGTGTTAAGGGGAAGTTAAAAAGAGTAAAATAAAGATATTTGGGAGCAAAAAGTTGTTTCTAAGACAATGGTAACAGAAATAATTAGCAGTAGGTTCTGTGGTTTCTATTGCTATATATTTTTATTCCATGATTGCTCCAGGATTGATTTCACAGAAATAATACTGAATGGAGTATCAAAGAAAGCAGACGTTCCTCATGTTTGGAGATTAATTCTGGAATAATCTCATCTTTATACTCTCAGCATCAAGAGTGCTTATGAAAAACTTCTTTGGTGCTTGAAAAGGGGTTGTTGTTGTTTTAAACTTGCTTATTTCTATAGCAAAACTGGGTTTGTTTGGCCAGAAGTACCAGTAGATTTATTTTAAACTGATCTTGTATATACTTTAAAATCTCACTGGCACCATTTCAATATGATAACTGGAATTTAAGAACTCTATGTTTATCTTCTTTTTTATTGGTTCTGTTTCTGAGAGCATAGCAATTAGATGTGGGACTGGAGGGGGAGATTTTATTATATTCTCTCATTTACTCAGAGGACTAGCTGATTATGAACAATTAACCGTTTAATAATAAGGATGTTTGAACAGATGGTAAGGATAAACAATGCATCTACAAAACTCTTCCTTCATGCTTATTTACAGACTAATTTGTCACAAAGATTATTAATAACTCTTTTATAGATACATATTCCCTTTCTTTACCTTATCTAGCTATCTACTGCCTACTTGCTCCCTCTTTCTTCATTCTTCATAACTGCCTACATTACAAAAAAAGTGGCCCAAGTAGCATCCACAACTTTTATTCTCCAATTATTCCAAAATTTAGTAGTCAACTTATAGGTAAATAACAGAATGTTATAAAATAAAAGTTTTTTATTTAGTTACATAGTTGTTTTGAAAATAACTCAAGGCAGAAAACATACTGTGATATATTGAATTTATATTTTACCGACAAAGAAATAAAATGGGGGGAAACAATACTGTGATGTAATGTGCACCTGGAGAAGGAATTTGGGGGGGTCTTGGCAAGAGCACCCCAGTTTCCCAGAGAGGAGGCAGTAAATTCCAGAGAGAAGCACCCCCAAAAAAGACTATGCAGTCATGAACTAGATGGGAGAGGGAGGAAAAGGTTCATGGCAACCACACCCTAAAATCTCTCAGGGTATATCTATTAAAAAGAGCCGAGATGGCGCAGTGGTTAAATGCAGCACTGCAGGCTACTGCTAGTTCAGCAGTTCAGCTGTTCAAATCTCACTGGCTCATGGTTGACTCAGCCTTCCATCCTTCTGAGGTCGGTAAAATGAGGACCCAGATTGTTGGGGGCAATATGCTGAACTCTGTAAACCGCTTAGAGAGGGCTGTAAAGCACTATGAAGCGGTATATAAGTCTAAGTGCTATTGCTATTGCTATTACAATAGAAGTTTATAGCTACAATCCGGTAAGATTCTGTCTATTAGGTGTAAGCAGAAAAAGAATTAGATTTGATTGGAATTAATTTTGTCATCTTTGGACTTGGGCCTGACACATACATAATACTCCTTCCTCCTCCTATTTTTCCCACAATAGCAAAACTGCGAGGTGGGCAAAATCTGTGCTGAGAGGGAATGATTGGCCAAGCGGTTTTCATGCCAAAGGTGGTTCTAGTACTCTCAGACTCCTGGTTTCTAGCCTGGTGCCTTAACAACTAGACCAAATTTGTTTTGGTTTCCCATCTGTACTACCTCAAAGGACTGACAGCATTGGCTGCATTTATTTTGGACCTGTGACGAATTTCTGAAAATTTATAATCTAAACATTGATTTCTAAAACTGGAACTTTTAAAGCTTGACGTATCGCTACATATACTGCATATGGGGAAAAGATAAACTTGCATGAATTGCAACATTTTAAAGCACATTCCCTGTATCATTTTCTTTCCTAGGATGAGTTCTTATCTTTAATAGTTAATTACATTTATAACAAAAGCAAATTGTGGAAAGCATCAGTGAGCATCAATAGCCCATCTCTCCCTCAATCTCTAAAGTTATGTCACAATTGTTTGAATCTTTAAAAAAGAAAAAAGTTTCATTTTTTTTAAACAATAGAGACAGCTAACCTGAAATGGAAGATCAAGATGACCTGTGAATCTACATTCATTTTACTGGTATATGTATGAGATTTAGCCTAAGGCAAATTGCAATGCTTCTGGAATCACGCCCCAGACAAAGATTCTGCTGCAAGATCCTGTTAAATTGTATGTTTGTTTTCATTCTACCACAAGATCTACATCTATGGATTCTCCTGTGGTCTCTCAAGAACCTGAGCACTATAATTCAGCAGTATCAATTTAAGTCCATGATTGTCCTAGGAAATTCTACAAAGCTACTCATTTTCTAAACTAAGCTCACTAAATTGTTGCCATTTCTTTTCCCAGCCCAAGAGAATAGATGAATGCATACTGATAATCATTTAATTGCCTTAGAAACAACAAGCAATTAGCACTATTTAAATGCTCCAATGGCACAAATGGCCTTTGAGGAAGGCATGCTAACAGGTCATTAGATGTTGGGGTTATATACTAAGAAGCTACACAGCATGAATGCATTATTCTTTCTCACTGTGCTGCTACCTTCCAAATAAATACAAGCTATAAATGCTTTATTTATTTATTTATTTTTAAATAATCTTTATTAGGGTTTTTTCCGTTAAAAACAACATATAAAACAGACATACAAAAAATACACTGTCGGAAACATCTTTGCCAATCGTGCCGGGGGTAGGTGCCAGCGATAAAACATTTTATAGATATTTTCTTTATATGACGCTGCTAAGGTCAATTTATAGTTTATCTCCCAAATTTTATCCTATTCTGCCAAATTGATTGCATACCCAAAATTTTGTGCCCATGCGATCATTGTCCCCTTAACCACTTCTTCCTCCAATTTGAATTACAATTAAAAATTATATAATTTCGAAATCATTTTTTCTTCTGGGCCAAATAAAATTTTGTCTAATCCTTGTTCATTTTGGAATCTGAATTGTGTTGCATCTTTCTTATATCATGATTGTATTTGTAGATAATGCCACAAATCCAGTTCTATTCCCATTGATTTAAGATCTTGTTTTGTTTTAAGCTTTTCTTGGTTGTCCTGGAGTCTGATAAATGCTTTAAGCCTTATAACCAAATACTCTTGTATGAAATATATAGCTGACTCTATAGGCAAAGTACAAATCCTAGGTGTTTGTCTGAGCTAAGTTTGGTTGAAGTTTGGACTGCTCTGAGGGTGATGCAATAATTCCTATTGTGGCTTAATGGCTTTGTCCTGTGTTGGATCCTGAGTGAGAGCTAATCCTACCATTCTGCCTTTGTTTCAAAATATCTTGTCTTGAATAGATTATAAAATCTGCATGTCTAAAAGGTGCCTCCTCCGTTTGGTTTCTGAATAGGCTGGCCCAGTCTTCCTTAATGTCTGCTGGGGCTATTAAGAAAGACTTAAGATAAGAGCTGAAGTGGTGCAGTGGTTAAATGCTGCGACTGCAGGCTACTGCAGCTGACTGCTAGTTCAGCAGTTCAGCTGTTCAAATCTCACCAGGCTCAAGGTTGACTCAGCCTTCCATCCTTCCGAGGTCGGTAAAATGAGGACCCAGATTGTTGGGGGCAATATGCTGAACTCTGTAAACCGCTTAGAGAGGGCTGTAAAGCACTATGAAGCGGTATATAAATAAAGTGCTATTGCTATTACTTGGGGGCTGCTTTCTGTCTCGAAGAGCATATTTCTCCTTTGGGGAAATATAATATTCTGCCGTTTTAATATTTCCTAAAATATTTCATTCTTCTAGGAGAGGGATGGGTGCTAACTTTTTACAGTATGAATAGTGGCTTTAATTAAAAGGTATAAACTTTTGTGACTCATAGCTCATTTCATGAAACACATAGAGTGGTTAAATTGATGCAGGTTTTGTAATGACAAGACGGTTGAAGTGGGGGTAGGGAAAGAAAGGGATGGAGGTTATACTAATATACAGGATGACTTTAGAGCCTCTATTTTTTTCTTGCAACATATGATTAAAATATAGTTGACTTGCACCAATGATGTTACCTGGTAGGGCAATGAAATGTCTGCAAGAAAAAAACCAAGCTCAGAAAGCATCAGAGACTTCACAATTCAGCCCTGAACTACATATATTTTATGTTATTGAAAATATAGTCACTGTGGAAAAAGCAAATTGCATCAAAATGGCCGTGAAAATTCTGTTCTTAGCTTTTATTTTTGAAACATTGTTTACAGGGATATAGACACACACACACACACACACACACACACACGTGTGTGTGTGTATGTGTGTGTGCATGTGTGCGTGTGTGCGTGTGTATGTATGTATGTATGTATGTATGTATGTATGTATGTATGTATCAGTGGTGGATTCCTACCGGTGCGGTTGACTCTACCGCACCAGTAGCGGCCAGCAGATGGTGCTATTTGCGTGTGACAGCTCCGGTGCCGTCTTCACCGGTCTGTCGCGTGGTGCCATCTTTTTTGGGGGAATTTTTGGGCTGATTTTGCTTCCTGTGCATGTGCAGAAGCAAAATCGTGTGAGGGGACATGCATGCGCGCGAGATTTTAGCGATTTTTTGCTTCAGCACATGCGTGGAAGCAAAAAAAGCACTAAAATCACATGCGCACACGCATCCCCTTGTGAGATTTTGCTTCCACGCATGCGCAGGAAGCAAAATTGTGCGAGGGGGTGCGTGCACATAGCGAGTGCACACATGCCAAAACATGGCGATGCACGCGCAGCACACCGGTAGCGCGAAGAACAAGCAACCCACCCCTGGTATGTATGTATATGAATAGACACACATTATATGTATTATAATCAAATTTAACTCTTCCTCTCATTCATTTCTAAGGAATCTGTGAATTCTTGTTCTTTGGAATCTGTAACTAGCTGAAAGCTTTTTAGCTAAAATAAGTAGGCTGTTCAGATTCCTCTCATCAAATATAAATGAGATAGTTTGAAACCAAAATGCAGTCTGGCCATTAATTCATAAAAAGAGGCCTTTTCCTCTCATCAAAATGTTTGTCTCTGGAATTATTTTTAATCACACAAAGATGTTACTAAAAGCATTGAGTTGGTTTAAAGTGTGATGACTACCATTTATTTTTGAAACATAAGAAATGAATTGGGCATTCTAGCTTTTCTACTGAATGACATATATAGCTTATCTAACTAGGGCTATGGCTCTGTTAGAGCTACACTTTTTCTTTAAATTTCTATTCCTCTGAGAATTATAGAGGATCTGATGATGATACCATTATATCATTGCAAGGGGCAGGGTTAATATTTCCAGTACTTTCTTACGGTACTAAGGATTAAGGAAAATAGGAGGTTTTCTTTAGTGGAAGTGTGATATACCTATTTTAGCCTTTATTTCATTTTTAAAAAAACTGCAAAAAGAAAGTATTATTTTGCCATTGAATTTTGATTGTGGGATCTTTGGGATTTCAGGGGGCCACAAACATTCTTTGGTATGCTGGTCACAGATTGGCATCCTTAGGCTAAATATGCAATTAGCTGTATTAATTCCTCTGGTAAATGATGGCACATTTTGATTCTATGATATGGATTTAACCAGGGGTGGGCTTCTCTTACCTTCCCTACCGGTTCGGAAGTGTGCGCATTGCATCGGAAGTGCGCAGAGGGTTCGTTACCAGCCACTTTCAAGCAGTGGCTGTCAAGGTTCCAAATAGAACTGGTTCAGGGGTGTGGCGAGCAGGCCATCACTACGGGTTCGGCGAATGGGGCCAAATTTCCGCCACCGGCTCGCGCGAACTGGTCCAAACCGGTAGCAGCCCACCACTGGATTTAACTCATTGCTATAAAGCAAAACATGGCAAAGAGTCTTTTATCTGGTACAATGGACATCTGCTCACTACCAGCAAATTAGGATTTGGTTAGATTAGTTGCCTAGTTCTCAGTTGGAGTTTTAAATTCCAGTTTTGCTTAAGGGCAAATTAGATTCTGTGCACACATGGATAGGATACTTATGTTTCATAATGGTAAGATCAGAATATTGAAGAATAAAATTATCACTATGGATGTTTGATAGTCCCCCATAAATCTATTATTTCACACTCTTCATGTTTAATGAGACAATAGCTTATTGATTGATTTCATTTTACAGCTTCTCTTTCTACTCAGTTTCCATATTCAAGGCAGCTAAGAATCAATACAGAATTTTAAAAAAAGTTTAAAAACTAAAAACATAAATTAAAACCAGCTGGAACATTAATTAATGGTTCAAAATCAGGTAAAGAGGCATGTCTTGGCTTTTCTTCTAAAGGAAAGAATGGGACCAAATGCAACTCCTAAACGGTGTGAGTTAGGAGAAGTCTTTCTCTATTATACCATATAAAAGATTCTTTGACAATGCGGATATTTTTCCTTCACAGCGGTGAAATAAATAAATATATAAAAATCAAAAAGTATCAGGACTGCCCATCCCTAAGCTACATATGCCACTAGCAAATACAATTCCATGATTTTAATGTATTCATCAAACATGGTTGGCCTATATGTCATGGCCCAAAGAAGAGATCATTTTGGAAGAAGATATAGATCCAGGTTTTAGTAGTAGCAGTATGTTTCTGTAAACCTTGGGATGGAATACTGCCTGAGATTTTCTTAGGTTGATTCCCTCAAGATGCAGGGTTTATTTTTATTTAGCGTATGGCACATGTTGGCCAGGGATCACCGAGGAGGATGGCTGCCTCTGTGAAAGGAATATTTTTGGGCGGTGTTATCTTTACCCGCGGAATGCCTGAATGCCTGTAGGCAATTGGGGGAGGCTCCTTTCTTGTCCCTTCCATGGTTTATTCGCTCACGGGAATCGAACCGCTGAGCTGCCGACCTCAGCATTGCACAGGCCCAGCATCTTACCACGTGAGCCACCGTGGCCCCAAAACAGAGGTGTGTTCCTCCTGGTTCGGACCGGTTCTATGGAACCGGTAATAACTTGGTGGCCTGGGTCGCTAGAACGGGCAGCAACCCAGGCCTGCTATGTCCCTGAACCGGCTCTCTCAGCGGCGCCATAGGCACCGCCATCTTGTTTTTTGTTTCTGCGCATGCACAGAAGCTGATTTTTTAGCACTGCGCTTGCGCGTGCCTGCGCATCATGTAAAGGAGCGAACCAGCAGCAAAGAAAACCGGAAACCACCCCTGCCCCAAAGGTGCAGGGTATTTTCCCTTTGATACTGAACTGCCATTCAAGCCAATACCCAGCCTACTAAATATTAGTGGTAGAAGATACGAAGGTCAATAAACCATCTGTGCTACAAAATTCCAGATATGGTAGCTCTACGATGAAGACACAATTGTCAAAAAAGCTAAACTCAGGTAATGGTCCACTCAGAAGCAAAATGTTTATCACAAGTAGGAACAACTCTGATACTCATGCAGATCAGCATGTGATGCAGTTTATTTACTAAATATAAATTAGCTTTTGAGAGAACTTGTCTGCCCTTATCTGAGCTGGGAAGTTAAGCTGATCTGGGTCGGTACTTTGATGGCAAACTTCCAGTGGACATTAAGATTTTGACAAGACTGGGGGGGGGGGGAATCCTGGATTAAACTAATGGCAAATCAGTCCATAGCATTGCCAAGAAAGGTTGATAGGTATATCAATGTGAAGATTATTTTTTTCTTATATTAAACAAAATCCCAAAGCAGTTTACAACATAAAAGCATAAACCACAAACAGGATTTAAATAATGTATTAGAAACAGATAGTTAGGAAATTATATCTGGGAAAGGCCAACATTTTTTAAAAAAGTTCTTAAAACATATTCCATGGAGCAAGCAATATTTCTAAAAGGTCTGTCTTTCCATGGCAGCCAATAAGCCATAATGTGAGAAGCAATCCTTGAAAGATTGTATGAATTTGAACGCTGATATAATTGATGATGTCCTTTAAATTTGGAATACTTAATTTTAAAAGCCCATTGTTTCAGGGTTTTTTTTTAGAATACTAGTTCTCTGTTGGTCTTTCCTAACTTCTCTCTGCTTCTTTGTTTGGCCCTTGAAGTTTGCTTGGATTTTTTGGGGGGGAGGGGGTTCCTATTGATGAAATAGAGTTTTAAAGAAAAACCAAATGAGAACTTGATTTTCCTTGGTCATAGCACCTCTTTCCTTGAATCCTGAAACATCATTAGGCTAGACAGCATCAGATGTAATGATAATCACAGTCCCAACTGCTTGGCCCTTGAACCTCTACCCTTCTCTCTATGTGCAATGTTATCTCAACTATTCTCCTGACATTTGTAGAGTTAGTACTATAATGAACAATGGCCCGGTAGTAGTTTTATGGTGTAGAAATACTGCTATTATCCTTCTCCTCCTGTGATCCCTACTGCAATAGGGATCAGATGCCAAAAAATATATATAGTTCAAATGTTTTCCGAAGACACCAATTAATTGTCTGCACAGGAGACTTGAAAGAAATAAAAAGAGAGAAACTAAAAAAAAATTCCAGTTCAGCTGTGTACTAAGAATGAACAGTTAGCATTGTTGTTCATTACTAGCATCTTAGCATTTAATTACAATGCAGGTTTCTTTTCTAGATACTGTAATGTAGTTTAATTAAGTTCTAAGCTGAGCAAACTAACTAAATTATAATTAATGTGACTCCTAAACGCTCTTATGTTTCCAAAATGTACAACACATTGTAGGTGCAAATGCCATTTCCCTCAGGAGACCACCTTGAATTATTTTGCTTCTGCTACATCTTCCAGGATAAAGCACCAATATATACACATCTGCAGCAGCATCACAGGATGAGTGATGGTAGAAAGGGGATTCGGTATGCACATCATGAGAAAGGATAACTCTGTAAAAACTGTGTCAAAGCAGTCAAAATGACAGCTCTGTTCACTAGCAACCTATTAATTGACAACTGGATTTACGTAGTCTGAAAGCACCAGGGGGCTTATTTGCCTTATCCACTAACAAAGCAAATGCCTCCAGTCTGAACAAAATGCTCAGATGAGCCAATTTAAGCCGAAGAATCTCAAATGAACTGAGTCATATTTAAGAAGAACACAATTGTAGAATAAGGGAAGTTGCTTTCATGCGTGGCTAGTTTTGCTATGCAAGTAGCTGAAACATCAAACGTGGAGAAGGTGGCTAG
Source organism: Diadophis punctatus similis (assembly GCA_023053685.1). NCBI lineage: Eukaryota > Metazoa > Chordata > Lepidosauria > Squamata > Dipsadidae > Diadophis > Diadophis punctatus. The sequence continues at coordinate 25,246,923 of JALIGW010000003.1, forward strand.
AATGCTTTTCATGTTGTTGGTGGCAGCCATCTTGAACTACGTTTGTAATAATTCGTGGAATAGTCCATTCTTTTAAAAATCAAAGCTTCTCACTGTTCCCATTCACATACAGGAAGTCCTCAATTTACAATGATTTGTTTAGCAACTGTTCCAAGTTACAACAGCACTGAAAAAAGTGACCTATGACTGGTCTGTACATCTACACTTGCTGACGCATCACCACTGTCACATGATTAAACTCCGGACATTTGGCAACTGGCATGAATTTACAATGGCTGCAGAATCCAAGGGTGTGATCCCCATTTGCAACCTTCCCTGCTGGCTTCTGGCAAGCAAAGTCAAGAGGGGGAAGTTGGATTTGCTGAACAACCACATGGTTCACTTAACAAAGGTAGTGATTCAGTCAACAACTATGGAAAAAAGGGTCATAAAATCAGGCATGACCCACCTTGCTTAGCGATAGAAATTTTGCTCCCAACTCTGAATTAAGGGATTATAGGGTCATAAGAAAGAGACGCGGTGGCTCAGGGGCTAAGACGCTGAGCTTGTCAATCAGAAAGGTAAGAAGTTCGGCGGTTTGAATCCCTAGCAACGCGTAACGGAGTGAGCTCCCGTTAATTGTCCCAGCCTCTGCCAATTTAGCAGTTCGAAAGCATGTAAAAATGCAAGTAGAAAAATAGGGACCACCTTTGGTGCGAAGGTAACAGCATTCCGTGCGCCTTCGGCGTTCAGTCATGCCAGCCACATGACCACGGAGACGTCTTCGGACAGCGCTGGCTCTTCGGCTTTGAAACGGAGATGAGCACCGCCCCCTAGAGTCAGGAATGACTAGCACATATGTGTGAGGGGAACCTTTACCTTTACTTTTAGGGTTATAAGAAGGAGGGGGTTGTGGTCATAAGTCAAGGCCTACCTTTAGGGTGATGTCAAGCCTTTGTACTGTAAACTATTTGGGTAAAGTTTGTAAAATATTCAACTTTGAATGGTTTTTCCCCCCTAGTGATGGTGACATGCTGAAGAGAATTCCTCTGTAGAATAATTTCCTCAGGAATATTATTCCGTGGATAATCCTGAATCTGTCTTTCAATCAAGAAAAGATCCGCCTTCAAATATGACCGCAAAGCTTGCCTTAAATGAGGTTTGGTGAATAGTGTTTTACTATTTCAATCCATTCTACTAATTGTAGAAGATTTAATGATAACTGGATGTTATTTTTGATGACTGTATACACCACAATATGCATAGTTTTCTTTGTGGTGATTTCAGAACGGTATTTCTGCAAATGTAATCTGTTAGGGGTGGCCTCAAAGGTGGGTGGTGCTGAAGTAGTGGATCTGGTGAAGGGGAGAAATATGAGTGGGGCTGTCTTTCCCTTTTTTTCACCCTTCTTCTTCTTTCTTTGGCTTTCTCTTTCAGCATTACGTCCTGCTACATGCAGTAGGTTGCCAGCTACAGAAATGGATCATTCCCCCCAGGGATTTTAACTAATTTATTTGCAAATAGTTTTTGAAATTAAACTGAGGACCATATAAAATGAACACAAAAACTATATGAATACACCTCTATTATCAAGTCCCTGGGTGTTGTAAAAGTGAGCAATCTTTTCCTTGTATCCTCTTGTCTCTCTCTTTCCTTCTTCATGCAGCTAACTCACAGAAATTGTTCTTGACAGAGGTCTACACTGATTACTGGCAGTAGCTTTGAAATTAAGCTAAGGGCAGCATATGGCTCCAGGGCCACAGACTGCCCACCTTCATTTTGAGCGAAGATGCTTTTTTAAAAAATGGTGCCCAGCTGTTTTTGCTCACATCTCAGTACTCATTGGAAAGAACAGAGTACATTCTGCTGACTACATCTTAGAAGAGGCTCCGTTTATATCTACAATGGTGTTGGTATAATTACATTCAATTAATTCTTAAGGGGGAAAAGAATAATTGGTCTAGGCCAAAATGAACTTTTGAAAAGCACAACTCTGGATCAGAAAAGCACTGATTGTGACCTATCAGTTCAGAAAGACAGTTAAGAAAGTTTGCTCGTGCTGTTTTCACAGCAATCTTTCTGTCACAAAATTAACAATTACTTACCTGACCTGCCGGTAATTTCCTAAAGGATAACATTCGCTTAATTTGGGCAGATTATTATTCTAAACAAAACATGTCGGAAAAAATAACACTACAGGGAAACGTACAGCTGTCTAAAGTAAGAACAATGGTCATAGCAAAATGAAAAAAGCTTTTATCTTTTAATATAACAGCCTTCATAGACAATAAAATGATATTAAGTGTGTAGAATTGCTAAGAAATAGATGGGAAAGCATCTTTTATCCAAACCGTTATAAGATTTGCTTAGTAACTTTGTATTTACAAAGAACTTCAAAAATTGTGCAGTCCTAATCCAGTATTCTTGACTTCTCTCAAAGAAAGGATCTCTTACAGTTAGTCACATTTTATCTAATCTGTACAACAGAAAGAAGTCCTGAAGAAAAGTCTGTTACATAACTTTATTTCACCATCTTTAAAAACAAGCTAAAATGACTAATTCAAAGGTTCTGCACCAGTAATGGGTTCTAAAACCCTTTACTATTGGTTCGCTTGCGCGCTCGCGCACGCACGCAATGCTTTTGCACATGTGCAGAAGCATCCCAGGTGGGTGGGCGGAGCCTCCTGCCGCCGACGCTACCAGTTCTTAGAACCGGGCCAAACCAGGAGCAACCCACCGCTGTTCTGCACATCTTACACACTGCTTTTGTTTCTATCTAAATTTGTGCAATGTGCAATTTCTAGGGACTTCTTTTCGTCTCTGTATTAATTAGAACTCTGTACCCAAAAGAGCCGAGGTGGCATAGCGGTTAGAGTGGGGTACTGCAGGCCACTTTAGCTGACTATGATCCGCAGGTCAGCGGTTCAAATCTCACTGGCTCAAGGTTGACTCAGCCTTCCAACCTTCCGAGGTAGGTAAAATGAGGACCCAGATTGTTGGGGGCAATGTAAATATACATTGCTTAATGGTGTAAACCGCTTAGAGAGTGCTTGCACTGTGAGGCGGTATATCAATGTCACTAATAAATAAATAAACAAACAAACAAACAAACAAACAAATAAATAATAAATAAAGATCTGAAAAACTTCACCACAAATAGAATATCCAGAATGTCATAACTGAAACACTATGAAGCTAAAAGATCCTTTATGTATAGTTTTAAAAACATATCCTCTGAAAATGAACACAATATAATTTTCTTAGAAAAGTATATATATAATTGTAACTGTTTGCTGTTATGACATATCATACTATTTTTTGTGATGTTTCTTTCACTAACACTCAGTTTCTCTGTCCCCAAGCATAGTACAGAATTTCGAAAGTCAATTGCCTGTGAGATAGATTAGATTGCAATAGTGTGAGTTATGCAAGGGTGAACTCGAGCCTTGAGCAAAAATTTGAACAAGATTCTTCCATTCAATATTCAGTCATTATAACCATTATACCAGGCCTCCTTTTTATAACCTAACTTTTATTGCAAAACAACAGTATTTCTCCAGAACCCATCTTCTTATATAATAGTATGTTAAGTTCTCAATCTACAAAAAGAGCTGTACAATGCTCCTGCTCTTTTTTTTTTTAACCTACATCGACATAATTTGAAAAGTTGCATTTGGAAATAAACCAGAAAAATTGGTTGGCATCTAAGTTGCAGGAAGAAAAGGAAAAGAGAATGACGCTAAAGTTACAAGAAAGAAATGAAGTAATAACAGATCGTGCACTGCAATTGTATGAAAAGTGTTTCATTAGTATTATTCTAATTTATATAAAGGTCAAGAAATTTCCTCAGAAAAAGTGGATGAATATTTACATAACAGAATTTATCACAAAGAATGAGAGACAAATTTTGAATGGACCTATAAAAATAAATAGTGTGGGAAGCTGTTAAAAAGATTAATTAATTAATTAATTAATTAATTAATTAATCCCACCAGACTTGAAATTTTAGGCTTAGACAACTTAGAGCTACGTCGCCTTCGATCTGATCTAAATGTAGTTCATAAAATCATCTGCCACAATGTCCTACCTGTCAATGAATACTTCAGCTTCAACCGCAACAATACAAGAGCACACAATAGATTCAAACTCAATGTAAACCGCTCGAAACTCGACTGCAGAAAATAGACTTCAGCAACAGAGTAATCAGTGCCTGGAATGCACTACCTAACTCTGTGGTTTCTTCCCCAAACCCCAAAAACTTTAACCTTAGACTGTCTACAGTTGACCTCACCCCATTCCTAAGAGGTCTTGTAAGGGGCGTGCATAAGCGCACCATCGTGCCTACTGTCCCTGTCCTTCTGTCCTATTGTCTAATTTTTACCTATACATACTTTGCTTTTGTTTATGTTTATATCATCTGTTATCTTGTAAACGTGTTGACAAAATAAATAAATAAAATAAAAAATAAAAATAAAAATTAATTAATTAAAACAAAAAAGGTGCCAGGTCCAGGTCATCTGCCAGCCTTTTACTATACAGATAGCCCTTGATTTGTAACCATTCCTTTAGCAACCTTTCAAAGTTATGATGACACTGAACGAAGTGACTTACAACCAGCCCTCCCACTTGCGAACATCATAGAATTCCTGCAGTTAAGTGATCAAAATTTAGACGCTTGGCAACTGGCATGTATATTGGCTTCTGTGTCCTGGGATAACATGAACACCTTTTGTAATATTTCCAATAAGCAAAGTCAGTCTTGCTTAACAACTATGTGATTCACTTAAAAAGCATGGTGATTCGCTTATTGACTATGGGGGGGGAGCTGTAAAATGTGACGCAATTCATTTAACAAAGATCCACAATTTGAGGTTTGGATAGCATGGATATTTATGGTACCATAAAGTTAAAATCAACATAGATTTTAAAAATCATTTTATTAGAATGCCATGCTGAGAACGTGGAATAGATATAAATCCAGACTGTGCCTGAAAAGACTTCTCTTGATTTCAGCACAGGAAGCATGCTATAGAAGAGAAATAGCAGGCAAAGACAAAGGGTTAACGTATCAGGATCAATGGGAAAATATGTGGCTAAAGGGTTGAAATTTATTTTACATTATGATCTTAAAGAGGGTTTTTTTTTATAAAATGATGTATTGTTGCTATATTATACCAGAGAAAATATCTAGAATGTTTAAAGGCATTTCAAATGTATATTGGAAATGTGAACAGCACAAAGGGATATTTTATCATGTTTGGTGCACATGTAAAAAAGCTTTAAAAATGGATTTAAATACATAAATTGGTACAGAAAACTTCAAACATTAATATTCAATGGAAGCCAGAACTTGATAGATAAACAGAAAAAAGCCATGAAAGATTATTTCAATATATGATTACTGCAGTGAGAATATCCATGCACAAAGATTAAGAAGTATTACTTCACAGAAAAAGTAATGGAAGCTTGGAACCAACTTCCAGTGGAGGTAGTGGGTCCATCATCAGTAACTAAGTTCAGACATGCTTGGGATAAACACAAGTCCATCATCCAACAAAAATAAAAATAAAAATAAACCTCAAAGGGCCATCTCAATGGATCACTAGGTCTTTTTCTGCTGTAAGTTTTCCATGTTTCTATGGAACAATTCAGCACTACCCACAATAGAGGAATGGTTGGTGAAATAGACAGAACTTGCTGAGATGGATAAACTGACTTCTTTGATTAGAGAAAGGACAATGTCTACATTTATTGGTGACTGGACACTCCTTTTTGCATAAAAATGAAAAAAATGTGTCTGATTTTGATGATTAGACAAAATCACTTATAGAAAGAAGAAAGTTATGACTCTACCCTAACCCTAATATTAGAAACTAAAGAAACTAAAATATAATTGTACTTATAACTGCTGTGAAGAGTATCAGAAGCCACTTCTTTATATCTTTTTATATAGGGTAGGGTAGGTTAGGGTAGGTTAGGGTAGGTTGGGGTAGGTTAGGGTAGAATAGAATAGAATAGAATAGAATAGAATAGAATAGAATAGAATAGAATAGAATAGGATAGAATAGAATAGAATAGAATAGAATAGAATAGAATAGAATAGCAGAGTTGGAAGGGACCTTGGAGGTCTTCTAGTCAAACCTCTTGCTCAGGCAGGAAACCCTGCACCACTTGAGACAAATGGTTATCCAACATCTTCTTAAAAACTTCTGGTGTTGGAGCCTTCACAACTTCTGGAGGCAAGTTATTCCATTGATTAATTGTTCTAACTGTCAGGAAATTTCTCCTTAGTTCTAAGTTGCTTCTCTCCTTGATTAGTTTCCACCCATTCTTCGTGTTCTACCCTCAGATGCTTTGGAGAATAGTTTGACTTGCTCCTCTTTGTGGCAACCCCTGAGATATTGGAACACTGCTATCATGTCTCCCCTAGTCCTTCTTTTCATTAAACTAGACATACCCAGTTCCTGCAACCGTTCTTCATATAGTTTAGCCTCCAGTCCCCTAATCATCTTTGTTGCTCTTCTCTGCATTCTTTCTAGAGTCTCAACATCTTTTTTACATTGTGGTGACCAAAACTGGATGCATTATTTCAAGTGTGGCCTTACCAAGGCATTAACATTTCATGTGATCTTGATTCTATCCCTCTGTAAATGCAGCCTAGAACTGTGTTGGCTTTTTTTGGCAGCTGTAGCACACTGCTGGCTCATATTTAAGTGATTGTCCACTAGGACTCCAAGATCTCTCTCACAGTTACTACTATTGAGCGAAGTACCACCTATACTGTACCTATGCATTTGGTTTTTCTTGCCTAAATGTAGAACGTTACTTTTTTCACCATTAAATTTCATTTTGTTAGATAGAGCCCAATGTTCAAGTCTGTTAAGATCCTTCTGAATCTTAAGCCTTTCTTCTGGAGAGTTGGCTATTCCTGCAGATGGTGTCATCTGCAAATTTAATGAGTTATCCATCTATCCCCTCATCCAAATCATTGATGAAGGTGTTGAAGAGTACTGGGCCTAAAACAGAGCCTTGGGGTACCCCACTGCATACTTCCCTCCATGTAGATGCAGTTCCATTGAGGACTACTGGTTGAGTGCGGTTGGTCAGCCAGTTACAAATCCATCTGGTGGTGATGTTGTTTAACCCACATTTTTCTTTCTTATCAAGTAGTAGATTGCAGTCTACTTCTTTCTTTCTCTTTTTTCTACTTTTACTTTTTATTACACTTTAGATTTTTATTTCTTTTCATTTTGTTTTCTCTGTTCTATTTTAGTTTGTATTAGTTCTTATTATTACTGTTAAACTTTCAATAAAATTATTTTTTTTAAAGTTGGATCTTTTGAACTGTCTTCAGTATTTTGCAGTATTTTTTTTCTTTTTTCCCCATTACTACTGTGCCAGGTGCTAGGCAAATAAAATCAATTCTGCAGTGATAAAAAGCAACTGAAAATATCTAGTCCTTTATAGCAAAGACTCTGTTGTGGCAGCCCACACTACTTCCCAAAAAAAATCAATCATCATTTCACCCTTCTATATGTGCAACTAAAATTAAGGATTTATGGTAGACTATTACGGGAAAATATTTTTAGAGAACTACCTTGCAAGATTTTACTGTTCATAAAACTTCTGTTTATAGTTCCTTCCATAACAAGCAATCTCTTCCACCACAACATGAATTATAGATATTAATAGATGATCCCAATTTACATAGAGTTTCCATCTTAATGGGCAACAAAACTGCAAACAGGGCAACAAAACCTCTTATGGTAAATGGCATAAAGTAAACAAACCATCATCCCTTTTAAAACATAATGAACTGAAAGGTTGATTATATAGTAATTACATATTATCTTTACCAGGACTGCCATTACTCTAAGAAATTTGCATTAATTTATGGATAGTGCATTTGTTAGAGAAGAATGTCTGAGCTGGGTACCAAGATGTTTCTGAAAGCATTTAGACTAGGTTAGCCTAAATATTTTAGCAAAGTCTTGTGTCCACTGAAAAATAACAAATAGCAAAATAGCAGAATCAGCATTCTGTGTAGACAAAGGTACACTGTGTGTGGGGGGGGGGGGTTTAAGCAGGATAACTAGCACAATTCAGCCGATATTAATTCCTTTAAGACCACACATGCAAGTGTGATACTAAGCCATGATGAACACAGACTTCCGAAGAAATAACATGAGATCAAAATGCACATCCCATTAGTTTCAAATGGATGCAAGTATATACAAATTCCTCCCAATAAAACCATTAACACTATAAAAGTGTGTAACGTTCATTGGACCCTATCCATCAGTTTTAATTTAAACTATAACGATTTAGTTATGATTAGCCTGTGATTTAGAGTCCCACAATCAAAAATATTACATTCTCCAAAAGATTCATCTATGTCCAACAACAGCATGGAACTGCTGGTTGCTCAATTACTTGAAACATCTGGTTGTTTCACAAATAATAATTTCATGTATAAAAGTGTTATTTTCTGTAACAGTCAGGCAATTTCTTTAGCCTGAAAATACACATACAGTATATTATATTTGTTGTAAGAGCAAAAGTTACATGATGTTGCTTCAGTCCTCTCTCATCAAATCAATAAGTCCATACCATATTGTTTATTCATAAATGCAATATTGCCAACTTGCCAGAAATAAAAAAGTAATTATAATAATATCAAAAACAATTGTATTATTTATGATTAGCCACTTCTATTACAGCCAGCTGTAAGTAGTGTACACACCATAGGAATCACAAAGATTAACAAATAACAAAGATAATCATGTAATTAATCCTTTTGTACCAAGAAAAACTCTTATCATATAAATGATCCCAAACCGCAAGATGGCCATATCCACTTCAGTCCTCAAAGGCTTCCTGGCACATCTGAATTTTAGTGGCCTTCCTAAATTCCAATAGAATTGAGACAGTTCTAATCTTGGGGTGATGCTGTTCCACATGAGGGAGGCCTTAGAGGCCTTAAAGTGAAGGACAGTAGAATCAGGGAGAGGCAGCTAGAAGTTTCTTTTCACCCAGTCTGTGTTGGCTGCAGGTGTTAAGCAGGGATTTTATGGTAGAGTTCTTGACTGGGCATGGAATTCAGGTCACCTGCCCAAAAGCCATGGGAAAACTGTAGCCAATAGAATAAAAATGGCAAGAAAAGTATAATCTGAAGTGCTACTTGAAGATTATATGCCATCTAACCAAGGTCAAAACTTAGTGGCCACAATCTGGGCCTTCAAAACGTCCAACAGTATAACCATCACTGCTATTGGTCATCATGTTCTGGATCATTATAGACTTCTCCAGAGAACTAGGACTTTGCATATCATACAAAGTATGATAAATTGAACCTGCTCATTTGTGTCTTGAGTGAATACTCTGAATTGATTTGCTGAGTGATCAATTTATTTAACTTCTTGGCTATCTATTGTATTTTGTGTGACTTCTCCGATGCTCAAGTTCAAAAGCATCAATATACTTTTTATCCTGCCTCTTCAAAGTCCAACTTCCACTTTCTAAGGATGTCACAGGAAAAACCATTCCAATCTCTATAGCTAAGACACATATGAATATCTTTTCCAAGGCCTTAATTGCTACCCTACCAAGTGCTACTGTGGGGCATATTACTTGACTGCTGGTTCTTTTACTGTTGATAGATGATGCAAGAAAGCATACGCTGTCCACCACTTCAAAACCTTTATTGTCAGTTTTAAGGCTACTTACGATAGCTGTTTGTTCTTCATCATTCTTAGTCCAGTTTAAGGATGCTTATTTATTTTCATGCTGCCTGCTGAAATGTAATTAGTATCCACATTTCTCTTGTATTTCTTTATCTTTCTGATTATTAATAACTGCTAGCCTCTCATAAGTAGATCTTGGGCTGCTGTCATTTTGCTTTGTTATTTGTTTCTTTAGTATTCGCCCTTCTTGGTTTTACTCCCACTAAAACTGCTTGGACCTGATCAATTAAAGCAGAAAATGGGTGCCATTTATTTACAGTAAAAGCTTAACTCTAGGGATCTCCTTTTCTACCCCATTCAGATTTCAGGTAAGGCACCCAGAGTCCCCTGGGAGTTGGGCGGCATATAAATCCATTTAAATAAATAAATAAATAAATAAATAAATAAATAAATAAATAAATAAATAAATAAATAAATAAATAAATAAATAAATAAATAAATAAATAAAGGAGAGGTAACAATAATCCATGGGAGCATAACTACATGACCCAGTTGAAACTAGGGGAACAGTGGTTTTTGTTTGTGTGTTTGTTTAAAGAGCTTCTATAGCCACTTATTTCACACAGTGAACCCAAGTTTATCCCAGCAACCAATAAAAACAATAACATAAAATTACTTATTGTTATTGTTATTGTTACATAAAATACTTATTGTTCCCACCCTTCCCACAATCCATATAACTGACTCCCTGAATCAATTCCATTCTAGCCCAATGCTTAAAGGAAGAATCAAGTCTTCAGGGCCTTCCAGAAGGCTAGATAGGTACTTCCCCGACATACAAATCTGAGATTGGAGGCTATTCCAAAGTATTATGTGACTACTACTACTACTACGTTCTTGTTAGAGGAACGTACCAAGGTGCTTCCAGGTTGAAAGGATTAGCCGGTGACCATCATGTCTAGGAGATGCCCAAGGGTCTCCTTTCATGTCCCTGTTATTTTCTCATCAAAGTGGTACCTTTTTATCTATTTGCAATTGCATGTTTTCAAATTGCTAGGTTGGCAGGAGTTTATTCCATCATGCAGCTCATGCTCTCCGGTTTTGAACTGCCAAGCTGTCAACCTCTCAATGGTCTTCTGATTCAGCATCCTAACTATATGAGCCACTGTGGCCCTTATTATGTGGTTACGAAGAAGGCCCATCCCAGCAGGTCACAACATTTGAGAGAAGATATCTGGCATGTGCCTACTCTATCTAACTTAGCAGGACAGGCCGAAAGCCTTAGGATGAGGCAGTCCCACAGGTAACCTGGTCCTATAACATGAAGGGCTTTAAGGGTAACAACCAGCATCTTCTAGTGGACCCAGAAAACTTCCAGCTAGCAATATCCAGGCACACCAGAACTCAAAGGGTTGGGAGTTGAAACTGGAAGTCCTAAGAATGGATTTCACAAGCTTGTATTACACAATGGTAACAGGTCACCTTGCTGCAGTCATAGAAAGTTTATTTCAGCCTGTAGATTATATTTTCTAAAAATACAGATGCACTAAGCATTGAAGTATTCTCTATATCCTCTCTCGGGCTACAAAGTACCTGTTCTGAAGAATTTGCACAACCATATAAATCCTCATGTGATAGATATATATTCCAATAAGTGTGTGCTGCTGTTTCTTGTGAGTCAGCTCTTCAAGGAAGCAAGTTTTATTTTCTTTTTTTCTAGGAAAATTGTTGTTGTTATAGAACATGCATGGTAAATAACAAATGATATGGTACACAAATGTCCAGGACAACATTTATCAAGTATTTCAACAGTTTTTTAAAATTTATTTAGTAATTCAAAACACTGAATATTTGGTATTGCTATACCAAACATAAGGGTGTCCATTTAGATTTTAATTTAATGAATGCCAATTAAGATGCATGTGTATTTGAAGAAATGTAGCTTTTAAAATAATTTCTATTTTTATACCAATTTAGGACTGATTAACTGCTAAAATCTGCTGGTTTAACATTTGAAATATGTTTTACATTTTCATTCAAAATTATGTATCATCAATCTGCTATACTAAGAGTACTATATTACAGTACTTTTAACTTCGGTCTATTAACTTTAAAAAGTAGCAAATATAATTTATGTCCATCCTTTATGATTAGGCTATGCCTACTTTCCTAATCCAGGATCAGCACAGACACAGACACACATACATACACACAAACCCACAGGCTCCCAGACATTCAAATGGCTCATACCAGACCTCATTCAATCGAGCCTCAAAGATGTGGCTTCCCCCCTCACCCACCATTCTCTCTCATTGGCCTGTCCTTAGAGAATGCTGTGGACCACTTTGGGGGATATGGAAAATTGACGATTATACTTTCATTGCTCTCTCAGGACATCTGTATTTTTTATTGGTCATAATGGTTTTTTTTTAATTGTTTTAATAATGTATGCCACTGAACATCATTACGGAATTGAGCAGCATTCACCATTTGACAAATAAATAAAATAAATTATTTAATAAGAAAACACTCACATATTGCTATTTCTCCCTTACATCAGAGGTGGGTTCCTCCCGGTTCGGACCAGTTCACCTGAACCGGTATCAAGCCGCTGGTGATGTCACGATGATGCCACGGAACCAGTTCTGTCGGTGCCAGTCCGTGGACATCGCCATCTTTTTTAGAGGGATTTTGGGGGGGGATTTTGGGGGGGGATTTTGGGGGGGGATTTTCCCCCCCGTTTTTTTTCCTTCTGTGCATGTACAGAAGCAGAGCTTATGGCACTGCGCATGCGTCGCCATCTTGTTTTTGGCTTTTGGGAGGGGATTTTTTTAGATTTTTTGGCACTGCGCATGCGCGCATGCACGAAGCGCCCACGCGCCCATGAGACGCGGCCACATGGGAGGAAGCAAACTGGCAGCGAGGTAAGTTAGAACCCATACCTGCCTTGCATGGCTGATTGGATTGCTCAGTTCGGTTTGGTTTGCTTTTTTTAAACAACTGGACAGATTAAACTTTATGGAAAACTAAAGTAAAAATGAGGATGTTTTAAGAGTTTGCTATCACATAGGTCAGTATTATACATCTACAAGTATTCACACAATGTATATTTGCTCTTCATACAACCAGTTGTGATCATATCTATTCTGGACTGAACATGCAGTCTAGAAAGCAACACCTCTAAAATAGCCTTTCCTACTATGGTATGTCTTAGAATTTCCAGCAAAATTGGAATGAAATTAAATGAAAATTCTGTCTGGAAAATGTGAGAAAGCATTAATTGGGGAAGAATATTCTGTAGTCATATACACCCAGAAATTGTGTAGATATATCTCTGATAAGTTAAGGTTGGATAGAAGAGTGGTCTATGCTTAAGTCCTGGCTATATTTGTGATAAACTGTTCAATAGCTTGAATAATGTTGAACAATATTAGGATTCATTTCTAATTTCTTAAACCAATTATATATGTATATATCATTTTAATCAGAGGTGCTATTCAGCAGGTTCTGACAGGTTCTGGAGAACTGGTAGCGGAAATTTTGAGTAGTTCAAAGAACCGGCAAATACCATCTCTGGCTGGCCCCAGAGTGGGGTGGGAATGGAGATTTTGCAGTATCCTTCCCCCAGGAGTGGAGGGGGAATGGAGATTTTGCAATATCCTTCCCCCAGGAGTGGGGTGGGAATGGAGATTTTGCAATATCCTTCCCCCAGGAGTGGAGGGGGAATGGAGATTTTGCAATGTCCTTCCCCCAGGAGTGGGGTGGGAATGGAGATTTTGCAGTATCCTTCCCCCAGGAGTGGAGGGGGAATGGAGATTTTGCAATATCCTTCCCCCAGGAGTGGGGAGGGAATGGGGATTTTGCAGTATCCTTCCCCTGGAGTGGGGGGAGAATGGAGATTTTGCAGTATCCTTCCCCTGCCACGCCCACCAAGCCACACCCATGAAGCCAAGCCCACAGAACCTGTAGAAAAAAATTTGAATTCCACCACTGGTTTTAATCTATATTTCAACTTTTGAATATATCATAAATTGATATCAAGTCCTATAATAACCTATGGAGTGATACAGCTGTACTTTGGGAAATCTAGTCAATAATGAATTGATCATATCTTATACAAAGATCTTTCTGAAAGGTTTTTTCATGGTACCAAAAACCGCAATCTACACAAACACCAGTCCTCTCTAGGAAGATTCATTTCAAATTCACCCCCAGTATTAATCCAGCATAAAAAAATCAGAGTATATTGTGTTTAATTTAAGAAGGTTGGAAGGGGTGCACTTTCTTGCTGGCTGGGAAATTCTGGGAGTTGAAGTCCACACATTTTAATGTTGCCAAGTTTAAAAAACACTGACTTAGACTATGTTTTGCCAAGTGTCAGAGCAGTGACCAGGTGTCCTGGCAATTGGTTATATTGCATCCAGAGACAATTAGCACACCAGTGAATAAAGAAACTTTACAGTTTCTTTTTAACTCAAGCAAAAATAAAATGCTTACACACAGTACCAAGCAAGATGACTCCCAAATCTCTGACAAACTGTCAGGATTTCCTTAACAATAAACAGCAGAGATACCTCAAGGTCAGCCAATTGCTAGGTTCTTACAGAAGTTTCCCAACAAACAACAAGCATCCCACGATTTGTATCAGAACCTGGCACCATGACTTCATGGCCCTGCTTCTGTGATCCTGAGGCTGCAAGACTTGGCCTTGATCCTGACCAGGTGGCGCATCACTCTGGGATGTGAACCAAAAGTCTGAGACTTTACCAGATAAGAAAGCTTTGCAGTTATGTGAAGATTTCCCCACCACCACCATCTCTTCTATTCAGCAAGCAAATGTTGGCTCAGAATGAGCTCTAAATCTTTAGACTGTTCTTAATATGAAGGAGAAATCAAAATATATCACTAAACTTCTCAAAAGAAGAGCCGAGGTGGCGCAGCGGTTAGAGGCAGTACTGCAGGCCACTTTAGCTGACTGTGATCCGCAGGTCAGCGGTTCAAATCTCACCAGCTCAAGGTTGACTCAGCCTTCCATCCTTCCGAGGTAGGTAAAATGAGGACCCAGATTGTTGGGGGCATTGTAAATATACATTGCTTACTGGTGTAAACCGCTTAGAGAGTGCTTGCACTGTGAGGCGGTATATAAATCTCACAAATAAATAAATAAATAAAATACAGTGATCTTCTGCATTACCATAACAGAAAATGTCCAATCAAGATATCTAACTGGATCTTTAGGAGGCTTAAATGTTAAAGCCCTCTTTTTAGGTATAGAAAAATAAAAGAACATATGGCCATAGCCCCCTGACAGGTGGCATGAAGTTTCTGGATTGGCTAGGCATGACATAAATACCAGGAAGACAACCCTTCCTTAAAGTGAGCGAAGTAGTACTTTACATCTGCTACACCACAAGGTCCAGAAACTTTGACTGTAGGAGCCAGTTATATGTCATATATTCTAGCTCTGGATATGTCCACAATAGCCCCATATTAGTGTTAATGATCCCAAAACTATTTCTTCATATTACAGGTAGTCTTTGCCTTTTAACAGTTCATTTAGTGACCATTCAAAGTTACAACAGCACTGAAAAAAGTGACTTATGACCATTTTTTCACACTTACAATCTTTGTAGCAGCCCCACAATCATGGGGTCAAAATTCATGATGCTTGCAATTGGTTCATACTTATGACCGTTCCTGTGTCCCAAGGTCATGTAATTTACCGTTAGCAACCTTTTGACAAGCAAAATCAAGGAGGCCAGATTCACTTAACAACCAGGTTACTAACTTATCAACTGCAGTTGTTCACGTAACAACTGTGGCAAGAAAGCTCATAAAATGGGGCAAAATGTCTTCACAAATGTCTCACCTAACAGCAGAAATTTGGGGCGTAATTGTGGGCATAAGTTGAGGACTAAATGTATAACAAATTGTGGTTTTTGCAGAAGCCCAGAACATTTTTAACAACAGTGGCCTGCAGTCAAAATGGTCCATACATTACATTAAGGTATACTGGATGGGTTCACACATCTTTTTAAGCTAAATAAACAAATGTATTATGGCTTAGTTTTGATTTTGAATCAGGCCATTTAAATAAGCAAGGCTACCTCATACAATACCATATCTACTTCACATTTCCCCCCCCCCCCATACTGATTAAGAATTTCTGTGTATTAAAATTGCTCCTAATCTTTCTTATGGCTAGTATTAGAATTCTGAAAAATGTTGAAAAATACCTTTTGCTTTGAAGATATTTGGTCCTTCCATTTTGTTTTCTGGTCACATACTTTGTGTTTCAAAAATACTTAGGTCAACTTTTAAAATTCAATAACTGACTGATAGAGAAATTACTGTGCCAGTGTATGGCAAATGATAATGGTCTAGAACACTGTTAAATTTAAGTCTTGAAAATGAACTTTAATAAAATGTGCTCCAATAATGCACTGTGACAGCTTTTAGAGAAATCAGCTTCAATTCTTTGATTCTCCCAGGAATGCAGTGAGATACACTCAAGCAGCCTTGAGCCACAGAATAAGCAAGCAGACAGCTTTATGATAAATGGTCCTAGAAACCTAAATTACAACTGCACCAAATGAACAATATGTCCAAATTATTTTGGTGGCTTTTTGTTGTTGTTGTTGCAACGACAGCTGGCAGGAATGATGTGTTGCTAGTTTTCTCTATAAAGCGACAGTGACACCTAGTGGGCACAGCACCCCAAAGAAGAAATTAGATTTTAGCTTCAAGGTTGCTGCAGGCAAAATGTCTCTCACCTAAACAACAGAATGGATACATCAAAGAACAATAAAATATCATGAGGTTTCCTCTAAGAAATAGAACAGCAGGATTAAATCCATATACGAAGAGCAATGGTAACACTAAAGAGTCAACGGAACGCAAAGGTGGATCCCTCCCTTCCTTTTTCAATTCAAATTATCCTGGAGATAGAAAAATTCTATTATTACTATTATCATTGAAATTATGAACGTCATAAATTCACACAATGTTTTAAATGGTGGACAACTTATTACCCATAGACTTAAGTTCATGCTGCCTTTGGTGCCATGCTGAATTTAACCATAAGCTAAATAAACCACAATTTAGACATCACAAAATTTGGCTTTTATAATGTTATATAGGTTTTTTACATGTACTGTAATCTATGACAGAGGTTATAATCTGTTAGAGAAACCAAGGCAGTCAAATGTTAAATAAGTAATCAGTAAATACATTCGTTTGAAAATAATTTGTATTTTTCACTTTAAATGCCTTGTTATTAAATAATTAAAAGGCATGTATATGTTTTCAATTTTTTGTGGCCATCTAAGGCCCTGTTTTGATAAACACCTTAGTCCATCCTTTTTTCAGCCTTGGGGACTTTAAAATGTGTGGACTTCAACTTCAAAAATGCTGGATGGAGAATGATCAAGGGATCCATTAGAGTGACTGTCTCTAACCACTTTTGTCCCCACCTGCCAAGACACCAGCAGATTATTCATCAAGAATTGTGGCCCTCAAAACTAAAACTAAAGTGGTAGTCGTTATTATTTATTACAGCTACCCCATCCTACAAGACTCTGGGCAGCTGATAGTATTCTTCAAAGAAATTTAAAAAACAATTAAAAATCCATAAGAGGCAACCCAAACAAAAACAACTACACCGATAAAAACAATAAAGGCCCCAGTTTCAATAAAGATTCCAGACCCACAATAGAGGCTCATTAAGCACACTAGCCCCAGGCCCGGGAACAGAAAGTGGGTACCATACATATCTCTGGGAGGGTGCTAGTCCATTTTCCACCTTCTATCTCCCTCTGCTTACTCCACTCCATTTGTGTTCTTTTGAGAAAATTGCCTACCCCCCCCCACCCCCAGCTACAATTCAGGAAAAGAGGCCACTTCTCGGTAATCAATTTATTTCCTTGTTTGCACCTGATCTCAGTCTTAATAAAAGGGATTGCGGGGGGGATCAACGTTGACCAACTTTTTCCAGTGTAAAAATACATCTTGTACATTTTGAACCACACTTACAATAAATTGCAGCAATTGAACAACAATCAAAAGTATGAGAGACTCTGGCTTGGTGGACAATATAGATGTTTCCCATGTACTGCTGGGAACATGTCAGCTGGGAATATTTTACCCAGTTTCAAAGCTCTTTGCTATGCAGCCTGCAAAGGAATTGGAGTGTGTGTAATTCATCTAAACCAGTGTTTTTCAAATTTGGCACCTTTAAGATGTGTGGATTTTTGGCTGGTGAATTCCGGGAGTTGAAGTCCATATATCTTAAAGTTGATGATACAATAAATTTTGAACGATTAGTAATTTCATCACTGTTTGTGGTGCTTCCTTGTGGTCAGTATGGAACAGAATGTGAGCTAAATAAATCCCCCTGCTATATAGGAAAGTGGTTTGAAGAAAACAAGGGAAATATAGAAAAAAATAAGAAACAGTCAACTGGTGTAGTAAAAAAATCTTGGTGTCAGCTTTTCATCCTACTGAAAATGATACCAGAAAGAGCAAAAAGAGACAAACAGACAATGCAATTCCTTTAAACTTACTTACTTCTTAGTGTTCATAATAAATACCATTTGGATTCAGTTTCACAGCATATAAATAAGATGGAAAATCTCACATGGTCATAAAAATGTCCGTGGCTTTTGGTTAAGGTGACCAGACGTCCCGATTTTGGCAGGACACACCCGCTTTTTCACCATTTGTCCCGCGTCCTGCCCGCCCTCTTAAAAAGTCCCGATTTTTTAAAACAATGCCCGACTAGGGCATTCTTTCAAAAAATCGGCCTGAAAGGCAGCAGGCCTCTCAGCTCGGGCCGGCGTTGGCGGCGGGCGGGCGCTGGAAGCTGGGGGGAGGGGGAAGGGAGGCTGCTCCTCCTCTCCTTCCCCCGCCCCATCCCTAGCCCCGCCCTCGGAGGCGCCGCTGCGGTTGAGAGGGGTGAGGGACGAGGAGCCGTCGCCGCTTTGAGTTTACGAGCGGCGCAAACAGCCCTTCCTCATCCCCCTCCCCTTTCTTCCCCCCGTCGCCTCGCTGCCGCCGTTGCCCTGGGGCCGGGCGGGCGACCGGGAGACCGCGGCGCTTGGATGCTTGGAGCAGGTAAGCTCCGGCTGCCTCCTTTCCCCGTCTCCCGCCTCCCGTTCGTTGCTTGCCAGCCCGGCCGAAGGGAAGGTGGGAGGCGAGGAAAGGCCTCCCGAAAGGAGGGGAGGCGAGCCAGCCCGGCCGAAGGGAAGGCGGGAGGCGAGGAAAGGCCTCCCGAAAGGAGGGGAGGCTTCGGGAGCCCGCCTCCCTTTCGGGCCGAAAGGGAGGCGGGCTCCCGAAGCCTCCCCTCCTTTCGGGAGGCCTTTCCTCGCCTCCCGCCTTCCCTTCAGCCGGGCTGGCAAGCAACGAACGGGAGGCGGGAGACGGGGAAAGGAGGCAGCCGGCAGCTTACCTGTCGCGAGCTGCAGGCATCCAAGCGCCCTCCCACCTCCCCCCTCCCGCCTCCCCCCCCACCTCACCTGGACGCCGACATTTGCTGTTTTGCCCTCTGCACATGCGCAGCGTTCTGCGCATGTGCAGAGGGCAAAACTCAAATGGAGAAACCCACCCCCATCAATGGTGTCCCGCTTGAAGAAAAAAAAATCTGGTCACTTTACTTTTGGTAGAGGTAGGGACAAATATATTACTATAAGATCTATGCCTTTGAGATGACTTTTGAAATGGACTTGACAAGGGAGTTGTAACTAAAATATCTGGATTGCCAGGGCTTTGCAATCCTAAATATTCATCACTTTTTCTATGTCTTGGTACCTTTGATATAAAAGAGACATCTGTAACATCACCAGCAGTTGTATGCATATAAATCCCACAAAGAAAAATAAGGACAATATACATTATTCTTCATATACCCAATTGTTTAAAATATGGAATGCAGCCCGTCTACACAGCCAAATCTGAAACAGTACTGTCAAAAGCAGCAATCATTTATCCAAAGATTTTATATATATATGGTAGCTTTCTCAAACTTGATATATTCCAGATAATTTGGATTTCATGAGACCATGCTGAATGGATTTGTACTATGAATAGATCCAATACATCTAAACAGCAGTAGTTGTAAAAACTGAAGTACGGTTGTGATCTGTAGCTTATCAGCAGATATAAATTCAAATAATTGTGGCATTTCAGATTCATTATTATCCCAGGACTGAAATTCAACTAATGAAATCAAGGTTTGCTTACTTATTTACTGACCCTCAACTGATTATGGTGATGCTTGTGATCTTTAGGAAGCAAAACTTTAATAGTCAAAGTTCTTCATACCTACTTGTTACATAAATATCCTTCCCTATGTTGCATAGGGAAGCAGGGACCTGTCCTCTTTTGAGTTAAAACACCGGAATACAATACAGAGTTATCTGCTGTAGTAAAACATGACAGTATAAACTCCTTTTTTCTGATTCACACAACGGACAATTGTAATTTAACTCCACTGTCTGGGTTTGTCCATTCAAGGCTAAAAATGGGGCAGGCTAGTTTGTGTACAAAACAATCAAAAGTGGACCTTATGCCACTTTTGTTTTTTGTTTTTTTCACAGCAACCTTTAGAAAAGCCCTTACCTGTGCAACCCAACCCTATTTCTGCTTCTCTCAATACAACATGCATATTTGGAGGCTCCCTTTCCCCATATGAGAATATCACCTGGTGGATAGTGCTTCAACTATTTTAACCATACTCTCTTTGGATAATTCCCCAGTAGATAAAAAAATGTCCCAAGTCTGGTAGCAACTTTTCCAACTGATTAATTGTATTTAAAAAATACAATTTTTCTGAGCTGCAGCTGACTTTATCTGACAACCAGCTCCTGTTTTGTTTTTTTTAACCATACAGCTCCTTTCCAAGAGTTCTTAGAAACTTTAAATAATAGAATTCTTTATTGGCCAAGTGTGATTGGACACACAAGGAATTTGTCTTTGGTGCATATGCTCTCAGTGTACATAAAAGAAAAGATACATTTGTCAAGAATCATGAGGTACAACACTTAATGATTGTCATAGGGTACAAATAAGCAATCAGGAAACAATCAATATTAATATAAATCGTAAGGATACAAGCAACAAGTTACAGTCATACAGTCATAAGTGGGAGGAGATGAGAAGACTAATAGTAATAGTAATGCAGCCTTAGTGAATAGTTTGACAGTGGTGAGGAAATTATTTGTTTAGAAGAGTGATGGCGTTCGGGGAAAAACTGATCTTGTGTCTAGTTGTCTTGGTGTGCAGCGCTCTATAGCGTCATTTTGAGGGTAGGAGTTGAAACAATTTATGTCCAGAATGCGAGGGGTCAGTAAATATTTTCACAGCCCTCTTTTTGACTTGTGCAGTATACAGGTCCTCAATGGAAGGCAGGTTGGCAGGAATTGTTTTTTCTGCAGTTTTTTCTGCAGTAATGCCACTAAACCACCCTGTAGCCTATAGCTTTTAGATTGTTTTTCTCTTTGGAAAACAAATTAAACAAATTTAAATACATCAATTCTGCCAAATTTTATAATATTTATTTATTCATTCAATTTATATAGCCATTCTCACAAATGTGGCTCCAGGTGGCATACAATACAATCGTGCTAAACTAACAGATCTAGACTGGACGCAACTTCAAAATTGTATGGATTTCAATCCCCAGAATTTTCCAGTCAGTTGCCAAGTTTGAAGAAGACTGGTTCCAGTGAAAGCAAGGTTATTCTGATTCCACTCAAATTCCAAAAAGCCAGCAGAGTTACAAACGCCACCCCGGCCCCAGTACTGGAACGAACTACGGTACAACTGAAACTAGATGTCTATGCCTCTTGAAAAAGCACCTTTAGGACAACTGAAACTAAGTACCAATAAAGGAGAATATCTGTAGCTCAGGGTTGAAATGAGGGGTCCTTGGTGCTCTCTGAGCTTATTTGTTTTCTTGCAGACGTTTCATTACCCAAACTAGGTAACATCATCACTGATGGTTACCTAGTTTGGGTAATGAAAGATCTGCAAGAAAACAAGCAAAGCTCAAAGACCACCAAAAACCCCTGAAACTAAGCAGCTGGAGCCCAACGTCTCCCGCGCAACCGCATTGCCAGAGTAACAGAACAACCAATCCTTTCATCCTACGTCGTCACTAACGCTAGCACTGACTATGCCAATGCTCTTGATTGGAGCGCGAAAAAGAGCTGGGGGTGTGGCCAGGGACGGAGGCGGAACCCGGAAGTGAGTGCTCGGTCCCTCTCTAGATGGCTGCGGAGCGGTGCATTCGGAAGGCTCGGTAGCGAACGCTTCGTAGATGCTGCGCTCACTCCACTTGCTGGGCTGGTTCTTGTTGTGGGTGCTGCACTCGCCTGGGCAACCCTCCCTTGCCGCCGGGAAAGAGGTCGACGTCAACTATTATAGGTGAGCCGGACGGGGGTCCTGGGTTCAGGAGCTCTGCTTCCCCATCGTCCCGAAGAAGGCGAGGCGCGCAGCGGGTCTCCCAGAATTATCCTTTCGTCTGCTTTAAGGCAGGCAGGATTTGACCTCGTAAAGCTCCTTGGCTCCTCTGTTGAAGGGCAAAAATGTACCTGCTGAACTTTCTCTTGTGCAAATTCCCCAGTTGTTTCTCTGAAGTTGCAAAGAAAGGTGTGTGAGCGCCCTTACAGAGGGAATGAAATCAATATTACAAAGAGGGGGTGGGCCGTTGATTAATTGTGATAGAAAGATGACGACACAAAAGCCTTTTAAAAAACTGGGAAAAAGCTCTTTTCAGATAGTCAACCGGGTGGAGATTACCAGAAAAAAACCCCAGTCTGTCATATGGTAGTTTGCAGGAGGCTTACAAGTGCAATGAAAGCAAGCTGGTCACACTGCTGCTATTCAGTTAAAACTTTTTTTTTTTGACCTGAAATCTAATTTTGTCTTCTGAAACTTAATGTCTAGAATACATTGCCTTCTGGCAGGATACTGACGGAGACTTTAAGGTTTACAAATTAAAAATTGGAGTAAAAATTAAAGGAAAAAAATAGAGGAGAAAAGATATAATACAGGTAGTCCTCGACTTACAGCAGTTCATTTAGTGACCATTCAAAGTTACAAAGGCACTGAAAAAAGTGACTTATGACTGTTTTTCACACTTGTATCCCCATGGTCATGTGATCAAAATTCAGATGCTTGGCCACTGACTCATGACAGTTGCAGTGTCCTGGGGTCATGTGATCACCTTTTGCGACCTTTTGACAAGCAAAGTCAATGAGGAATCCAGATTCACTTCATTAACTTACCAAATACAATGATTCACTTAACAACTGTGGCAAGAAAAGTTGTAAAATGGGGCAAAACTCACTCAACAAATATTTCACTTAGCAACTTTTTGGGCTCAATTTTGGTCGTAACTCGAAGACTACCTGTAATGCTAAGATTCTATTATATCGTAAAGTGTTTTCCTACCTGATGGGCAAAGCTTATTTTTCCTTGCTGGTTAAAAGTATGTTTTGCTTTAAAATGGGCATGGAAGTTACCCCACCAACATGAGTAATTCATGACAGGGTTACTAGATAGGAACTTCAACAATTCACATAATTAACACATGGCAACTAAGAGATACAGATAATTGTAACTCTTGCTTCCATCCAGCAGCCCATATCTGATATTTCATGATACAGGAAGATCAGATCTCTGTGATGAGGGAATCTTAACTGTGGGACTCATTCCCAAGAGAAGCATAGCTATTCCCCTTGTGGAATTTTAAATGACAAAAACATGTTTGTTCATGCAGGCCTTTGAGAGATAATTTGCCCACAGTATTTTTTTTTCTGCTTAATATTTTTTTCCAATTCAGTGATTTGATATTGAAATTATGTTATTAAATTAAATGTTTCGTGTAATAAAATTGGTATTTGGGGTATATATAAAATAATTACGTTTACTACCGGTATGTAAACCTATATAACTATCCATCTACCAATAGGCGGCAATATAAATTCAATAAATAAGTAAATAAAATAAATAGGAACTCTTATAATATTAAGCTAATGTTTAGTTCAATGATAAATGCATTCCTTTTTGTTACCCTATAATCCCGGCTCTTTCTACTGAACCAGAGTTGTTTTTGGTTACGAAATAGATGTTAGTAGCTACTTAGTTTCTGGCTCATGAATGGAGTTAGATTATTTTCATTTTTGCTATGAATGGAGTTGCCACATCCAAGTGACCACTGTTTTATACATACACCTTGCAGCAAACACTTTTTTAAAAGTTGAATTCATTCTAGGAGAAGCTTAATCATGAGTACTTACTACATCAACCATGTTGTTTTAAATCAAATTATTCCTACTGAGTCTCTGTTATAATTTGTTCTATAAGCAATTAAGGTGCATTAAATGTAACAATGCTAAAAAGTTATTCCTGTCCAATCCCTTGTATGCATTCCAATACATGTATCAATTTGCACAGTGATTGTATTTTTATTGTAATTTATCAAATGAAGGGATAACTTGCATGACTCTATAAAGAGGGCTTGTAACTCCTCTTTAGGCTTCTTTCTCTTCCACTTCCAGTAGCAATCCTCTCAATAACCCAATTTGTGTGTCAATTGTGTCTGAATCTCTGATTTAAATGTAGTCCTGAAAAATTCTTCATTACCCTTCGTTTTGTGATATGAAAACGAGATGATGAGGAATAGCAATGTTTGAAACACTGTTCGTTACATACAATATAGCTTTTATGTTTGAATTGGTCTTTAAGTATGAAGTCCCTGAAAGTATGCTAGCATTTTGAGGGAAAGTAATGTTTTGTATTAGTCATGTTCAGTAAGGTTACAATTGTATCTTTCTTTTCTTCCTTAGAGACCGAGTCAAGTCCATGTTTTATCATGCTTATGATAACTATCTGGTAAATGCCTTTCCCTACGATGAGCTGCGTCCTTTGACATGTGATGGGCAGGACACTTGGGGAAGGTACTGGGAAATCAATATCCTTGATCACTTATGAAATTTTGAAGTAGCAGCTTGCTACAGAAAATCTCAACTTGCTAGGACAGGGGTCTATAAATTTTGTTGAGCCAAAGGGCATATTTACTTTTAAATTGCATGCATGTTAAATTAAGTAATTTCATTGGTCTGTCTAATCATTTTCCTTTGTGGGGGCCATAGGTGGTTCTCGGGCTATATACCTATACAAAAGAAATTGGAGGTTGTGGCAGAGAAAACAACATATTCACATCTTCTCAGAGAAAATTTAGACTAGCCTTTCTCAACCTGGACAGATTTATAGATTTCAGTTCCAAAGGTTTTTAGCAACAACCATGTTGCCTGCAGAATCCTGAAAGTCAAAGTTCCCACACCTAGAAAACATCTAGGTTAGGGGAAGCTGATATTAAGCCACGAACCACATAGAACTGCAATGAAAACAAGAGAACATCTCATTAATAGTGGTTGTATAGCTTCAGCTATGAAAAGCTACCTGGTGGAATGGATTAGAAACACCCAGGTTTAAATCCACCCTCGGCCATGGAAGCTTACTGGTTGACCTTGCCATTCACTCTCTCAGGCTAACCTCCCTCACAGGATATTTGGGCGGAAATTGGAGACACTATTACATATGCCCTTTCTATAGGATTATACAGGGTTCTGAAAGAAAGATGGTATATAAATCCAATAAAGCAGAAGCAGCCTGGGTGGCTGAAATAATCTGTGAATATGACACAGAACAACATTCATTATGTAAAGGCCTTTTAATCCTGTCATGAACACCTAAGTGTCCAAGCCAGTTATTCCAGCTTTTATGTGCAGTGAATCTGTAGTATTTGTTTATAATATGAAGCCACCTGTAATGCATTGACAGGTGTATTAACAACAACTTAAAGTGTATACTTTCATACATGAACATTATTTGTAAAAATATACTTTTATTGTGAGGTAATCTCAGAGAAATGGCTCTATGATTTCTTATTTGGAAAGTTGAGCATATCAAAACTGTTTAAAATGTATTCATGCAACATCATGTGGGTTTTTTTCTGACGTAGTTAAGATTAAAATGTGTGTGTATCATGTTACTTATGGTTGACATGTCCCCTTCCCTCATGCCATTGCTTTTTTTTTCTCATGGTTTCTTTTTCAGTTTTTCTCTCACATTGATTGATGCCCTGGATACACTGCTAGTAAGTATTGATAATAACTTCATTTTTCATTCATTCATTTTCTACACATATACTTAGATAGCAAAGAATAGCTTTTGTTCTCCATGGTTATTGTTTCTGTTTCTCCATTTGGGAGATTAAGAATGATGCCTTTTCCATACATCTTGATGGTTCGTGTCTTGAAAGCACGAAGGAGTTAGATTTAACATTCAGTCCCTGAGTATGAAAAGATGGATTATGTCCGTGCAGTGTTTTGTATCTTGTAATGTTTTCTTCTCATCCTTTAATAAGATTATGTCTTACAAATCATTATTTTTTTCCAGATTTTGGGGAATGTCTCTGAATTCCAGAGAGTTGTTAGTGTGTTGCAGGAGGGCATAAATTTTGATATTGATGTAAATGCTTCTGTCTTTGAAACCAATATCAGAGGTGAGTTGGCAAAGAATCTTGCAAAATAATATGGATTATTTATTTTATTTATTTATTTATTTATAGTTAAATTTATATACCGCCCTTCTCCGGGGACTCAGGGCGGTGAACAGCCAAGTAAAAATACAATATAAACATTAAAATATATATACATTTAAAAGAAAATATTAGATGTGGCCCTGATTTAAGACAATATAATTAAAATTTGGTAAAATTTGGTAAAATCTTAAAAACCCCAAAAACTTTTTTACACCAGCCCGGCTTGATAAAAATAGTACGTCTTGAGGGCACGGCGGAAGGTGGCCAGGTCATGAATGGTTCTTAAATCTGGAGGGAACTGGTTCCAGAGGGTGGGTGCTCCCACAGAGAAGGCCCTCCCCCTGGGTGTCACCAGCTTACACTGCTTGGCTGATGGCACCCCGAGGAGGCCCTCTCTGTGGGAGCGCACTGGTCGATGGGAGGCAGTTTGTGGCAGCAGGCGGTCTCGGAGATACCTAGGTCCAATGCCATGGATTAGCTCTGATTTGCAATATAGATTCTAAAAGAAGATTCTAAAACTTCCCTAATTAACAAAAGCACAGTTTTCATCACCTACCATAAACATCCAGCAGCCTTCTCAAACTTAGTGGCTATCAGATATTTTAGATTCAATTTCCATAATCGTTAGCTAGCACAGCTATTGGATTATGGGAGAAAAATTCCAGCACATATGGAGGATACCAAGTTAGGGAAGGTGGTTTATTAGAAATCTTTGTCTGGTTTTTCAAAATGCTTGTTGTTCGTTTATGGCTTTTGAGAAAGCATAATGAAATCTCAATTTTTTCATTAAAAAATTCCTTTGCAGTGATCAAAGGAAAAATTGTTGCTGAGGTTAGTTATTTATTTATTAGTGAGACTTATATACCACCTCATAGTGCAAGCACTCTCTAAGCGGTTTACACCAGTAAGCAATGTATATTTATATTGCCCCCAACAATCTGGGTCCTTATTTTACCTACCTCGGAAGGATGGAAGGCAAAAGTTAAAAGTTATAGCATTACCTCAGAAAAGTAGAATTGAATGCCTTGCTCTTCTATCTTTATTGAAAAGCAAGGGACATTTGCAGGCCTCACTACTTCTTTGGTTCATTTGAATATGCCATGACAAAATTGAAAGTCAGCTATATGTATATTGTTTGTCCGTGGCACAATCCACTGCTTTTAAATAACCTTGATCTGTATTTGTAGTGGTTGGTGGCCTCTTATCTGCTCATTTGCTGTCAAAGAAGGCTGGCGTTAAAGTAGAAGCAGGATGGCCGTGTTCTGGCCCCCTCTTAAGGATGGCAGAGGATGCTGCTCGAAAACTTTTGCCAGGTGAGCATTCTTGCTGAAGCTTATCATTTCTTGTGTCATCCCCGCATAATAGGCCACATGCTACATGAATAGAATAGAATTGTAACACATACCAGAAACTCCTAAAGTTTCCCAATAGTTCACTGGATGCCAAATAGCAAGAGATGGCCATCTCATTGTTTGAAAATCAAGAGTTGTGGCCCTCAGTATACTGGAAAAAGTTACTAAAAGTTGGCATGGACTGACATATCTGCTATGTTTATAAATGGGTTAAATAGTTGTACAATAAGTATTGCATATCAAGTCTGTTTTTTCAGTCCTGCTCTAGAGTAGCTCTATAATGGTGATTAAAAGTATCAATCACCTAAAACAGGATGGGCAACTCGGCAGCTGCATCCAACCCCAGACAAAGCTAAGCTTGGTAGAAAGATAATAGCATTGTTACTTTGTAGTTAAATAACTTTCCAATAAGGGGATAAAAAAATCTCCTTGCCTCTCCAGTAATCTTTGACTGCACCATAGTAGCACTTAAAGTGATGGATGGAAATACATAAGTATTAATTTTGGAGGAAAAGAGTTATCCCCACATACACACCACCACCACATTGTGTGAATATTTTACATTTAATTCATCTGATTTGTTACGGAAACGAAAACCTGCCTTGGCGTTTTTTTGGTGAAAGCAAGGGACTAACTTTTATACCAGAAACAGATTACGGTACTTGGCTTCTATATCTGTGAAAACATAGAGTGCATGTTGCCTTGATTAATAGCAGCCTGTATATTTTGGACCATTGTGTTGGCTTTATAAAACATATTGTGGTGCATTTCATTCTGTCATAGGGTAGAAAGTTGGCCTTGATAATATATTTCCAAGCCCTGTAAATATTTAATAATATTCAAATCTTTTGTTTTGAAGCCTTTCAGACTCCAACTGGAATGCCATATGGAACAGTGAATTTACTACATGGAGTAAATCCAGGAGAGACACCAGTTACTTGTACTGCTGGGATTGGTACATTTATAGTGGAATTTGCTACCTTAAGTTATCTTACAGGGGACACAGTATTTGAAGATGTTGCCAGAAGGGCTCTTAAGACCCTGTGGAAAAATCGTTCTGATATTGGCTTGGTGAGTAACCGAAACCAAAGATTCTAAACCAAGATTTAATTCTTAAGAATTACAATGGCACAATGAAAATGCTGTTTAAAGGGCTACAAGTGAATCATTTGTATTGCATATTAGATATTATTTTTTAAGCTTGCATTGATTAGCAAAACACAACTTTTGCTGAATGGAAAGGAAATGCAAGGCCATGTTAATCTTACCCAAACCTTTAATAACTGAGTTTTTCCTTCAGGTAGGTAATCACATTGATGTGATTACTGCCAAATGGGTAGCCCAGGATGCCGGGATTGGAGCAGGAGTAGATTCCTACTTTGAATACCTTGTTAAAGGGGCCATTCTGCTGCAGGATAAGGAGCTGATGTCCATGTTTCTAGGTGAGTTCCTATGGTTATGTGATATGTACTTCAAGTTATTTTTAGTGCAATACACTTACTATGGAATAAGAAACCAAAGACAAAATTTCTAGGAAAAGAATGCATCCTTTATATGTTTTTGTCATTATTCCTTACTCAGTCATTATGTCTTCTCCTTCAGTCATTCAAAATCAGATGGCATTTTCTTCTTCCCCTATCTCCAATTGGCCATCTAAGCCTTTTAAACATTCAATGTAAACACTCTGCCTTAGCCTCTTGCAAGATACCTTCGCTAAGATTTATGTACATAAACCTCAGTGAGACAAATAGTTACATTCACTATATAACTGTACTTAACCCAATCTTGCTTACATATACCAGCTTTAAAGATATTTTATGTTTTGTCCTCTCCTTCCTGGAATAGCATCTGTCTTGAAAATTTCTGATTAGTGAGTAGATGTTATACTAATTTTAGACCCTCTTTATGATACTGTTCTTTTGTTTAAGCATAAAAGTAAGATTGCACATTAAATATTTAATGTATATTCCATTTTATCATAAGATACATTGAACAGGAGTATAATATATTTATTTATTAAATGTTTCTAGAAATTCAAATAGAAATTAGAATATGTATCACTAGAGAATACGAAACAGTTTTCATTTCTGAATCTTAATTTCTTACCCAATAGTTGTCATTGGTTTTACCTTTCCTTTTTTACTCTAGATTATAATAAAGCTATAAAAAACTACACAAAATTTGATGATTGGTATCTGTGGGTTCAAATGTACAAAGGAACTGTCTCGATGCCAGTTTTTCAATCTTTGGAGGCTTACTGGCCTGGCTTACAGGTAACAATTGCTCTAAACTTCATTAGCATAGTTAAATATATATATGTATAATTTTTATTAGAGTAAATGTCTAATGCTGTAGATTGTGTTCTAAATATAAATTGAGTAATCTCATCTTAAACATAAAAAGTATAATTTTAATTTTACAATTATAATGCAGATGTCTGTTGCCTTTCTACGAAAGTGTGCCCTTCTTTTCTCATGAAGAATCCAGTGGAAGTATTCTTGGATAGAAATAAATTATTTTTAAAAAGTTGTTAAACCCAAATATCTAAGTATGTCTTTCGACAGTTTTTAAAAATCCTAATTTGCTTTCTTAATGCCATCATTCATCATCTTGGGAGATCGTAATGTGTAGTTGTTTTATTTGCTAAAGGAAAATATATATATATTACATAATTGTTTTTCCCAGAGCCTTATTGGAGACATAGATAGTGCAATGCGAACATTTCTCAATTATTACACTGTTTGGAAGCAGTTTGGTGGTCTGCCTGAATTCTACAATATCCCTCAGGGCTACACAGTGGAAAAGCGTGAGGGATACCCCCTTCGGCCTGGTAAATATGAACATATTAGAAATACATTCTCTTATAGTAAAAAGGCAAATCTTCCTCAAAGTAGCCTCAACGTCTTGGTGACAATGTCGACATTTTTGGCAGCAATGTAGAAATCCTTTGTTACTACTTTCTTCCAGAATGTTTATTTTATTTTATCAATCTAATCAATAGCTCTGGAATTCCTGGGTAAATCCCCATAGAATACTAACCTGATTTGGCTTAGCCCATAATATTGATGCTATACATTACTTTTAAGTGACCCAGAGAATTTTTTTCTATCAAATTTATAGAATGCCAAGTGAGCAAAGCCCAAATGGCTCAAATAGATTTTTTTCTCATCTGGCTCAAGGTAGCTAAACAACAGCTTTTCGCTTATATTGAATAACAGGTGAAATGTGCTTAAATGAAAATGTGCTCCTTTGTATCAAGCTTTAGCTAGTAAAGCACTATATTGAATAATTTTGTATTGAACTGTGTTTATAAGACTGAGCAATTAGCATTTGGGGCATTATATACTATTATTGTTATTTAGGGTTTTTTTTTTATCCTGCTTTTACTACTTTATAAGTATAAAGCAAAAAATGTACATGACATTTCCTGGTCCTCATCCTATTTTCCCCACAAAAACAATTCTATGAGGTGAGTTGGGCTGAGAAAGGCTACCATATTTTTCGGAGTATAAGACACACCGGAGTATAAAACACACCTAGATTTTAGAGGAGGAAAACAAGGAAAAAAGTATTCTGAACCAAATGGTGTAGTAATATACTGTATTATTTAATAAAATACCAGTGTAGCAGAATACTTTTTACAACCATGTACACTTTTTACAACTATGTACACTTTTTACAACCATGTACACTTTTTACAAACTTCAAACTTGACAGCTTTAAGACTTGTGGACTTCAACTCCCAGAATTCCTCCTCCAGTCATGCTAGCTCAGGAATGGGAGTTGAAGTCCACAAGTCTTAAACTTGCCAAGTTTGAAGACCCTTGCACCCCTAACCCAGGGGTCTTCAAACTTGACAGCTTTAAGATTAGTGGACTTCAACTCCCAGAATTCCTCCTCCAGTCATGCTAGATGGGGTAATTAGAAGGCAAAAACACCCCCATTTTTGCTAAAAACGGCCCTTTTTTGCAAAAACGGGGCATGCAGAAGGTTTGAGAAGCCTGCAGAGTGTTCCTAGAAGGTGGGGGAAGGCAAAAACGCCCCCATTTTTGCAAAAAACAGTCTATTTTTTGCCTATTTCTTTGCAAAAACGGCATGCAGAGGGTTTGGAAAGCCTGCAGAGCGCTCCTAGGGGGTGGGAGAAGGCAAAAACGCCCCGTTTTTGGCCCGTTTTTTTTTGCAATGGGTTTTTTTTTTGCCTTCCCCCAGCCCCCAGGAGCACTCTGCAGACCTCCCAAACCCTCTGCGCACCCCATTTTTGTGAAAAACAGGCCCATTTTTCACAAAATTGGGACACGGGCTTCAGGAGACCAAAAAATGGCTGTATTCGGTGTATAAGACACACCGACATTTCCACCCTCTTTTGGGAGGCAAAAAGGTGCATCTTATACTCCAAAAAATACAATAACTACCCCAAAGTCACCCAACCAGCTTTCATGCCTCTAAGGCAGTACTAGAATCACAATCTCCTGGTTTCTAGGCTAGCACTTTAACCACTATACCAAACTGACTATTATATTCATTACATTCAGTACATATTCAGGAAAGTAACTTTCATTTCTTTTGTCTGTGGCTTTGCAGAACTAATAGAGAGTGCAATGTATCTGTATCGAGCTACACAAGATCCAACACTTTTAGAGCTGGGCAGAGATGTGGTGGAGTCGATAGAAAAAATCAGCAAAGTTGAATGTGGCTTTGCAACAGTTAAGTGTTTCTTCCAAACTTTTTGTAGGGTTATTTGGGGGTTAATATTGGGGGTCATTTTATTCCTTGCTAGTCTTCCTTGTTACCAGCAAAAGCATCTTCTTGTTTCTTCTATAGCAGGGGTCCCCAAACTTGGCAAGTTTAAGACTTGTGGACTTCATCTTCCAGAATTCTCCAGCATAGCATAGCTGGCTGGAGAATTCTGAGAGTTGAAGTCCACAAGTCTTAAATTTGCCAAGTTTGAAGACCTCTGTTCTATAGTACATAAGCAATTTGAATTCTGATTCTACTGTAGAAATACCAGAATTGCCACAGAAATTTGCCATTAATCAAGCTTCAATCAATTGATAAGATGTTAGTGCTATATAGCAAGTTTTCACATCTCAACATAACCACTTCTTTGCTTTTATTTTTAAGATCAAAGACCTGAGAGATCACAGATTAGATAACCGTATGGAGTCCTTCTTCTTGGCTGAAACAGTGAAATATCTGTATCTACTGTTTGACCGTGACAACTTCATCCATAACAATGGATCATCCTTTGATGTATTACTGACACCATATGGAGAATGTATTCTTGATGCTGGGGGATATATTTTCAACACAGAAGCCCATCCTATAGATCCTGCTGCCCTGCACTGTTGCCGGAACCAAAAAGAAGAACAATGGGAGGTTGAAAACTTAATGAGGGAATTCTACTCTTTGAATAAGAGTAAGAAGTTTACTTTCACAAGAACTTCAGGTAAAATGGGAAAAAGACAAAAAGATTCTACTGATATTTCCTCTGAAGATTACAAGAGACAAGTAGGTTCAGGCCAGAAAGAAAAAAGGACGGTCCCGTTACTGAGCTGCCCCAGTCAACCATTCAACTCAAAACTAGCTGTTATGGGACAGGTTTTCTTCGACAATGCATGATTTCTTTTCTGAAATTCAGATGTGTTGAAATCAGTAAACTTGAATTTTATTTGCATTTTGGTCACTGTTTCTCTGGAAATACACAACATCATGCCGCAGGAATCTGTAGTTTCTCAAAGCAGGATACATTTTGTTGACGTGGGTCCACTTTGGAAAGCAAAAGTATTTGAAAATAAAAAATTAGTGTTTTCTGATTTTACTAGGCCCTGATTCCTCCTGCATTCCTTGTTTTTAATATTTTTCTAAACCAAAGGA
The DNA here is from genome assembly GCA_023053685.1 of Diadophis punctatus similis. Taxonomy (NCBI): domain Eukaryota; kingdom Metazoa; phylum Chordata; class Lepidosauria; order Squamata; family Dipsadidae; genus Diadophis; species Diadophis punctatus. Next base: position 25,280,417 of record JALIGW010000003.1, read on the forward strand.
AATTAAAGACAAAGATGTCTGGGTTGTTGGTAGTGCTGCAAGGTGAGCACTGTGATGGTGTTGTTTAAACATTTATCCTGGGCTGCTTCAATAACATTTGAAGAATAATAGCAAGGGTGTTCTCTCGGTGATGCTCAGTCAATTATGGATCTGTAGAGATTCTCAGTCATGGTTGTCCCAAAGGTGCTTTTTCAGGAGGCAACTGGACTTTGGGTTTTTTTTTCTTTGGAAGACGTTTTGCTTCTCGTCCAAGAAGCTTCTTCAGCTCTGACACAATAGTGGGGAATGGAAGGATTTATATTCCTTGCAGACAGCTGGTCATTTGCATTCTTTTAGAGGGTCGTTGAATCACTTGGAGGTTTTATCTGTGTTCTCGGGGTCACCTGAGTAGTCCAAATGGTTCCTGTGGTCTACAATTTTTCCTCTGAAAGTAGGAATGGATTTCCAGAGGAAAAATTGCAGATTACAGGAACCAGGAGCACTACTCAGGTGACCCTGAGGATACAGATAAACCTCCAAGTGATCCTCTAAAAGGATGCAAATGACCAGCTGTCTGCAAGGAATATAAATTCTTCCATTCCCCACTATCCTGTCAGAGCTGAAGAAACTTCTTGGATGAGAAGCGAAACGTCTTCAAAAGAAAAAACAAGAAAGTCCAGTTGCCTCCTGAAAAAGCACCTTTGGGTCAATTATGGATCTAAATTCTTTGAACAGAATTATTCCTTTGCACAGAATGAACAGATGGCATTCAATGCAGTAGAGGTATCCCACTGAAGGAAGGATAAGTAGACAAGCTTCATTATTATTTTTTCCCTCTGCAAATCACCTCTTAAGCAAACAGGGAGCTGCCAGAGGGGGGGGAATTAAAGAGGCTGCAAGAAATTGCAAGACTGCTGCTTCATGCATATGCAGGAAGATATTTAAAAATCTTTTTTTTCTTTTTTGCATTTTTACTTTTCTACTCCTGAACAATTAAAAATTTTAGACATGAGTGTATACTTATTCTGTATGAGGTAACACTGTCTTTTTAACTTCTCGCATTTGTTATGTCACAATATTGGTAAGTTGTTTTTATATTTTTGGCCAATGTCTCCTGCTTAAATTATAAATGAATGCTGAAAGTATTGCAAACACTGAAATATTCAAAATGTGATGTTTCATACTGGCAGTTCACCTAGGATGGTTTTTCTTTGGAAAAAAAATCATAAGAGCTCCTATATTATGGGTGTTCTAATTACATAGAATGAATTTGTGTTTTCCTTTTCATTGTACTAATATTTTATATTTATATTAATACAAAGGACCAATTAAGACGGATATAGCTAAGAATCTACCTCTTGCAATCTTGAACCAATATTTTGGCACAAATTGAGAGAGGTTATCTGTGAGATTTAGAATCTCTTTCTTCATGAAATGCCATTAAAGGACTGCCGACATGGGCCTCATCCATTTGTATAAATTTCAGAAGATCTCAAACTATGCTCAGTAGGGTTGCAGAGATCCTTGTGCATGAATAAGCACATACTATGAGTTGTTAAATGCTGTCTGTGAAATGTGCCCTTTCTGAAATCATGTCAGTTGCAAAGACTACTGTTTGAGCTCAGGAAAAGATGCAGGTATTCTGACAATTTGCCCATCAAACTTGAAGAAATCTGCAGATACAGAGATGCTAAATTCCACTAAATTTAATTCCAAATTAAATGTTTATTTACTATAATTAGTTTCTTAAGCATTGATTTCATTGTTATTCATTCTTAAGTATAGTATAGTATACTTAAGTATAGTAAAACTATTAATATAATCTTAGTGAGTTTAAGAAGTTTATAAGTAATTTACAAGATCATTGAGGAAACAAGCTCTAAGACTGGGGCAAAAAAGATGGAAGTGAAATGGGAGGTAGTTCAGAAGTAATTGATTTAAAAGTTGGGGGGGAATTGGTTTCATTTTATGTTATATGTAAAATCTTGGAGAATATCCAAGCAACAGATTATTCTTTCTACACTAAAAGATACCCACAAATGTTTCTGCAAAATATACTACTGTATGTGATTCATGTTTCTTCTTTAGTACTAGGAATAACTCATTCTGATTAATCACTATAAATGCTGTATAATGGGAGACAGTATTGGAAATGGCATTGTAATGTGGAGGTGTGCAGTATAAACAATTTATCAAATTTAAACACTGCTCAGCCAAGGAATGCTATAGAAAATGAGCATTAAGTAGAACCGGAGGAAAAGCACAAAAAAATAGGTTGGAGGAAGAGAGACAGCCTGCACAGGAAAGATTTAATTCAAGACTCAGTGTTGAGGAGAGTGCCCATTTATCTCTCTTAAGTCTTGCTTTTAAGAGAACGCTGAGTGTGATCAATTCCTTTTTCAATAATCTCAAATCAATTATGATTGCTAATCATACAGGTGCTCCTTGTCAGAGGTGGGTTCCTGCCTGTTTTTGCCGGTGTGGTTAATAGCTGTTGTTCGGCGCAGAGCCGAAGACGCTGCTGCCGTTCGCGGCGCGGGAGCTTTCCCCGGGCGCTTTCCCCGCCCGCATGGACGCCGCCAATTGCGTTCTTTTGCCCTCTGCGCATGCAGAACGCTTTGCGCATGCGCAGAGGGCAAAAGAACGCAATTGGCGGCGGCCATGCGGGCGGCGGCAGCGCCCGGGGAAAGCCCCCGCGCCGCGAACGGCAGCAGCGTCTTCGGCTCTGCGCCGAACAACAGCTATTAACCGCACCGGCAGGAACCCACCTCTGGTCCTTGTGTTACAACCACTCATTCAGCAACCGTTCAAAGTTAATGACATGCCAAATAAGGACTCATGTCAGGTCCTCAAAAGTTTCAGCCATTGTGGTGTCTCTGTGGTCATGGGTTTGGAACAAAGGTTTGAAAATGATGGCCTAAAGAATCTGTTAATACTATACATAGTTCTATGAAGTCTTGCCCGAAGTTGACTTTGGCAAGCATCTGCTGAAAATCAGCACCCAGAATCTCCTGACCCAACTGCTCCTTGCTTTCACTGACTTAATTGCTTGGTCTCTGCTTGTCTTTACTCAGCGTATTTGGGGGATTTAATAGAGACTTTTCTCAAATCCTGCTATATTGTCCCATTGGGGTGAAAGTGAAATATTCCTGGGAAGGATGAGCAAAGGACAGCAAGACTGTATAACAAGAGAATATACTGTACTCCCAGCTGAGTTGCCCAAAACCTGAAAGTCATCCCAGCAAGTGAGCATCTCTTAGCAGCAGCGATAAGGGAAGATGCTGGATTCAGATGATCATTAATGATAAAAGCAAAGATTTCATTTCATACTGCACTACAGAAGGCAATAATAAACCAATTCTGTATTTTTTTTTAAAAAAGAACCACATAGCAAACAAAACATTTGATGATATAGTGCCCGATGATGAGCCTCTAAGGCAGGATGGCGCTCAACATGCGATTGAGGAGGAGCTCAGGGTGGTAAATTGTAAAACCCCATCCCGAATTGCAAGAATAGACTTACTTAGAATAACTTTATTGTCGCTTTGAATGTACACTAATACATTAAAATGAAATTTCATTGCATACAGTTCTCAGAGGATCATCACCTCCAATATACACTACATAAACATAGTTCATAATTCATAAAATATAATTTAGCAATAAGAAAGAGAAGAGCTTAAATAACAGTAGCCTTGCAGAACTGGTCCCGGTTCCTCGTAGATGAAGCTTCTTTGGGGGAACAGGACCGAGACCCTCTAATGGATTTTAGATCTTTCAATCGGGGTGATAAAAATCAGGACGACCACTAAGCAACAGACGGGGGGAAAAACCCAAGAAAGATTAGAGAATACAAAGTTTGATTCCTCCCCCCCCCCCCCCCGGCAGCTTGGATGACATAAAATCTGAAATGCTGTCTTTGATTCCGGAAGACGATATAATAGCAGTTTTTTTCTCTTTGCTGACGTTGCTCAGAGCGATTCCCTTCTCTTAGTATACAGTACAGTACAGTACAGTACTGGTATCTAGTTATGGCCAAAGACTTCATTTCCCATCATCCGTTAGGTAAATAATACTTCCTGTCGCCGTCCCACCTCGACCGGAAGGCGTCTCCGAACAAAGCTCCGAGAGGAGAGAAGCTTCCTGTTTGCGTCTGGCCGGGGCAAGAGCGACTATGGCATCCACCATAGGGGGTGCGGGAGCTGCATTGCCGGCGCTATCACCAGCAGCGGACCCCGTTTCCTGCACGCTCGGCCGGCGTGAAGCAAAGCGAGGGTCGAACAACATCTTGGCCCAGCTTCGGCATGCACAGCTCAGCGGCCGGGGCCTGACGCGGGGGTCACAGGTATTACAGGCTCGGCTGGACTTTGCGGGGTGGCTGGGCCAAGCCGGGGTGGGGGTTTCGGGACGACCGGTCCCAGGCCTCCTCCCTTGGAGGATTTGCGCTGTCCCTGGCTACGCCCTCCTTATTCGGAGGGAAATAATGAGCAGAAATTGCTAGCATCCTACTCTGTATGCAAGGTACACAATAGGTGCCTATATGCTAACTCCCTTTCCTGTTGATGATGATATTTTTATCCCACTTTTCATATAGGTACATAAAAAACTCAAGCTGGTGAACATACCTAATACTGGGATATTAAAATAGGACATGTCTCCTATTTTCCCCACAATAATAACCCTGTGAAGTGGGTTGGGCTGTGACTAGCCCAAAGTCACCCATCCAGCTTCCTGAGCTTCCAGGAATTGCTGCTGTGACTTGCTCCTGATTTGTGTTTGACTGCAAAATGTTGGCAGTGACTGATGTTCAGCATCTTATTACAGGTGTTCAGGTCAACTGAAGTTGATAGGTGACGTGTCTCGTTTAGTTTTGCTGTGATACATTCAGATATACCATCAGGTTATGTATAATCCAAAACTGAGAATGATATTTTTTTGATCAATGGACAGTTCATATGAAAAGATATATAATTCTGAATTATATATCTTTTCATAATTATAAGAATATATAATTCTGTCACTGAAATAATACATTCAAAATTCAATTTTAAAAAAATCCAAAATAATAGTGATTCAATTAATTAAACAGAATTTGCTTTAATTGTATGTTACATTGCAATGGCAATGAACAGTAAGCTCTTTAATATTACTTTCACATGTAAATTCTTATTATTTCTTCATTTTATCTTCCTGGTTTTTGATTACACCCAAAAGGAAATACTGAAATTTAGCAAATGGTAGTAATAATAAAAGGTTTGTTTCCTTTCATTTTTTAAAATGATATGCAACCACTTCTGAGACATGATTTCAGTTACAACTGCCAAAAGTTGTCATTTTAAAACAGTATGGAAAAGCTGACATTATACTTCATGTTAGTTCCTTCTAAGGTATTTGCTTTTTAAAATGGGTTTTATACTTTCCCCACAGGTGTTCAGATTGTATTGCAGTTTACCTTTGTTAGATTGACAATTTCTTTTGTATTTACTTTGCAACCATAATCTTTTATAGTGCATATTTAAATTATTCTTTGCAAATGGTGATAGAGCAATAAACTCTACCACTTAGTTTTTTAGTTTATATAAGTGGCTGTAAATTACATTACTCCTATTTTAGATTTCCATTGCTGTAATACATGTATGGAGCTGCTCTTGGTAGCTTTGTTTAAAAGATTGGAAAAGAAAAGTGGGGAAATGAGAGAAAATAAAGCATTAATTTTATTCCACCAGAACAGAATTCTTAGTTTAAAGATATTTTCAGATAGAAATTAACAAAGGTTAATATTAAAGATTGAGCTATAGTAAATCTGAAACAGCTGATATAGCTGAAATCCATATGTATTATATACTGTATATTAATCAATCACACAACTACAGTATTTTCTATTTTTATTCCTCAGTGAATACAGTACTGTATTTTTTAGAAAAAAGACATAAAAAACCCTTAAATCTTAAATATATCTTCAGATTACAAGTTGAATTTTTTTAGCTGACTAAGTCATTTTAACCTTACTGCACTAATATCTGTTGCATAACAGGCTTTAACCAATGTATTTGATTTACGGTAGTTTCCATGCTTTTGGCTAAATTATTACAAGTGAGATTAAGTCTTAAATTTCTGTAAGAAAGATAAAAATACTAGTATAACAAAATATTCTCATAATTTTTAGCCCTCAGTCTACTTCTTTCAGAGCCCATTCTACATTAGAATTTTAGAGAATCTTTTACCAACATCTGGGTGGCATTAAAATTGCCACATTTCAAAGTTAATTATCAGTGTTTTAATTCCCCAAGAAATTGTTCTTAATTTTTTTCTGGAAAAAATGTATTCTCAATTCAATATTAGGACGCAAGGTCTCTTCTGTCTATTCTAAAATGGAAATAATTTATAAAATATTAAATTAGAAAGTAAGTAAGAATTGATGTGGCTTAATTTTTAGTACTGTATTGTATATTTACAAAAATACATGAAGGAAAAGTGAATGGTGGAAAGGAAGAAAAGTTAGAGAAACTTATAGTTGGATGGGATTGAAACATTGGTTTTGTAGTTTAAGTATATCAGGGGTGTCAAACTTGCATCGTCATGTGACATATCGGGACTTTTTTTCCCCTTCGCTAAACTGGGCGGGGTTGAGGCCAGCACATGACGCATCCGGCCTGTGGGCCGCGAGTTTGAGACCTCTGCTTTAGATGGGTGTATTATTTTGAAAAACATAGGATTCTGTTCCTGTATATTATAATACCCTTGATTGATTGATTGATTGATTGTGTTTATATCCTACTGCTATCTAAATTGACTTTCAGTAATGTATATCATTACCATTCATGTATTAGTGATTTAGTGCAGTTCTATTAATACTACATTTTAATATGTACAGCTAAACACCTTTTAATATTTCTAATATTTAATATTTCCTTCAGCCAGGTACTTCAACCTGTCACAGTTTTACAGAACAAAAATATTCCAAACCTCTTGTATAATATCACTTCTAGTAAAGTGTAGATTGTGAATTTTATAGAGATACTTACCAGTGTGGAATGTACAATGGATAACAAATATTTGACAGTACAAGCAACAGAAAAGGCAATACTTATACTTAAGAGATGACATTCTGTACCTGAAATCATGGTTAAACTGTATCTCGCACTTCAGCTGCAGTTGCTTTTTATATCAAACTTATGTTTGCAGCGAGATCTGTTTGTATTTAATTATGATATTTGTTGGGGTTTAGCATACCGTATTTTTTGGAGTATAAGACGCACCTTTTTCCTCCCTAAAAGTGGCTGAAATTTTGGGTGCGTCTTATACTCTGAATGTAGCTTTTTCAAAGCTTTTTTTCCAGCCCTAACTAGGTACTAACGATCTTACCGGCTTGCAGGCTCTTTCATTGTTACTCTCTCAGAAGAAGGTTTTTTTAAGTCCTAACCAGGGGATAAAATAATGTGCTGAAGCTGCTCCGAATAAGTTTTTTTCTAGCCCTAACCAGGTGCTAACTATCTTCCCAGCTCTTACCGGCTTGCAAGCTCTTTCATTTTTACTCTCTCAGAAGAATGTTTTTTCCAGCCCTAAGTCTTTGCAGGGTTTTTTTCATTGCTCTACTTGCTCTGAATAAGTTTTTTTCTAGCCCTAACCAGGTGCTAAAGATCTTCCCAGCTCTTACTGGCTTGCATGCTCTTTCATTGTTACTCTCTCAGAAGAAGGTTTTTTTTTTAAGTCCTAACCAAGGGATAAAATAATGTGCTGAAACTGACCAGACTAAGGACGCTAGCCAGATGAATACCTGGTAGGCAGATTGTTTTCCCCTATTTTCCTCCCCAAAAACTAAGGTGCGTCTTATACTCCGAAAAATACGGTAGATGAAACATCATAATGTCTTAAGATCTGTCAGCTACCATCTATATCAACACATAACATGTAAATCATTTGTCGCATTACATGTACATAGTGACTGGCATTAAACATCTGTTTTTGCAAAAATGAGGGCAATGGTATTTATTTATTTTACAAATTTCTTGAACCATGCTGTCAAGAAAACCCTGGGCCATGTACAATTTAGGGGAAAAAACTATCTTTCCAACACCCTTCCCTACAACAAAGCATAACAAGCAATGGTTGCTCACTCATTATTGGATTCAAATAGCAAATGACTGAGTTCAGTGCCTTCCTGAATGCTAAAAACAAAAGGGACCGAATTCATCTTTAAGGCAGTTTATTTCCGTACATCAGGGCAACCATCAAGAAAGCCTATCTTCTGAAATATTTTGGAGGAAGAACCCCAAGATAGCTGAAACAGCATAAAATAAAGTGGGAAGTAATCTAGTATCAGCAGTGAACTTAATGCAGTGTCCCTTAAATCTATTTAATTCATTACTGGTACTAGATTACTAGATTTATAATTTTCAGTAATTCAGTAAAAGTATTTGTCATTTTAAACTTCCCTGAATAAATATCAATGGCTCTCTTTTGTAAATGATTCCCATCTGCTTGGTACTGAAGGCAGTTGTGGTAATTAAGGTCACACGGTATAGCGTATCTCAGTATACAGAACCTCTTTGTATTTGAAATAGCACTTGAATAACAACTGTATTTTCAAGTCTTGCGTGTTATAGAAAACTTTACATTTATGTGGAAGCTCTGTTGGCATAAGAGTATAAGTATGATAGTGATATTACTTTGAAGGGAATAAACTTGAAATGTTGCCTAGAATACTTTTTATTCCAATAGTGAATGCAGAATATTTGGTAGTAGGATTGCTTGCTGCATCTATGTGCCACAGATTCTCTGATGGCTCTCACTTTGCAAATGATGGTATTAAAAAGATGCATAATTGCACATGTCTACATTTAGTCAACCTATAGATGCTGTTTTGTGGAAAGTTTCATTTGGATCCCATTTTGATTGCTTAAGCAATTGAGTTCAAATTGGATAAAGTTAAAGTAAAGATCTCCATTTTTTCAAGCCACATTGAGTAAATACCGACAATTGAACACCGACAAAACTTAACAACTATGTAGGATCTGGCCATTCACAGAATGTTTAAAGCACTTCTCTTTTCTGTGTATTTATTTATTTATTTATTCATTCATTTATTCAGTTTGCATAACTCCCTATGTAACATACATGACTGTAGGCTTGTGTATTAAATTTGTTATGTATTGCATGTAAAAAAAATCACTTGATTTTGCTCTGATATGATGCAATCTGAATATAGGACATCCACTTCTTTCTTGTCAGGGTCAGATCACTCTCTAATTGGCCTTGAGTTGATCAATGTTACTAACTCTGCAGGGAAGAGGACCATATTTTAATACCGGCAATCATAATTATTTTCTTGAGCCACCTACAAGAGCTGGAAATTGCACTTGTTCTCCTCCTCCGTGATGGGGCAGTTCCTTTCAATAGAAAAGGAAAAAAATTGAGTCTTTAAGCCCCTTGTGTACGAGGTGTTTAAGTTAGCATTTTCTCCAGTCTTCTTTCGTTTCTATATAAAAGCACCAGAGGAGAACATCTGTTATCACAGATTTAGTGTCATCCATATACTGATGATACCCATCTTTGCATCTGGACTTCTGGATCAACAGGTGATGTACCGTAATTGAAATTCTGTCCTGGTGCCAGCAGTCTCTTGGAGTCTGATGCCTCAAGACTGCCTTCTCCCAATCATTTGTATCCGTCTGATAAAATCAAATAAAAGGGACTCTCACTTGCAGACGGTCATAATTTGAAGGCCCTAAAGGTAGTTTTTTCAATCCCTGCCCTCCGTATTTGGAACAACATGCTCTTTGGATTTATATGGAGCCGGTTGGGTTTTAGAAAGGCCAATAAAACTCGGCTTTTTCTGCAGGCCCTTGGGGGCAGAACTAATGTGAAGTATACCCGCTAGTCACCTGAGGACTGATCGAAGTTGAGCTATTTTATTTGTTAATTTACTTATAGTGGTTTGTTTTGTTGATCTCTGATCTTAAATTTTGATCTGTATTATAGTTAGTCCTTGACTTGCGATCGGTCACTTCCGATTGTTTGAAAGTACGACAGACCACCCCAGGGGCTACTTTCAACCTGGATTTCCAACAGCTGGTTCCACCCCCAAAGTCATGTGATCACATATTGGCCACTTGGAAACTGGCTTGCATTTATGGATGTTTGCAGCATCCCGTAGTATGCTGCAGGCAGAGAAGGCAGTAACCGCAGTTTATGACCTTTTTTTGGCCAGAATTGGGTTTTACTTCCAGAAAATGCCCATTGAAGACTATTTGTTTATTAAATTTATATGCTGCCTATCTTACCATCCAAATTGACTCTGGGGATTTGTTTAAGGGCTGTAGCATTTGCTTAACAACCATGGTGATTTCCTTAACGACTGCCACCAAAAAGGAGGTAAAATTGGGCTTGGTCACATGGTGATCCGCTTAATGACTGGCATAACTTTCAGCCATAATTCGGGGCTCAATTATGGTCATATAATTATTATTGTATATTTTAACCTTATTTTTTAAAAAAAGATACTTCAAAATTGGTATTAATTGCAGCAGAATATAAGCGCAATAAACAAATAAATAAATACTTTTCCCTACCCAAATATAGCCCCTGCCAATCTCATATTACCCTTTTCATATATGCTCTTGGCATTTCCTTCCTGTTCACCAGATGGATGAAGTGCCTTTAAAAAAAATGAATAAAACTTGTGTGCCCTGAATATTGTGGAATTTTCTTTGCCCCAAGAAAATTAAGTACAGTTTGCAAAAGCCAGTGGACTTTATGTTGCCAGCCCAGGGATAAAGCTCTATTGTTGGGGAGTTACAATAGTTTTTAAAGTGAAGGATTGCATAGTGTTACAAAGTATTGCATAGAGATATTTTGTATCAGCAAGGACCATGGTTTTGAGATAACTGTAATCAAAGTTCTTACTGCTTTTCTGGGGAGGGGAGAAAGGTTTGTAAAGAAACATTTATTTACTATATTTTCAATTGTGTTTTGTCGATAGGTATTGTGTCCAAGATGTTGTCGATAGGTATTGTGTCCAAGATGTTTTGCAAACGCAAGAAAGAGATTCTACCATTAGGCCAGCAAATTACAAAGAGAGAACATGTAAAGAAAGGGAGTTCAAAGACAGACGAAAATATGAGTTTTTCCAGAATATCCCCCCCAAAAGTTGATAATGTTAAATATGTTCTGTTTGTGCAAGACTGAATTTTCCATTTATTTATTTTTATAAAACTTTAATAATAAAACTTTAGAAAATGAATCCTTGCATTAAAATAGCAATTAATGGCTCACGCCCTTTAGAGGGGGAAGAAAATGTTATTCTTGTTTCACTGCCACAGATGAATGGGGCTGAGTGTCCTTTGTGAAGAAAAATCCCTGCAGTTATTCCTTCTCTGGGTAGATAGAAAATAAACCTAAGACGTATACTGTGCTTGCGATCAGAAACTGCTGAGACACATTGATATGAACAATATCATTAAGAATAGCAAATATAAGCTTTCAAATATGAGACTGATATGATTGAAACAATCCTGAAGCTCACAAAGGCTTCTGAAATAATGGTGGACTTTAAAGTCTAAATATTAACCCTATCCTAAGGGGAAAATGGTACATCCATATTTAAGGTATAAGTAGCAAGTGGATGGAAGAGTTCTGTTTGAAGTGGAGTCTGTGAGAATGAGCCGAGGTGGCGCAGTGGTTGAATGCAGCACTGCAGGTTGCTAGTTCAGCAGTTCAGCTGTTCAAATCTCACTGGCTCAAGGTTGACTCAGCCTTCCATCCTTCTGAGGTCGGTAAAATGAGGACCCAGATTGTTGGGGGCAATATGCTGAACTCTGTAAACCGCTTAGAGAAGGCTGTAAAGCACTAGGAAGCGGTATATAAGTCTAAGTGCTATTGCTAATATTAAATGCATTATACATCTTGCAAATATGAAATTTGCTGTTTCATTATAGTGAACTACAAAAATACTTTCCAGTACTTTCTCTTACCTTGTCTGTTATATTTATTTAGTCTTAGTTACATTTCTTTACTTAGATTTTTTTAACAAACAAAGAATGGATTTTATAGGGATTTAGTAATTAATGCGAAAAACCAACATTTCAAAAATGGCTGAAGTGGTCACATTATGATAGGACAAGAAATGATAACTTCCTAATTTAATTCAGCAAAAATTAAGGGAAGGATTACTTTCTCTTACTTTCTTTGCCAGCTCCCTACTCTTCCCTAAACACCAAATAGTAGTATTGTCTTCTATAAGCTACAGTTACTTTAATGAAAAAAAGTGTGGCGAGAGGGAAAATACTGATGATTGACAGATACATAAATAGAACCCAATAAATAGTATAAGAATCCTCTGCTACTGACATATTGATTTTACTGTTTAAAATGTTTTCAATAGTTGTCTACATTCCTTGATTTTAAATTGTGAAAAAGAAAAATAATTCTTCAAATTATTAATGAAAATTCTAATGCTATAGCTAATATTCCCATTGTCTGTTTTGTGTAGAGTGGTTATAAGACAAAATATTTTTTATAACCATACATCTGAATTTATTTCCAAGAAAAAGAAAAAAATCAATAATATTTAGAATTTAGATGAAGTGATGATATGTGAAACAAAGATCCATATGCCAAAGAACTGAAAGAACGATGTATGTTGAAAGCATCTTCAATGTGATATTTGTCTTTCAAAGTTAGAGCTAATTTGTTAACTCCTGTATTTCTGATAACACAAATAGAAGCTTAAATATATGTGTGGCACCCCATTCTAATGAGGCGAGAAATTGGCATTAATTTCTGGTGCAGTGGAAACCTGGAGAAGTGATCAATTTAAATAGCCTTGAAGCATTGTAATAAGTATTCTTTAATGATAAAATAGTTGGAATCTGAAACTCTGTCTTGCAGATCACAGGAGCTTTGTTAAAAGAAAGAGACAAACAAGCAAAATGGAATGGAATTCCTTTGCTCTTACAAAAGCTCTATGAGACTAGCCACGCTAATAGTGATTTTTCTCAATGTCAGAGCATCTTAAAGGTAAGTTTATTGCTCATTTTCAATCAGACATCGCTGTGTTAAATCTGTTCTTAATCACAAGCCAATCATCAACAGTATTAGTAACTTATTGTGTAATTCATTGTACTACAAAATTGCAATTTTGTATAATATATATTTAGAATACGTGGATTAGACATCAGAAGTTACTGTGTATTTTGTAATGTTTAATTTGTAGCATATTCTGTATGCATGATGTCAGCATAATGTCCCAACTCATACTGCTCTGTTCATACTACATGTTATTTTATTTAGTTGTTTTTCATGAACTAAACTTTCCCCATTGTTATTTAGCCTTTCTTCATGGTGAAAATGTTTCAAACTATTGATAATAGAGTTGATGCTGACTAGTCCAGGCTATCACTGCTATACAAGCAATTTAAAATTTCTGTTTATTAGCATATCTAGAATGATTTTGTTATCATGCCCCTTTATATGTATATAGGGCATATCTATATATGAAACTTAATTTAATAAATCTCAATCTACATTATTAAAACTAAATCATGTCCGTTTTCTTCAAACCATAATTATATACAGTTGTAGCATTTCAATTCCAGCAATTTCCAAACATCAGTCCTTGTTTAACAAGATACTAGAACATTTCGTCTGTCACTTTCTGTGCCTTTTTCAGCTCTGTTGTAGCCTTTTAATTCCCCCCCCCCCCCAACAATGGAGTGGAGGGGTCTTTGCTTAATGTGAAACCATTACATTTGCTTTTATTGAACTGCATTTTTCATATGAATACTCATTATTTTGGAACATCCCAAATCAAATTTTGTAGAGCAGTTAAAAATAATCAGTTTAAAGTATTGGCCTTTTGAAATTTAATATACTAATATACCATAACTACAATACAATTTTGTTTTTGTTTCTGCCAGGAAATTTCTCCCCTTCTTTCTATGGAAGCCATGGCGTTTGTCACAGAAGAAAGAAAATCTGCACAAGAATCTACTTTTCCTAATACATATACATTTGACCTGTTTGGAGGTGTTGATGTAAGTGATACTCTGAGTCAGTTTTGCCTTCAGTACAGAAACAGGTTCTCAAATGCTGTGACATTCTAATCCATGGTAGTGAAAGGAAATACTAATGTTCGTTCAAGGCAGGAAGTGAAGACTCATCACCTGAAAATTAGTAATTTGGAGAACACAATCTATTATCTTTTAGTTTAGGTCAGAAGACACACTCCGACATCGCCCCAACATGCATTTCCAGTGTGCGCTCCTCTGTCCCCGAGATAGGCTTGAGCAGGGGGAAGGGAGAAGGGAAGGAGAAGCCCGGCTGACTTTCCTTTGGCATGGGGCGGGGGGGGGACCCAAATATCCCCTCCATGGCCTGCAGCGAAAGCGCGCTTTACAATGGGGGAAACTGGGTCCCCTCCTCCTCCTGGAGCCCATTCCCTGCCCCACTCGCCCCTGGCAACTCTTCCTCCCTCCCTCCCCCCCCTCTCTCTCTTGGCGGAGAGCAAACCCATAAATAGCACTCACAGACATAGAGAGAGAGACACACACAGTGAGAGGGAGGGGGGAGGGAGGGAGTTACCTGTTTTCCATAGAAAACATGGAGCCACAAAACCTGGGTAGGCTTGGCTGGGGACATGTGACTGGGTGGGAGTGAGTGACATCGAGTTGGCCATGCCCACCCAGGTTTTTTGGCTTCCAGTGTTTTGTTTTCTATGGGAAACGGGCCCAAGTGGCTCTTTGAGTGTTTAAGGTTGCCGACCCCTGCTCTAATTCAAGCCAATAACCTGCGTTCAAACAGGAGTTCATTAATTTCTAATGTGGTTTGCCAACCTGGGCTTGGTTGGCTTCTGGGGAAACCTTATTTCAATGCTAGCAAAGTTAACAGGTGACCCAACTCAGAAACTGAAATTGTGGAAAAGTTACAGTGTAGAGTATCTGGAAGTATATGCAATTTGTCTCTAGTCAATAGGATAAAACTGATTGGCTGTGAGATGTATCATTTTTATTATACCTATTATAATCGTATGTTCAGTCTTAAATATAACTTCATGTTAATAGAAGATGACAAAGTGTTTTATGATTATAATAGCCTTAGAGAGACTCAATTAAAAATCCTCCATAAATTTAGTACAAGGTCAAGGCTAAGGAAACAGCATATTTATCTCATTAAATTAAATTTACAATGATGTTTTTAATTGGTTTGAATGAAAGAAGTAAAGCTGAATTTAAAGTTGATAGGGAAGAGAGGATAATTCCTGAAAAATGCAGGAATGTGTTTTATAAAGGCAGAATTACCTATATTTCTCTCAATAGCTTTGATATAACAAGCAAAAAAAATCTGCTTCTCACTAGCCCAGGTTCTTGTGTAGCCTCGTCTTATCCTAAAAACTGATAATATAATAAAAGCAAATTCCATGTAATACTTAATTGGGGGCGGCATTGAGATTCCCCCCCCCCCAGCTAACTAGCACAACATATTTAGGATGTATATATTCAGCAATTATTTTGTATTACAGGTAGTTTAAAAGTATTTAAAATAGGGCAGTACTTCTTGTTAAATGTACATGTGATCCTAATAGATCACATTAAGAAGCCACGGCTAACCAGTGTCACGTGATTTAAAATTAGCTTCCCTGCGCTAGCTGGTTTGGAAGCCAATAATTATAATTCCAAACTGGGATATGAAAAGAAGGTTACTAGTTTATTTACCTGTTCTGACAGAGGAAAGTGTAGAGCAGCATAAACTATCTACATTTCTCTGATTATAATGTCAAGTGGTTGTCAAAATATTCTTTTTTACCCCACACAAAATTACAATATAGTTTAAAGATTATTGACTAGACCTTGAAGTTGGTTTGTTTTTCTAGTTTAATGAACCTTAAACCTAGCTTGACCTGATCCAGGCATAATTGGAAACATTAGTTACTTCACAACAGCTTCTATCGTCGTCTTATAACTTCTGTATTAGAAGAGAAAGCCCAAAGCCAAAAGCTTGTGTATTTAAGTATGAGCCCAAACATTAGACAAATATTCTATTGAAACATGGTAAATTTTATGAAGAGATTATTGTAAAGTTTGGGCATTGGGTGTTTTGTAAAGTAAGGTAAAGTCTTGTTCAAATCAAACTGATAATTTTACAGACATATAACTAGTTTTCTAGTAGTTGACAAAAATACTAGAAAAAGAAGTGGTTTGGCATCGACTTGGGGGATGTTTTCAGTTTCCCACACTAGTTATAACCCCAGGATCTGCTCATGGCCTCCTATCCAAATATTAACCAAGTTTAGCCTTGCCTTTCTTATTTGGAGGGGATCAACCAGGTGCTTACCACGTAGTTGAATGGAGGTTTTGTGCGCGCAACAAAAAAGAAGAGATTGCTTAAAATCAATTGAATTTGCTATTCAAATAATTGTTATACTATTTTGTTAAAGTAAATAAAGCAATTATCTAATTCACAGCTTCTGGTAGAAATACTTATGAGGCCAACATTTATTACACAGAAGAAGAAACAAAAGAGTAAGTAAAAGTCATATCTCTGTCATAAATTCTTTTTTATTCAGTGTCAGTCACAAGTGCAGGTTTGGTAGCAGTAGTTTGCCAATACTGTACATTTTCTGAATTTCTAAAATTTACAGCTTTTAAGCTAATAGGTCTTAAATATTTTGAGTCATATATTAAAACATTAAATGAAGTCAGTATTTTAATACCAAATAATTTGGTATTTGTTATTATATGTCACCAAAATATTGCAAGATAAATTATAGTTTAGTCACTGTGGAAACATTTACACAAATAATTTAAAACATGCCTTATATTTGCTATGTGAATTTAAATTAGTACCTCTAATCGTTGTCTGTCTACATTGAGCTTTCGTTTAAATTTGTTTTTACTTTTAGACAAGTTATTTCTATTCTACCCATTAAGAATGAATAAACTAATATTTTTTAAAAAATTACAAATATATGTGTAGAGCATCATTATGAAGAGATAAGCATGGATAAAACAATATAGCTGTTGTTTTTTTAAAGGGGGATTCTGGTATCTAAAATGCATAAGAGTAGGCACCATAATAATAATCCTGGTATTACCCTGTTTTCCCCAAAATAAGACATCCCCTGATAATAAGCCCGGGCTTTTGAGTGCATGACAATAAGGTCAAGTGTTTATTTCAGAGTTCAAAAAAATATAAGACAGGGTCTTATTTTCGGGGAAACATGGTACCATTGAGATGGGCGACGGATGGTAGCTTGTTAGCCATTTACTTCTAATCCTCCCCAGGTATACCATTAACCCTAAGTTTATTGGATTTTAACAGCTGAAATACCTGTTTTCATTAGTATTTTTTGTACGTATGATATTATGTAACATATATTGAAATATAGACAGAATGAGTTATCTTAAGATACTGTATTTCAAAAAAACACTAATTAGAATATTATGTTTTACAGTAAGTGATGACCTGATCAAGGACTGTTTAAGCATATTGTACAATTCCTGCATATGTGTAAGTCATATTCTATGTACTAAATTTTTTTGTTTTGTTATATCTAAAAACTTTACTTAATTTTAAAAAATAAAGCATAGGATTTCATATAGTACAGTAGACATAAACACATTGGCAGCTGCATTTTATCTCAATATCATATTTTAAAGAGGATTTGTTTATATATGATTAATCATAGGACTATTTAAGAGTTTAGTAATATGAAATTCATTGGTATTTTGTATATTTTTATACCAGATTGAAAGTTATCTTCCATCAAATGAGCTTAGAAAATGCATCACCATGATTATTTTGGGATTGCTTTTGATACTTTCCTACTGTGTTCCCAAGCTATGGAATCTACTCCATCAATAGCAATAGCACTTATACTTACATACCGCTTCACAGTGCTTTACAGCCCTCTCTAAGCAGTGTACTTTTAGGAAAGGAATCAAGATCTTCCTCTTCAATCAGATATTTGCAGTTGAAGCTAGTCTTTTAGGCATTTGTTTTATGTTTATGTTGCTGCCTTAAATGCCCCATATACAGAAATATGGGATAGTAGATAAAATAATAAGAATAACAATATCAATTAACTAACTATTCCTAATATAAACATGATCAGCATTATCGGCAAAAATATTGGGCTATATACAATATTGTCATTCTGCTAAAAGTATACACTCATAAAATAATTTAGGCCTCAGAGCTTTAGGGAATCCTCTAAAATAGATATGAGACAGATATTTAGTTTTATAACATCAATCCTTCTGAAAAGCACTTTATCAGTTTCAACCTAGTGCTGAAGAGATTAAACAAATAAATGTAGAGCATAAATCTATCAATGATTCCCTTATTCCATTCAGTCATCCAGAATAGACTAATTGGAATCCAGAAACATACATTCATTATTTGTTTTTACTATAGATTTATTTTCTTCCTTAATATACTTGTAAGAATTATCAATTGAGGAATACCATTGTAGATATTTTATTCAGAGATGTTGCCAATAAATAAATTGGGATAAATGCTTTCTTATTTTTGTAGACTGAAGGAGTCACTAAACGATTGGCAGAAAGAAATGATTTTGTGCTGTTCTTGTTTACTCTGATGACAAATAAAAAGACATTCCTGCAAACAGCCACCCTTATTGAAGACATTCTTGGAGTTAAAAAGGTTTGTCAATAATCCTTGGAAACTATCAGTGATTTATTTAGGCACAGGATCATTAATTTTGGAAAGTTTTTGAATCCTTCATCCATGTACTAATGAATTAGTTAACTGAGAAAACCATCCTTCTTGGCAACCACATTCAAAATGTAAGCACTTTTCTGATGGCCTTCAAAGGTGACATCAAATAGAATGCTTGGCAATAGTCCAAGCAAATTATGCTAGGGATACAGGTGATCCTTGAATTACGACCATTCATTCAGCATCTCTTCGAAGTTACAACAGCACTGAACAAACGGACTTACGATCAACCCTCAGAGTTCCATCCATTTAAGCACCGCACAGTCACGTGAACAAAATTTGGATGCTTGGCAACCAACTTGCACTTACAACTGTTTGCAACATCCCTCAGTCATGTGATTACTGACCTTGTCTGCCAGCTTTGCCTAAACAAAATCAATGAGTAAACTAGCAGGGAAGATTGCAAGTCACTTGGTTAAGTGTCATCTGCCCCAGCATTCGTTTGTTGGCTGCAGCACACCCACCCATCGCTTACTTGCACCTACCAGTGCCCTCTTTTCCTGGGCCTTCCTGCTCTTGCACACAAACATACACCTGTGCCCTCTTTTCTCAGTTTCCCTGAGCTTCATGCCACATTCCAGCACCACCCCAACTCGCTGGAGACCTGTGCCAGGCTTCCCAGGCCTCTTGCACTTCCCTGTGGCACCCTCATGCTCCTTACCTGGGACTCCCTCCGCTTTCTGCTTAAGAACCTGCATGTCTTGAGGTTACAATGACAACCAGGACTGCCTGGATCACCATGGTTAAATGATGTGATATTGCACTTCACAACCACATCGCTTGGTGATGGCAGCCCTGGTCCCAATTGCTTTCATAACTCAAGGACTACCTGTATGAGTCCTCAGACTCCAGGTGGGGTTGCATTTGGTATACTAGGTGAAGCTGGTCAAAGGACCTCCTGGCTATAGCCTTTAGTTTCCTTTCCATTAGGAGCTGTCATTTCAGGAGGATCTCCAAATCACAGATTTGCTTCCTCAGGAGCAATGCTATCTCCCTGAGAGACACCATTGT
Source organism: Diadophis punctatus similis (assembly GCA_023053685.1). Classification (NCBI taxonomy): domain Eukaryota; kingdom Metazoa; phylum Chordata; class Lepidosauria; order Squamata; family Dipsadidae; genus Diadophis; species Diadophis punctatus. The sequence continues at coordinate 25,300,142 of JALIGW010000003.1, forward strand.
AATGGTGGATGGTGGCCTGTGATGGGCAAAAGTGGCTGTCTCGGGGGACAGCTACCCCGTTTTCTCTCTTCTGGACTCTATAAGAGCCTCTGGGTACTAAGACAAGATTTCTGTACCACCTCCAGCTGGGCCTGGGCTGACAATTGAATAGTGATAGGAATCGCATTTAGGCTTCTATACCGTCCCATAGCGCTTTACAGCACTCTCTGGGCAGTTTACAATGTAAAGCATTATTTTGCATATTGCCCCCAACAATCTGGGTCCTTATTTTACCGACCTTGGAAGGATGGAAGGCTGAGTCAACCTTGAGCCCCGTCAGGATCAAATTCCAGGCTGTGAGCAGAGTTTGCCTGCAACCCTGCACTTTAACCACTGCACCACCAGGGTATGTATCATCGGTATATCGAGGATGCCTCATCCTAAATTACTATATGACTTCTCCCTGCAGACATTAAATAGGAGAGGAGATAAGACTATGAACTATGCCACATCCACACAGGATGAGAGTCTTCCCTGCAATCACTGAGTTGCCATGGGCATCTCTTTTGCTTGGTAACACATAGAGACTCTACTCATGCTGTGACAGATGTGGTAAAAGGGGATGGACAGTGCCAAATTTTCAAAGATTATAATAGCATGTTTTGAACTTTGCACACCTGATATCCTTTTTAAGGAATTTTGTAGAGTTTCTAATACGCTTCACCTAAAACTGAAATAGATTCCATGTACTGAAAGCAATTTGTTTAGATGTTTAATTATTCAGAATTGTTAAATAACAGAATGCAAGAAATGTTAGCAATTAACATGTAAATTGCCTCCTTTTAGGAAATGATCCAGTTAGAGGATATCCCAAATCTCGCCGATCTGGTCTCCAGTTTTGACCAGCAGCAGCTAGCAAACTTCTGCAGGATCCTTGCTGTTACAATTTCAGAGCTGGACACTGGCAGTGATGATAAACACACACTCCTGGCTAAAAATGCTCAACAGAAAAAAAATTTGGGTCCTTCTCGAGCAGAAATAAACCAAGGTAAAATGTTTCCTTTCATTGTTAAATATTCCAAACAAGAACACTCAGGGAAATAGAAAAGCTGGAAAGAATGATATGCTTTTTTTTCAAATTTGCAAGTGTGCTTTTGCAAAGATAAGTAATCTGTAAGGAGCCAGCAGGCACAACTCAACCATCTGAACTTTTGGAGAATTGTAGGAGGTCATGTGATGACTCAGTTAAAGGGTGGGGCTGCTTTTTGTTTTTAAGAATAGGAGTGGGAGGGAGAAGCTTCTGGAAGGCAGCTATTTCCATTTCTGTCTTAATTCTATACTTTCATTCCCCCAGCTCAAAATAGTGCTGTAGAAATTCAGTGGCAGAATTATCAAATTTTGCTGGTGCTATTTTGGGGAGGGCCACAAATGGATGTGGAATATTTTGCCAATTAGGTGCCTCCTGCTATCGATCTAAGCATTATTTCTAAATGGAAAATTGAAAAAAAATTAAACCATTTTTCTACCAAATTTCATTCGTATGATATCAGAGTGCTAGGGGTCCACAAATGTGGTCCAAGGTGGGGTATATCAGGAGTATTTGGGGGGAAGGGGGATGAAAATTATCTTCCCGGGGAAATTTAAGAGCATAACTTTTCATTTAAATTCTACCTGAAGTTGTCACTTTTTTGCTTGCTTACTAAAATAAATGTCCTGACTACTCAAAATTCTGTAATGTTCTTTTATTTAAGATGAGAATATTAATATAAGTTAGCTAAAACAATTCATAGGTTTTTCAGCAATTTAATATTTAATATGGTTCTCTTTGCCTCTTGCCCTAGCTACCCTTCTCAATATACCAGGTTTCATTGAACGACTCTGTAAACTAGCAACCCGAAAAGTATCAGAAACAACGGGAACTTCCAGTTTTCTTCAAGAGCTGGAGGAGTGGTACACCTGGCTAGACAATGCACTAGTTCTTGATGCACTAATGCGTGTGGCAGATGAAGAAACAGAGCAAAGCAGCACAGGTATTCAGCACACGCTAAAACAGCCATTTCTTAACATGCAGTTCTTTTGAAGGGTCTACCCCAAAATCAGTAGCTCTAGGCCACCATATTTAAACAACTGACAGTGTTCTAATCTTATAGTGAGATGGAATTGTTTTTAATAGCTTTTTCCTATTCAGTCATTTCAATTACCGTATTTTTCGGACTATAAGACGCACCGGAGTATAAGATGCACCTTAGTTTTTGAGGAGGAAAATAAGAAAAAAGCTGATTGGCGGGTGGATCGGCCTCCTGAAATACCCCCAATCAGCTGTTCCCAGAGGTGAATTTTAGCAACAGGTTCATTGATTGTGAGCTCTGCGTCTTGCTTTTTTTTCTGCCTCTGAAACCTCCATTTCAGAGGCTTTTTTTCTGAAGCTCCGTTGCAGAGGCTTGAAGCTACATTTCAGAGGCTTTTTTTAGCCTCTGAAACCTCCGTTTGAGAGGCTGGGCAGGGCTACATTCGGAGTATAAGACGCACCCAGGTTTTCACCCTTTTGGGGGGGAAAGGTGCATCTTATACCCCGAAAAACACGGTAAATCTGGATAAGATTTGTTTCTACCATTGCCGTAGTGTTCTTTTTCCTCCTTTACACCCAAAGCTACTCAGTAAGTACGGCTAGTCCTTGAGTAGTCCTAATTGAGCCCAACATTTATATTGCTAAGTGAGAAATTTGTTACGTTTACTTGCCACATTTGTTAAGTGAATCACTACAGTTGTTAAATGAATCTGGCTTCCCCACTGACTTTGCTTGTCAGAAGGGGGGATCACATGACCCCGGGACACTGCAACCGTCATAAATATGAACCAGTTGTCAAGTATCCAAATGTAAATCACGTGACCATGGGGAGGCTGCATTGGTCATAAGTGTGAAAAATGGTCATAAGTCACTTTTTCAGTGTTGTAAGTTCGAACGGTCACTGAATGAACTGTTGTATGTTGAGGACTACCTATATATAGCATATCACTGCTGCCGCCATTATTTATATTTAGTTATTAGTTACATTTATATTCTACCTTTTCTCTAAGTACCCAAGTTGACTTCTGTAGGGATTTTCCTTCATTTTATTCCTGTAACAGCAGACTTGTGAGATTGGTTTGGCTGAAAGGGAAAAGTTGCTCAAACTCACTCAGTGGGTTTCCATATCCAAGGATGGCCTTGAACCTGGATCTCCCCAGTCTTAGTCCAACATCATAACTAGTAAAGCACACAGCTACCCCTTAGAACAGGGGTCTCCAACCTTGGCAACTTTAAGACTTGTGGACTTCAACTCCCAGAGTTCCTCAGCCAGCAAAGCTGGCTGAGGAACTCTGGGAGTTGAAGTCCACAAGTCTTAAAGTTGCCAAGGTTGGAGACCCCTGCCTTAGAATAAGAGTTTTCTCAAGCACTGTAGCTGGGGGAGAGCAGAGCTATCACCAGTAAGGAAGAACTTAAATCACACTCCAGAGAAACGAGACCCATGATTGCAGTTGGACAGTTAATGAGGATGGGATCCAGGAGACTTCCTAAAAGGAAGTCCACACAAGGTGATGCAATGCTTATGAAGGCTTCTACAGTGAACATTTTTTCTGCTTTTAGAGTCTTCAGATGAGAGTGGGTTTGCCAACACCTCAACAAGGAATCAGCTTCCTCAGTCCATGAAAATTATGCATGAAATTATGTATAAATTGGAAGTTTTGTATGTGCTTTGTGTGCTTTTAATGGGAAGACAAAGAAATCAGGTAATGCTATTACTATTTTTTTTTAGGTATTCTCTCCAAATCTGTTCCTTGAAAACTTAGTTTAGTTCTCCGGACACTTGATCTTTTTTTAAGTACTTATTTTTAAACTTGCACATTTTATACTCTGGAATAAAATAGAACTGCTCTGAGTCACTGTCAGTTCATGTGTCTTACATAACCACTAGGCAAAGGAGCTTTTGGGTAAAGTAAGGAAACATGAATTAGAATATGCCTTTACTATTAAGAATTTACTCATTGGAAAAAAAGTTTAGATAATAGTTTATACCTCGTAAATCAGGTACCAGTATCTTATTTTAATAGGAAAATACCAAATATATACCTTAGTATTACACCTTCCTTTTACTAAGATGATACGAGATGCACTTAAGGACTTAAAACTAATTTGTTTCTAATCAGTAGTGTCTGAAAGATATTTATTTGTTATTCATTCATTCAGTTTCTATAGCCGTCCATTTTAAACAATGATTCTGGTTACTTCTAATTCAGAAATATATATACTTCAATTTTCAAAAAGAACATTTTAAAACAATAAAAACTATCCAAAATAAATACAAATAGCAGCCGAGATACTTAACTATAATGCCAGGAAACTGGGCCCTTATCACATTCAGCACCCCAGGCTTGGGAAGATGACCAGATTTTTAGAGCTCTACAAAAGGCTAACAGGGTTGGGGAATAAATATTGTTTCCTTCCAATATTTGAAGTGATAGATAAGATGAATTAACCAAATGCTCTTCTTCTTTAGGTTCATAAAATGATTGCTGAATTTAGACTGATCCCTGGCCTTAATAATTTATTTGATAAATTAATATGGCGGAAACATTCAGCATCAGCCCTTGTTCTGCCTGGGCATAATCAGAACTGTGATTGTAGCCCGGTGAGTATTAGTTTTATCCTGGTGAGAAACTTGCCATAAATAACATTAGCATATGACTGTCCTAGATGTAAGGCAGGTCACAAAATATCAAGAAAACTGTAACTATATAAATACCATTTTTAAGTTGAGTTCTGTCATGGTTACATCAATATATTTTCTTGGTCACGCTGAAATTGTTTGCTGTTGCTTTCTAGAATGTTTTTATTTGTTTCTTTTGTTTTATTTATCAATCTAGCTCATATTCCCAGCATTCCCTGGCGGCTTTTTTTCTAAGTACTAAACAGTCTCAGTCTTCTTTGATTTCCAGGTCATGGAAAAGTTTAGGGGTGGAAAATAGGAGAAGCGTTTTCATGATTTAGGTATGAGCACAGGTAATTGGTTTTCCTTATTACCAGACCAAGATTTTATCTAGCTAGCAACATTTCTTTAGGAGTGTTAATCTATTTTAAATCCACCATAGGTAGTAATTATAAAATCTCTAGAATCTATTTTTAGGTTTAGAAGAATCCTGGCATATTTGAGATAAAGAGGCAGATTCCTTTGAAATCTTAGATGTGTAATGCCAAATGTAGCCTTGGGATACTTTTTATTAGTAAATTGTGTTTTTTTAATTACTAATAGTAATGTAATAACGAATGCAGTCTCTCAGCTCCTCTCCAAGTTGGTTTCTTACTGGGCAGGTATGGCATGTGTAGCCAAGATGCCCAAAGCTCAGTCTTGTGGTATGATCTGGTGACTGTTAAGGAAGTAGACTGGGTTTTCTGAACCATAGTTTCCATTACCTGTTTGTTGGACCAGATCCACCCTGGGTTATAAAAGCCACCAGAAAGGTAACACCATGTTGTGGTATGGTAGGTGTCAGCCCTGCTCTACAAATTGCACTGGCTGTCAGTTTGTTTCCAAGTGCAACTGAAAGTGTTGGTTGGTTTTTAGAGAGCCATACATAGTTACAGTATCTGCAGGCCTGCCTTCTCCCATGATCTCTGCCCAGCTGATAGAAGCCAATAGAGTTGGCACACTCCTTTTGATTAAACCATCTTTTAGGACCTAGGAAGTGCATTTTTTATGTCCCCTGCTCTCTGGAATGAAGTTCTCCCAGGTGGCTTCCCCACAGTGACATAAGGCTTTAAAGACTTGGCTGTTCTTCTTGGCTACGGGTGTCAAACTCGATTGCGTCACATGATGTATTGTCACTTTTTTTGCCTTTGCGGAACTGCGGTGGGCGTGGCCTGTGTGTGTGATACATCCGGCCCGCGGGCTGCCAGTTTGACAGGCCTGTTCTAAGCCCTGGTCTAGGATAGCTGTAGCCCCTTAGTGAATTCATTTGTAGAATACATTTCTGTATTTTTTGCTGGTTTCTCTTCTCAATTTTACTTGTTCTTTATTTAATTTGGCTTTCCCTACCTTATTCATATTGTATTGTATTTAATTCTGTCAGTGTTGGGCAGTGCCTAAATTGCTGGTGCTGATGATTGCAGTTCGTTAATTTTATTTATAAAAGTAATTAACCTTCCTTCTGCAGGATATTACCTTGAAAATTCAGTTTTTGAGACTACTTCAGAGTTTTAGTGATCATCATGAGTGAGTATACGTTTGTCATCCTTGTTGCAGTTTCTCTGCACGTGTAGCTTAACAGTGGACATTTTAACTTTTAATCTAGTCGGAAACTCCTCAAAAATAACAACATAGCCAATCATGTATACAGTAATTACCTTTGATCAATATTTATACGTGTCACATATTTAAAACTTACATTGAGCAAGAAAACGGGAAGAGCAAATAAGAGTTTGGTGGGAGAGGTCAAAAAGAAAGTACTTTGGTTGGAGGTTTTGCATAAGAACCCAGCTTAAGGGAGCCAGTGACTGAGCTTCAAGCAGTAAGGACAATAAAGGAAGCCTGGTTTTTCTGCCTAGGAGGACAAAACTATAGCTACTGCATTTGCAATCTTGTGTCCTTATCAGAAGAGATTTGAGGAGCTTCAGCACGGCAGTATTCATTGCTGAGATTCTGGGAAACTATTAAGAACCCAGTAGGTGGTGTTATTCAAAATGTATGATGTTTCTTCCACAACGCATGAAGTATAAGAAGAAAATAGGAAGAACTAGAGATTGTAAATCAGGAAGACAAGTGATTGAAACTTGGTGAGATAATTAGCATATAGAAAAATAGAAGATACCATTCATTTAAAAAAAGAGAGAGAGAAGGACCCTACAGGCAAGGAGGGATGCACAGGACACCTTGAATAGAAATTCAGGAGCTGGAGCATGGAAATCCTATTGGAAGTGTTTTGGTAGCAATAAAAGAAGACAAAACCAAAAGTGATAATATATACAATTAATTAGAGGATGCTTAGGCAGGAAGGAGGTATGAGTAAGGTGTATGTATGTATGTATGTATGTGCATGTATGTAGGCATGTGTATGTGTGTGTGTGTATGTATATATATATATATATATATATATATATATATATATATATATATATATATATATATATATATATATATATATATATGTAGGATTTTTTTGCTGATAAATGAAAATAAAGGGAGACTATTATAGATCTATTTCGAGATTATTTTGCTCTCGTCAGATAGCCATACCCCTTACTGGGATTTGAACCCGGGCCGGCTGCCTTTATTTTCATTTATCAGCAAAAAATCCTACACATATAGATTAGTGTGTCGGCTATGTAAAAAACAGGACGGTCCCAGTGAGGGGCTGAAAGGCAAAAACGGAAGCTGTGATGCTTTCTCTCCCATATTTGGGTACACCAGGATAACACGACAGAAAAACATATATATATATATGGAAGCACAGAATATCAATAGGTTCTGTGGGTTCTTGTCAGTCTTTTTCATATATAGATAGATAGTATGAGATTACTAATTCCATTCCCTGAATTTCAATGTCCCAAACTGTGAATGGGCTATGAGGGTACTCAATATATTTGCCAGTGTTTACCCCCTAATATTGTTTTATAAACTGACCATGTCTTGGCATTATTGCGGACGATTTCAATATTGGAAAATTTTGGAAATCGCAAATAAATAATGCATTACATAGGAGGTGTTCATTCATCTGTTCTAATGTTCATATTAGGAACAAGTATCTACTTTTAAACAGCCAAGAACTTAATGAATTGAGCGCAATCTCTCTAAAAGCCAACATCCCTGAGGTCGAGGCTGTTGTCAACACAGACAGGTACAAAACTGTAGATTTTTCTGCATAATTTGTTTCCTGAAGTAATCTTTGTATAATAGGTCCATTTTACCTTGTCTTTTTCGTGAATACTCAGCGGTCAGTCTTGTACTCATTGCAGCTTAAATATAAATCTATGCACTCTGATTGCAGAGAGGAGTTGATTTTTTAAATACATCAATTTTTAAAATTCAGATAGAAAAGATGTTGTAGATGGTATTATATTGCTGGAAATTTCTGCATGGTCCAAATGTGAAAGCTATATAGGTGAAATGTGACATGCGGACCTTGACTTTCTGTATAAAACTGGGCAATGTACTGTACAGTATTTAAGACGAGTATGCTGAATAGTAACTTTATGGCTTCACATGGCAGCCCACTGGTTTACTCACTGTCACACCTTCCTACACTTTAGAAGTTTAATTTGCGATGGGAAAAGAGGCTTGCTAACCAGACTTCTTCAAGTAATGAAGAAAGAACCAGCAGAATCATCATTCAGGTGAGTTCTGCTCTTGTTACATAAAACAATGCTTTGTCCTAAGAGAATCTGATCTTTGGGGCCTGCAGAGAATGTATTTCATTATCCTCTATTAAAAAGTTAAACTGAGAACATGGCAGTAAAGTCATTGTTTTACCCTGCAATGCTTCAGCCCTGCCATGGCATTAAAAGTTGCTTAGTCTCCAGAGATGTTGGTTATCGAAGCCTTAGATCCAAAATAACATGTTCTTGTGAGAGAGATCCATGCATGTAGTCAGAGACAGCTATGAGATTTTCCCCCCCTAATGATTTCCCTTAGTAAGAAGATGCACAAATATCATTTTCATTCTGAAGTGATAACGTGTGCTTTTTTGCTATGGCAAACTTCCAGTTACATGATGAGCAAATTTATTCTCCACATAATGGCCCAAGATTGAAAAATTAAGTATTTTCATTGGTCTTTTTCCTCTTCCTATTTCTCTCCAAAGAAGAATTATACATTCTGTCTAAGCATGAATAAAAAAGTTATGTGCTGGTTATGTGTTTAATGGAGAAAGAAGGAACATGTGCTTAATTTTCTTCTGTTTTACCAGATTTTGGCAAGCAAGAGCAGTTGAAAGTTTCTTACGAGGTGCTACTTCCTATGCAGATCAGATGTTCTTGCTAAAAAGGGGGCTTTTAGAGGTAATTTAAATATTTGCTTTAGCATCAGTATTCAAGAAATTAATTTTTAAACTTTTCCAGAAAACTGTTAATGAATCTGCATGAATATCTGTAATTTATTCTGGTTTTGTATCTTTGAAAGTACAAGTGTACATTATTAATTTTAATAATTTCTCAAATAATGAAACATTTTTGTAGTATGTAACAAAAAAATCTTGTTGCTAAGTGAATGTTTCATTTTAATGTCATGTTACTATATTATTAATTGTATTCTAAGAGCCATGGTAGCACAGTGGTTAGAATGCAGTATTGCAGGCTAATTCTGCTGACTACCAACTGCCAGCAGGCTCAAGGTTGATTCAGCCTTCCATCCTTCCGAGGTTGGTAAAATGAGGACCCAGATTGTTGGGGGAAATATGCTGACTCTGTAAACCGCTTAGAGAGGGCTATAAAGCACTTTGAAGCGGTATATAAGTCTAAGTGAATTGAGATGACTTTATATCTGATGTCTCCCCCATGTATGTATGATGTTTATATGTTTTTTTAACTGTTTTAAATTGCTTTTTTAACGATTTGTTTGGAGTTTTATAAAATGTTCTACGCCGCCCTGAGTCCCGAGGGAGTAGGGCAGCATAGAAAAACTACCAAATAAAATAAATAAAATAAATAAGTGCTGTTGCTGTTGTTATTGTAATACAAATTATAATATCCTGAACTTATAGTAACAGTCTGTTTAATCTTGCCAGCATATTCTGTACTGCATTGTTGACAGTGAATGCAAATCACGAGATGTGCTTCAAAGTTATTTTGATCTTCTGGGGGAACTGATGAAATTCAACATAGATGCTTTCAAGAGGTTTAATAAGTACATCAATTCAGATGAAAAGGTAAAACTAAGATCCTAGAATCCCTTTTATACAATTTTAGTATTACGCTTGTTTGCTTATTTGTACATAGTGTTCTTGATAGAGCCTAACGATTCCAATATTTTAGTTTCAGATATTTTTGAATCAAATCAACAGTTCACTGGTTGATTCCAACATGTTGGTTCGTTGTATTACTTTGTCCCTGGATCGATTTGAGAGCCAGTCAGATGTTAAAGGTAAAATAATTTTTTTGAGGCCAAGGAATAACAATTAAAAATCTGCGCAAATATCTCCTTTTGCAGCTTACCTGTACAACCTTTAGGCATTGCTGGAAATACTTTGAGATCATTAACATGGTTTATTCATAAATGTACTTTAATCTGTTTAAATGCTGATGAACAGTGATATCTTCCTTGAAGCAAATATCCCAATATAACCAACAATTTTACTGGCCATTGTGCAATCAAGGTTTGTATAGTTGGGCCATAGGAAACAAGTACCCCTTGTCTAAATACCATCAGTTCCCATCATTGATACTGCATTGGCTAATGCCAGGTTTTCTTTGAAGAGACCAAAATTATCATTCTGAAAAGCACTTCTATTATAACCAATCTTTCCAACCAGTTATGAATGGAAGTCATATTAACAGTGCCCCCCCCCCGCCTCTTTTCGGAATTATAACTCACTCAGGACTCATCATTTTAAATCTAACACACTTCCTTTTTTTGTAGTTGCAGAAGTCTTGTCTGAGTGCCGCCTATTATCATACATGTCACAGATGTCCATGAGGATGTCCTTTCTTTTCCGACTCATTAATATTATTCATGTACAAACACTGACCCAGGTAATATATGGCAATTGGATTTCAGGAATCATATGTCTATATTGATTTATAAAATGATACTTTATACCTTGTCGATTGTGTTCTGTAGAATAACTAGTTTAGTTTAGTTTACTTTATTGTCATTGCACATGGTACAACTAAATTAAATGCCGTCTTCAGTGTACATTATAACTATAAAAATAAAAACACAAATATACATCTTTTGCATTCTGTATAATTGAAATTGAAAACCCGATATTGCACTATACCGTAGAATTCAATATGGTTATTGCCCTGGGATAGAAGCTGTTTTTCAGCCTGTTTGTCCTTGTTTTTATTATACTGTACCGTCTGCCAGATGGTAATAGTTCAAAAAAAGAATGCCCAGGATGAGATGGATCTTTAAGAATGTTTTGAACTTTCTTAAGGCAGCGGGAGCTATAAAGTTCTTCTATATACTGTATAACTAACAATATGGTTTCTCATCTTGATTCTTTTTTTCAACTTTAGGAAAATGTAAGTTGTCTGAACACAAGTCTAGTTATCTTAATGTTAGCTCGAAGAAAAGACAAGCTTCCATTCTATCTGCGTACCCTTCAAGAGATGGAATATACAAAGAAATATCCTGGTTTCATACTGAACAATTTTCATAGTCTTCTTCGTTTCTGGCAGCAGCATTACCTCAATAAGGACAAGGACAGCACCTGTTTAGAAAACGTAAGCCTGCAACCTAAGTTCCTTGCAGATATTTGTGTTTCAAAATTGTGATGCAGAGGAGAGGAGAAAGCTTTTGATGGAATAAAACATGTTAAATCATGAAGAATGTAGTATAATGGTAATGCCTAGCACGGCGGACTGTATTTCACTGACAGTGAAGTGAAAATAAATTAAGATGTCTTGTTTGAGCTTTCAACAATGGAAAACACTCATTGTTTTTGTAGTGTTTCTTGCTTGTAAGCCTAAACAGGTATAGGAACATTCTGGTACTATATCCAAGTGAATGTTTACTGCGGACTTTTTCAAACCAGAATTGCTGCATTATAAAAGTTTGTGTTTAATACAAATAGTTTTACTGTTTTAGCTGTAGGAAAATGCTGCCTCATTAGAAAGCCTTGGCACGACAATGTCTGCATAATCTGTGTGTTCTTTGTAAGGGAACAACCCATTTCTGCCTTAAAGAACAAGGTCCTTTATGTTATGCAGTAAACAGCATTAGCACATAGCAATCTTCCATCAAAGATGGTTATTAATGACAGCCACGTTTCAGAATGCATTATGGTATGATATAAACAATTCCAAAATATTCGAGAATAAAATTAATGCATCCTAGACTAGTTAAAATGATTGTATTGAGAATTCTGGTAATTGAACTCTTGGACTAAATATTCCAGTACAATCAGACAGACCCATTTGTGTGTGATATTCTTACCAGGATCAACTTTTTGTGCTTCCATTTCAAAGCAATACTGCATCCAGAATGTCAAACCTAAAAGCCTATTTCTTTCTAGGATAAAGAAAGGAAACTAGCTTTACAAGAGTATAAAATATAGTACATGGAATGGATGACTCCAAAAAAGAATGTAGGATTTTCATTGGCCAGAAAATTAAGCTTTCCTGATTATTTAATATAACATGTATGTTCTGTAAAATGAGCAGATTTATTTAGCTTTGGGTATTTAATTTATGTACTACCAAAATTAGCTTTTCTTGGCCCATTAAATGTTACCTAAACTAACTAAAATATGACATCATATTTAGCAGTCAAAATCTGCTAAACATGAGGCAAATAATTTCTTATTTAGTCACCTGCATACAAAGGATAACCTAGCAAGCTTTCAGGGTTTCAATTCACTCTTGCTTCATTTTTCTTTTGTACCCCTGTATTTTCTCAACCATTTTTAGCCTATTTTGTTTATACTGGACCAAATTCTCTGGCAATATCTGTATCATCAGGGTGTAATATATTCCTAATGTAGAATGGGTTATACCAGGGGTTCTCAAAATTTGTAATTCTACAGCACCTTAAAAGATAAATGAAGTTCTGTGATCCCTGCATGAATAAAACAATTTTTTTCCATGGGATTATATTTTGGCAAAATATATACCATTTTTAGGCATTAAATTTTATGTGGTAGGTATAGTAATATTGCAGCTTCCCACTGTAGGTTTCCACAGGTAAGAGAAGAAACAAAGCCCAAAGCAAGTTTTGATTGTACAAACTTTGTCAATAAAGATCTTGAAATTGCTCTAAACTACACCAGTGCCCTGATCCCTGGGTTAATGTATACGTGAAAGTGTTTTGATCTGGATTCTCTATAGCCGTGATGGCGAACCTATGGCACGCGTGCCAGAGGTGGCACGCAGAGCACTCTCTGTGGGCACACGTGTCATCGCCAGCTGCTCTTCTGGTTTCAGGCGCGTGCATGCGCACGGGCCAGCTGGTCTTTGGGTTTTTGGCATGCATGCTCGTTCCAGTTTGGGCACTCGGTGCCGAAAAGGTTCACCATCACTGCTCTATAACATCTAGTTTTCTTGGAGATCAGTTTAAGAGTAGGGTGATGAATTGTTGATGAATTCCTATAATACCCCAACCTAACAAGATTGAGTCTCCAACATTTGGTGGCAAATTGCTAATTTTTGATGCAATTTTTAATGGACTTTTGGGGGGCCGAGGTCAGTTTGGTGGGTTATGTTTTAACAGTTCCTACATCTGTTGTACCTCAAAATAACCCTTCAACACTTCCCTTCAAAAAGGGGCTAAACATTTCTACAGAGCATTTTTCATTACTGTTGTGGCAGGGGTGGGGGCAATTGCATAAGTGCTACAGTATCAACTCAAAATATTTAATGGCATCTTCAAATACTAGCAATGAAATGTTGATGGCATGTTAAAGTATGTATTTATTTAGGAAATTTAGATGACTGCCCAATTCATTCATAATGACTCCAGACAGCTTACAGGAAAAAAGCACCAAATACAATATCTGAGATACCCGCACTCCCCTGGCAACAGAAAAACAAACCATTTGATGGGTTCTCAGGCCTGTTGGCAAATTAATGTTTTCAGGCCTTTTGGAAGAATATCAAGGTGGAGGCCAGAGCGAGCTATCACAGAAAAGGCCTTTTTCTTGGCTCCACTAGGTAGACCTCCTTAACTGAGGGTGACCTATAAAATATCCTACTTCCCCACTATACCCTGATGTAACTGGAAATATATAGCCCTTCAAATAACCTCGACCTCAAGCCAAGTAGGGCTTTAAAGGTAATAACCAGCACCTTGAATTGGATCCAGAAGCAAATCCACAACCCATGCAGTTCCTGCAAGAGAGATGGCACATGTGCAAATCTAGACTTGCATAAAAACTAGGCGGGCTGCCATATTTTGAACTAGCTGAAGCTTCCAGATCCTTTTCAAGAGCATATAGAGCCCCATTTGTACTAGCAAGCCATATTCCAGAGACATTTGTTCTGCTTGCGCTTACTTTTCTTTCTTTTCCCTTTACAGAGTTCATGTATTAGTTTTTCCTATTGGAAAGAGACTGTGTCTGTTCTGCTTAGTACAGATCAGTCATCACCTTGTGCCATAGTTAGCTACATTGATGAGGCGTACATGGAGATTGACAGAGATTTCACTGAAGAGTAACACCACCGGTTCTCACTTCCAGTGGACAATACCTCAGAGGGAATCTTGCAGACGTTGGATTTTCAGGGATATGCTGTGTGCACAAACTTGGAACTATGGAATATTACTATGTTCATGCATTTTCTCCCCTTGCCCCACCGCCCTCTTTAAAGAGCAGGATTTCACAAACTTGAAATGCATCACATGTTCAGGGAAATCTGCATACTGTTTGGAATTGTCTGCAAAAAAAGTCCACTTTTCCATGCTCGTTATGACTAGAAGCCTTTGAGCTTGGTAGGTGGGATCTTTCCAATATGCAAGGGTTAGCTGTGATTTTCCTTCTGGTAACCCAAATTAGAAGTTAAAAGGAGAGGTAATTTCCTAAGTCATTGAAACAAGCTGGTTTTATGAGCACACCTAAGGTACACTAGCCACTCTTAAGTCATCATAAAAAGTTGACTCCTGATTTTTCACAACTTTTTCTTTGTTTTGCATTTCAAGAGGACCGTGTGTGCAATTCACTTTTAAATACGTAAAAATAATGGCGTGTCCTTTTTCTCTACAAATTATTTTAGAAATGTTTCCTACTAAACTGTCCCATTCTCCTCTTTGGTTCACTGTATTATTGCATTCAGAAGTATCTCTCTTTGGTCTGTGGATTTGCCTTCAATGGACTTTTACAGTGCTGTCTAGAACAGGTATATATTGCAGTGATGGAAGTAGTTGGCTTTTTTTCCCTGGCTTATTTGTTTGCTTGCTGATTTATTCGGCTTACAGATACAATCAGTGGAAAAACAAGGAAGAATAAAAAGAACACAAAGGAAATTGAAAGATTTTACTTACAAGCTTTGTAAAATTAACCAAATAAATTTCCAAATGATATTGATATAAATCTATGTATAGTTTTCAGAATATTAAAATTAGCTTTTTATGAAATAATTAACAACAGTAACCAGTATGAATCAACTTGTAAATTAAAGAATACAATAATTTCTGCCTGATCTAAGAAATGTGAATTTAACCAATCCTAAAAAGATTAAATATTAGTCTAATATATAGATTTATATCAAAATATTTTTGAAACATTTTAATCAATTTTACAATGCTTTCAAGTCTCCTTTTCATCTCCTTTTTCTTTTCTTTTTATTGTTCCATTTGATTGTATCTGTAAATCTAATGGACAAAAAAGGGAAAGAGAGCAAATAAATTAAAAATTTATACATTTTTTTTCTTCTAAATTCTGCAGTCTGGCCATTTTGTTAATAAACAATGCAAATGAAGTTTTCTTCCACAGTACTGTACTGCTTTTGCTGAATATAAAACCTACTGTTGAACAGAAAGGTGTACTAATTTGCATACTGGAAACAGAGGCATCAACAGAATTAGCACCATCCGTTCTGATGTGTATGCGCCCACACACCAGAACAATATATATAATATATATTGTTCCTAATGTGTAATAGTAACTGGAAGTTGTCTAGTCTACTACTGATACTTGTATTTCATATGGGGTGAATTATTCAGTAAATATGGAACTTGCTGTTGTAACTGCCAGTGTTTAAACAAGTTAGTTGGAAGACAGCTGGTGTTTGATTCCAGAAACTTTTTTTTAAATAAAAGCTTCATTACAACATTGTGCTCAGGCACTTAATGGAATTTATGAAGCATTAGAACAGCCTTTTTTGTCCTTAAACTTTCAACTATTCTTTTATATGCATTTACAATTGTACAGCATTTTACCTTAAACGGAATAGATCCCTGAAAAGCCTCAAGTTAAAAATATCAAGAAGATATCTTGGTTGTATTCTGTTAAAAACTTATCCTTCAAAGGATAAAGTTTTTATTAGAATTGGCCATTAGAAATGTTACAGCAAGAAATCTCCATGAAACCTACAATACTTGAAAGTAAGATATAGTTGATCATCTATTTCCCCATTCACATTTGCTCTGCATGCGCTATTGCACCTTATTTTTAGGCAAAAGTAATAGAAATAACAGATCTCTTGTGGTTGATTTGCATACAACATTATTAAGGTATTTACTGGGGACAAAGACAGGGTCCACTTGTTTTAATGATAGGAGCCCTGTCAAGAAAGCCTGACTGCTCCGTAATTGTCTAATTGTGAATCTATTACCTGAACAAAACAGCACTTTATTAAGGTTATCCCTATTGTTTTATCCTTTATGGCTTGTCAGAAATAAAATGGAAACTTTGGAGTAAATCATGTATTTTGCTTTAAAGGAACCTCTTAAGGGTATGTTTAAACTGGCTTCCCCAGTGGCCCTGTATTCCGTTATACATCTGATGCCTTTGGAGAATGTCATTCAAGAATTTTAGTTTGGGACAAGTTTTGAGAGAGTCAGTTGCTTCTACAACATCCTCACCCTCAATCCTAGGTCATTGTAGTGACACTGTAATTGTAGTAAACATAGAATAAAGACTCAAATGCCTGTGGGTTCCTTTTGATTAGAATTGAAACATCAGCACAGTATGGCCATAGTCTACAAAAATGAATTCTAAGTACCTAATTCATACATATATCTTGCCTTTGAATGACCATCCTTTTTACTAATCAATTTGGCTTTCAGTGAGACTGCTCTCACTAAAAAAAAAATACTTAGCTACTCTGAGGATGATTTACCTATCATGCTGTGTATTTATTTCTGGCTTTTCAGTGTAGTCAATTCCAAAGAGTTGGGTTGGAGGTTTTGGCTCAGGGTGCATTATTGGCCTTTTGGTTCCTTACAGGGAAACATGAGTGCCCATGTTCCTCTTCCACAGCTACTGCTGTAGATCTCCTTTGTGTATGATGAGAAACTACAGTAGCCTTGGATTAAATATAAATTGTGTCGAGGAGTAATAGCTGGCAAATCACATTTAAATGTGGCTGTTAAAAAAAACGGGAAATCACTGAAGGAATGGAATTGTTTTGTGGCAAAAAGGCAACTCCCCTAGCCAGCAAATGTTTCTGGACTTTTTAATTATTTCACACAAATTAATGTTCATGCTGCCCAGATTAATACTGACTGACTAACAACATAAATGTATTAAATGGAATAAAGAATTCTATTTTAAAACATGTCTCGAGAAATATCATTCAAAGAACTGCAGTTTGAGCTTGTTTGCAAAAAGGTAGATCTATCAGGAATTTATCTATAGCAGCAGGTCTCTGAGACTGTTGAATGTTCATCATTGTAGCAAGAGAGTTGTGTTAAGCTATGATAGCCAGATTCTGAAAGTTTGGTTACACCGGAGATTTTTTTTTAATGCAAGTCATAAAATGCTTTATTTTAGAAATATTTACTCCTTAAATAATGTTAATCTCAAAAGATGCTGCCAGACACTTTCCACATTTGAGGTTTGTCCGCAAATAAGAAGTAAGACAAAGTTCCATTTTAAAATAAGCCTCCTAGGAAGACATTCTACAGTTGAATATTCTCAAAAGAAGTTACACACTTTCCATCATGAGCATTAGACTTTATTTATTCACTACAGAGACAGAAATGACTGTTGCAGCCATTACATGGACATATTCGTCGAAGAGATGTTATGCTGGAGTTTCTTATTCTTCATGCTGTTGACAATAATAATATAAAAGGTTACTATCAGATTTGATTGCTACAGATAGCTTCTCAGAGCCCCACCTCCCTCTTATCGTGAAAAGTGTTTTCTATTGTTTTGTGGCTTGGATCTTCCACATCGGAATACAATGATTACACATTACATTGTTGAAAGCTCAAACCCTGTGATGCATTATGTTTTCATGCTTGGAGACAAAGAGTTAATTTTTGTCTGACCAAGCAAGCAAAAACAGAGAACACATTAATCTTTCTCATGCCCTGTCTCAGCCATTCTTCCTCCTATCCATTCCCTGATTTATACATTAATTACGGCTGAGTAGCCTTTAGTGGAGCCAATGAAATAACATCACATAAAGAGCTAATGTGTGTTCCCCAACAGTTTATCCATTAAGAAATGAGACTGATGGGGAGATAATTACTGGGCTTTACCTCAGGCAATATTGTTCTCACCTTCAGAGGAACTTCCCTAGTGCGAACACGCAGCTTGTTCACTTGTGTCTCTGCAATATCGGCTCGTTCCTCAGCATCATCAAGCTCATGTTGCACTTTGCGGTATTTGACCAGGTTGGAGTTGGCTTGTAGCTCCTATGAATAGAAGATGGAATTTGATGTAGTGGAACCAGATATGGGAAAGATCCTTGGCTGCACTGAATGACTGGGGAATTATGGCAAACAATGTTCTAGGCACACAAAATGTTTGGCACATTTTTGATAGTAGTAGGGAAACTAATGCCTCTGTAATCCAGAGAGATAAGGTGTAGAGCCAAGGGAATTGGTCTCCCTTAGTACATTGGAGAAGTCTGACTTTCTAAAATGTCATTTTGGAATTGTATTTTTAAGTTGGCACAGGAGTAATGCAGACACAAATAGACCATTAAGGGTTATTACAGAACCAAAGGAAACGAATTGACTAGGACTAGCATTTTGATGCCTTTTAAAGTGCTGGAATCTCTACTTACTGCCTCCTCAAACTGACGCTTGTAGCTCTTGACTTTGCTCTGCAACTTGTCAATCAGTTCCTGCATTCGTGCCAAGTTCTTCCGGTCCTCTTCAGTCTGAAATGTAATAATCAGATATTTGGTTCATCCCATATGTGTTACTACTACCACATGACCGTATAAAAGTGTGAGCTTTCTGATACACTTGATATAGTGGACCCTGGTTTAGTGGATTTCCAAAATAATGGGCATTTTTTTTCATTTTAACTCCATCCCCTCTCATCCATCAAATTGAGGTTTTGTTTTATTGCAAGTGATGTCATTTTACATCAGTTATGTAATTACACAAATACATTGATTCAAAAAATGTACATTTGGATTTAACATAACAAGTTTAACAGATAGTTGGATTTAATAGACATACCGTCCAGGGGTGGGTTCTAACTTACCTTGCTGCCGGTTCGCTTCCTCCCGCGCCACGTGGGCGCATGCGCGCATGCACAGTAGCAAAAAATCCAAATTTTTTTAAAGCCGAAAACAAGATGGTGACCGCATGCACAGTGCCGGAAACTCGGCTTCTGCACATGCGCAGAAGAAGAAAAAAACAGAAAAAAATTCCCCAAAACTTTTTTTCCAGAAAAAATAACCCACCCTCCCAAAAAAAGCCAAAAACAAGATGGCGACCACATGCACAGTGCCAGAAAATCGGCTTCTGCGCATGTGCAGAAGAAAAAAAAAAACAGAAAAAATCCCCCCAAAAAAGAATCTAAAAAAAAATCTATTTGAAAAAATTTAAATTCAGGCGAACCAGTCTGAATCGGGAAAACCCACCTCTGATACTGTCCCTCTAATTGGGCAGCTAAACGGAGATTCTACTCATATTCCATAGAAGAAATTTCACTTGTTGGAAATATGTTCTTCTCCTTCCTGATTTATCTATAGATACATAGGTGCCCATTTAGGACCCATATTGTTTGGGGCAATATGCTGAATCTGTAAACTGCTTAGAGAGGGCTATAAAGCACTGTGAAGCGGTATATAAGCCTAAATGCTATTGCTATTGCTATTTTGAGCAAAGTATTCAAATTTGATTCCTATTACTGAGCTTTCCTTTAATTGATAGAAATGTACTGGATAAGATGACATGGGAAAAATATAGTTTGATTAGGGAGTACAATAAGAGAATTTTGTGAAAGATCTCTAGCCTAAGTCTTGGTTTCTTGTACTATTTACTCAAACTTAGGTGTTTTGGTCAATAGCTTTAAAGGAGAATTGATCTTGTTTGCTGTGCAAACCAATTGATAATCATGTAGCCAAAGTGATGACATGATATGATGCCCATCAGTTTTGTCTGTGAAATAAAATCACAAATCCAAATTAGAGTGAGGACAATACTTCTTGCTCTCATTCCAAATGAAACAATCTTGGTGTTTGCTATCTCCTGACGAACTTTGAATTACTGCTAAAATGGTGGAATATCTGCAGGCAAAAAGGGAAGTTTCACTTTTGTATAATGCTCCCCCTATATTTTTGTTGGTTTCTCCTTATGTGTTGATGAAAATGGATCTGAGGATTCAACATGAATATGATGAAACTTGTACCTGATAAGTCAGTTCTTTGACTCTTCGCTCATACTTGCGAATGCCCTTCTGGCTCTCTGCATTCTTCTTCTGTTCTAAATCCAAGTCACCTTCTAGTTCTCGTACCTGAATAAGACCAAACAGTACAGCTAAGTTCTTTTGCCTTCTTATTGGCTTAGAATACAAAGAACTATATTGTTTGTCATGCTTCACAAAGCACTGGAAACCTATGTAGGATATTAATGATGAGGGATTATTGCCTCTACAGCAGAGCCTTGTGAATATGATTTTATTTAACTTTAAATGGTTTTAGTCCTCACTGAATCCAAACTTTTAATAACCCATCATGTCTAACTTTATTGGGAACATTGGCCACATAATCCACAAGAAATTAGGTTCTTGCCAGAAAAAGTAGATGTTCTCTGAAATACTAACCCTAGCTTCCAGTTTCTGAATCTGCTTCTTGCCCCCTTTAAGGGCAATCTGCTCAGCTTCATCCAGCCTCATTTGTAGGTCTTTGATGGTCTGTTCCATATTTTTTTTCATCCGTTCCAGATGGGAACTTGTATCTTGCTCTTTCTTCAGTTCCTCTGCCATCATGGCTGCCTGATAGGGACAACAGCCAAAACATTCATGTAGCATTAAAATTACTATGCCTGATTATGAAAATTACAGCTAACTGATCTGGAGGATGCTAGCTTGAGATAAGCTGCCTTACAAGATCAGTAATATCTGATCCTGCTGCCAGATCTTAGATATTGCCAAACGTTGAGTTCCCCCATCAACAAAAGTTGCTAGATGCTACTTAAATACCCATTTTCATTGTGTATTTGCTATTAAGCTCCATAGAAAAGAATTCTGGGAAACACTGGGGAAGGAAACTGCCACACCAGTAAAGGCCTATATGAAAAATCAGTGTAGCCCTCACAATATTCCCACCCCTGCTCTTTAGGCCCCTTACATCAGTGATGGCTTTTTTAGCCTTCTCTTCAGCATTTCGACATTCTTGCACTGCGTCTTCCACTTCAGTGCTCAGCTGTGAAATGTCTGTCTCCATCTTCTTCTTCTGATTAATTAGGCTTGTGTTCTGGTTGGGAAGAGAACAGTAAACCATGAAAATGCTCCCACTTTTGCTTCCCATCTTGAACTGATTCCAGTAGTTGTTATCCCTGCTTGAAATTACATTCTCCAGCTCACCTGGGTGTGTAATAGATTGACTCTTTCTGTTGCCTCTATAAGCTCCTGTTCAGCCAATTTCCTTCCACGTTCTGCCTGTTCCAAGGATGCCCGCAGCTCTTCCACTTCAGCCAGCAATAGGTTGTTACGCCTCTCCAAGGCACCTGCCTGCTCCTTCAGATCATCGTTATAGCGTAGAGTGTCATCCAGTTCAATCTGCAAATCCTGGGGATCGTATCAAAGAAAGTCAGTTTTAACACAAGAAAAAATAAAAGTTGTTCTGCAAAACTCAACGAACCACTAAAGATGTCAGACAATGATTCCCAATAGTGAACACCAAGAAAGAGGGTAAGCAACCTGCAGCTTTGGGGCCACATAAAGATTTCCAGCCACCAGAGTGTCCCAAAATCATACTACTTCATGACAAATTCCTGACCTTCTATTGCACTTAGCTTCTTGGGACTGAAATAACATTCTTAATAGTGCATAAAGTTCCTAGCTAATAAATCCAGTCTGAGGGGAGAAACCAATTCCCCATAGGGAAAAAAATGCTAACAGTTTTAGTTCTATCCCACAGTGGTTATCACTGCACAGTGCTTTGCAGTCTCTGCAGCCCTTAAAGACAGAAAAATAATAACACATGCTACTTCCAAATAAAACTGCCACCTTTTAATATAAGGTGATAATCATTGAGAAGATTGGAAAAGAGAGCCCCAGCTGGCTGATAGACTACATTTACTTGAGAAATGATTAAGACAGACCTTCAGTTGGGATTGGAGCTGCCGCACCAGTTTCTGAGACTCGGCAGCCTGCCGATTGGCATGACTCAGCTGGATCTCCATCTCATTAAGATCTCCCTCCATTTTCTTTCGCAACCTGGTAGCCTCATTTTTGGCTTTGGCTTCAGCATCCAATGTGGCCTGCATAGAATCCATGGCTCTCTGATGATTACGCCTGTAAGAAAAAAGAAAAGTGTTTTAGTACGAGGCACTTAATTCATTAGCCCGAGTGGTGTGGTGGCCTAGAGGTGGAGCTCTCGCCTCACAATAAGGAGGCTGTGAGTTCGGTCCTAGGTAAAGATATTTCTCTCTCTGGGCACAATGAGAATATGTCTGCTGAACAAAACTCCGCATTGGTGACAGGAAGGGCAGCCAGCCAGCAAATACTCAGCTCCATTCAGTTGCCCAGACTCCACCCTGCAAGGGATTACGGGGTCATTAAAAGATGATGATGACTTAATTCATTAGCCTATTAACATTGAACCATCAATGCGGCCTTGCTTTTTCAACAGTGCCTCTGAGAGTAGATTTCCTCACTTGTCATGAAAATTTCAGAAGATAATACCACTATGATTCATCCCATAAAGTATGTAACAGATTCTCCAATATGTCACATTTCTACCTTAAATTTTCAAACTCTTCATCTTTTTCTGCCAGTTTCCTATCAACATCAGCTTTGATCTGGGACAGCTCCAACTGGATGCGCAGGGTCTTGCTCTCCTCATGTTCCAGGGCTCCCTTAAGTCACAAAAAATATAAACAGTGATAAATCTCAACAGAAATTCGCTTCCCTTCAATGTGCTATATCCTGAATGTGGATTACTATCAACATTTCTGATCGTTGTTTTCCTTTTTAATTTTTTTTCTATTTTTTAAAGAGATCAATTCTCATAATGACTTCCATTGACAAAGCTATGGTTGTGATTGATGAAAATTAAATTAAAATTAAAGTCCAAACAACTGGACACAATATTACTTATCTGTGGATTAGGCAAACATCTTTATAATATCCAATAGTTCTCAGGCATTTGGAGATCTTTGTGGAAAATCTAGAAATACATTTTTCTGAGCTCTAGATGCCATGTCAGACCCAGATAAATGGTCTGCTTCTACTGTAGTTTTATTTATTGGGTTTTAAATACTGGATCAAAGACACATGGAGCAAGTAGCAAAAGGCAACAGCCAGACTATTGTTCTTGGACAATTGGATAATTGCTCTACTTAAATCATAATCTTTTTTTAAAAATCATGATTTGCTGAACAAACTGGTTTATGTAAAAGCAAGCCACTTACTCTTCATTATGTTTATACCAAGCCAATGTATACTTTCACAGTTCTGTCAATTGCTATTTCATTTTTACTTCATATTACACTATTCCCTTCACACCCAATTCTTTGCGGCCTCCATTGTAGTTGGGAAGTGATTTGGATACTATTCATATTGCTTGGTATATAGATCACAGTTAAATATTTATTGACTGGCATAACAAGCTGGTTCACATACTATGTTAAATCATAATCCACGGTTTACAGATCACTGCAATGAATGCATTCAATATGTTGAATCCAAACCAAGTAAAGCATAATATCTGCTGATATGTCAAGTTTAAATAATAGCAAGGCTTACCACAATCATTCAAGAGCTTACCTCAGCTTCCTCTAAGGCTGCTTGGATATCATTCTTTTCGGTTTCCAAGCCTTTCTTCAGTTTCTCAAGTTCATGTATGGTTTTTCCACTCATGCTAATTTGATCAGTTAGGTCCATTATCTCCTCTGAAGAGACCAAGACAAATATGATACACTTATTTGTAGTCTGGAAACCTGGGTAACCCCCACCTATTGTTTGCATTCTCTACTATATTCAAAATCAAATTTAATTTCTAACCTATTAGGTTAAACTTGGTTATGCCATCAGAGCAATCTCACGTCATTAGGGGTAATAGAAGGTTTTGATCACATTATGCCCATTGGTCTCCGGGTACAATTCAAGGTGTTGATCATCATCTTTAAAGCCCTACATGGCTTAGGACCAGGTTACCTCCGGGACCGCATTCTACCTCATACTTCCCTTCGACCGGTGAGGTCCCACAGAGTGGGTCTCCTCCAGATCCCGTCAACCAAACAATGTCGGCTGGCGGGGCCTAGGGGGAGGGCCTTCTCTGTGGGGGGCCCTGCTCTCTAGAACCAACTCCCCCCAGAGATACAAATTATCCCCACCTTGCTAGCCTTCCGAAAAGCCGTGAAGACATGGCTCTTCCTGCAGGCGGGGTTCTGAGACAACTTCATCCTGGTCTCCCCCATGTATGTAAGATTTTGTGTGTTTTTTAAAATGTATTTTAAATTGTTTTAAATTATATTGTTTAATGGTTCTTTAAATGTTGTACGCCGCCCTGAGTCCCCAGGGAGTAGGGCAGCATATAAGAATCCTAAATAAACAAATATGCTCCGTTCACTGGTTTATAGAATGCTATCATTTAATCCTACCTCTATTTGTACATTTTATATTAATAGAGTCACTTAAACAATCACCAAACTAGTATATCTAAGTGTTTTTTCTTTCCTTAATAATTATTAATGTCTAGGAAAAAGCAGTCAAAACTCACATCAAAGAAGGGAAATAGAGTAAATACTAAAACTCTGGATATTAGGTTTATTGGCTGAATTGGTCTTATATAGTTGGTTGAATGTAAGGTTTCATGTACACACAACTTGCTCCAAGGAGTACAAAGCATTTATCCTTTATTTAAAGTCCTATGAATTATACCCATATAGAGATAGCAACTGTACCAAGGTGACATGGTTATCTGGAAACAGAACATCAGTCTAACATTATCCAATGGGTTATGGAGCTACAATATTGATATCAGTCTTACAAATTTTAAAAAATACTGGCCCATCAATTTTCTACTCATTTTTTGATTTACTGGTTGGGATAAATAGATTATGACTACCAGTAAGAATGGGCAACCCACCTGTAACCTCTCCCAATCCCATCTTTGCAGCCTTCCCCCTGAAATTGCACCACAGAAATATGACTACAAACTTTCAGATTGCAAAAGGACAATTTCCCACTATATTTTGATAAACAAATCACCTCAAAATCAGAAAAAGAACCATCTTTGTTGTAAACCTTTCTCTGCCTGCTTGTATAGAAACCAATTCATATAGTCAAGTAATAAATTACGAACTGAATGTATAACAATCAAAATTCTGAGCCATGCTGAATTAGCTATGGATAAACATATTGACTTATTTTACAAAAAAGGCACAAAAGCAGCATATTAGAAAACTGATTTATTTCTTCTACTGTTTCTATCTTCTGGCCTTGTTCTATATTTCTGCTTCTGCCTTAAGGATAATTTTTTAAAAAAGTTATACTGTGCCATTTAGAAGTGATACAGTGTTGTTGATACCTTGCAAATTCTTGTTCTCTCGCTTGAGAGTCTCTAGATTCTCCAGGGACTCTTCATAGGCATTCTTGAGTTTGAAAAGTTCTGTGCTGAGGCTACGGGACTCTTTCTGAGAAGATTCCAGCTCTGCTTGCGTTTCCTCATATTTCTGTTTCCACTCAGCAATGATCCTGTCAAAACCACGTTGTTTCTTGTCCAAAGCAGCAGCAGCTGAGTTAGCTCTCTCCAGGTCAATGGACAGATCCTCTATTTCAGTCTGAAGACGATGCTTGGTTTTCTCCAGAGAGGAACATTTGGCATGGGCTGCTTCCACAGCCTCCTCTGCCTCTTGCAGACGGATGGCCAGCTTCTTCCTGAAATTTGCCAATCATCCTGATTAGATAGGGAAGGTATTGGAGCACACATTGGAGACAAAACTTCAGAAACCCTACTACTTTCATTGCATAGTGTCCTGCAACAAGTCCTAATATGGAATTTCCCACTGCTTTCACTGCAAAAATGTTAACAGGGATCGCTGTGATACCAAAGTTCTTCCCTCTATTATAGAATTTTGATTCTCAGAATATACTTAGTGTGAATGACTATTAGCAATAGCACTTAGACTTATATACCACTTCATAGTGCTTTACAGCCCACTCTAAGCAGTTTACAGAGTTCAGCATATTGCCCCCAACAATCTGGGTCCTCATTTTACCGACCTCAGAAGGATGGAAGCCTGAGTCAACCTTGAGCCAGTGAGATTTGAACAGCTGAACTGCTGAACTGCAGTGCTACACTTTAACGTGCTACACTTTAACCACTGCATCACCTCGGCTCTTCTTATTACAGGAACTCACTTGGCTTCCTCTAATTCCTCTGTTCTCTGAATGGCATCTGTTTCATATTTGGTCCTCCATTGGGCCACTTCAGCATTGGCCTTGGACAAAGAGCGCTGGAGCTCCCCTTTGGCTTCCACCTCCTCTTCATACTGCTCCCGCAGAAGGTCACAGTCATGGCGGGATGCTTGCAAAGCATGAGCCAAAGCATTCTTGGACTGAATAGTTGAAAAATGTTGGGATTAAAAAAAATCAATTATTTATCAAGCAGTTAATACTTCCAACTCTCTCCATGCCAAATAAAAATGGGATTGATATGTTCCCATAGATGCATTTTGACAAGCATTGAGGCCTGGCTTGCTGCTGCCTATTTATTGGATGTACTGTATATGCCCACTCCCATAATGACTCTATGAAGGTAATTATTTGTTAGGATAGCCATGGTTTATTAGAAGAATATGGATGTGTACAGTATACAGATCTGGTTTCTGCTGAACACAGAAATCAAAGACTATATATACTGTACCTAGCTATTCACATATTTGTTTCGTGTTTATATAGTCACCCATCTCCCAAAACATGACTTTGGGAAGCATACAATTTAAAAAACACTATCATTTTTTAACTCTTGATTTATTTTTCCTTCCACATTTTCAGATCAATGAAAATTTGGCTATTCTTATCTTGGCTTTAAGATGACAAGGCATCTGCCCAATGTTTATAGAGCCATTTTGTCTCATCAAGAATTGCTGATTCTTGCTTACTCACTAACATCATTTGAATGATATCAGCAAAGGAGAAAAATAAGTGCATATGTGGTAAGCAATCAGAATCTATAGTGTCTTAATGCAAAACAATTTCAAAAATGACAAGGCAAGATTGCTAATCTTCCTCAAATTGTACAATCTATTCAGAAATCCCCACTATTAAATTTCAAAGTAGTATAGAAGCTTTATTAATGGAGTAAAAATATATAGGGGATGCGGTGGCTCAGTGGCTAAGACGCTGAGCTTGTCGATCAGAAAGGTCAGCAGTTCGACGTTCGAATCCCTAGCACCGCGTAACGGAGTGAGCTCCCGTTACTTGCCCCAGCTTCTGCTATCCTAGCAGTTCAAAAGCATATAAAAATGCAAGCAGAAAAATAGGGACCACCTTGGTGGGAAGGTAACAGCGTTCCGTGCTCCTTCGGCATTTAGTCATGCCGGCCACATGACCACGGAATTGTCATCAGATAGTGCTGGCTCTTCGGCTTAGAAACTGAGATGAGCACTGCCCCCTAGAGTCGGGAACGACCAGCACATATGTGCGAGGGGAACCTTTACATTTACCTTAAAAATATACTATATCTAGACAGAACCCTTCTTTTTACTGCTTAATTCATATACTCTGAGATTTGGCCTGTTTTTTAAAACATCAGTCTGAATCCATGAAAATCAGCTGCTCATTATCACAGATCTAACCTCTATATGTTTAAATAATCACCTTGGTCTCTTCTTCTAGCTGCCTTTTGAGTTCCTCAATGGTTTGGGTAAAGGAAGTTTTGCCCCGACTCAGCTGGTTTATAAGAGATTCTTTCTCTTCAAGGAGCCGACTAAGTTCACCTGATTTTGTAAAAAATATATATATACATATCACGGTCAAATTTGTTCATCATAGTACTCATAGTTTTCAATTGCTTTGGTATCAAAACTAGACACAGTAAATTTCAGGATTGGTCCTGACTTCCAAGGGATATTCTGTGAGTTCAACAGAAAAATCAAAAAAAATTTCTTTTCAAGAAAGTGAAACTAGTTGATATGGAATCAAAGCTGTTCTTATATTGTACATGGTTCTTGGTTACTCTGCCATGTTTGCTGTTGTCATCCCAGGCTTTATGCTGTCAGATCAGTTAATAACTCATCTTTTCTTAGCTAATCATTAAGAAATGTTAATGAAACAATCATAGCAAATGTGCCCTATGAGAGGTTAATAAAATACAGTAGTTTTCATTATTAATCATGCTGGCCAAGATGGCCGGCAATTGTATTTTATACAACTTTCTCCCCTAAAAATCTCCATCAGTGAGCCATTCTGTGGCTGAGAAACCACACATTATGCTCAAATCCAATACACAAAGATTTCTCCACAACTTCTGCTAATCATAGGTTCAAAAGAGAACAACATTCGTATATCTCTGATAATTTCAAAAGATAGCATTTCCATGATAGATCACCGTGGCTGAAATTCCCTCTTCTACCCACTTCTGGAATTGCACAAATTTCCTCTTTTGTTTGTCTGTTTTTTGTACCAAATCACATTTCCTCAGTGTTCTGCAGCAGTTTTAGTTCTTCAAATGCCATAAGGTACTGTATATCAAGTATTAACATCAATGATCAATGCTCTACTACTAGATTGATTTAATCTTGGGGAGACCCATTACAGCTGCAATTCAAAGGTAAAAACTGCTCTGATAGATTTGACAGCTTAGTCTTTTCCCAGGGTCTATAAAGTGCTTGTATAACATACCACTTTCAGTCTGCAGTCTCCCACGCTGGGTGCTCACTTCAGCCAGCTGACGTTGGAGCTCATCCACTTTTGATTTGGCTTCACTTAGCTGATCCTCATATGTCCGGCAGAGTTTCTCAGCATTTGCCTGTAACAGGAAGAAAAGGTTTGGATACATCCTGGAATTCTCTAAGAATTAAATAATCAAGGAACAGGTCCGGTCTAGATTAAGAATTCTACTTCATGGTTCAGGCTTTGGTGTTATAGCAATAGCACTTAGACTTAGACTTAGCACTTAGACTTATATACTGCTTCATAGTGCTTTACAGCCCTCTCTAAGCGGTTTACAGAGTTCAACATATTGCCCCCAACAATCTGGGTGCTCATTTTACCCACCTCGGAAGGATGGAAGGCTGAGTCAACCTTGAGCTGGTGAGATTTGAACAGCTGAACTTCAGCTAGCAGTCAGCTGAAGTAGCTTGCAGTGCTGCACTCTAACCACTGTGCCACCTCGGCTCCTAATATATATTCATATGGCATGTCTGTTAGCTTCCCAATTGAATGCAGAACTGGAATGTATGAGGTATTCTAAGAAGAGTTAGCTACTGTTTTTTTCCATCAGTCATTCAGAGTCCTGATCAGTAAAAGAAACTACTGGAATGCAGTGAAGATAAGGCATTCAGAAAGTGGAAAGGACAGTTATTGAAATATAGTGTCTGGTTTCTGCATTAGATAAATCTGATCTGTACTTCCAAACTGAGGGAAGACTCTCATCTTTTTTTATCATAACAATTCTTTATTAGGGAAAATTAAATTTTGCAGTTTCTATAATTAATGTCAATTGATGTTTTTAAAAAACAAAAACAGATTTATTTGTAGCTTTGTATCATTTGTTCTGCTTATGTTAGTCCGAAGGTTGGCTAAAATCATGCTGAGCCAAAATCTGTTTTCAGTCTGTATTCTGAGATTATTTAACTATTACGACACTTTTTTTACCAGGTCTGCTGGGTTTTTTTTTTACAGCCATTAAGTCTAGAAACTTGATGAGAAGACAAATGTTCTCAATACTTTGTCTTTTGCATCAAATATATGCTTTTTAACATTTCAAAAGTACCTTTCAAAAGACTTTCAACCGCGTGAAGACTGGGGGATTTCCCGATATACTTCTGATTTTAATAGGCGCTCTGTGTGACGGCGATTTTTGGGATAGCTATTTGCAATCTAGCACCCGATCGCGAGGGAACGCTGGGCGGTCCAAAGAAGATCGATTTAATGATTGTAAGAACTGTGGGAACTGTGAGAACTATTACCACTTAATTTTAAAGTGCCTGGCCGCCCAACAATCTTCCAGACGGGGGCTGGTTCAATCCGACACTTTGGTGCCTTTGCTGGGTGCGGCCGCTGCCTCCGTGATCAGCACGACATTGTTTGTCTGGCGGCGTGGCTGCCGCGACCACGATTGCGAGGCCTCTTTTAATCAAAGCAACTCTATTTGCCTGTGGGGACTTTGCTTGAGGGGACTTTTCTCGTGTTTCATCTATTGCGTCAGCTGTTTATCATCTTTGCTGTGGTATCCTCCATCTGGGATGTGGCTTCTATCATTCCGATGAGCAGCGTTCTGCATTTGGTGTTATCGGCGCCATTTTTGTTCCCACAAGGTTGCTGACGGCTGAGACCAAATATAAGGCCCTGTGTAGTCTCACGAGGACATATGTGAGGAATGCGAAAGCTTCACTAAGAACTATTACCAGCCTTGGGGTAGATGTCTGGAAGAATGGAACAGCTAATGAAAAAACTGAAAGAACTAACTTTTAAACTAGTTGGGAGGCTGGCACATTTGCACCCCCATATATTGAAATTGTTTTTACCCTTGCTTGTTTTATATTTTATATTTTTATCTCACCTCTGGGGGGGGGATTATGTATGGGTTATGTGTGTGAGTTGGATTAGGGTTGATTGGGTTGATACGAATGTAATTTTTTATAGATAAAATCTGAGGGAATGAGTGAGTCCGGGGCTGGGATCCTGCCCCCCTCTGCTAAGTGTGGAAACAGAAGCGGAGGGAGGTGCGGGACCAACCCCGGGCCCAGTATGAGTGGAGTGTATGGCCTGTCGGAAGAATGGGAGACCAGCGGGGGAGGGGAGGGGATCTCTGGTGGTAGTGGGAGTAGGAGCATTACGGTCATAATAGGGAGGGGTAGGTATGGCGGGAGCAGAGGGGTAGGCCGCTCTCGGGGAACGAGGATTCGCTGTTTACAAGCGATTCCTTGTTCTGACCCCTCTGATATGGTTCCATCTAGCTCAGCCCGAGTACCTGGTAACCATGGATGTCAGGGCCCCGGGCTCAAGCTGCTGCTGTTGAATGCCAGGTCGATTACGAACAAGGCCCCCCTTGTACGGGATTTAATTCTGGAAGAGGGGGCTGACCTGGCATGTATTACTGAAACCTGGCTGGGCCAGGAGCGGGGGTTCCCCTCTCCGAGATGTGCCCGGGTTTTCAGTTCAGCATCAGCCGCGACCCCAGGGAAGGAGTGGAGGAGTGGCTATTATAGCTCACCAGAACCTTTGCCCTCGAAGGAGCCCTGCCCCGGAGATTGTTGGGTGTGAGACGCTCCTTCTGGAGTTGGACTTAGGGATTCAGGTGGGCCTTCTGTTAACCTTCTGTTGCCTTCTAGCTGCGTTACAAAGGCCCTGCCTGTTCTGCTTGAGGCGGTTGCGGGGCTGGCGATTGAGTTCCCCAGGTTGATGGTGCTGGGGGACTTTAATCTGCCATCGCCCGGCGAAGCCTCAGGGGCAGTCCAGGAGTTCATGGCTTCCATGAAAACCATGGACCTGACCCAAGTAGTTCAGGGTCCGACTCATGAGAGAGGTCACACGCTAGACCTTGTGTTTCTCTCGGGGCAGTGGAGAGATGATCTGAGGTTGAGGGGTTTAGTCACAGTACCCTTGTCGTGGTCAGATCATTTCCTTCTGAGGATGGATTTCATGGCACCACTCCTCCACCGCAAGGAGGCAGGACCAATTAAGTGGTTCCACCCCAGGTGCCTAATGGAACCCGAGGGATTCCAGAGGGAGCTTGGGGAAATACCTGAATCCCTGGTACACAATTCGTCCAAGGCCCTTGTAGCCACCTGGAATCGGGCGGCGGCGGGGGCCTTGGATCATATTGCGCCTTTGCGGCCTCTCCGTGGTAGCAGATCCAGGAGGGCTCCTTGGTTTACCGAGGAACTCCGGGAGATGAAGCGCCAAAAGAGACGCCTAGAGCGACGATGGAGATCTAGTAAAGCTGAGTCTGACTGGACACTTTAAAGAACTTTCATTAAGTCTTACTTAGTGGCGATACGGGCGGCAAAATGTTCGCATTTTCCGCCCTTATTGTATCCGCTGACTCCCGCCCAGCTGCCCTGTTTAGGGTGACCCGCTCCCTCCTAGCCAAGGAGGGTGGCGAAGATCCCTTGCAGGGCAGAGCTGAGGAATTTTCTCGGTTTCTGGTGGATAAAGTCACTCAGATTCGGACAGACCTGGACTCCGATTGGGCAGTACAGGCCGAGGTGACAGGGGCAGGCCTTAGTCCTGTTATATGGGAGGAGTTTGAACTGGTGACTCCTGATGATGTAGACAAGGCCATAGGAGCAATGAGTTCCGCCACTTGTTCATTGGACCCGTGTCCCTCCTGGTTGGTTTCGGCCACCAGGGAGGTTTCACGCGGCTGGCTCCAGGCGTTGGTCAATGCTTCTCTGAGAGAGGGGTCTGTCCCGTGGCCCTTAAAAGTCGCGGTGGTAAGGCCCCTCCTCAAGAAGCCTTCCCTGGACCCAGCGGATTTAAAGAACTTCCGTCCGGTCTCCAACCTTCCCTTCGCGGGGAAGGTTGTAGAGAAAGTAGTGGCACTCCAACTCTTACGGCTGTTGGATGACACTGATTTTCTGGATCCCTTTCAATCGGGTTTCAGTCACGGCTACAGTACGGAAACGGCTTTGGTCGCTTTGGATGACCTCTGGCGAGCCTGGGATGGTGGTTATTCCTCCATCCTGGTGCTACTTGACCTCTCAGCGGCTTTTGATACCATTGATCATGGTATCCTTCTGCGTCGTCTCGGCGAGGTGGGAGTGAGCGGCACTGTACTACAGTGGTTCTCCTCCTACCTCTCTGACAGGACGCAGTCGGTGTTGACAGGGGGGCAGATGTCGAGCCCTAGGCCCCTACTTTGTGGGGTGCCGCAGGGCTCGGTCCTCTCACCCATCCTGTTTAACATCTACATGAAACCATTGGGTGAGATCATCCGATGACACGGGGTGAGGTATCAGCAATATGCTGATGATACCCAGTTGTACATCTCCACCCCGTCTCAATTCAGGAAGCCGTCGACGCAATGTGCCGCTGCCTGGACAATGTTAGGGTCTGGATGGGGAAGAACCGGCTAAAGCTCAACCCTGACAAGACCGAGTGGCTATGGATATTGCCTCCCAAGGAGTCTGTCAATTGTCCCTCCTTGGTTCTTGGGGGAGAGAAATTAACTCCCTCAGAACAAGTTCGCAATTTGGGTGTCCTCCTAGACCCACAGCTAAAATTGGAGCAACATCTTTCAGCTGTGGCTAGGGGGACCTTTGCACAGGTTCGCCTAGTGCACCAATTGCGACCCTTCTTGGAGAGGGAGGTGCTACTCACAGTCACCCACACCCTTATCACCTCCCGGCTGGATTACTGCAATGCGCTCTACATGGGGCTACCCTTGAAAAGTATCCGGAGACTACAATTGGTGCAAAATGCAGCTGCGCAAGCCGTGGTGGGTGTGCCCAGGTACACCCATGTAACACCTGTCCTCCGCCAGCTGCATTTGCTGCCCATTAGTTTCCGGATCCAATTTAAGGTGTTGGTCGTTACCTTTAAAGCCCTACATGGCTCAGGGCCAAGCTACCTTCGGGACCGCATCCTGCCGCATACCTCCCTACGACCGGTTAGGTCCCACAGAGTTGGTCTCCTCCAGGTCCCATCGACCA
The DNA here is from genome assembly GCA_023053685.1 of Diadophis punctatus similis. Lineage (NCBI taxonomy): Eukaryota > Metazoa > Chordata > Lepidosauria > Squamata > Dipsadidae > Diadophis > Diadophis punctatus. The sequence continues at coordinate 25,334,203 of JALIGW010000003.1, forward strand.
AACAATGTCGGGTGGCGGGGCCTAGGGGGAGAGCCTTCTCTGTGGGAGCTCCCTCCCTATGGAACCAACTCCCTCCGGAGATCAGGGTCATCCCCACCCTGCTGGCCTTCCGTAAAGCAATAAAAACTTGGCTCTTCTGGCAGGCGGGGTGAAAGTGAGACTGAGTAGATTATCCCAGGGTCTCCCCCTTTAGTTATGAATGTTGGATATCTTCTTTTAATTTTTATATTTTTTAAATTGTTATATGTTTTATTGTAATGGATTTGACATGCTGTCAGCTGCCCAGAGTCCCCCGGGAGTTGGGCGGCATACAAATCTATTAAATTAAATTAAATTAAATTAAATTAAATTAAATTAAATTATATATTAGAATTATATATGTCTTCACATGTAGCCAGTTCCAATGGGACTGTGCAACCATCATGGTTGGCTGGGGAATTTGGAGAGTTGAAATCAACACATTTTAAAGTTGCCAAGTGTGAGAAAGACTGATCTAAGCAGAAAAGCAAGAACTAGCATAGTGCAAAGGGTTGACACGAAGCCCAAAATAGCAACTGTGGGAGGAATAAACTCTTCATCATACTGATCGCTCTTATACGAGACATTTACCACACAATAACTGTCCACTGCCATGCATTAATACACAAACAATAAGTTTTAATTGAATTCCACAGGACTCAACCATTCACCTTGTTCTTTGTGAGGTAATCAATGTTGGAAGCTAGATCATCCACTTCCATCTTCAATTCGCTCTTCTCCTTTTCTAGCTTTTGCTTCACGCGCTGCAAGTTGTCAATCTGCTCCCCCAGTTCAGCCACTGAGTCAGCATGCTTCTTGCGCAGGGTGGCAGCAGTTGACTCGTTCTGCAAGGTGGCTTCTTCCAGGTCCCTGCGTAACTTCAAGAACTCTGCTTCACGTTTCTTGTTCAGCTCTATTTGGCAGGCTGTGGCACCACCTGCCTCTTCAAGCCGCTCACTCAGCTCTTCCAGCTCATGAGCTACTTCAGCTCTTTGCTTCTCCACTTTGGCTCTGGCAGCTCGTTCTGCCTCAAGCTCCTCTTCCAGCTCCTCAATTCGAGCCTGTAAGGAGATAACAAATGACAAAAATCTGTCCTGTTTCTGCCGGCGTTGCTTACACCTTTTCTACCTGGACTTTCGCCAACATATGGATCACGTTAACCCTAGATGACCAGAATATTCAGAGTATACTGCAGTGGACTACTTAAAAATCCTCATTAGCTACATGGAATGTTTACCCATTTTGACTTTTGCTATAAATAATGTGCTGGAGAGGGGGGAATACTTCAACTTTTCTTTCAATTGTATTATTTTGTTCCAATGAATGAATTTTGTTCCAATGAAAGCCATGTTACCCTGTTATTGTTGCTACTGTAATCCCATTTTCATCACTCCCTTTCCAGTTAATGTCTCTTTTTATTCCTGACAATATTGCATGGAACGGGAACTTACTGAACTGCAATTTTCTGAACCTCTCACCATTTGTTACAATGACTGTGTCTCCTGCAAACTGAAACTAAACAAGATAGGAAGAATCACCCGTTCAATGAATTTTTGATGTCATTCGCATGATGAAGGATTGCTGAAGGTAACTAAGTCAAGATATAGAGTCTGATTACCAACTGTATGTCCCAAATCTAGAGCAAAATTATATTTTGTTTCCTTTCTTCATGACCCCAGATTCTGAAGTTCATTGGTGCTAGTAGGTACTGATAGAAAAGAATATCTGTAGTTCAAAGTTGAAAGAGAGTCCGAGAGTCCTTGGTGCTCTCTGAGCTTGTTGTTTTCTTGCAGATGTTTATTGCCAAACTAGGTAAAATCATCAGTGCACAAGCACCAAGGACTCTTCAGTCCTCGTAAGTCTTTCACAGGGAAAAGTGGCTTCAGGGTTTTGCAGCTCCCCTTATAACAATTGATCAGATTATTGGTATATAATCAGACAAATGGATTTAACATAAAAGCATTAAATAGGTACAGAGGAAGGTTCTCATAATTTATTTTATTTCTCTTTTGTATGGAGTAGGGTTGAGGGATTGTTTCCCCCTTTAGGACCAACAGCTGATTGAGGAAGATAAGCAGTCCTTTTCTCATTGTTCTCAGTGTTGCAAGATCAGCAAAAAAAGAAAAAACTATCTTCAGACTGCTTTTGAGGGACTAGGAATAGAAATTATGGCACTATGGCAACCCTTGAAGTAACCCAACTAAGATGGTCCGTCTGCGGCCTCCATTTAAACCTATATATACTGTATTTACCTGGAGTTCTTTAATTTTTTTCTGCAGCTGAATTGCAAGAAGCTGTTCATCTTCAATTCTTGAATTTAACTGGTTCGTTTCGAAGTCTTTCCTATGGAAAAAGAAATAAATGGAACTTGTGCATCTTATACTCATGATGTTTGATTATATGAATGGTGGAATAAAAGGAGAGCCAAGAATAAGTGATATCGGGAAAATTGGAAGATTTAAAAAATTGTATAAAATTTGATTCTTTTCAAAAAGAAAAATATAAAGGAATTTTATGTAAATAGTTCAACAGGATAATCTGTCATGTACATAACTTTTACGTATTTAGGTCTTTGTTATGTCCTGTTGTTTGTATGTTTGTTTGTTTTTAATTGTTCTTTAAATAAAAAATATATTTTAATTTTAAAAAATGATGTTTGATTCTTTAACTAATGTGATCATTTGTGAAGTTCTTATTGCTCTCTTGCAAACAACCAAGCTCAGAAAGCAACAAGGACTCACTCCACAGTTCAACCCTGAGCTACATGTAGTCTCTTCTAAATAAATAAATAAATAAATAAATAAATAAATAAATAAATAAATAAATAAATAAATAAATAAATAATAGTATTCACTTTAAGGTCTGGGGCAAAAAGGAAGATTGTTTGCCTCTTGCTTCTGTTTTTCTTGAAGGCAAGTTAGCATGCTAAATAGCTGCACTTCAAAACCTTTTCTCTATTCTTCTAACCTTTCTGAATGAAACTTTTAATTGAAAATCACTACAAGCAAGAGAGGCAAGTCTTAATTAACAATAAGTATTTAAGTTTCTCAGAAATCAGTAGTGCATAACATTATCTTTTGGCTGTTGTCCCAAACTGAGTATTTCTCCTGCAAGCAAAATTTTCACAGTGTCTTTTGTTAACAACTGAATTATTACGTATACCAAACTGAACGCATTTCCTGAAATATCTTAGTGTGGAGATGTACTCCAGTTCTTGTTTATGATCTTCCTAAGAAGCAGTGATGAAACAGACATCTTTGCAGCTGTTTGTTTTTCAAATCATATGAATCTTTATGAGCTTGTCAATGAACTCTAAAACATATACTCTATTGCATCTCTCTTTTTCTTTTCATGTGCATTTGAACAATGCCTCATATACAAGAGCTATCTTCTCAAGATGGCTTTAGGCAATGCAGTAGAAGAATAATTCTTTTTAGTCTTTTAGTATTGCTTCAAAGTTCTAAAGTGGAATAAGAGTGATTAAAATATTAACAATAGCAGTACTTGATTCATAATATATTCTGCCATTAGATTAATGCAAAGAAAGCATTAAAGTGAATGGTAAAGTAAAAGTAAAGAGAATATTATATAGAGAACATTATTTAGAGAGCCAATTTGGTTTAGTGATTAAGGCATCAGACTAGAAAGTGGGAGGCTGTGAGTTCAAGTCTTGGCTTAGCCATGAAAGCGAGCTGTTGACTTTGGGCCAGTCACTCGCTTTCAACCCAACCAGTGGTGGGTTCCTACTGGTGTGATCCGGTGCATAGCTCCGGTAGGGAGCGGCCAATTGCGCAATTTGCGCACGACCGCTCTGGTGCCGTCTTCACCGGTCCGTCGCACACATCACCATCTTTTTTAAAGAATTTTTGGGCTTTTTTGATTCTGCGCATGCGCGGAAGCAAAATCGCACCGAAATCTCACACACGCGCGTGTCCCCTTGCAAGATTTTGGCGCGATTTTGCTTCCGCGCATGCGCAGAAGCAAAATCACGTGAGGGGGCATGTGCGTGTAGTGCGCACGCGCACACGACACATGGAGATGCACCCGCAGCACACCGGTATCGGTAAATTAGCAACCTGCCCCTGAACCCAACCCCCCTCACAGGATTGTTGTGGGGAAAATAGAAGGTGGAAGGTTTGTTGGATATGTTTGCCGCTATAGGATATAAATAAATACATCAAAATAAAACAGATAGCAGAGTATGCATAATGTGATTTGGTGGTCTAAATGTCTATTTACCATTTTGAGAAACATGCTTACTTTTTGAGTTTCTCCTCAAGTTGCTGCTTATCATTCTCCAGATCCATCACAGATTCTTGTGTTAGTTTTAAATCACCTTCTAGCTTGCGCTTTGCTCTTTCCAGGTCCATCCGTATCTTCTTTTCTTGCTCTAAAGCACTCTCCAGCTGGAAAGCACAAAAACCATGAAATAGTAGAAAAAATGCACATCATTGAAAAATGGACAGAGGTATCAAAAATGCTACAGGGGCTCCTAAAGAAAGGATATGGGGTTGCATCTAGTTATAACACTACAGGTTGTCCACCCATGACATACTACATAATAAGACTAGACATGAGCTCTTCCGTTGTGATGGTCCATTGTCGTGTGTTAACTCACATCATCCACTTGCTGTTCCAGCTTGACTTTAGCCTTGGTTAGAGTATTGACTTTGTCTTCCTCAACTTGAAGGTCATCCAAAGCTTGTTGGTGGGCCTCCTGTAGTGCCTTTTTTTCCTTGGTTAACTTAGCAATGACCTCATCCAAAGCAGCCATTTCTTCAATCAGGTTTTTCACCTAGGATATGATTGGATAGATTAGAGCAGAGGTCTTCAAACTTGGCAACTTTAAGGCTTGTGGACTTAAACTCCCAGAATTTTCCAGCCAGCATAGCTGGCTGGAGAATTCTGGAAGTTAAAGCCCACAAGCCTTAAAGTTACCAAGTTTGGGGACCCCTGGCTTACAGGGATATATTCATAACACGGCAGAATGAAAATCTAAACAAAAGTGTAAAGCTAACCATATTAGTTCCAGATTTTGTTCAATAGTGGTTTTTTATGATCAACAGAGAATGTGTGTCATTATGTCTCAACCTTCCCAATAATCTACACCAAAAATGCATTATTTCTGCTATTTCAGATTGAAAAAAAACAGAACTTTCTCTTGCTGGTAATATGCTTCCGAATCCTATGAAGAACTGAAATAGCTTAGTGCTCTTCAGGGATTTACCTGAGGTGTAAATTAATCTCTATAGATTAAAGATTTTCAACTGTTACAGCTAGATATGCATTTTTATGCAGTATGTGAGCAATCAAGACTGTTTGTTTGTTTATTTATTTATTTATTTTGTGAGATTTATATACCGCCTCACAGTGCAAGCACTCTCTAAGCGGTTTACACCAGTAAGCAATGTATATTTATATTGCCCCCAACAATCTGGATCCTCATTTTACCTACCTCGGAAGGATGGAAGGCTGAGTCAACCTTGAGCTGGTGAGATTTGAACCGCTGACCTGCGGATCACAGTCAGCTAAAGTGGCCTGCAGTACTGCACTCTAACCGCTGCGCCACCTCGGCTCTTATGCCTTTATTGTTATTTTCCCCAGTTTTTCTCACCTTGTTTTCTGTGGCATGCTTCTCCTTCTCCACTTTGGCCAGGGTGATCTCCAGGTCATCAATGTCTTTCTTCAGTTCAGTACACTCATCCTCCAGTTTTCGTTTTTTAGCAGTCAGCTCAGCATTCATTTCCTCTTCATCCTCCAGACGCTCCACCAGTTCTTTCACTTTGGCTTCTAGCTGAATTTTGGTCTTAATCAAGAGGTCACACCTGTCCTCTGCATCAGCCAAATTATCTTGCTCCTGTGAAGAACATCCAAAGCAGCACTTTACCACTCTAATGGTTGTTAGTAAAAGCTTAAAACTGTACATAGATGTATGAAAATGAATGTTAACAGCTACGATTATTTTATAGGTTGCTGTCCTTTATGGACATTTAAAAAGTGACTCTCACTTTTGATTAATATTGATTGTTTCCTGATTGCTTACTTGAACCCTATGACAACCATTCTTGACAAATGTATCTTTTCTTTTATGTACACTGAGAGCATATGCACCAAAGACAAATTCCTTGTGTGTCCAATCACACTTGGCCAATAAAGAATTCTATTCTATTCTATTCTTCATTTGAGTGCCTTCATCTTTCCCCTGGAACAAAAATCTGGCCCATTCATTTTGTGAAAGTTTAATTCATAGGTACAGCGTTAGAAATGCTGTAGACATATACGCCTAGTTCTACCACTGAATATGAAGTGGTCTTATAGCTTTAGAACAAAAGTGTCAAACAAGTGGCCCGCGGGCTGGATATAGGCCACGCCCACCCCAGCTCCACGAAAGGAAAAAAGTAACGATATGTCACGTGACGGCAACGTGACGCCGCGAGTTTGACACTCATGCTTTAGAACATCTATTAAGTATGTAAAAGAATATCTGTCTGTAAATGTTCACAGTCATATTCAATCCAAGCTTCCACGTAGAACATGCATTCAATGCCTAAGCTCATAAGTTACTCACTGCTTGAAGCTGTAGAGACAAATCATTCTTTTCCTGGATTATGCTGACTTGTTTCTCTTCCAGTTCCTTCCGTTTAGCTTCTGACTTCTCCAGAGCTTCCTTCAGTTTCTGGAATTCCTCTTTGAGGTTAGCCATGTCTTTCTCAGTCTGAGCTGACTTGAGGAGAGGCTTGATTTTAAAGAAGAGTTTCATCCAAGACCAGTTTTTCACAGCATTAAAAGCACGGATGTTCCACTGGATGGTGTAGAGTGCCTCTCTGTGAGGAATTAACAAAAAGTATTGAAAACGGAAAGCTATGGGATCAGAGGAAGTTCATCTATTCCTCTGTCTAAACTTATGAAGAAACTGAAGATTCTGGGAGGAAAATGGAGAGAGAAAGAAATTGAAAATACTGTGCTGTAAATTATATGCCAATTTTTTAAAAAAGATCTTTAATGTTGCTTCTCCTTCTGAAAAGTAAAATATTGTTATTGAAATTTACAGGTACAGTAAAGAGAAAGGTACCTCCCTCACAGAGATGTCTCACTAATCAATAAAATTCATAATATCCCAATGGATAACATGAAGCAAACGGTTGCAAACATCTCATGGTCTGCGAAATAAAATTCTTCGTCTGAATATATATGTGTACGTATGTGTGTGTGTGTGTGTGTGTGTGTGTGTGTGTGTGTGTGTGTAATTGTAGTCTTAATGATGTGAAATTTTAAATATCCATATTCAATATTTCCTTCATAAATATATTTGTATGCAAAGGAATAATTTATAAGAAATTACTTTGATCTTATAATTACAATGGAGATCCTATGTTAAGTAAAACTCCTTAACTATATGAAAAATCAAAACTCATGAATTTCAAGCATTAATTTCTCAGCCAATGCTATTTCTGATACATGAGATTGTTCTGGTTTTATTACTAGAAATTTTTAGGCTAACAATAAACAATAAATGAATTGTTATTTTACATAATTATATATGCCTTCAGAAAATGAATAAAGTTGCACTAGAAATAAATACCAATTAATTTAATCTGCAGAGGTAATTTTGTTGTTATACCTTCTGGTGATGATTAACTTGTATTCAATTCGCATAAGGCGCCCACGCATCCTCGCCTGCAGGAGGGTGATAATCTTAGCCAGCCGTTCATCTCGCATCTCTTCCAGTAGACCCAGCAAACCAGCTTTGAAAAATACCTGAAATATTTATTATATACTAAAGATGGAATTGATTTCATGTTGATTTTGAATCATACATTTCAACAATTCTGAAGAATAATTCCCTTGTGCCAACTGTTTGCAAATAGTTTTTGAGTAATTAATCAATTATAGTTAGAAGATATACTAGGCTTAATTCGCCATGTGAGTGAGTGACTAGGCTTAAGTCACTCACTACTTTGAGATTCTAAAATAGTCCTATTCAGAAACAAAATATTTCTAAATTTTATATTATATTTTATTTCCTTATGAAGTCTTTTAATTTATTTTTTGCTTATATATTTTCATTTCAGCTTTCTTCTTTATGGTAGATGGTACATAAAGAAGTATCTTCTTTATGGAAGATACTGAATATAAGGTATATGAAGCTAACACTCAAGAAAGAAAACTATATTATATAAAAGGAACAATACAAATCTTAGTTTAGACATAGATATTGTGTTCATCCTCAGCATTTTTCCGTCATGGTAAAATCAACTCATTCATTCATAAATGCTACTTGCACAACAAATACCTTGGTATGTCCAAACTTATATTGGGTGTGGTCAATGTCCAAGGAAAGCAACAGTTTTTCTGTGGCCTTCCTGCTATCTACAAATTTGTCATCGGGTATTGCAGCTGGGTTCAAGATACGATAACTAGGAGGCAAGATTAACAGTTGAAGGAATAGATGTTTAGAATCATGAGAATTTCTTCATGTAAGCTGCTTAGATTCTAAAACAATTTACTTGGTAAAGAAAGATCTGGAAAACCATGATTTTATTGGAGTGAAGAATTAAATAATACATTAAAAGATGGGGATTATTATACCTTATATGCAGTTGATAGCTCACTATGATTTTCATAGGTCACTAATCTTAAATATTTGTTTAGGTTATTGTTAATGAAGCTGAATATGCCTGTTTAATGCAATATAAACTTCTCCACGTTTTTAACATCCTTTTTAAAAAGTACCAAGGGATGATTGCAGGACTGGGGGCAAAAAAGTCAAGGTTGCAGTATGATGGTACAATCAAAGATCCACATATTTTTATATACTTTGCACATGAAACACATTTAAAAACAGGCAGTGTTTCAATTGCACCGTACCAGTTGCCATTTTGATGTTTTTTACCATACCCCATTGACATCTCTGAAAATATACTACTCTCTATACAATTATTGTATAGAGTATATGACCAGGTGTGGTATTCACTTATCTTCCCTATCAGTTCGCAAATGTGAGCGCACGTGTGGTACCTCCACACATATGCACTGCCTCCCGGTATGAGCTTTACTACCTCGCGTGCCTTCCGTGCATGCGCCCAGCCTCGAAAACGTGGCTAAATAGGATGGCATTAGGTCCGGGCAGGTGGGCGGGGGCAGGCCCACCCACAGTCACTGCTACTGGTTCTCCCGAACCGGTCTGAACCAGCTGATAATACCTCTGTATATGACTCCATATGAAGGCTGCATGTTGTCCACAAGTAACACAGTGGGCTAAATAAGCTCCCATTCACTGGACACTTTCCAGAAATGGATAAAAACCATCTATTTGGAATGTTGTAATCCAGGGAGTTGAACTGGATAGGCTCCAATGACTCTACTGCTTCTATTAAATCAGGGTTCCCCAAACTTTCTGGCTTTGTGGACCAGCAAGAGAGGGGGGGAGGGGGGGTGGTTTTGTGTGAGCGGCTGGCAAGCGTGCCTATGCACAGCTCCATTTGCAAAAGTGACATGCAAGCGCACCCACCACTCACGCAAATCAAGCTTGTGTGTACGTGCTTGTCCACTGCTCATGCAAGTGCGGATGCACGTGCACAAGCATGCTTGTCTGCCGTTTCCATAGGCCGGTTGCAAACATCTCATGGCCTGCGAAATAAAATTCTTTGTCTGAATATATATGTGTACGTATGTGTGTGTGTGTAATTGTAGTCTTAATGATGTGAAATTTTAAATATCCATATTCAATATTTCCTTCATAAATATATTTGTATGCAAAGGAATAATTTATAAGAAATTACTTTGATCTTATAATTACAATGGAGATTCTATGTTAAGTAAAACTCCTTAACTATATGAAAAATCAAAACTCATGAATTTCAAACATTAATTTCTCAGCCAATGCTATTTCTGATACATGAGATTGTTCTGGTTTTATTACTAGAAATTTTTAGGCTAACAATAAACAATAAATGAATTGTTATTTTACATAATTATATATGCCTTCAGAAAATGAATAAAGTTGCACTAGAAATAAATACCAATTAATTTTTTCTAAGTCTCAGACACTTTAAAACCAACTAGAGTAACTAAATGGGCATTACTGCCAGAAATAGCATTAAATATAAGTTTACTATACTCTATCTAGCTTTAAAAGATTGTCATTTAAGGATTTTTGATGATTTCCCAAAATATATATGATAGTTCTAATCTGACATTAAATTCATTTAACTTTAATTACCCAAACCAAACCACAATGCTCAGACAATTTTACTATTTACTCTTCCTTCTTTTCAGAGAATTCTTGGAAATGCAGTTTTGTTGTTAACAGTTAGACTCTATTTATTCTGGGGTCCTGGCAGTAAAACAAGAATAAAAGAGAAATAAATGTGTAGTATTTATTTATTATGTGTAATCTTACCCAATGGGATTGGCCCGTACCCCTTATGCCAGCAGACGAGGCATGCTACGGGTCCTGTCAGCCCGATTATTCTGGCTGGTGGGGTTCAGGAAGAGGGCCTTCTCTGTTGTTGCTCCTGTCCCCTGGAACATCTTGGCCCCCAATGTGAGGTTGGTCCCAACCCTCCTATCTTTTTGTAAGGGCCTAAAGACGTGGCTCTGCCAGTCGGCTTGGGGCCCAGTGGGAGAACAGCGCAATGGAGGTGGTTGGTTGAGTAATAACAAATCCCACCTCCCCCCAACTCCATCCCTGCCGTCCCTATGTGTCCTTGGTTTTAATGTCTGATTTTAACTTTTTATATTTTAACTCTATATGTAACAGCAAGCCACCCAGAGTTACCCTACAGTAAGATGAGCAGCCAATAAATTTTATAAATAAATAAATAGTAGGATATTTTCAGAAATCCACACTTTCTTCCAATGGCTAGATTCCACAACTTTACCACCTACTTAATGTTCCTAGCAGGAGAGAAATGCTAGTATCTTTACATAGGAAAGAAGAGGACTGGTTACCGCTGCTTGAAGTCAGCATAGAGGATCCTATTTGGAAACCCTTTCCTACAGATGCGAATGCCCTCAAGGACGCCATTACACCGCAGCTGATGCATCACCAGGAAAGGGTCCATGGCTCCTGTACGGGGGGGGGGGGTGTAAAGAGAAGGTGTCTTCAGCAATAACAACCTCTTCTCCAAACTAAATAACTTAATCCTAAATAAGGTCATAAAATGGAGGGAAAATACATGAAATACTATCCAATTAAACATAGTTACCAAAAACAAAGAAATGGAAGGTTTAAAAGGTGAGAAAAGAAATTAATACCTTTTCACCCTGACTGAAAGCACAGTTAAGTAGATACCGGTATAAGTTTCGAAATGGTTAACATGCCAGCCTCACTCAATATTTTAAAAAAACTTAATGCCACTTTTTGTGTTATGTACAACAAAGAAATTGGTGCTAAAAAAATTACAGTGTCTTATATATGGACTTTCCCCCAGGCATTTCATCACATTTATTTTATGTAATCTTTTGACATTCTGTACCTGGAGTCTTTGTTTCATTAGGGATAATGCAGCGGACAAAATGGGGCTGGGTAGCACGCAAATTGGTCATCAGTTTGTTCAGGTTTTCCTGTAAGGCAGACATATAAAGTTAAATAGCTTCATTTGTCCTCATTCCATTTCTAAATCAAAATTTAACACGTATTACTCCTGCTATGAACCTGCCATGAACCAGCCGTATTTCCCTCAATGCAAAGCTGGCCCAATATTATAATCTTCACTGAGCCCTTTCTCTCTGTGTCCTCTGTTAGAAATAAGCCAGGTGTTTGGCCAGGAAAAAAGGAGAAAAAAGGTTCTTCCTTCTGGATTTCACATCCAGAGAAGATTTAAATAGAATGGCATGTACAGTAAGTGTTTGTAACCTATATATTGTCTTAGAAGCTTCTATCAGGAAGCTAGCTCTCTCTCTCTCTCTCTCTCTCTCTCTCTCTCTCTCTCTCTCTTTCTCTCTCTCTCTCTCCCTCCCTCTCCCTCTCCCTCTCCCTCTCCCTCTCTCTTTCTCTTCTTCCTACTTTTGAAATTTTAGAGAAAATGTCTCACATAGCAACATAAATTTTGGGTTCAATTGTGGTCGTAAATTGAGGACTACCTATACTTGTGCTAGATGTTGGGACACAAGTACGTAAAGGCAGTATTTGCATGATGACATCATCCTGCCTATATTGTCATTTTGATTTCATTGCAGTTTTCTGTGGACATTGATGGACATAAAGATAATTGGTAATTATGGGAAGAATTTGGCTTCTTTTTTGTTTGTATTGTTCCCAGAATGGACATACACACAAAAAGGCACATAGATTTAGCATGATTATTATGATCATGTCTGGATTATTACTGATGCTATCTACAGATGTCTTGGAAAATAACTTACTTATCCCACTCACTTTATATGTGACAAGGGTGGCACTGCAGATTCAACCAAATGAAAATTTTATATTTGAGAGCATATGCACCAAGATAAATTCCTTGTGTGTCCAATCACACTTGGCCAAAAAAAAATTCTATTCTATTTATTTTATTTTGCAATTCTTATTTTGTAATTCTTTGCAATCCTGTAATTAGTTCCAGATAACATACGGCAGTTGTATTTTCTAAACATCTCTTTTACAAGATGAGTAACATGACATATAGACATATACACATACACATATACATATACATATACAATACATATCATGCTACTCATTTTGTAAAAGAGAGATGTTTAGAAAGTACACACACACATATACATATACATCATACATACATACACAACACACACACACACACACACACATATATATATAAACATATACATACATAGATACTACTATTCAGTTCGAACAAGACTGCTAATAATGATTAAAATGGAAACAAAATGTATTCAAAAATGTAACAAACTTAAAATAAAATCAATCACTGGAGGATAAGTGATTAAAAAAAACTAGAGAAATATATTTTTATAACTTGTCTACATTAAAAAAATGGGGGCCAAATACAGATTCCAAGGATGAGCACCCAATAGCTGGAAGCAATGCAGGAGAAAGCCCTTTTCCACATCATAAATTTGTGAGTTTTTGACAGCGGGGGCATCTGTGCAGGCTCATAATGATATATGAGGTCTTTCAGATAGTTAGGTCTTAAGGTGTTTGAGACCTTAATTTCTTAAAGTAATAAAGAACTTCTACATATTTTTCAGTAGAGCACAAGGCATTGTGTGATCCATGTACTTTGCACAGTGTTATATTCTGATCCAACTGATGTTACCAGATACTTAGTCACATATAGGTCATTTTGGATTAGTTAACATCGTCCTTCGGGAGTTGGGCGGCATATAAGAATAACAAAATAAATAAATAAATAAATAAACATAATAGGTACAAAAATATGGGTAACTATTGCCAAATCTGAGTGCTCAGAAAAAGTTGCTGTTAATGCGATAGATGTAATTGTGCCAACTGTTTTCTTTTTTATTTGGTCACCACCTACACCACCTACAGATCCAGGGACAGTTGAAGATGACAGCTGAAGAAGCCATTCCCATAATGTGGAGCTGAGAGTCAGATTGCTGTAGTGATAAAGGCACAAGGCTAGAAACCAGGAGAGAGTGACTTCTACTCCTGCCAGAGGTGGGTTCCTCCCAGTTCGGACCGGTTCACCCGAACCGGTAGCAAGCCGCTGGTGACATCACGATGACATCACAGAACCAGTTCTGTCGGTGCCAGTCCATGGACGCCGCCATCTTATTTTAAATTTTTTTTTGTTAAATTATTTTTGGGGGGGAATTTTTTCTGTTTTTTTTTTCTTGTGCGCATGTGCAGAAGCCGAGTTTCCAGCACTGCGCATGAGTTGCCATCTTGTTTTCAGCTTTTTTGGGGGGTATTTTTTGGCACTGCGCATGCATATGCGCGCCCACAAGGCGCGCCCACATGGCGAGGGAGGAAGCGAACCGGCAGCAAGGTAAGTTAGAAGCCACCCCTGACTCCTGCCTTAGGCGCAAAGGTCATCTTGGTGACCTTAGCTTAGCAACTTTCTCTCAGTCCCAGGAAAGAGGCAAACCACTTTTGAAAAACCTTGTAAAAAACAAACAAACCTGCAGGGACTTGTCCAGTTTCTGAGAATTGGACATGATTGAATGGAAGAAAAAATGTGGACCTACTCATTTCACCCCGAACCAGCTGAATCTCAGTCTCTGAGTCCAGTTTCCCACTTAAATTTATCTCATTCTCTCTTATCCAGCTCTTTATTGAATATAGACAACATTCAGGAATATCAATTGTATCCTTGGAGTTGGATAGTAAAGAACAGTAATGTGTTATCAGCTTGATTCTATTGTTTTAGCATTTATGCTTTAAACCCCATGATCTCAAGAACTTTCTCTTCTAAGTTCTGAAACCTTGGCTCTCAGTCAAATGGACTTCACAGAGATGAATGCAATTCATTGGTTCAATTAGAGTTAGGTCCAACTAATTCTCTCCCAAGGCAGAAAAGTTGGAGGGAGGGGGTAGTTGCTCCAAGCACTGCAAAATCCACATTTGTTTCCTTCTTCCCAAAGGTTTTCCTTCCTGCAGTCAATAGTGAGGAGAGAAATAGCACAGACTTAAAGTGATGTTTATGTAATAAATTATCTAAACATCACTGCAAGTCTTAACTGCCTCTCCCTCAGCAACGGAAAAGCAGCCAGGAACCATGTAGAACAAAGACACCACCGGAGCAGAAATAAGCATTTCCCTATCATACAGGGAAATAGTTTTCTTTCAAGTATTCTTTCAATTCAATTTGAATGTGAAATGAAGATGTTCACCAAGAATTGATAACACAGGGACAATCACTGATGTGAATTCCCTCGTATCCTTTTTGCCAAGAAAGGAGAATACTGGACCATTTGGGGAGAAGAACCAAGCTTTAAGGTGTCTGCCTGGGATTCAAATTTATAATTGGTGGCTTTTAGAATGTTACCTGGAAGAACTGTCCAACATACCTATTAACTGAATCAAGTACAATTCTGTAGAGTTTAAACAGTGATTTTTGTTCCAAAGTATCAAATGCTTACCTTGTGCATTGAAGACACGGTTTGGAATGAAGCTGCCTTCTTACGCTTTTCTTTGACACCTGCCTTGTGGGGCTCATCTATCAAATAAAATTTCAGTATATTACTTTAGTGGGATTAATTTAGTTTGGGTACTCATTCAGTTTTTAACAACTGGGAGACTAACTCTAGTGCCTGAGTTTCTAAACAATTAATATATTAAGTCTACTTAGTAATTCAGTCTTGCTGGTTTCTTTATGAGAGACTGCCAAGAATAAATACTGTTTTCAAATCTGCTAGATCAGGGGTCGGGAACCTTTTTGACTAAGAGAGCCATGAAAGCAAAAAATTTGGAAATTTATTTCAGTGAGAGCCATATACCGTATATTCCGGCGTGTAAGACGACTGGGCATATAAGACGACCCCCAACTTTTCCAATGAAAATATAGAGTTTGGGATATACTCTTCGTATAAGACTACCCCTCCTACCATCTTTCTTTTTCTTTCTGTCTTTCTTCCTTCCTAAAATCTTTCTTTCTTTCTTTCTTTCCCTCTCACTTTTTTCTCTTCCTCCCACCCTTCCTCTTCTTCTTCCTCTTCCTTCCTTCCTTCCTTCCATCTCTGGTCTTCCTTCCTTCCTTCCTTCCTTCCTTCCTTCCTTCCTTCCTTCCTTCCTTCCTTCCTTCCTTCCTTCCTTTCATCTCTGGTCTTCCTTCCTTCCTTCCTTCCTTCCTTCCTTCCTTTCATCTCTGGTCTTCCTTCCTTCCTTCCTTCCTTCCTTCCTTCCTTCCTTCCTTCCTTCCTTCCTTCCTTCCTTTCATTCATCTCTGATCTTCCTTCCTTCCTTCCTTCCTTCCTTCCTTCCTTCCTTCCTTCCTTCCTTCCTTCCTTCCTTCCTTTCTTTCATCTCTGGTCTTCCTTCCTTCCCTTTTCTCTTCTTCCCTCTTTCCTAGCCCTCAGCACCACAAGATCCTTTTTCCCAAATGAAGAAAAGAGTGCTGGTGGCGGCTGCGGTCGTGCCGAGGGAGCGCACCGCTGAGAGGTATCTCACGCGGGGAGGAAACTTTGTCTGGCTTGGCTTCGAGAGCGAGCAAGCAAGCGAGAGCAGCGCAGCCACAGCGGGAAGGGAAGCAAGCAGCCTGCTCTGCCACTCAAGCCAGCGGCCGCCGGAAGCAACAAGGGCGTTAGGAAAAGAGAAGGAAAAGATAGAACTGAAGGAAAGAGTGCTAGCGGCGGTGGCGGCGCTCCTCCTTCTCTTTTCCTAACGCCCTTGTTGCTTCCGGCAGCCGCTGGCTTGAGTGGCAGAGCAGGCTGCTTGCTTCCCTTCCCGCTGTGGCTGCGCTGCTCTCGCTTGCTTGCTCGCTCTCGAAGCCAAGCCAGACAAAGTTTCCTCCCCGCGCGAGATGCCTCTCAGCCGCGCGCTCCCTCGACAGCCAGCTCCTGCCCGCGTCTCCTGCCTGCCTCTTGCCTTATGCCGCCAGCTGATGGTGGCTGCTGCAGCCTTCCCAGCAGGCGACTAGAGCAGGGCAGCATCGGAGCTCCAAGGCTCCTTCGGCCGCTTGGCTTATTTATTCAAACTATCCCACCATTAGGCACCACAGAAAAAGGGGGAGGTTGATACGGCCTGACAATTAACAGAGCGGCGGGACGACGCGCGAAGGGAAGCAAGAAAGCCAAGTCTACACTCTCACACAAAGCCCCTCACCTGCCGCGCGTGCTCGGCCCCGGCCCCGCCCTCTCACCGCTTCACTCCCGCTAACCGTTTCCTTGGTTTCCCAACCGTCTTTCCACACAAACTTCCCTCACGTGGCCCCATCAGCGGGCTCTCTTATTGGCCCACCGCTCAAGCAGCGGTAGTTGTCAATGTCGCCCCTCTTTCCACGTTGCTAACGTTCTCTCTGTCTGGGCGTTTAGTTACAGGGTTTTCGGGCAATGCGGAGTATCGAAGAACCGGGAGGATTTCACCCCTGCTGCGAGCCATATGCAATCATCAAAAGAGCCACATCTGGCTCGCGAGCCATAGGTTCCCGATCCCTGTGCTAGATATACTAGAATTACAAATAAAATGAAGACCTAAAAGAATGAATCAATTTACATAATTATATAATGAAATATTTAAAATGATCTATAGCAGGGGTGTCAAACTCAAGGCCCGTGGGCCAGATGCGGCCCATGGGGTGCTTAGATATGGCCAGCGGGGCCATTCTGGAAACAGCAATGGACCGGCCCACGGTGCCTCTGCCAGCGAAAATGGAGCTCAGGAGGGCCGCGCACGCCCCTCCCAAGCTCCATTTTCGCTAGCAGAATGCCAACAAAACAAACAAATAGCAAAAGTGGCATTTGATCACACAAGTGACATCAAGCTGGCCACACACACCCTGACCCCCCTCCCCCGAGGTCAAACACAACCCTGATATGGCCCTCAATGAAATTGAGTTTGACACCCCTGATCTATAGGATAGTCTATAACTTTAGCATGAGTACCCTTAAATGCCTATATGCCTCTTGGCAATTCTGGTGAGTAAAGGAATAGCTTTCCTCAAATCTTTGCTTCTACAACTTACTCTCAAACTCTTGATTCACTTGAACTTGCCTGCAATTTGGCAGTTCAAATCTCACCAGGCTCAAGGTTGACTCATCCTTCCATCCTTCCGAGGTGGGTAAAATGAGGACCCAAATTGTTGGGGGCAATGTGCTGACTCTGTATAAACCGCTTAGAGAGGGCAGTAAAGCACTGTAAAGCGGTATATAAGTTAAGGTGACCAGACGTCCCGCTTTTGGTGGGACGGTCCCGCTTTTGAATAATTTGTCCCGCATCCCGCGGCATTTAAAAAAAGTCCCGCTTTTTAAATTTGAATTTGCCCTGCAGGGTGAAATCCCGCCGGTTTGGCCAGGCCAGTCGTTTGGCTTAGAGCCGATGGAACTGGCGGCGGTCGCGGCGCGGGGTTTCTCCCGCCCGCTTCCCCCGCCCGGCTGGACGCCGCCATTCAGGTTATTTTGTCCTCTGTGCATGCGCAAAGCATTCTGCGCATGCGCAGAGGACAAAATAACCCGAATGGCGGCGTCCAGCCGGGCGGGGGAAGCGGGCGGGAGAAACCCCGCACCGCGACCGCCACCAGTTCCATCGGCTCTACGCCGAACGACTGGCCCGGTCGAACCGGCAGGATTTCACCCTGCGCAGGCGGTGGCGGCGACAAACAGGTAAGCCTGCGCCAGTAGGAACCCACCCCTGGCTGCGACGAAGGGGGGGTGTTTGGGGGGGGTGCACAAAGCTGCAGGATAAGAGAGAGTGACCCCTCCCATCTTGCTCCCCTAGAACCCCCCTCCCCCATCAATGGTGTCCCACTTTACAAAAAATAAAATCTGGTCACCTTAATATAAGTCTAAGTGCTATTGCTATTGAACCCAAAATACAATATCCACAAATGATATGTTTTCAGAACATACTTAAGATGTACATTGTTTAAAATGAGATATGGAATGCTTATTCCTCTTGTGATAATAAGCAAAAAGACTGACAGGCAGATGGACTACATGTTTTAAGGCTAGACAAAAATTCAGCAGGCTTGATTGAACTCGTACTTCTGAATCATTTAAGTTGTGCACAATTCTCTTTCTGCTTATAGTCCCAATGTCTAGTTACTGTTGTGGCTTGCCCGCATCCCGCGCAGCTGGTCACGGATCCCGAGGACCGAGAGGCGATTGTGGCGCGGCACCATCGGCCCGTGCACCTGGCACACGCATCCGATAGCATGGAGGACTCAGTGCCAGAGGCTGAAAGTCAACCAGGGCCTTCTGCACCTCCTGAGGTGCAAATGAGTGACTCAGGAGAAGATGAGGAGCCTCTTCTTGATGCTAGGACACGCAGGGCTGCTAGCAGGCAAGAGTGGCTACATAGGAGGAAGCCTCCTCGTGAGTAGAGCTGCACGCCCTTAGGCTATTTAAGCCTTAGCCACGCCAAGCTTCAGCGCTGGAGACAACTTCTGTTCTAACCCAGATATTGATTAGTTCCTGAAATCTCTCTTGTTCGGGTTTTGGATTTAATCTGCATTTCTTCTCTGCTAATTGAGCTCCGGGCTTTCTGCCAACCTTCGTAAGTTCAAAGTGAACCATATCGGATGGACTAATCTTGCGGGCTTGTTTGCTGTGTTTGGTGCTTGGACTCTGGCCAGCTGTTAAGCAGTAATTAACAGCTGGGGCTTCAAAAGAGACTTATGTTATGATTTAAAGAACTTTCCAAAGGACACTGCTGCTAAGGCATTATTAGTAGTAAACAGTTTATGTTTCAAACAGTTTGTGTGTGTGTATTTCTGGTTGGACCCAATGCTGGGGCAGAACAGTTACATTCTTTTCAACAGAAATTACCAACTATATCTGATTGGTTTACAATTATTTATGCGATTACCTTTGAAATATTTGATGATAAACGTTATTTTATCATGTCTTTTGCACCCTAATCTGGGCAATGAGATGGTATATATACCTTATCTTTCTTGATCGCTTCAGTTGATCAAATTCCATAACATGGATCTGTTTGTATATTTTATTTATTAAATTTTACCTATCATGCCAATCAAAGATTTTGAATACTGTATAAGGGATCTCTACTGCTTATCTGCAACAGTGTTTTCAGTGATGTGTGTGGTCTTTTAGGAGCCTATCAAATCAAATTTTAGATATAATAGAGAAAATTGTGAGGGAAATATAGAGAAAAGAGCAGTGGTGGGTTGCTACCGGTTTGCCCCGGTTTGGGCAAACTGGTAGCGGCGGCAGCGGGAGGCTCCTCCCACCCTCCTGGATGTCATCACAGACAATCTGCACATGCACAGAAGGTTCTGTGCATGCGCAGCAGCACTGCATGCGCACGTTCACAGTTCCGAACCGGTAGCGAAGGTAAGTGAAACCCACAACTGGAAAAGAGATTGTTTCCTGGAAAGTCCAGACTCTTGGAAATTGACAATTTGATCAAATAGACCTTTCATTAATGTAGCATAACTGTTCCTATGTTCACACATATACTATATTCAGTGCCATATAAAATAAGCAGGTATGGCAATACAACTCACCTGTAGAAGAGCTGACATAGCTTTCATATAAACTATTCAACAGCTTATTTTGGGATTTCTGGAAGACACCTACCACTGTCTCATTCAAGGGATCCTTATTCTTATCTAGCCAGCCAATTATAGTATAAGGCACCTGTTGATAAATGGCCAAAAACAACAGAATCAGAACAAAGTAAACATTAATTTAAAGTTTATAAGGTAGCAAGTTGGGAACTATTACATACCACTCCTGCATAATGCACCACCTCAAAGTGGGCCTCATATTTGCGCCTCTTATCTGGCCGAGGCTTCTGGAAGTTGGGTGATTTCCCAATGTGATTGTCATACAGCTTGGCCTTGAATGTCATATCGGAAGCCTTGGGAAACATACATTCTTCCTCCAGAATAGAGAGAATACCAAGTGGCTATAAGAAAAGGATATTCATCAACATTTTAGCAGCAATCTTAATTGGTGTTATATTTATTTAAACTAATAAAATGGTGGACCGCTCACAGTATAAATAATTAGTAATTTGCACATTATTAATTATTAATAATTAATTTTTCCTATTCTGAATTAGGGATCATATGAAGTTAGAGTTTTCAGAACAATGGACAGATTTGTGTATGTATATTTTGACAAATAGAACTAGTATATGAAAACAGTTTCATGTGGCAGAGTCACTATAGTTCTGATCTATATTTAAGGTGATTTGGATCACTAAAAATAACTTTCCTAAGACTATTTTATCATATGGTAGGAAATTGATTTTGAAATTATTCTTTTCACCTCTAAGTTGTTTTCTTTTGTTTATTTGTTATTTCTTTGCCTCAATTCTACTTTTAAAAGTGTTTTAATTTTCCTGTCTGAATATTAGAGCAAAACATCTTGGTTTTATTGGACATTTCTTTATTTTCTCATTCAAAAGATATTGTAAAATTATATGCTATATTCTTCTTTGTAGATAGATCTAGAAATAAAGGAGAACCCTGAGAATTTTTTTTAATGTAAATAAGGACTTCACCAATGGGAATTAATTGCCTAAAAATAGATCTGCAGGTGTACAGTACAGAAAATTCTTTTTCAGCAAAACAACAAAGAAGAGATCCTCAGTAGAGTTATTGGAATAAGTTAAGTTAGAATACAGTTAAGAAATTTAAAAAAAAAAGACAGTTAGGAAGAGGGATGGCAGTAAAAGAATTATTTTGCCCTATTTTAAAAAAGCTTAGCTAGATATGTTGTTCATACAGAAAAATTTTCAGAAGAGAATAGCAGAACAAGTTGTAGTCATATACTTCTTTACATAGCTGATTTATTTTATAATACAACCAGAGATGGGCTGCTGCTGGTTTGCAACGGTTCAGGCGCACCAGTTGTTAAGATTCTGCAGAGTTCAGCGAACTGGCAAATGCCACCACTGGCTGGCCCCACACCACACCACCTCTCCCCCTCCCAGGAGTCCCCCCGCGCCCTGTTTTGGCTTCCAGGGTGGTGCAGGAAGCCGTCTAGGCCCAAAATAGGGCATGGGGGGGCGCGCCCCATTTTGGCTTTCAGGGTGGTATAGAAAGCTGTCCAGGCCCAAAACAGGGCACGGGCCCAGCACCCCGTTTTGGCTTCCAGCGTGGTGCAGGAAAATAGTTGGGGAAGATAATAGTTGGGAATACAGGCACAATCTGAAGAAAAAGAATTGGTTAGGAAAGTATTTTTTCAAAAAAGGAGTTGGCCAAAGAGAGTGTAGTCCAGATATAAGGTGCAGGGAAACACACTGTCACAGAAGAAAAGATGGCATAGGAACGAGAAAAGCAGTTTAAAAAAATAAAGAGTGCCCCAGCCTCCAAGCTGATCGGTGCGGCCAATTGATTCGCTGCCTCTCAGCCTCCCAGGTGATCGGCTGGGTCTTCTTTTGTTGCCCTGCACAGGAGAATGGAGCTGGAAAGCAGGTTAGTGAGGGAATTGAGGTTGCTCTGGGATGGAGTGGGAATGGGGATTTTGCATGATCCTTACTCTGGAATGGGGTGGGAATGGGGATTTTGCATTAAGATTGCTCATAAGTAAGTAGGAATACCTTAAAGCTGAATAACACTTTTATTGTTCTTATGTAAGTATTTGTGTACTTCTTTTATTGTTTTGTGTACCTCTTTTATTGTTCTTATTTAAGTATTAAATGCACATATAATAATAAACTACCTTTTGGTATATATATATTTTTAGGCAAAGAAGTGACGTCAAGTTGGCCACACCCACCCAGTCACATGACCACCCAGCCACGCCCACCCAGCCAGTCATTAGGGCAGAGAACTGGTTGTTAAAAAATTTGAAGCCCACCACTGAATACAACATTCATAAAGCTATTGCATCTCTCAACTTTACCTTTTCAATCAGATCGATGCAAGCCTGCAAGTCCAAGCCAAAGTCAATAAAGACCCATTCAATTCCTTCTTTCTTGTATTCTTCTTGTTCCAAAACAAACATGTGATGGTTGAAAAATTGTTGCAATTTCTCATTGGTGAAGTTGATGCATAACTGTTCAAAGCTGTTAAACTGCAGGCAAGAAATGAAACAAAAGGAACTTGAGACTCTACCACCTACCTAAGATGTAATCGTTATTAGCACCCTCAGAAAAGCATCAAAGCATTTTGTCCTTTTTGTATATAGTAACTTTCTATATAATAACAGGCATGATTCTAGTCACACATATATTTATGGATGATAAAACAGATATCAATGTGTTCAGTATTGTATGAGTAAATTAATAGAAGTCGTTATAATATAATATAATATAATATAATATAATATAATATAATATAATATAATATAATATAATATAATATAATATAATATAATATAATATAATATAATATAATATAATTAATCTAATCTAATCTAATCTAATCTAATCTAATCTAATCTAATCTAATCTAATCTAATCTAATCTAATCTAATCTAATCTAATCTAATATAATATAATATAATATAATATAATATAATATAATATAATATAATATATTGACTACCCTCTGCTGATTTTCCTGGACACATATTTCATCTACCTATATCAGAGAGCCATATATACATATAAAACAGAATGGCAATAACTAAAAAATGTAATTATAAACTTTGTCAAAGAAATATTTAATATTTTTGTAAGCAGCACACAGTTTTATCAGTTGTGCTGTCAAATTTTATGGCACAATTTTTGAAATTCGATGTTTAAGACAATAAAACTATAATATATTGTCCTAAAATGAACTTTTCACAAATTCAAAAACAAAAGAAAAACCAACCAATACTATCCTACATTCTTTAAAAATATTTTTAAAATTGCTTATACTTCACATAACTTCTTGCATTGTTGCAGCCCTGACTTCTTTCCAGTAACAACACAGTATTTCCTGGCTATTGAAAGATTGCCCATCTTGTTATATGCCATCTTGTTATATGCTGTCTTATGAGGTCTCAGTGTCTTTGCTGAGATCTCCCAAGATTTTGGCATCTTCAGTGAAATCTCCTGAAATCTATCAACATTTCAGTGATTCTTTAAAAATATTTTCAGGATATTAGGTTTTATCTCCACCACATTCTGATGTTATAGTACTATTGATCTTTATACATGGCTTTGAGTAGCTCTTCGTGAAAGCAATTAATTAAATGAACTATTGAACAGTAATTTGCAAGCCTATGGTCAGGACCTGTGTTGCATTTTTATTTATTTATTTATTTGTTTGTTTGTTTGTTTGTTTGTTTGTTTGTTTGTTTGTTTGTTTGTTTGTTTGTCGCATTTATATGCCGCCCACTGCACAGAGACTCTGGGCAGCTCACAACAATAAAAATTTACATGCAACAATAAATATAAAAAGCATTAAAAACAATTATTAAAACATTTAAAGAACATTAAAAACAGCAATTTAAATTCCCCCCCATACAATAATTCATTCATGGGGCGAAGAGTAATCGTGTTATATTAAAATCATTGGCCCCAGGCCTGTCGACAAAGCTATGTTTATAATGCTTTTCTGAAGGCTGGCAGGGTGGGAATAATGCGGATCTCGGGAGGTAGTGTATTCCAGAGAGCCGGTGCTGCCACAGAGAAGGCCCTCGTTCGTGGGCCCGCCAGCCGACATTGTTTGGCTGACGGGACCACTAGCAGACCTACTCTGTGGGCTCTAATCGGTCTTAGGGAGGTATGTTGGAGAAGGCGGTCTCAGAGGTAAACTTCATTTTCTTCATTGAAAGTTAATATAACTATATTTAAAGATTAAAATCAGTATTTTACCATGCTAAAAAGATAGTCATATGAATCAGCCAATGCTAGAACCAGTTCTAATATCACTTCCACATAGTTCCCATTTCCATTCCCTAATATCCCCCCAAAAATCTGAAGATCGGCCCAGGCGACAAAAATAGGAAAAGGAGGCAGCATTAGAACAATAGTAGATATACCTGGAAGAACATATTAAATATATAAATATAGATAAAGGGAAAGATATAAGTTTAAGAAATAGCTCCGACGTTGGAATAAAGTTAGGGTTTCTGAATTGCTAGTCTGCTAACCATAAAATGGATTATGATTAGATGTACACAGGGAAGGATAAGAGGGAGAAAGAGGAAGTAGATAGGAAGGGGGGAGAGAGAGGAGGGAAGTAGGAAAGAGGTAGAGAGGGAGGAAGAAGATAGAGGGGAGAGAGGGAGATAGAGGGAGGGGGCTAGTATGAAATATAGAAGGAAAGCAGACTGGAGATAAAAGTATAAAAGGAGCAAATTAAGGATATATGTTTATGATATTTTGGATAGAAGTATATAATTATGGTTGTTTTGATAATATGGTATATGTATGGATGTTTGTGTAAGTTTGGTGAAAAAATATAAAAATATTTAAAAAAAAATCTGAAGATCACCTTTCATTATCTTCACTGTCATTCAGCAGAATCCACAAGACAGGATCAAAATCAGGCAAGGTGGTGAATATAATGTAATGATCCAAGCCTTGCCCCTTTTGTATATACACATGTACAAAGGGACAACACTTAGATTGTTCACCATGTTCCCTGTTTTGAAATGCACACATCCCACTGACATTACTGCTGCCATGAGTCTGCAATGCCTCAAGTCAATTACAAAATAAACAAACAAAATGTTTAATCAGTTATTTGTTACCTGTTAACATTTTTATTTCATGCTGCCAGCATCTGTGCATTGATTTTTGAAACACCTGCAGTAGTAGCTGTAGGAGGTCTTAAAAAAAAGATAACATGCACTACCACATGTTGTCTTTTAATGAGCTCTAAAATTAGGCTCTTGACAAGAAGCTACATTTTCTCATCCTCCATTCCAGGAGTCAGAGTGAAAGGAGAGTCTCTGCCAATAGAAAACCAGATCACCCAGAGTCTCTCTTTTGTACAACAAAGGAGAAACTGTTTAAAGTACTACAGCTCAACCAGAAATTAACAGATGCAGTTGATGAAAAGAAACAACAGCATGAAATCTTTCAGTGCTATACAACACAAACCATCTGCGGAAGTGCTCTAGAATTCAAGTGCAAGTGGATTTTCACCTTATATCTTGCAACTTGCCAGCTATAGGCTTCACAGGGAGAAAAAAAGAAAGAAATCAAGTAAACAATGCTGGTTTGTATATTTCGTTGTTAACAATATTTGGTTGTTGCTTTTTCCAATACAAAATTGCTTTCATATGAAGGTGTTTGCCTTGGCCAGTTTCCAAACCTACCTCAAAGATCTCAAAGCCAGCAATATCCAGAACTCCAATGAAAAATTGCCTGGCTAGTTTGGTGTCCAAGGTTCTGTTGATACGTATAACTAGCCACTTAAACATACGATCGTAAGTGGCTTTGGCCAAAGCTCCTACTGCATACACCACCTGTGATTGCAACATAGTAAAATCTCATCAGAACCACTGTTTTACCTCTAAAGTTCATATCTAATACCTAGTTTTGTTTATAACAGAGCTATGAAAAGCATTCAAGAGAAACTTCACAAAGCATTTTAACATGAGTGAAGCATCTCTCTCCTCAAAGGGTTGAGATAGCTGTAACATTTGGAAGACTTGGCATTTTTCAGGTTGCCTATAGACGTTGCCTTCACAAACAAGGCTTTTCCTGGGACTCCAAAGCATGCACTGTGCCTTACAGAGGACGCAGTTGCCTCACACTTTGGAGAGGGCCTTTCATTCATACTAATATACTTTGCTGTTTGAGTGCTTTGCAAATCAATAGATCTTAAATTTGCAAATAGATCAATAAATCTTAAAAACGTATGCTTTGAGATAGCTAGCAAGATAATTATTTATTTCATTCTTACAATTACAGAAAAGTTTTGTTTAAGACCCACAACTAAAAGGTCATATAAATATATGGGAGTCACATGGCCAAGTTGTACAATTCCCAAATTCTTACCTGATCTACAGTCTGACCTTTGGTGACATATTCATTTCCAACTTTCACTCTTGGATGAAGCAACCCCTTGATGAGGTCACCTGAGCTGATCCCCATGAGGTAAGAGGCTTTATCAGCACCTGCAGCACAAGAGCAAATACCAAAATTTTAATATAACAAAATTAAAAAGAAACAACAGTTCCCAAAATTTAAACTTTTCAAATGAGAATTATCATCTAGCTTTTTAAAAGTAAGTGACAATTAGTCTTTATGGTCCAGAATTAATAGTAAAGGGCTTCCCACTGAATCTCCCATACCTTGGTGCTCATCTGTTTATTTTGCTAATAATGTGATATTCTGTGAAACATTACAGCAAGGTGGAGGGAGGAGAAGGAATGGCACCTTGGAAAACTGACTGCCACCTATTTTTCAGATGATAATCATTTTATATTTATTTATAAATTATTAAAAGTCTTACAAAAACATGAAAAGTAACACAAACCACCATAATAAAGAATAAAATCAATAAAGAAGGGGAGGAAGAAGGAGAAAAACAAAAGTGCAGAAAAAAGAATAAATAGAAAGAAGCCTCCGATTTTCTTCGTAACAAATATAAGTTGAATTACAAAATTCTCTCTTAGTCTACAATTACAAAAAATCTCATTCTTTTTTATTATCTAGTTTTTTCCCCAATCATCAAAATCACAAATCATAAATGCATTTTTTCCATTTCATGCAAAAAGCAAAATGTCTAAGCATGTTAAAATATCCCTTCATGTTGTTCACATTTCCAGCAAAGATTCAAAGTGCCTTTATGCATTTAGACAAATCTGTAGTAATGAATACCAATGATACACCATGTTATAAAAAATCCTCTCTAAGGCTGGGACACAAAGTAAATTTTAGTCCTTTCAATCACATATTTTCCCATTATAACCAAATTTTTAGCCAATTTTATCATACATAATTTTATTTGTTTTTCTTCTGCCTCGGATGGCCATTATTTTGATCTCCAAATGATTGAGATAGAGAGGTCTTCAACTTATTTGGAATTATGGAACGACCTTGTAGGCATTCTCACAAAATGAGAATGTGGACAAATGGGGACTGTCTTTTTGATAAAATGTGTGTTGTGAGGAACATACATAGTACAAAGCACATATTTACTAGAATGCTATTTTCTATGCTTTCTAGCCCCCATCCTACTGAAAGGTGTTAAATGAATTAGATAAAAAAACATATATCAATGTTTGGCTATAAGCCTCCATAAGCCTCCACTTTAAACATCACGTATATGGTTGCTTGTGATGCAGCAGACTAACATGGCTACTGCTCCGGAATTAGCCACTAGTAAGCAGCAGCACAAATGCTTACTTTCAGTGCCTTCAGCCTCTGCCTGTTCCTCCCGTTGCTTCTGCTTGAATTTCATGTTGCCAAAGTGCATGATGGAACCTACTATTTTATAGCAGCCATACTTCTCTTCATTGCTGAAGCCCAGGATGTCCATAGCATGCTATAAAAAGGAACCAGATAGGATAGTGGTTTTTTCTTAAGTCATTGTCCTACCTGTCAATGACTACTTCAGCTTCAACCACAACAATACATGAGCAAACAATAGATACAAACTTAAGGTAAACTGCACCAAACTCGATTGCAGGAAATACGACTTCAGCAACAGAGTGGTCAATACCTGGAATACACTACCTGACTCTGTGGTTTCTTCCTCAAACCCCCAAAACTTTAACCTTAGACCAGTGGTTCCCAACCTGGGGGTCGGGACCCCTTTGGGGGTCGAACGACCATTTCCCAGGGGTCGCCCCGGCATCCTCAGCTCCCCCCCACTGCCACAACCCTGGCCATATCGCGCCCCACAACCCGCGTCCCCACCGCGCTCCACCCCGCTGCCGCCATTTGGGTTATTTTACCATCTGCGCATGCGCAGCACGCTTTGCGCATGCACAGAGGGTAAGAGATCCCAAATGGCGGCGGCGGGGTGGGTCACGGTGGGGGCGAGGGGGCAGGGCATGGGTCGCGGCATTAGGAAGGTTGGGAACTGCCTTAGACTATCTACTGTTGACCTCACCCCATTCCTAAGAGGTATGTAAGGGGCGTGCATAAGCGCACCAACGTGCCTACCATCCCTGTCCTAATGTCCCCCTTTTATTCGTATCCATTTCATGTATTAATAACCATGTTTATACCTATATCTGTTATCTAATACATGCTTGACAAAGTAAACAAATAAATAAAAATTCTGTTAAGAAGCAAAAAAATGAAGAATGAATTCACTGGGTATTTACTAGGACACCAGCAAAATGTCTGAAGTACTTAAGCCCACTTTAGGGTTACTACAGTTAAATGCACATTATTTATAATTTAAAACACATCCATTTAAAATGTATTATATTGGCTATATTCAATATTCAGTAATGTTGTTTGGATTCCTTGGAAATTTGATGAAGATGCCAAATAGTTTTAACAAAGACTTTTCTGGAACAATCCTATCTCAATATATATTTCTAATTGTGTAATCAGTCTGTCTCATTCAAGATACTGGCATTTGTAAACCTCCTCTTCCATCACTCCATATTCCTCTTCCCCTATGACTGCAGAGACTGAAGGAATATTATTAGCTACATAATCTGCATATAAGCTGCAGACCTTATTTTTCCCAGACTCATTTTGTAATATACTGTAAATATATGTAATATAAATCTATTTTGGTAGAAATATGATTCAGATGATCTGCCTTTAGTCTTAAATTATTCCATTAAGGATGACTAACTACCATGAAAGCAGTGATACCGGTATATGAAAATATACAAAAGAATTTTGACAAAATTATTTTTTAATTGATATGAAGCAACCACAATATTCACTTTTTACTAAAATAAAATGTATTTATATTGTTTTACATGGCTAATGTAAATAGCACTGAAGCACTTTATAAAGGGACCTCCACAGTCTTGCTTTATTGCTGAAAAAATACTTACATCTGTACCCATGAGCTCTTCTCCATCATCCAGGTTGTCCACAGTTGTTACTCCTTGTGAACAGAAGTGATAGTCATAAGGGTTGGAAGACACCAAAAGCATATCTGAAATGGAATAATTTAGAGATTAACATTTATAATTTCGGATATATTATTAGGAATTCATTCATTACCTATAAAAGTATGAATTATAGGAATTCATTCATTACCTATAAAACTAAGGAAAAAAGAAGTAGGAACATGCAATGGATTCAACTTAAATTTAGTCTCCCTGAAAAAATAAGGCCAGCAACTTTTGAAACTTGTCCATTTAATGTGTACTGTCATCATAAACGTCTAATCTTTAAGTGATATTTGACAGTACTGTCTATGCCAATGTTGGCAAACCTTTTCGGCACCAAGTGTTGAAACGGGAGTGCGAACATGCGCCTGGGGAAGCGCCAGAAACCAGAAGAGCATACGCGCTGGTCACCTGGTCTTCCGGTTTTGGGTGTACATGCGCGTGCAAAGACCAGCTGGCCAGTGCGCATATGCATACCAGAAAACGGAAGCTCAGCTTCCCGGTGTGTGCATGTGCGCAAGGGAGCTGCTCTTTTGGTTTCCGGTGCTCCAGCATGCACGAAGACCAGCTGGCATGTGCGTGCTGGAACCCGGAAGAGCAACGGGCGACAGTTGGCATGCCCAGAGAGATGGCTCTGCTTGCCACTTTCGGCACGTGTGCCATAGGTTTGCCATCATGGGTCTATGCCAGTGATGGCGAACCTATGGCATGGGTGCCACAGGTGGCACGCGGAGCCATATCTGCCGGCACGCGAGCCGTTGCCCTAGCTCAGCTCCAGTGCGCATGTGCGTGCCCGCCAGCTGATTTTTGGCTCGCGCGGAGACTCTGGAAGGGTGATTTCGGCCTCTGGAGGGCCTCCAGGGTGGCGGGGGTGGAGCGTTTTTGCCCTCCCCAAGCTCCAAGAAAGCCTCTGGAGCCTGGGGAGGGCGAAAAACGGGCCTACCGGGCCCACTGGAAGTCGGGAAATGGGGGAGCGGGATGGGTTGCGCACACATGTGCAGGGGGGTGGGGCGAGTGAGGGGCTTTGAATTATGGGTGTGGGCACGCACGCGTGTGTGATAGCGCGCGTGTGCACTATTTCGGCACCCGAGGAAAAAAAGGTTCGCCATCACTGGTCTATGCTAAACTGATAAACCTGAGCAGTGCTCTGAAAATTGTTTAATTATTATGTAATTGAGATGAATAATTGAACATTAATTATTGAATTCAATTGAATTCAATTGAACATTGAATAATTTTATTGATTAAATATTTGTTAGACCAGCTTTCTATGGATTTATTATAAGCAGAATTTCAGTGAATTTCTGAAATATTATAAGCATGCATTGTCATTGGAAAAGTTCTGGGATGGAAATTGCTGATTAGCTATGAAGCCCATTAGAAGTCTTTGAGCCAACAATGACCCAAAAGATGGATATAGATGTGAATGTGCTCACAAGAAGAAAAGTATGAACTTATAGCTTTGTTGTAGAAGCAGATTTATTGATACCGACAGCAACTGTTGATATACAGCAGCCTATCAGAACTATCAGAACAGCTCTGCGGCTGTTCTGGTCTTTGTGTCTCCCATGCTGGCTACTAACAAATTCCTTTGCATACCATTTTAATGCTGATTACCTTGCAGTTCTGGCTTCTTTCCAGAAAGGATTTGGTAGTAAATGTGGTAACTCCTCTCTCCTGGCTGCTGGAAAATCACTCTTGATTTTTCCAACAAGTCTAAAAACAAAATGCAAAATATTCAATTGCAAGGCTACTTTACCTTATGAAACTGTCTTGGATTTTATAGGAGATCCCTCTTGAAGAACAAAAGTAGAGTTTTGTGAAAGCAAAATACATATTCAATCCAGCAGTTTGTTTCCACAGTAGAAATACAGGGCAAATTATTCTGTAAAGCCCATAAATAGAATATAAGTGCAACAACTGATATTCAGAGGCATCTGGAAATTATCATTCTCTTTTACATTTATACACTATTACGGTATATATACTATTATAATTAAAAATCAACTCTTGCCCATTTATTCAGTAATCTCATTTATAACTTCATCCTACATAAATTTATTCAATTTTCTTCTAGATTCACTACTCACATATGTCAATGTCAGCAGATGCCAATTTCCCTGATGGTCCAAAATGGATACGGATGAACTTGCCCTAAAATATGTAGAAAGAAAAGGGGCTCACATACTGCTTTTTTCCCCCAATATATCACAGTAAGGCTTCTATGTCTATACTACAAAAAGTTAGCATTTTCTAAATCTCCATGCTGCCATCTTTTGCAGCCTAGATATTATTGTTGTTTGCTGTTGTTGTTGTTGTTGTTGTTGTTGTTGTTGTTGTTGTTGTTATTCCTGCCTTTCAGCTTAAAAGGTATATAATCAGACTATGCTTAATAATAAAAAAAACAGGCATGGAAACAGTTTGTTACACATCTTAATGGTACCACATAACAAACTAAGAAAGCATAACAACCATAAAGTGTTATATATTGCTGCTTTGATTTAAAGTATACTTACAAACCGCGAAGAGTTGTCATTTCTCAGGGTTTTGGCATTGCCAAAAGCTTCCATAGCAGGGTTAGCCTCAATGATTTGATCTTCGAGGGTACCCTATGAAACAATCATAGATAATATATTTTCACACTCATAGATCAAAATTTTGCCCCATGGAAAACAAATTTATGCACACTGGCTGCCATATATAACTACCTGGCCAAAGTGAGCCATCACACATTTCTGAAAGCTGTCCTAAATTTGATAATCACATTGCCAGCTCCTTTTTTGTTCTTGATATTTAATTTTTTAAATTTTTTTTGAAGTTTACAGTGTTTCCTTATTTAAAAACTTACCCCGGTTTTAGTGGCAGGTGCTTGCTATAAAAAAGATTTTAAAAGACAGATTTAGAATTTCAAAAATACAAAATTAGAGTCATAAAAAATGCCAAACAAAGATGAAAACAATCCAATTTTGTTGATGAAAAAATCCAAAATGATTAAATTTTCATAAAAACTAACATATTTAATACATCAAAAATGTTAAATATATTAGATAAATATAAAGAAACAGCATCAAGAAGCAAGAAGGTTAAAAAACAAACCCAAAGAAGGAAAACACTCTTGGTGATTTTTTTTAAACGTAATCAAAGTCAAAAAAAAATACTGATAAGAAAATAAGCGGTTGCAAAAATATTTCAAAAAGGAAAAAGGGGAAAGAAAAAAGAAATGCAAGATGAAGAAGAAACAGAATAAGGAAGGATACAAGATGAAAAAGAATAAAAAGGAACAAGAGAGATAATTGAGGGAGGGAAATCACAAAAAGCAAGGCTTAAAAGAAAGAGTTGCAAGACTGCTTTGGGGAACTTCCTCCCTTTTTTGAAAATAAAAATAATGGAGGGAACGGAAACACATTGGTCATTTAAAAAAAAATCCTTGAAGCAACCACTGCCTCATCATCCTTTTCATGAAATTTTCCCCAAAAGCAATTTTTTCAAGCCTTGCTTGTTTCAAAACAAAAGAAAAGGCCACGTCCAACACACTGCCAAACATAAAAGAAGTCCAAAAGAAAACAAAAGAAAAATGAACAAAAGAAAAGAGAAAAATATTTTTTTTGCAAATGAAGGCCTTACTCCTTTCTTGCCCGGAGAGTCACCCAGGGCTGCGACAATGGCAAAGTATTGAATGACTCGCTTGGTGTTTACAGTCTTACCAGCACCAGATTCTCCGCTTAGAGTAATAGAAATACACAGATGAAGAGCATGAAACAATTATCAAAAATTTCCCATACTCACACAATCAACCAGTCAACTCCCAACCACCCGGAAATATACTATAGAGTTCAGAGTGGAGAAAGACATGCTAGCATATTAACCATCCCGCTAAGTCTTAAATACTATTTATTAATGAATGGATTTTTGTGATACCCAGGACACAGGGTGTGTTTATGAGGGCCTGGATGAACAAGAACAATGTCGCACATTGCTCCTGAAAATAATGGGATTGGACAGTATGATGCCTCTGTTGCCTTGACCTTTGCCTTGTGTGCAATATGGATGGACAAAGGCCTGTCCTGCTTTGAAAAATATGGTTTTAAGTCCAACGGTTGCATCTGAGCTTTTTATGGGATGAGACACAGGGAAATCTGTTAAAATACATTTTCCTCTTCCCAGATTCCTAAGCAGCACAGTCATCAACTGATTGGATTATTTTTTCTATCAGTATTAATTACAATTTTGGGTATCACTACAATAAGCATAATATTATTTGACTTTTTTCATACAAATTATTTTATTTGTATAAAATATTCATACAAATTTTCATACAAATTTCAGACAAATATAACCATTTGTCTGAAGTTGTGTAGGGTTTGCTGCCTAAGCAGGGGGTTGGACTAGAACAGTGGTTCCCAACCTTCCTAATGCCGTGACCCACACCCCGCCCCTGCGCCCCCACCGTGACCCACCCCGCCACCACCATTTGGGTTCTTTTACCCTCTGCGCATGCGCAAAGCATGCTGTGCATGCGCAGATGGTAAAATAACCCAAATTGCGGCAGCGGGGTGGAGCGCGGTGGGGGCACGGGTTGTGGGGCGCAATATGGCCAGGCTTGTGGCAGTGGGGGGGAAGCTGAGGATGCCAGGGCGACCCCTGGGAAATGATCGTTCAACCCCCAAAGGGGTCCCGACCCCCAGGTTGGGAACCACTGGACTAGAAGACCTCCAAGGTCCCTTCCAACTCTGTTATTCTATTCTATTCTAAATTGAACACAACATTAGAAACAAAAGAAACTGCTACTGATTACATCAAAATATCTGTTGTACAACAAAGATTTAGATCTTGAGTTGATTGGAAATTCTGAGAGATGCCATTTCAATATATCTGGCAGTACAAGTTGGGAAAGATCAAGTTAAATGCATTTGTAAGCTTCTACATGTACATACGCATTCTAGATGCATCTGGAACATCTGAACAGACTACAGCCTTGAAGATTACATGCTCTTAACATTCTGCATTCAGGAAAAACTGCAGCTTCAGAGCTTCTGCAGTACATAGTTCTAGATCAGGGATGTCAAACCCTCTACCCGCGGGCGGGATACATCACGTGCTGGCCACGCCCACCCCCGTTTTAATGAAGGGGGGAAATTTGCGATATGTCACGGGATGAAAACATGACGCCGCGAGTTTGACACCCCTGTTCTAGATAAACTCTGCACTGGAACCTATTTACTAGCAAGAGGAAACAAGGCGACTTCCCTTTCTCATCCCCATCCCTTCCCAGGAACTGTTGACTACATGGGCAAGATTGACTCAGCCTGAAAGTAAAAGCTGGGATCCAAGCTATTTAATCATCAATTTGTGTTAAATAGAAACAGTTTTCTGTTGTAGGAAGTGGAGAGGTTCATAAGATTCCACTTCCTTTGCTGTTCTACACAAAACAGCTTCACACTTCACACATAGAAAATCATTTTAACTGCTTTGAGGAATGAAAAGTAAAACCATAGAGTTTCTTTATATTTCAAGAGATAACTATGAAAGGTTAGTTCAACCACATGTAAAACTAAACTCTCCAAAGAGAGGAACTCAAGCTCAGCAGGATATTGAATCTTTTTTTCACTTAGGCTGGGATCGTCTTCTGTGCTATCAATGAAGTTCAATGGCACTGGCCTGGCATTGATTTCATGCCTAAAGTTAGCTGCCCTTCCATTGTAATCCCAGCACACAAAGAGCTATACTGAGGTGGGGGTAGGAGTGAGGTCTCTGCAGGCCTAGAGCCAAACATCTCGTGCTTTCAGCCCCTGCTTTACCTAATTAGGCCATGGCCAAGGCTGGAAGCTTGGGGAGGGGGAGGGGAGCAGATTAAGCTTTTTATAGCATCATAATGGCTGCTTCAGTTAATACTTCTTCCCTCTCTTTCTTTTTACAAATGGGGTTTAGCCTAATTTCTCCCAGGATCCCCTTTTCTCATAATTCCTGCCCACTGTTCATTCTCCAGCTTTGATTTCTTATTCTTTCCCTTTTATGCTACTAGTCTCATAGACTTTTTGCACCTGTACTCAGATCTCTTAAAAAAGGAATTCTACAAATCGTGGTCATTCATAGTCTACTTGTAGCCTATAATACAATTCTTTTTCATTAATCCCTAGGTCTCCCCCATGTATGTATGGTTTTATATGCTTTTTAAAATTCTTTTTAATACTGTTTTTACATTTTATATTGTTTAGCTGTTCTCTAAATGTTGTACACCGCCCTGAGTCCTCGGGGAGTAGGGCGGCATATAAGAACACTAAATAAAATTAATTAATTAATTAATTAATTAATTAATTAATTAATTAATTAATTAATTAATGTCCATTGATACTTAATCTCTTCAGTTGTTTCCTCTGTAAGTTTGATCTGGTATTTAACATTAGAGTTTTGATTTTTAAGCTCTTGTTCATGTATGGAAGGCAAATGTGCAAACATCCAAGGCATATCTAGTAGTCCATTAGTGCAAGGGATTTTATCACGGTTGATGAAAGCAACAGGTAAGATATGGCCATTGAACTAGCTCTGTTTAATGAAACAAAAGTGGTGTGGACTTGCTCTAGTTCAGATTCCCCAACAGTGTACCTTCCAGTTGAGCTAATCATAGACCACCACAATGTTTCTGGCAGTATCTCCAAATGGAATATGAAAAATGGAATAATAAAAATGGAATTTTATTGGCTTAATTGGGGTCTTTCACAGAAAATGATTCCCCAGAATATCTAAATGACATGGTGCCCTCAAAACAAATGATGCACACAGGAAGGATGATCAACCATACAGAGTTATTTGCTGTCCCACTTTTGGTTGGCTGTATACCCCCTGAGACAATAGTAGCAGCTGTTCACTGACATACAATATCCAGAAAATCTGAGATAACAAACTGAAAGAGGATAGGGAGTTGCAGGAAGAGATCATTATGTTCCTCAAAGATTGTGCAGCCTGCCCAAACAATTCAGCTTTATTTCCTCAACAGGATGATATGTAAACTTGATCTACCTAGAATTGATTTCATATAGAAACCACAGGACAAAAAGAACTTAACTCAAAAGCACATACAAATGAGATATCGATTGCACAGATAAGAGACAGCACTTACGTGATAAGCATAGACTGATTCTCTCGATCTATAAGGTAAAGAAAAAAAATAAGGTTCAAGTCATTCTTTTTAGAGTTTGTATCGTTAACACCGGCCCATTCATAGTCAAACTGATATCCTTCTTTTTTTAACTTTCTGATTCCAGCTATGAATTTGAGATTAGACTCATTGTCCTGTCTAACACACTCATTTGTATGGTCATATTTTAATAGCTATTCAGAGGGACTCATAAAAAACTGTCCTTATGCAGACGTCTTGTGTTCACCGTAGAAATGAAGATGAAGATTTCAACACACGCACAAGAGGGAGGGAGGGAGGGAGAGAGAGAGGGGGGGAGAGAGAGGGAGAGGGAGAGGGAGAGAGAGAGAGAGAGAGATGCACTGAACATTTATATCAGGTGCTGTATCTAACCTAAGTAATTAAAAAAAGAAAAGCAATGTTGGAACCAGCTAAGACTAGGGTGAGAAATCTCTGGGAAATCCAAGGACTGTAGGCTAGATAGAGAAGTCACAAACTTCTTGGAAGAAGGAAACAGAAAAATATATACTTATAAATTAAAACTAAATAGATGTGCTCATGCGTTGAGCTTGCTTCAAAGGAGTCTTTTTGATATACTGGCAGCATATTAGATTCAGAAAGCTGAATCTATATGGGAGTGCTTATGTTAAGTTTGATTAACCATAGATAATCAAAACCAAAATATGTCTGTAGCACATCCAAGAGAAGGATTCTAGTTTAATGTTTCTATTACAGTTGTATGTCACTGTCCACCAACGTCTCAATGGATTCTGAAGTGGTATATAGTCTCTTCAGAACATTTGGGTAGAGAAATGAAGCTGGAATGATACATACCTTATTCCACTCCTATATAGATAGTCCTCGACTTATGACCACAATTCAGCCCAAAATTTATATTGTTAAGTGAGTCATTTGTTACATGAATTTTGCCACATTTTATGATCTTTCTTAACCACACTTGTTAAGTGGATCATTGCAATTCTTAAGTTAGTAACACAGTTGTTAAGTGAATCTGGTTTCCCCATTAACTTTGCTTGTCAGAAGGTCACAAAAGGTGATCACATGACCCTGGGACACTGCAACCATCATAAATATGAGTCGGTTGCCAAGCATCTGAATATTGATCACATGACCATGGAGATGCTGCAATGGTTGTAAGTGTGAAAAATGGCCATAAGTCATTTTTTTCAGCGCCGTTGTAACTTTGAATGGTGACTAAATGAACTGTTGTAAGTCGAAACGTGTCAGTAGTATAGGTTGTGACACAGGGAGACCCAAAATTCAACAGCTAGTTTCACATTGGCAAAGATTTTCTTAAATCATAGAAGTAATTGCTGAACTCTACTGCATGTTTTTGCTTTAGATAAATTATTATGCAAATCTGTGCTACCTCTAAAAACCATTTTCTCTTCTTTCTGAATTTTTATTTTCAGATAAGTAGATCTGCTAGGTACGTATGAAGAGATGAACAACTCTGGCAATATTAAAAAGCATTAAAAGTTGAAAAACAATTGTATAAAATTCATAGCTCTCTATATGTTGTTGGTAAGCAATCCCCTTCAGATTGACTCCAACTGGGAAGTGTGAAGAATAGGACTAAATCAGGGGTTCAGTTCCTTTCTCACAAAACTTTATAAAAATTGGATTAGATACTTACTGCGCAGCATGTCATTGTAGGCATTGTCTGCAATGGCGTAGATGTGGGGCGGGACCTCAGACCTCCGCTTGCCTTTATAAGCTGCTACAACAGGAGCTGTATAGACTGGAAGCCATTTATATGGATTTATGGTGACACAGAACAAGCCTGAATAGGTCTGAGAAGAAAGAAACAGCATAGATATGAGAAAAGTAAACCAGGCTGATACCAATAGTACAGTTCATTAACCAAACACAAGGCTCACACTCCATTGCCAACTCTTAAGAGATTTTTATTCTCTCAGTTCCACCTCCTAGTTCAATTCATTTGTTTCTTCAAATAAACAATAGTAAGTGAGAAAATACTACATATTCTTTTTACTACCTCCTTTGCTTAAAGAGGGTGCAAAAATGAAGGGGTAGCAGCAGTAGTGGGTTCTGAATTAATTTGCTACCGGTTCGTGCACGTGCTTGCGCGCAACGCTTCTGTGCAGAAGCGTCCCGGGAGGGTGGGTGGAGCCGCCCGCCGCCGCTACCGGTTCTAAGAACCGGTCCAAACCAGGAGCAACCCACAGCTGGGTAGCAGTGACAGCAATAAGGAAAAGGTTGGTCCTTTCTGGGAAAATGTCCAAAGATAGAAAGTTGCTCAAGAGCCCCCTAAAACTCAGAACCAGCAGTAAATCATTTTCTGGCCCTATTGATAAGGATGTAATTTGAAAAAGAACAAGTAATGTAAAACATTTCAATTCTAGTACCGTATTTCAAATTCATCTAGGATTTAAATATGTAATATTTTTTTAAAATAACTATTTCTAATGAAACTAAAGTTAGCAGTTGGGAGTTTTGTAACACACAATCTTACTATTTGGTACAATGAATAAATCTAAAACTTGTTTCACACACAGGATGCAATACAGTATAATCAACAGTGTTTATCCTTCTAACTTACATAAATCATCCACTTGGTGTAACGCCTTTTCAGGTTATGCAGGACTGAAGCCTCATTGAGATGAGTTAACATAGCCATATCTTCAATCATGTCAAATTTTGGAGGATTCATAGGTTGGACATCATCCTCTTTAACCACAAGAGTCTAGAGGAATCAAACAAATTGTTTGATGAAAACACAAGAGCCTATATTGTTTATGTACTGATTCATAAGTTCAAAGAAAATCCTTAAGGATCTAGCATGCAACTGTTAAATCACATAACTTACATGACAGTTATTAGTTGATGAAGTAGGCTCTAATCCACAAACCTATTCATTAAGATATGATAACATTTTGATATTTATCTCTTATTATGATAAATTTCAGCATTGTCTTTACTATTTCTATTGTGGTTTTTATTGGGTCCATAGACTATCTTAGAAACTTTCAACTAAAGAGCAGAGGTGGGTTCCTCCCGGTTCAGACTGGTTCTTTAGAACCGGTAGTGGGAATTTCCCCCTGCTCGCTGAACTGCAATAGCTGGCTGGCCACACCCATGAACCGGCTCTCTCATCTTGTTTTTCGCTTCTGCGCATGCGCAGAAGCTGTTTTTCGCTTCTGCACATGCGCAGAAACTGTTTTTCACTTCTGCGCATGCGCAGAAACTGAATTTTTGGCACTGCGCATGCGAGCACCCGTGTAGCATGCACCCGCGCTCACGCAGCACGGGAGGAAGCGAACCCACCCCTGCTAAAGAGTAATTCATAAATGTTACTCAATCCTTACATCATACTAACAATCCAAATTTTAATAACTAACAGAACATGTTAGTTATTTACAGTAGTTATAAAACAAGAACAGAAATTAAGCTAGTTATAAAATATAATAGCAAATTAGATAAAGAAAGAACCGAATGGAACAGAATAGAATTCTTTATTGGCCAAACATTTCTCATTGTACATGTTATGGAATCTCAGTGTTCAAGGAAAACATCAAAATATCATATTGATATGCTATGCTATTACAATAAACGAACAAAGTGGGGGAACTTTGACCTAAGCATAGTACACAAAATTATCTGCTACAATGTCCTACCTGTCAATGACTACTTCAGCTTTAACCGCAATAATACATGAGCACACAATAAATACAAACTCAAGGTAAACCGCTCCAAACACGATTGCAGAAAATACAACTTCAGCAATAGAGTGGTCAGTGCCTGGAATGCTCTACCTGACTCAATTGTTACTTCATCAAACCCCCATAGCTTCAACCTTAAACTGTCTACCGTGGACCTCACCCCATTCCTAAGAGGTATGTAAGAGGCGTGCATAAGCGCACCAGCGTGCCTACCGTTCCTGTCCTACTGTCCCCATTATTCATATCCATTTCCTGTGTTCATATTCATGTTTATACTTATACCTATTATCTTGTACATGTATGACAAACTAGATAGATAGATAGATAGATAGATAGATAGATAGATAGATAGATAGATAGATAGATAGATAGATAGATAGATAGATAGATAGATAGATGATAGATAGATAGATAGATAGATAGATAGATAGATAGATAGATAGATAGATAGATAGATAGATAGATAGATAGATAGATAGATAGATAGATAGATAGATAGATAGATAGATAGATAGTTGGGGGGGGGAAACTTATGGATCTCAGAAATCCAGCTGAAGTTTGTTCATGGAGAAGATTAAAGCAGACTCTACACCATAGTGTAGTGGTTTAACTCTAATCCTTGTCACAATCCATCTAGAAAAAGAGGAGGGCTTGTGTTATTATAGTGCTTAGATCATTCTAAGTTTCCTTGGCTCCAGCTGTGGATACCATTGGATACCAGATTCATATCTGCTGCTGCTGGGTACTGTCCAAGATTCCTAGATATCCAGATAAATTGAGATTGAAGTGAAACATACATAAACTAACAAAAATGTTTCCAGGATTCATATACAGTATGTTGAAGACTGTATTCTGTTAACTCATAATTACACAAAATAGTGTATAAATAGGCTATGTATTTAGAAATACATGCACTGTAAGAATTTTTTGATTCTAGACAGAAATGCAGATAGATTATTATATGTGCAAAAAAACCCAAACATTCTAAAATACCCACAACATCAGAATGGTTGGTGAAGATGATCGAACTAGCAAAGATGGCAAAATTAACATTTGATTAGAGAAAAATCACTAACTACACTATCAAAAAGATCACAAGCTTAATAATCTTTTATAATAATGTAATAATCTTAATAATCTTTTCTTTCTTTTTCTCCTTATTACTTATTCACTATTATTTGTTTTCTTTTTTCTAATATTTGTATTGCTTTTATCTTGTTAAAACTTTATTACAAATTAGAAGAAAGAAATGCATATAGAGAAAATTGCAGAATCTTTTTTTCCACAAATGCCAAGAAACAGGAAGAATCCATTCAAGATGGCGGCGCACATGGATGCTGCGGCTGGGCACTCCTTTTTTTGTATAGAATGTGAAGGATGTGTGTGTTTGTGTTTTATTTTTATAATTATAATGTACACTGAAGATGGCATTTAATTTCATTGTATGAGGTGCAATGACAATAAAGTAAACTAAACTAAACTAAATCAGCGGGGGGGGGATACAGTCCAGTATTCAAAAAGTACTACACACAAAAAGAAATCAAATACATGGGCATAACTTTTCAAAATATATTTGCCTGGCAGGACAGTTTTTCCACTTGTTTGGAACTTCCAACTGCACTATTTTTTTTCTAGTCCAGAATATAGAGTAGAATTGAGGGCAATGCATTGTTTTGTTGCGTAGTGGTGGCTTAAATCTCTCCCCATGTTAAGGCTTGCTTTGGAAATGGATATGCTTTTGAGCCAGTGGATTAAATATTGTCTCATTCTGCCCATGCTACATTTGAGATCCTCTCATTTTTCTGTTTCCACTATAATGCTGAGTTTGGGTATCAGGGAAAGAAAGGTTCTGCATATTTCTGCAGACTCTAACAAGGGGGATGTCAGGCTAGGTTTCTGCATTTGAAAATGGAATTCAGTCCCTATATTGTTCCCTTGAAATGCTCATTGCCTGGAGGGCCTTCTGAGGGAGTACCCTCAGGGGCATTGCACTTTATACTTATATAATTTTGTTTGAAGATTAGTTCTTAAGATTTCTTTTTCAATGTCATGGACTTTAATAAAGTTAGGTCCTAAATATTCCTGTGCTACATTTAATAAATGCTTGACAAAAAGTTAACAAAAATACATGTTAATTCAAGTATTTGGTCACAAAATATCATCTTGGGAAAATTGGGATTTCCTTCTTTAAATTTTTCAAGAAAATATTTGTTATTTATCATCACTAATCCAATATGAATTATTACTGAAAGCTGTATTTCATGAAAGAGAAGAAGCTTTAGCCATTGAATCTTTTCCAAGTCAATATTTCACCTTCTTGTTATAGGAAGCTTACCTCCTTATAAAGTTAGTTCCACTCAGATAATTATTTTATATTAATTTTACATCCCTCAATGCTAAACTGGAAATATTTGAAGGCAGAGTAGTAATTGATGAGGCATCCACTAGCAACCCAATCCTATATCAGTTTGCATGGGAGTAACTCCCAGTGGTGGGTTTCTACCGGTGCGGTCCACTCTATAGCACCTGTAGCGGCCCGCTGGTGATGTCACAGTACCGGTGCAGTCGGTTGCCGGTGCCTGGGCGCCGCCATTAAAAAAAATTTAAATTTTTTTAAAAAAATTTCTTCTGCGCATGCCCAGAAGCCGAGCTGCCTTCCTACCCCACAGTGAGTCCAAGCAGGGGAGGATGGCTGAGGGAGCGCATGAGACGCTGAAAGAACGAGCGGCAGGAGCTATCTCCATTCCCCTCCCTTAAGCAGTCCAAGAAGCCACAAATGCACGGTGATGATCCCAGGCATTTTTGCATGTTCGAGGCTTCTCGAGCTGCTGAAGGGAGGGGGAATGGGCGGCAGGAGCCTAGGATCATCGAATGGGGAGAAGCATTCAGGCCAGACGGAGCCTCCTAGAAGAACCACTGCCGCGGTCTTGCTGCTTCTGCTGCGGGGGGCTGTGTTGCGGGTGGGCAATGCCCCCCTGCTTCTCCGGCTGCTGCCAAGCTCCCAAGGCCCATGCCCACCCGGTCACATGGCTGGCAAGGCACACCCACAAAATAAGCCACGCCCACAGAGTAGTAGTAAAAAAATTAGGAGCCCGCCCCCTGGTAACTCCCATTGACTTTCAGGATCAGAGTCTTAAGAACTGAGTACTCAAATCTTGCCATGGCTCCTGAATTACAATGCAGTTGCTCCCATGGTATAATGTGGCTGCTGCCATTGTGGGTTTGTGTGGATAAATATAACCTAAACAAAATAATATTCTGCAGAGTTTCAAACAGGAAGGTTTGGTGATATTTAGATAAACAGCTGAAGTATATAATTCTATAAATCCAAGAACTAGAATAACTATCTATCATATTACACGTCTGTGCCTGATTAGAATGAATTGTATTTAAGAAATGTTGCTACTCTTATGAAAAGAAAACAGTCTTGTCAGTGGTAGCTTAACGAGGCA
This sequence comes from Diadophis punctatus similis, assembly GCA_023053685.1. Taxonomy (NCBI): domain Eukaryota; kingdom Metazoa; phylum Chordata; class Lepidosauria; order Squamata; family Dipsadidae; genus Diadophis; species Diadophis punctatus. The sequence goes on from JALIGW010000003.1 coordinate 25,378,005, forward strand.
GCAATGTCTAGTAGTTAAAAACATAGTTAGGAACTCAGATGCACATAGCTAGGGAGAGAGGTTTATACATCTTATATTTATTTACTTGCTTTTAAATACATGAATAATCTACTGTTCTTTGATCTGGATGACTTATTAAAATACTAGAAACTAACACATTAGAAGAACATTTTATTGGCAGCTTATCAGCTTTGCATGTAGGTCTCCAGTTAAATCCCTGGCATCTCCAGAAAGAGCTGTGAAAACACTCTCTGAAATCCTAGAAAGCTTCCACCACCAAACAGCTTTGTAAGTTTATTTTAAAACTAAAAGAGGATCCAGCTTTTACTTTTGACATCTAAACCCCAAAGACCCCTGCTAGATGACCTTCCCCCTTATAGACCTGGGCAACCATTAAGATCAGCAAAGACACTGCTGCATGTGCCTCATATTTCAGAGTAGAAAATACATAAGGCAGGTAGTTATTTCAGAGTATCATTTGTTCATATAAAATACATAAGGCAGGTGAGTATTGAAACTAAAATATCAAAAGTTCTAAAAGATCATTTCCCCCATTGAGTCTTACAATGAAGAACATCTGTATGTGGTCCACATCACCTCTCATCTGAAAGACACATTTTACTTCAGAACTCTTTTTTCTCTTATATCCATTTAACACATTAATTTACTTCATCAATTAAATTTCCTACTTATTCACACAAAACATATTTATAAATGTTTCTTCCTTATACATGCTGCAAGCCTGGAGTTAACAGTTGTTTAATTATTAATGACTCTCAATCTTTCTTCTTGAGGGAGATTTAATTTCAAACAATTAAAACACCAAAGTAAGAGCAGAGGTTCAGAAGGTAACTGTAAGGCAAAGTTTAGGCCCTGTATTTATATAGCTCTGCTATAACAGAGGAGAAATAGTCATACATTATCATTATCTTGCTTGCTTATCCTTTTGAGAAGCTCTTTTAATTATTAGACAAATTTAGAAATAATGAAACTTGCATAACGTTGCTTTAAAAAAAAAATGGAAAATTTTCAATTAATAATATTTCTCTTCTAAGTAAGAGCAGCACTTATACAGAACAAAATATAACATAATTTTATACAAGCATTTTGATGCTAAAATGTAAATTCAGAAAATATAATTGCTTGTTCTAATATATCATTTATCTGGAATATCTTGCCCCCCCCCCATGTGAGGTTTGCCCCAACCCTCCTACCTATCCGCAAGGGCCTAATGACGTGACTTTGTCAGTTGGCTTGTGGCTCCAGTGGGGGAACATTGCAATGGAGGTGGTTGAGTAATAAAAGATCACAACTCCCCCCACCCTCCCCATGTATCTTTGGTTTTAATGTTTGTTTTTAACTTTTTATGTTTTAGCTTATATGTCAGATGCCCAGAGTTACCTTATGGTAAGATGGGTGGCCAATAAATAAATAAATAAATAAATAAATAAATAAATAAATAAATAAATAAATAAATAAATAAATAAATAAATAAATAAATAAATAAATATCAATCAATCAATCAATCAATAAACAAATAAATAAACAAATAAATAATGAATACATACATACATACATACATACATACATACATACATACATACATATACACACACACACACATACATACATACATAAATCAAACATGCCAAATAAATACAGCTTAGGTGATATCTTTTTTCCGTATAATTTGATAAACCTAACGGAATTGAGAAGAAAGCATAGCATATTGTTTTTCTAGCCTTTCTTGACATTAGATAGAGAAAGCAAATTCATTGTAGCAGGTGTATGAAAAATACAACATAGTATGCCTCTATAATCTTGCTATAGTTGTTAAAATGAGAGAGTTTCAGTTTTATCCTTTTAACACCTTTTCTTATAGGACTTCGTGATGGCTCAGTGGTTAAAGACACTAAGCTTGTCAGCTGTTGAAAGCTGACAGCCGGGGCTCGAGACCCAAGCACGACACAACAGGGTGAGCTCCTGTTCCTTGTCCTAGCTCCTGCCAACATAGCAGTTCAACAGCATGCAAATGTGAGTAGACTAATAGGTACCACTTTGGTGGGAAGGTAACAGTGTTCCATGTGCCTTTGGCATATAGCCATGCTGGCCACATCATGAAAATGTCTCCGGATATAGTTGGTTCCCTCGGCCAAGAAACAGAGTTGAGCACCACGCCTTAGGGTCGGACATGACTAAACAGGGAAAGCTTTACCTTACTTTTAATATTTTGAAGAATAGTGCTATACAGGTGAAACATTCTCAAATGCACCTTGATCTATTCAATTGTAACTCTATACATTCCTGATGTAATGACATCAAATAGCAAAGGATACTTTCCCCACTGCATCCTTTTTACACAAAATCATAATCAGCAAAATCATAATTTTAGACTGTATGCCATGTTTAGATGCATTTTCCTTTTTTCCTCTCCTCTGCACAATGTTGAGCAAATGTAACTTTCCATTTCAGTTTCCTATTTGGCTATTATTTGGTATGTTAGGTTTTTTTTTACCTTTTTATCTTTGGTTTCCACTGTGACTTTGCCACCAGAGGATTCTTTAATTTCAATTTCAATATAAGCCTCCTTTTCATCTGGAATCCAGGCTCTTTTCTTTCCTTTATGAACAAAGAGACAAGAAGAACATAAACATTTTTTTAAAAAGTTGTACAAATAGATATTAGATTCAGATAATGCAGGTGCCATACATAATTATTTTACAAGATCTAGACATATTTTGCATAATATTATTCTTACATATTAATCTACTAATATGTACAATACATCTTATATCCATACATATGTACTTATACTTCTGTTAACAATAGAAGGACACGATCTACAAATAGGCTGGCATGCTTTTATTTGGGATGGGAAAAATAAAATACATAGTTATTTTCAAAAACATCAAATTAGAAATGCTCTATTACAAATATGGCAAAAAATTAAATTAAATCACTATAATAAAATACCAGTTTGGTTATCAACCATGGAAGCATTAGTTTATCCAAATGTATTAGATATAAATAAAATAGTAAGATATGAAGATATATTGGACAATCAGGAGAAATTAAGAACGAAACAGGAATTAAAAAATCGGGGAATATACATTGACTGGTGGCCATACATGCAAATTCAAACTAGATACAAGAAAGATTTAGAATTATATGGATTTTATAAAGAACCACAAGAATTAGATAAAATTTTACAGGGGACAGAAGAAAAAATTATTAGTAAATTATATAATTTTCTATTGCGATTTAAAATGGAAGAAGTAGTGAAGAAAACCATGATAAATTGGGCAACAAATTTAGGCTATAATATAGAATTAGAAGATTTGGAAAAGCTCTGGGGGGAAAACTACAAATTAACAATGGTGACAACATAAAAAGAAAATTTATACAAAATGTTCTACAGATGGCATCTACCACCAGCGAGAATAGCGAAAATGTTCCCGAACAGCTCACCGAATTGTTGGAAATGCAGCCAGACCAAAGGAACATACTATCATATGTGCTGGACATGCACAGCAGCAAAAAAATATTGGACAAGAATTAAAAAATGGCTTATGGAGATGATTGAACAACCAATAGAATTAAAACCAGAACTATTTTTACTAGGGATAATGACAGGAAAATATGAGGAAAAAATTCAATACTTAATACTACATGTCGTAACAGCAGCAAGAATTATTTATGCACAAAATTGGACGAATAAAAATATACCATCAGAGAAAAATGTAATTTAAAAAGTGCTAGAGTGCGCTGAAATGGATAGACTCACAAAAGAATTAAAGGATAAATGAGAATCTGATTATTATTTGATATGGAATAAATGGTATAAATGGTTAGAGGAAAGATGCAAAGATTAAGAAAGCATTAAGGGAAGAAAGATTAAAGAATCAGATAACAATTACAAAACCGCAAAAATAGACACTATATAAAATGTAAGATGTAATGTAAATAAATTAGTACAATAGTAGACATAAAATGTACCATATATGAACTAGTATGCATAACATTATTCTTGTTCCTTTAATTCTTCAGTTACTGAATAGGGAAATGCTGTGATTTGAATATTTATTTATATTTAATTTATTCCTATTAATTTTGGAATTGATATTTCTGCTATTAATATTATAGTTCTAGTTCTAGAATTAAAATAAATAGATTTTGAAATTTTGGAAATTAAAATTTGCTGCAAAGTTTTGAATTACAAATTTTGATTAATCATTGTCTGCTCAAATGTATACGGTATTATATTAGATTTTTAATTTTTTTTTTTGCAAAAAATGAAGATTTGGCTAAATAATGAAGATTGGGTAAAATATTTGACAATCTTAAGGTCTAATTTTGTAGTAACTCAAATTTTTAGCATTCTTTCATCTCTATCAGAAGGAAGTGTGTGGCCTTCTATATATAAAATTCTGTATAATACCAGCAAATTAAGTCAATGGTGAGCAATATTAGAATCTAGTCAAAAGGAAAATGTCTTTTAAGGCAACTAAAAGATGCTCTTTCTGCATTTCTCATCCATCAGCAACATCTGAAAGGTCATTTTCCATATTTGACAAAAAGCAAATATGCATTTGCTTGGATAAGGTGACTAAAAAATGGATGTGCACTGATTGCAATCCTGAACATATTTAGGCTGCATCAATCCTATTTATTTCCATGGGACTTAAATAGGCTGTATGTATGATTGTAGAGAATTTTGCAAAATGGAAATTTCTAAACAGCCCATTCACGCAATTTCTAATCACAGCTTCAAGGGATGCCCAAAGATAGCAAGCTTTCCTAGAATTTATCCAGGAATATTAATCCACTTCTTTTTTTAATTTGTATATGATATGTTTCCTTTTAAGAACCAGTCAAATGGAAAATTTGGGGATGAACAATAGCATGATTTTCCTCCTTTTCTTATGTATAACTCTTGCTATTTATTGTAATGTAAGCCAGATCACTCCTGGCAATGAGGTAAGTGCTGTTTCATATGATAATGTCAGGGTAGAAAGGTATATGTAAATAATCTAGTATCCATCCCTATTATAAATTGTTATCTGTTGGATGCCTAACAACTTCCTTAGCAATATATTTTGAGGCTAAACAACTATCGTAAGGGATGCTTTATTTGGATTCCTGTATTGTGCATACAAATTGAACTTGAAGGCTCCAATTCTTTAATTATATGATTCTCAATTTCATGGAATATTTTCGATATTTTAGGAAGCAAGGAATTCCATTTCATACTTTGTGCACTTGCTTAATGTTTACATTTCAGTTGTCCTGTAGTTGCTGTGATAAATGCAAATCACAGGTACATATTTCTGAACGGTTGATTATAAATTTGAACTCATTCGTGGCAATTATAAACCTGTTTATAAACCATTCTAAACGAATGTTTTCCTAAATATAATTAAAAGCAAGTAAATGCTAAACCAGACACTTCACACTTCACATAATTATAGCATAGCAACAGACAGATCATCAACATAACAGAAAGATGGAGCTACAATCATTTTACTGCACTCTCCATTACAACCAAAATGACTAAAGAAGAAGCTGTTTCAGTAGAATTGTTTAACTGTTAATCTAGTTGTCTCGGTCTCTATGGCCGTAATCAGCTTCAACATTTTAAATGTATTTTTAAAAAGGTGCAGAATTCCTTTACCCAGGAAGCAATATTAGAAATGGGTTGAAGTCCTTTCCACGCAAAAAAGGTGGTCTTACCATCAAATGCCATAGTCTGAGACTTCATCAGCTCCTCATAACTTTTCCGGAGGTACTCAGCAGCCTCCCCAAATTCTTCCCTGTCCATCCTACTCATATTGACTATTGGAAGGATAAAACCTAGTCAGCAGCAAACAGATCAGCCAACTACCCTAGAGTATAAAAAGACAGAACAAAAAACAAAAGCAAGATACATTTTAGTCAATAATACAGCCAAACCACATTAATATGTCCTGTAATGGTTCACCAACCTTTTAATTGCTGGATGATATGAAAGCTGGATGATATGAAAGCATGCACATTTATGTATTCTATAAATTAAAAATAGTGTTCTAATATTTATACACTGCATCAGATTTTATTCCAAATTATAAATCTAGCTACATATGTGCTAATTTTAATTATATAATATTTTTTTAAATTCCTATCATTACTCCATGTGCTTTTTAACTATATAAAATCAGAAAGCACAGCGAGATTATATTAAATAATCAAGAATATATGCCCATTGTATAATATCAAAAATCAGACCTAGATTACTTTAGGTTTATTTGAAGGACAATCATCATCCCAGGAAAAAATTACTAGTTGGTCAATTTGTATTTAATGAGCACCCCATCAATAGGCTGTAAGTTATCTTAATTCCATGTCTTTGCCAGCTTACACCTCAAAGGAATTTGACTGAGTTAGCATCCTGTGTGGTAGGTTACCACAAGTGGCAAGTAGCACTACAAGATATTATGAAAGCCTATGCATCTGTTCTATCACACACACACACACCAGAACTATTAAGATAAATTGATGGTAACTGCAACAAGATTATTAACATCACTCATTTTATAAGCCCCAACTACTGCTATTGTTACTAAGCCTTGCTATAGCAACAGATATCTTCAAATCCACACATTCGTACTGAAACAATCACAATTTCAGTTACACCTGCTGCCACCCATGACTTTCCACACATCATAAGTGTGCATTCTTTTCATAGTCCCTTTAGCCTTATTATGACTCCCAAGTTTGTCTTCCAGACAATAGTTCATGTTCCTCTACTTCCCTTTTTGTAAAAAGAATGCACTAAGGAAAGCAAGGCTTCAGGACAGGACAGGACAGACGTGCAACACAGACATGCTTTTTATTACCAACCTGGGCTATGGGGCTGAGTGACTCTCTGTGTGTGTGTGCCGTGAGGCCCCTTTTTATTGTGCCTGTCAAGGTCAGGATAGGGAGAGATATGTCAGAAATTCCCATGTGTCATATCCACACAGCTCCATTGGTGCTGCTATCCTACTGCCCATAGAGACACAAAAGGCAAACTTTTATCTCTCTGCCGATGCAGGCTGGTTATTTTTACCCCATATTGTCAGACAATCACAAAGGCAGGGAGAGAGAGACGCTCTTGAGGCAGCACAAGACTTTGAGTTCCAAGCCATTCTTTAAAAATCAAGTTAAATGAGACGCTTCTGTTCATCCACCTTTGTCATTCTTTCAACCTCTGGCGGGCCTTGATACCTACCAAGAAGGTAGTTTTTTTGAAAAAGATCCCACAGTGATATTTTTCTTTAGCCAATGCCTCTGGTAATCTCAGGGTCCAGATACAAACCCAACCATACTGTAGCTGTGGTTCCGATTTTGCTTGGTATTATTTCAGACATTGTGATTAAAATATGTAAAAAATCTGATTTGGAGTGAAAGGAAAATCTGGGAGGAACTGGATTCTGCACTTACAGAATTGCCATTCCATTTTAAGAGAGAGAGGGGGAGAGAGGGAGGGAGGGAGGGAGGGAGAGAAAGAGAGAGAGAAGCCCAGCTCTGAAAAATGTAGGTGTTCCTCAAAGCCTCATGAATTTATGATAAACTAAATATTAGGATAAAGTTGCTGATTTGCAAAGCAGTGTTCATTACAATGGAAAATATTTGCCTCTTTTCTACTCCAGCGAAGCATATATTATGAGTTTTCAGGTTATCTAAATGCCAAAAGAAAGGCAAAGAGATAAGCAGATCTACAGCATAGGATAAAATAATGACAATGCCGTGATGCAGAGTTTTAACAGGAATTGTATTTTGCTGAAGGATGGCTTTGCAAAATACAAAATATTTTTTTATTTAATAAAACACAAAATACAAGCTGAGTGGACACGACCTCGTAGACGACTCTCACTCTGTCAAGGACCTTGGAGTACTCATATCTAAGGATCTAAGTGCCAAAACCCACTGTAACAACATCGCCAAAAAGGCACTAAGAGTTGTAAACCTAATCTTGCGTAGCTTCTTCTCCGGTAATATTACACTACTAACCAGAGCATACAAAACATTTGCTAGACCAATTCTCGAATACAGCTCATCTGTCTGGAACCCACACTGCATATCAGACATTAATACAATTGAACATGTCCAGAGATATTTCACGAGAAGAGTCCTCCACTTCTCTGCTTGCAACAGAAAACTTATGCCACCAGACTTGAAATTCTGGGCTTAGACAACTTAGAACTATGCCGCCTTCGGTATGACCTAAGCGTAGTTCATAAAATTATCTGCTACAATGTCCTACCTGTCAATGACTACTTCAGCTTCAACCACAACAATACACGAGCACACAATAGATACAAACTTAGTTAACAGCTCCAAACTCGATTGCAGAAAATACGACTTCAGCAACAGAGTGGTCAATGCCTGGAATACACTACCCAACTCTGTGGTTTCATCCCCAAACCCCCAAAATTTTAACCTTAGACTGTCTACTGTTGACCTCACCCCATTCCTAAGAGATCTGTGGGGCATGCATAAGCGCACCAGCGTGCCTACCGTCCCTATCCTAATGTACCCTTTTATTTTTATTTATATTCATTTCATGTATTCAAATCATGTTTATACTTATATGTACTATCTAATACGTGACAAATAAATAAATAAAATAAATAAAATAATGACAATGCCGTGATGCAGAATTTTAAAAGGAATTGTATTTTGCTGAAGGATGGCTTTGCACTGTGGTTTGGGAGTTGCTAAAAACTCACCTGATCCTGCCGAGAAAGTTCTGTGTCAAAGGAAAAGGGATGTGCAGATGGAAAAATGAAGTGCTTTTTGGCATTCATACCAATTAATACCATTAATTGGTATTAATTCTGCCTTCTAATTTGTATGTAAATTAACAAATTTATAAATGGAGGGTACACACTCTGGATAAATCCTTAATATGTTTGGAAAGCATTAGTGAGTATGTATAAACTAATACACATGGGACTACTGAAAAAAACTCTTTTCCCTTGAAAGCTTTGAGACTCTAAACTTAAACCTCTTCTAGAGAACCATTATTGTGTAGTGGTGAAGACATCAGACTAGAAACCAGGAAACTGTGAGTTCTAGTCCTTCCTTGGGCATGAAGCCAGATGGCTGACATTGGGTTGGTCATTTTGTCTTGGCCCTAGGAAGGAGGCAATGGCAAACCACTTCTGAAAAACCTTGCCAAGAAAACTATTGGGACTTGTCCAGGCTGTCTCCAAGCATCAGACACAATTGAATGGGGGAGTGGGAGAAACATACTCTAGAAACATTCCCAGTTGGGTGGATATGAAAATGTATTATCATTTAAAGTAGACTTTTGTCTAGCAGAGATCCCAGTAAGATTTGATTTCTGATAGGTGACCTGCAAACAATCTTGAGATTGCACTTTGTTCTCCCTTTTAGGGAGTTGAACAAAAGAAAATATTTCCCAATAAATGGATTTGACACTACTGCTGCTATATTTTAAATGACAAAATGAATTAGTGGCAGCCAAAAACATTCAGATAAACACTGGCTTAATACTCATCATGGCTACTTGTCTGACACTGGACAATGTTGACAAGACCTGAAACAGTGAATTGCCTTTTGCTTCTATTGTGTATCCAGGGTCATAGGGATTGGCTGGCTCTACATTTAATAAAATAAAATATATGGCCTTTGTGGAATTGTTAAGGTATTATGGTAGCAGATAGTGTTGTTCAAAAATCAAATAAAGCCATAATTAATGTTCCAGTTGGGGTGAAACTTGAATAGGAATAGGAGAGTTATATAGCCTTTCAATTTCATTGAGTTAAATGATTGTGGAGATGGGCCTTCAAACTCTCCTAGAGGTTTTATTTTTATAAACTTGTGAATAAGCCAGGAATTTTAGGTGCCAAAATGTACCTAACAAATCAGGTTCAGCTTATCTGCATATGGGCTTATATACTGTATGAGTATATATGTAAATTAATGATGAGTTTATAGTCAAGCAAATAAATGAATGCATTTGGCATATATAGCAGTGTTGGCGAATCTTTTTGGCACCCAGTGCTGAAACTGGAGCATGCGCGCACACGCACGCAGGGAGTGCCGGAAACCGGAAGAGCAGTTCCCCGGCACGCATGCATGCACTGGGAAGCTGAGCTTCTGGTTTCCAGCGTGCGCATGCGTGCCAGTCACCTGGTCTTCTGATTTCCGGCACTCCTGTGCACGCAAAGACCAGCTGGCCGGCACGCATGTGCGCACTGGAACCTGGAAGAGCAACGGTGAAGGCTGGCGTGCCCAGAGAGATGGTTCTGCGCGCCACTTTTGGCATGCATGCCATAGGTTCGCCATCACGGATCTATAGGATCCTTGATTAACTTTAAATATTTCATCTCAGATAATGCCAATTTTATATCCTTTCTGAGGATAATCTGTTGGGAATATATCCTTTGATATATTTGCTCTATACTACATTTTACATCAGTCTCTATATTAGCAGTGGCATAAACATCAGCAGATAGTTAATCTGAGAAATCCAGAAACCTTACATAAGGCAATTGGGTATATATAGAGAGAATGACTATAGTATACCTATGTATACTAAATGTGCAGTGCTAGTTAAGGTACTCTATTTAAAACTTGGAGACTGGTTCTAGTCCCCACTTTATTATGGACCTCTCTCAGTGATTTTGAGCCAGTCATTATTTCCCAACATAGCTCACAAGGTTATTGTAATGAGGATCAAATTAGAGAAAAATCCATATAAATGACCTTGAGCTCTCAACAGGAAGGCTGGATATAAATGCAATACATATAATAAATAATACAAAAAATAAATATAGCACCTTAAAACCACAGCAGTTACATCTTCTTTAAAGAAGACAGCATACCAGATGGGAAACTAAGGTTTGCAAGGCTTTTATGGATGGATAATTCCATCTCAGGTTACATAGGTTTGTATGAAATCCCAAGGAGGACTGTTATGCTATTGCTAATTACCAGACACCCCTCTGAAGAAATATTTCTCCGTTAAGAAGCTCTGATTAGATGCAGGAAGTGAGACAACTGCAAGCTGTTGGGTCATTTGCTGAAAGGTTCTGCACTCAACAGATCTTGCCTATCAGCTGCTGTGAGAAGTGACTGGAGCAAGGAGGCTAACTCAGAGATTAGATAGAGGCAATCTATGGAGAAGCTATTTCAAGCATGTTTCCATTTTGTAAGACTGGACACTTATCCAGCAGTGTTCAGAGATCTCACATCCTTTCATCCTTTCCTCACCCCCAACCCTGGGGCCATATTAATGGTACCAAGAACAACTATGACTCCTTTAACTTTGTAGTATTTTATGCTCAGGCAGCAGATTCTGTGGGATGAGAGAGGGATGTAACTGCAATATTTATATTTATTTATATTTTGGCATTTCTGGACCACCCATTTTCTTCAAAGAGGGACTCTGGGTGATATACAGTACAGTATCAAAATATAAAACAGTATATGAGAATTAAAATAATTTAAAATTTAAAAATAATTTTTAAAGATTATACAATTATAACAAATTTTGAAGATGCAAGAAAATATTGGAGGAGGCAATTTTAATCCTGTTAAAAATTGGTTTATGAAAGCCAAGGGAGGGCTCTTATGGCACCAACCAGCCCCATGACTGCATACTCCTTTGAGCTCTCCACACAAGGCTGCAGAGCCATGTTTTGACCTCTTTTGGAAGGTCAGGAATCCTACACACCATTTCTCCTGAACCCCCTCAACAATTCTTCTCCGTTGGAGGACATGTCCCTATAGACTACATGAATTTATTTTGCACTTCCTAAACTACTCTTTGGTTGTATGGAGGGTGCTGTCCTGACACAACCAAGATTCAACTTGTTTACAGTTTACAAAATGTTTAGAGTTATAAAATTATCCTGATTTGGATTGAAAGAATATTTTGGAATGTATAAACAACTATAGGAGATGGATAATTCAAATGACCTAATCTAATTCAAATGACCTAAACATTATTTAAATAGTGGCATTCATGTAGATTGTATATTCATCATTAATCACCTTTTTAACTTGTCCAAGCTTGAACTTATCCAATTGTAAAACACTCAGATACTTGTAGGCTTCGTCTTGATGGCTCCTACTGGTTTGACCATTCGGCATTTCAATTACATTACCATTAGTGGTTTTACCTCAAATTTATTTATTTATTTATTTATTTGGCTTTTCTTATATGCCGCCCAACTCCCGAGGGACTCAGGGCGGCATATTTCTACCAGAGCACATTTTTCCAGGTGAAATTCCATTGCTATATCTGTGGCAAATATTCTTATAGTATTTGTCAATGACTGGATTTTGATTTCTGATGGCAGCAGATAGTATTACTTGGTATTATACATTAGTGGTACCCAACCCCCGGTCTGCGGCCCGGTACCGGTCCGCAGAACAAATGGTACCGGGCCGCCCTGCTACTGCGTCTTCTGTGCAGCGGTGGCGGGTCCTGCGACTTTTGCGAGTCCTGCGAGTCCCGATAATAAGCGCAGGGACGGGACTCCTGCATCTGCCGACGTGCTCCGGCCCAGCTGATCAGCGTGGGGGCGGGGCTTCTGTGCGCAGCTCATCAGTATTGAAAGTAACGTGTACAGGAGGGCCTGTCTGTGGTGCAGCAGGTAAAGGGGACTCCAACACATAGCCACGCAGTCCCGCAGAAGACATGTACAATATACCCGAGGGTCCAGCACTTCCTATCTTTGTGAAGCGGGGTTTTCTGCAGTGACTGCAACCAAAACAAAACAAAGGAATAAACTGAACATAAGCAAGACACTTCGGGTGTCATTGTCTCCTATTATCCCCAAATGGAACCATCTCGTTGCAGAGAAACAAGCTCAGGGTTCTCATTGATTTAGCGTTCTAGTCACTAGATCCAGAGAGTTAAAATGTTAAATTAAGTTACATTAATTTTGTTGTAACTGTATTTTATTTTGATGCCATGTTTAAATACAATTAAATTAAAATTGTTTATATTTGAGATTGTTTTGATTTAATAATCAACGCGACACCGCAAACCCCTCCCCCAGTGGGCCGCGAAAAAATTATCAAACATTGACCGGTCCACGGCAATAAAAAGGTTGGGGACCACTGTTATACATTGTACCAGACCCAGCTTTCTTCCTGTTACAGCAAGGTTTCGCATATTGGAAGTTGTTTTGGGTGATAACCTTAAGTATTTTAAAATTCCTCGGGCACAGCCCAGGAAAATAATCACACTGAGGGCTTGTTGATTTAAAATAGATACTTTAACATTCTCCAGGCAAGATAAGTGAAATTAGAATAAGTTAACTTGCTATATTAACAGAGATCATTCCGAATTTTGACAGATAATTAGCATATATACTGTACTTTTATGTTTTCTAGAGCTATGCAGTTCTACATATTTGATTCCGAAATATTTTTCTGAGCATGAATGAAGCACTTGTCAGAAACTTTTCCAAGTGGCTACCCTCCACTGTTACCACAAGTTCTGGGAAAAGTCACAGCTAGTTAAAAAAAAAGTATGCACCACTGTATTACAAAGCATCTTTATGAAATTAAATGCAAAACAATACACAGCCCTAGTAATTTTCCAGTGCTCAGAAATGAGGTTCCCTTGAGATCTGAATAGAAGAGCAGTGAAGCCCTGGTTCTTCATCCAGGCTTTGACCATTTTATTTCTTTAGCTTTTATTTATTACATATTATAATTTCTTGGTTTGGTTGTTGTGAGCCATCCAGAGTCATTAGGAGACAGGCAGCATATAAATTAAATGCCTTTTTTATTATTAGAAAAAAAATTAAATGAAGATCATGCAATCATAGATTCCATTATGTTATCTATTCTATGTCTTAATTTGGCTACATTCTACATCCATTTTGAAAAGGATGCCAAAGAAAAGCTTCCCCTTGTTTAAATGTGTAGGCTTTGCCAACAGAAAGGGACTAAGATTATTTAGATGACTAATCGTTTATTTGTTATGGCCAGCTTTTCTGTTACATATTCCAAAGGTGGTATAATTCAAATGAACTTTCTGACATCCTGTCAATATTATTGGTCCAACAAAACTATTGCATGCAAAAATAAAACAAAATAAATTATTGTATTGAAAGCAGATGAGTGTTAGCTATAACTAGCATCTCTCCAGCATATATTTTGAGAGATGAGCTGCATTTGCCGAATGTATTATCTTTTTCCAAAGGAATGTACAGTAAACCAGAAAGAGACCTAGAAGAAAGCCGTGTCTTAGCTACATTGCAGGGTATCATTGGGATTCTGTTTAGTGGGGACAAGGGGACAATTGACTTTAAGCAGGGGCTTCTCCATGAAAGTTAGCTGCTAAAGTTCTTCATTCATTTGCAAAGAAGATGGCAGCTAAGAATCTTTAAAGTCCTTTCTGGACAATGTAATTAAGGCCTTTGTTGTATACTAGACACTTGTAGCTAGCACTACTGGTTGTTCTAAAGAACCGCAGTTATTCTAAGGTCTTTTTTCTTAAGTGCTATTTTGAATAGCAGCACGTGTCAAATTCCAGGCGTGCAGCTGGGTGTCACCCGTATAAAACATACAGTTGTTGTAGATTATCATGCATGCAATGCCAGAACATGACTTATTGGGCTATGAGCAGTTTAACCTCTGGGCAAACACGAGGCACAATGAACCATGATTCTTCTTGCTATTTGCTCTGAACTTACACCTCCCCTCCCCCAAACAATTCTCTCAGACTGGCTTTTTTCTAAGCTGACTTTACTTGTTTTTAGAAAGACACACAGGATGAAACTATTATCCAGACTGGGATATGCAAACACAATGAAAGATCCCTAAATTTCCAGATCTTTTAACAATTTGTGGTTAAGTTCAATGATCAACATGGTAGAATGTTAAACCAAGGAGAAACCATATTTCTACACATATTTAACCAGGGATAGGGATTTCTTTTCTTTCCTTTCGTATTTGTATTGGAAGACTATTAACCCTAATCCTATCCAACAAGATGCATTTCAGTGGCGAGAAAAGTAAGGCCTTACATGTAGGCAGGAAAAACCAAATGCATAGGTACAGAATATGTGGGACTAACTCATTGTAAAAATCTAGGTAGACCATCACTTAAGTATGAGCCAGCAATGTGCTGCAACTACCAAAAAAGCCAATGCAGTCTTGGGCTGCATCAACAGAGGGATAACATCAAGATCAGGTGTCACGAGGCACTTAGGTCTCAAACCTGGGTTGTCAGCTTTCCAGCCAACAAGCCCAGTATCCTAACCGTTGAGCCAACGTGCCACCCCAAAAGTAATGTGTACCATACATGAATAATCCACCTCATTTTAACTCTTCAGATGATTTGAACTATTGAATTTCTGTGCTTGATATTATTTATCTGATTTTTTCAGTCTTCCTAAAGTAATTTATTTGGGATTTTCTGGGGATGTGACAATACAGGTAGTCCTCAACTTATGACCACAATTGAGCCAAAAATTTATGTTAGTAAGTGAAATTTGTTAAGTGAATTTTGCCCCATTTTACGACATTTCTTTCCACAGTGAAATGAATCCCTACAGTTGTTACATTAATAACATGGCTGTTAAATGAATCTGACTTCCCCATTGACTTTGCTTGTTAGAAGATCGAAAAAGGTGATCACATGATGCTAGGACACTGCAACAGTCATAAATATAAGTCAGATGCTAAGCATCTGAATTTTGGATCACGTGACCATGGGGATGCCACAATGGTTGTAAGTGTGAAAGAAGATCATAAGTCACATTTTTCAGTACCAGTGTAACTTTGAATGATCACTAAATGAACTGTTGTAAGTTGAGGAATACCTGTATTTCAGAAGGCAGAAAGGGGCTGGCTTTAAAAAAGATTAGGCAGTATTAGATCTGTTTAATATTTGCTTGGATTAGAGAGACTACTAGGAAAGCCCAGAGTGGCAGGCTAGTCTAGGAAATTGAACAAACTTTCTGGAAGAAGGCAAAGGCTTTGTACTGTTCTCGTAAACTACTGTATATGAACATGTTCATGACTTCCCCACAAGACAAACATGACTTGAGAGTTCTCTTAAATCCACTAGTTTATTCCCAATTTGAAATAGTTGCCTTTTTAATCTCACCTCATTCATTATATATTTGGCCATCACGACCACCATCAAATCTTTTGGAAAATAATTGATTTAAAAAAAACCTTGATGCAGAATTCTAAGGAAGTGGAATGACTTTGGGGGGAAAAATGACATCCATTTATAAATAACTTGCTGATCCATCCCTTGGGTCCTTTGGAAGTGATTCCAATGTCACTACTCCAGTAATGCAGACAATACTTGAGCATTGTTTTATTCTCAGTTACTCAGAAACCGACAGCAGCAGCTGCCTTTCTATTTTTAACCTGCCAGAACACCCTCCAATTGTTGTTCTGTACTTTGAACAATAGATGGATGCATTAGGGGGTTAGCTTTGCTGGCTTTAACTGCAGCATTTCTTACTGAAAATAAGCTAGAGATAATGGAGTTTATTTGTCTTTTATGTTTTCCTTGAAGCTGGTAACCACAGGGAAATTTTGAATTCAAGGGCTTCTAGGTGTTATTTTCTTCTGTGTTTCAATCTAAATAATTCCAGGATGCTCAAGTGTAGGGATATGAAATCTCCTTCTTAAAAATATCTTTTTATTTAGCCATCTTTAAGCAATGATATCATCTCATATTATATGGCCATTTCAATGCATTTGAAACAAATCCCCACTTGTTAGTCAACATTAATGGGTTGCAAAACCCTAGGATGAATTCGTCTCAGCCTATAGTTAAAATGTGACATATGTAACTTAAACACAATCGAAAAACGATACATTATTTGAAATTTTGTTCTAACTTTGGTTGGTTGGTTCTCAATTATACATCTTAGAATAGTAAAAGGCTACATCATTAAAACATCAAAGGTTATAACACTATGTGACACCTGGCACATCAGTGCAATTTCATATATTCATGACGTATCTCTTAACAATTCCAAATTTGGTAGCTTGCAACTGAATGCACAAATGAACCCATTTGAGAACAAAGACAATGTGAAATTCTGCAGTGTTTTACCTGCAAAGGCTGATTCTCCCATATACATTTCATTTTAATTCTTCTATAGTCATCAAATGCTCTATATGTTGCTGTCCCTTACCAGGAATTGTATATTTTGTTCTAGGGACAAACAATAGCAGCTCCAAAGGGTTAATCAGATTTGGAAAATAATAAGAGGGAACTAGCTAAATCAGACGTTATGATCCCAATAGTCCATTTGTGGATTGCCCTATATGTTATTTTGTTCCTTTCATTTATACTAATTTTATCAATGCCTTAACTACTGTATATCAGGGGAACCTGGATGTCCATATCACTGATGTGTTTAAAGTTTAAAAAAAAGTTATTAACCTTTAAAGAGGTGCCAAGGCAAGATGATCTATAACAATAATAGGCAAACCTGCAAGCCAGCTTTACTATGTAGGTTGGTTCTCTGCTACTGCAGCTGCATTGTTATGGATTGGAAATAAGGAACATTTCTAAAGAAAAATGTATAGCTTTAAAATTATGTTGACAGCAGAAAGCTATATGGCTTGAAATATTTTTTTTCCTTGAATTTATTCTGATTCTTCCCCTAAACAACAAAGAAAATAAGTATGAGATACTAGAATCCTACAGTAGCATAACGGACTATATTAGTTCAGAATATGGGAGAATAACACACAGAGCTTTTAAAAAAAGATGATCCTTCACATTTAAAAAAAAGGAAACTATTGGTTTCCTGCTTGCAGTAGCTTTTAAATATGAGAGAGCATTAAAAACTAAGTCTGAATATTAGTAATCTTCTTATTAAAATATATTTCATTTTTTAAAGTAATGCTCTTGATAGTTTACTAAATAAAATACAATAAAATGTCCACAAGAAAAACAATTACAAAAACAGATACTGTGTAATAAAATGAAATAAAATAAAATGAACTTGCAACCCTAATAACATCAAAAGTTTAGAATCAAAGCCAAAAAACAGTAAAATGTTGAAGATATAATAAACTATTCCATAGCCTAAGCACCTCAGTCACTTTCATTCACAATAATGGGCATGACTGCTATGAAGACCCCCTCAGACTTGTGAACATTGCTTGGATGTATGTAATATGTAGTTCTGGAAGAACCTTGGTTTGAAGTCACATTGTTCATCAGAACTAGTATTTAAATTGCACTCAGAAGGCTATTGGATCTGAGATGCAGGATCTGAGAGATACATGTAATGGATTATAGAAACTAGTGCAGTCTCCAAGTAAGCTTTTGTGTTTTATACCAACTACAGTGTGCCGTGCAGGAGTCTAACCATACAGTGATATGGACATGAGTCATTGCAGCCAAATCCTTTTACTCAAGGAGCTGCAATTGGTGGGCAAATGTTTCCTGGTCACAGCCTCCATCTGCCCATCTAGCAACAGCCAGGAGTCCAAGAGAACCCCCCATGGTATGGACCTGCTCCCTCAGGGAGTGCTGAAGCTCATAAACTGAGCAATTTGGTCTTGCTTGGCTTCAACTTTAGACTTTAGCCTATTTCATTCCAACTACCAGACCCAACAGCTTCCAAGCACTGGGACTAAGGTCTGGAAGCATTTTCTGCTGGGCCCAGAGTGGCAATATGAAGCTAATGGATTCACACCTTGATTTTCTTAAGCTATATTCCCCCAACATACCTAATCAGATGTTTACATATTTAAGATTGCATTCATACAATATGCTAAGTTTGCTAAAACTTCACTTTAGTTTTAACTTTAGGTTTTTGTGTCTTAGTATGCTGCACAAACCCAGACTATTAGTTTAGGGTCCAATGTATTGTGCAAATACAAAAAATGGGTTAATTCAATAGCCAATGGTGGTATTGTATAGCTTCCACCTAGTGGTTTAGTACGTCCTCCTTACTTACTCTGCCATATATGAAAAACAAGAGGGTGGGGAGGATGCTTATGAAAGTTTAGTTTTGCTGAGTACTTTATTTTTTTGCAAGGCAAGTACATGTGCATAGGACCAGGTTTCAATACCACCTCAGTCAGGGCCATGTCAAAGCTATTTATTCCTTCCCTTTTGTTGCTGACTGTGTATTGAGTTTCAATTGTCTGAGCTTTAGGCAGACCTTGAAAGGGGAAGCTGCATCCTAATGCCACAGAGTCTTTCTTTGATGGTTCTGCAGCAGACACAGGGGAGGTTAACAAGCATAATAAGCTTTTCTTTAGACTTTCCAGGATGCTATTTTTGGCAAACAAAGATAATGTCACAGTTGGTCTTGTTCATCTCATAGCATATATGTGCCAAATGCTTACCATGACTGCCATTTTTAAAGACCATCTAACCTTCACTAAGCTGTGTGGCAAGCTTCTCAGTGTAATAGAGATGGGAATGGTCTTCATTAACAAACCCTTCTCACAGGATTATAATAATATAAAGAGTTCCTGGTTAAGCAACATTTCTACTTTGATATATCATTTAATTTTATTCTGTCAAGAGATAATATAATTGCACGTACACTTGTAACTTCATTTATCTAAATTAAGATTTAGTAA
This sequence comes from Diadophis punctatus similis, assembly GCA_023053685.1. Classification (NCBI taxonomy): domain Eukaryota; kingdom Metazoa; phylum Chordata; class Lepidosauria; order Squamata; family Dipsadidae; genus Diadophis; species Diadophis punctatus. The sequence continues at coordinate 25,397,592 of JALIGW010000003.1, forward strand.
AAGGATAATGTGAACATTTGTGCAATCAAGAACAACCAATAAATAGTATAGGAATCCAAAAGAAATACACCTATAAATATCAGAAACCAGGGATAAACAAGTGAAAGTGCTTTTTTACCTTTATAACATGCTTGAACGTTACACAGGTAGCCCTCGACTTACAACAGTGTATAAAGCACTACTGTTCAAGGAAAGTGGAAGCCGGACAAGCTTTTTTTTATGATGCAGTTGAGTAAGTAGTTATTGCTTGAAATTGAGCAAAGGCGTTCATGTAAATCAGTGATTTTCAAGTTTGGCAACTTTTAAGATGTGTGGACTTCAACTCCCAGAATTCCCTAGCTAGCCTAATTTCCCAACCCTGGATACAGGGTTCCTATGGATGGTATATTGGTATGTTTCTTTTTAGTCTGGTCTCTGCTCCATGGATATGGAATGAAAAACTGTGGATACCACTGACCTATTCCAGTTTCAATTTATTTCATAGAAAGAGTGGGGTTCTTTGGGAGAAAGTGGAAAGTTACCATACTTTGGCCAGTATTTGTAGTTACTGAACTACATTTGTAGTTACTGAAGTCAAGCCCTGAGGCAGGGTCTGGGGAGTGACCTCTCTGTCCCCCAACCAACACTGATTGGAATCAGCCCTGCAGGAAGAGTAAGAACCACCATAAAACGGTGCACCCAATTTCTAATCTCTAGAGCCAATCCAGAAGGATATCGTAATCAGGAGCATCAAAAGCCACTGACAGATCAAGAAGCATAAAAATTGAGGCATGTATCCAGTTCCACCACAGATCATCTACAACTAGCTATAGAAAGCATGCTGTGCACTTTAACCTAAAGGCATTGGATACATGGTTACTGATCTTATTACTCATGTAGCATGAATGATCAAAAGTCTTTCTTATATTCACATTTCCTGGATTTTGAAACAGAAGTAGAAATTAGAAATGGGCTACCACATGCCAATTTGTTTTTTTAAAAAATAGGGTACCTCCACATATTTGATATCTTTTTTGTTTACTCCTAGGTAACATATCAAAGGACATCATATAAACTTGTGAAAATACAGTCAGACTTACATATACCCTTCTATTAAAATTTTATGTATTAGGGATATTTATTTCTACAAAGGAACACTACAGTTCCAGTATTAACCACAAACAAAAATTGTATTTACAAATTAATAGGATTCATAAATTCAGCATTTGAGCTGATAAATTAGATAATTCATTTTTTCCAGAATTACTTATAGTAAAGGTCTTATTCCATCTTATTCCATCAATGAAGCTTTTTACTTGAAACTCAAACCAAATTTACATTTCCATTATTCAAGTAAATTCAGTTATTAAATACACTACCTGCTATAATCAAAGTTTAAAGTTATAGATGCAGACTGTTTCCTACACACATTTTTTTATTACTCATGATTCCATTATTAATCCTGTTTACAATGGACCAGATCCAGACATTGCATACCAAAAGCATATAAATCAATGGGCTTATTAACAATGGCAAGTTAATTCCCATTGATTTCAACAGGATTACACTAATCAGGTATTACTACGTCTGGATCTGAGCTAATTTTGTAGGCTTCAAAACTTGGCACACCTTTAATGAAATGAAGCAACAGTGAAGCAAAATAAATGTGAATGTTATCCCCTGGAAATTCTGTTATATCACACACTTTTTTTCTAAAAGGCTTTGCTATCGGGGATTGGGTTTTCTACTAAATCAAAATGAATGCAGTTCTATCACTAGGTCCAGAAATGTTTATGAACATAGATCACTTCAATATGTTCTGTGATGTTTAGAATGTTTTCAGGAATCTCAAACTCCAAAGGCTTATGTGATATAATTATAAGCACAGAATAATGATTTAAATAGACTCTTTAGTACTTTACAAAAGGAGGAGGGAAACTGTACCATTTAACAGGAATTATAAAGTGATCTCACTCCAAGAAAATGGTTTAAAACTAAAATTACTGCTGCCTCTGAAAAATTTCAACTGAATAATCACATTTAACTAGTGAAATCTGCAAAAATGTGCATTTAAGGATTTTATACTACACAGCAGGTTTATCTTATATAAAACAGGAAATGCCTTTCCCATTAATTTTCTTGCCATCCATGTATTTATAATTTCAGTATTAATTTAAAAAATAATTTGTATTTTCTTTTAAACATATGGTACTAATTAGTTGGCAACATCAGTGTGCACAAATTTTGTTTTAGGATCTAAGCAACTGATTAAATATAGCAGATCTTAAAATCTCATTTACTTATTCCTACAAATGTCAAACCCTCCCACTTTATATAAATGTTTTTAATATCGACTGTCCTCTTGTTATGGTTGAAAAACCATCAATAGTTTTTTTTTAATTAATAAAAATGCAAGTTGCAGATTGTTTCTGGGTGGGCAGTTCCTTGTGCTATGAACAAAAGTCCCTATGCAGAATTCCTTTACATTAATATGCTGGAACATGCTTATGCTTATACATTTTCCCCATTCTCAAAGCTTTGGCCATGTTTTCCCCAAACAAGTGGAGGAGAAAAATTAAATATAGATAGAATTTTTGTTCTCAAATTAGTGAACTGGAACATTAAATCCCAAGTTTTGCCATAATTAACATGCTTTTTAGTTTTCATTTGAACTTCTGTACACTTGCTCTTCCAAAGATTATAAACTTATTTATTTTGTCCTGATATATTAATCTTATTACTATGTCCATAAAATATGTCTCTAATAGCTTTCTTTATAAATATATCTAAATATTAAAATCTGATCAGTCAGCCTCTGCTGTATAGAAGACAACTCTAGATTTAAGTTTCTACTTTGGAGCACAGAGCCAACAGGCAATTTTCAGAGAAATGACACTTTGCTCAGTTGCTTATCAGTAAAAGTTCATCAAGTGATAAATTTTAACAGAGGGATGAGAAAGAAATGTAACTATCCAGAGTTTTTAAAGTGCCAGCCACAGATTATTTTATAATTTGACAGAAAACTAATTTATAAACTGTCAAGTGTATTTGGTAATTATGTAAACCAAAAAAAATTAGTTTATGGATATGAATCCAAACTTTAACAATTCAGTCTAACATAAAAATGCATTAAGATGTAGGATACAACACAATGTGAATAAAGAAAATGGTCAAATCTGACCATTGTAAAAGCAGCATCTTTCTGAAAAAAATGTGATCTTCAAAATATAAAAAGAGTACAGTCACTTTTTTTTCAGTCTTATATTGTTAAACTTTCATAAATATTCCAGCAAATCTGAATGGTTTCCTGAACTTCTAAGTAACAAATAACATTTTCTGCAAACTACATTCTGCAGTAGAAAATGTCTTGCCATAAAATACTGCCATCGTGTGGCTGTTTAAATAGAAAACACATTTATTTCATAGAGTTTACGAAAAAATTATCACATTTAGGGATTTATGAATTAATGAAAGAACATTAATTTATTTATTTATTTAAATGGATTTATATGTCGGCCAACTCCCAGGGGACTCTTAATGTTACAAACATGTTGACTCTTGTTGGAGACATTGAGTTTTTCACTCACTAGTCCTTTAAGGAATATATAGCCAAGCTAAAGTTTTAATTTGAATTATCTGGAGCAGATTTTATATTGGTTTGAGATTTTAAGATAGCAGGATTCCTATAAACAGTACATTTTTATGACAATACTTATTGTTAGCTTTGTGGCCATTTGTTAAATAATCTGACACAAACTCGCCCTATCCCCCAAAAAGTTGGTTCCTAAATTGTTTTGAGTTCACATTGGATGAGCTGGTATTCTTAATTTTGATAATTATCAAACAACAAAATATAAACATATGAAATTAAGAGGATAAATAATTATATGTACTTTGAAAAACCTAGCTGGGAAAGATGCTATATGCTTGCCAGACTAATCTGTAGCTGCTGAAGATAAGGGGCTCCCAACTATTGAAAGATTGTGAATGTTTGTCTTGTTTTACAGTCAAATGAATGTTACTATATCTTGTTTTATTGCCATGTCCATGGTTATTTCCCGTCTATATTATGCTTTGCAGTTACGATTTTGCTATATTTTGCACTCTGCAGTTTGCAAGCTATCACTCCTTGTGCTGGCAGCACAAAACAGGGTTCTTATGTCTACGCCAGAGGTCTTCAAACTTGGCAACTTTAAGACTTGTGGACTTCAACTCCCAGAATTCTCCAGCCAGCTGGCTGGAGAATTCTGGGAGTTGAAGTCCACAAGTCTTAAAGTTGCCAAGTTTGAGGACCCCTGGTCTTCGCTGTCATCTTGCCTCCTCCACAAGCATCACTCTGTTGCCTCCTTCCTGGCCTGGCTGTGACTACAGGAGTGTTGCAACAGCTGGAACTTTGACAACTGATTGTGACTACCATTCACTCAGCACTTAGGGTGGAATCACTGGCTGAAAGAGAGGGATCCTTTAGAACAGCGGTTCTCAACCTGTTTGTCACAACTCCTTTGGGGGTCGAACGACCCTTTCACAGGGGTTGCCTAAAGACCATCGGAAAACACATATTTCCGATGGTCTTAGGAACTGAGACACCGCTCCTCTATCCATCTCCAGGCGGCTCTCCATGGGAACTTCTGATCATGCGCAGAAGCCGAATTTCTGGCCCTGTGCATGCGTCGCCATCTTGTTTTCGGCTTTTTTTTTTGCAATTTTTTTTTTAAATTGGCACTGCGCATGCGTGCGCACGCAAAGCGCACGCGCGCTGAGGCATAGCCACGCAGCGCAGGAGGAAGCAAACCGGCAGCGAGGTAAGTTAGAACCCACCCCTGAGTTTCCTAATAATTTTATTATTTTATGGTTGGGGGTCACCACAACATGAGGAACTGTATTAAAGGGTCGCAGCATTAGGAAGGTTGAGAACCACTGCTTTAGAAGGAATAAGGAGACATTCCAACTTGGAGTTGGTTTGGTGGAAGAAACCTCTAAAGTCAAACCCTTTAGACCAGTGATGGCGAATCTTTTTCAGCTCGGGTGCCAAAAGGGTGTGTGCATGCGCAATAGCGCGTGTGCGTGCGCCAACACCCATAATGCAATGCCCTCCCCCCATGCACAACCCCCGCGCTGCCCCCCCCCGCTCATGTGCACATGATTCACTGAAGCCTCTGGAGCCTGTGGATGGCAAAAACGGATTACATCTTATTTTCAGCCTTCCAGAGGGCGGGGGGAGATTGTTTTCGCCTTCCCCAGGCTTCAGGAAAGCCTCCTTGAAGCCTGGGGACGGTGAAAAATGGCCCAATGGCCCAACTGTAAGTTCATTTCTGAACTTCCATTTGGCCATTTTTCACTGTCCCCAGGCTTCAGGCTTTCCTGAAGCCTGGGGACTGTGAAAAACGGCCCAATGGCCCAACCAGAAGTTTGGAAACGAACTTCCGGTTGTGCCGTTGGGTCTGTTTTTCACCATCCACAGGCTCCGGAGGCTTTCCTGAAGCCTGGGGAAGGCAAAAATGACCTCCCCCGCCCTCCGGAAGGCTGAAAATCAGCTGGCCAGCGCGCACATGCGCACTGGAGCTGACATAGGGCAACGCCTTGCGTACCATCAGATATGGCTCCACGTGCCACCTGTGGCATGCATGCCATAGGTTCACCATCACGGCCTTAGACTTATATCTGCTGTTTCTCAAGGGCATCCGATGATGTTATTTATTGATCAGCAATAAAGTTGACCTATTCACAGAGTGGTTTTGGTTGCTTGCACCTGACAGCATTGTTATAACTTGTATGAATGGTCATTCAGTGAGGACTATTTGTATATGCAATGATGATGACTGAATCTGCTTTAAAATGAATTGCCATTGCTTGATTTACAACACAAAACACCTGATTTGGGGAGATCTAGTCTATGAAAAGGTAAGCTCTTATTAATATACTAGTTCCGGATACTTTTTACTATTTTTGCTGTAAGAGGCCAATTTATTTATTTATTATATTTATATGCCGCCCAACTCCCAAAGGACTCTACCTCTCTGAAATTATATCATAGACATTTTCTATTAAGTATACATTATTAAGAACTAAATCCTATGCATATTTATTTAGAAATAAGTTCAACTGAGTGTAATGGGACATACAGAATCTCTGCAGGAAGCTTTTATTTCTCACCCTTTATACTTTGGAGTGGAATGTATATTCTTCATCGGTGAAATTATATTTGTTTACGCCTCTAACTGTTTTTTATGGTACTTCAATGGGTTTTCTCTGAAGTTCATATCAAGATCTACCAATATTTCATTATTTTTAAATCATCTTTTTCTTACTGCAAATGACTCTATTGATTTTTTTCTTGGCAGTATTTACATCTTTCAGGTCTCTTCCAACCATGATTAAACTTTGAAGACTCCTAAGAAAAATAAAAACATGTCACTAATGAAAGACTACCTTAAAATACAGTTTACTTGCTTCATTTCGAGCTGCACTGTTACTTTATGATTTTGCAAAATGTATCAAAAACTAGAGCTTAGTTTATTCAGTAATCTCTAAAAATACTATATTTAGTATTTTAAAATATTATTATTTAAAAATTCTATATTTTTAGTGTCACTTTATAGACATATGACTACAATGCACTTTATTATACAAATATAATCTACATTATCCAGATATTTAATACAAAAGCAATGGAAATAATATATATTACATTATTATTAATTTAATTTTGTTTACACAAATGGCTGCAAGTTTTCTTTGATCAGAAGGCAAGGAAAGAAAAAAAGCAGGACTTGCTTTTCTGGCCATACAAAAAAATATATCTTTTGTATGAAAGATAACAAAAAAACATTTTACCATTTATGTCTGGTCCAAATACAAGCAAAACCAAATGGAAAAGACAATGGTATGCAAAATTTATTTTGCTTTGATGCTTGCTTGTACTTTAACTGGTATGTGGAACACAGTAAGTTTGATTGCATAACTATAGTATGTAATTTACAAAATATTTTTATCATTTATTTTTTTATCCCACCTTTATTATTTTTATAAATAACTTCAGCTGGTGAACATACATAATACTCCCTGCTCCTCTTATTTTCCCCACAAGAAACAACAAACAAGCAGAAAGCCTTTCAGCTTCAATAAGGGACTGAAGGTGGCTCATAACTAATTTAGCACTAGTAAGCAAATATAAATAATATGTAAATGATAAAGATAAAATATTCAATACATTACACTATTTAAACTAAGGTAAGCAAAATCATTTAAAACAATATTTTAAAGGAATCAATATGCAAATATCTTCTAGACGTAATGAAATACTTTTCTTTGGCTTGGAATCTGGGGCATAGCCTAAGACTTTCAGCCTTGACTTATGAAGGTAGGCATATACTGGATGTGGCTTTTATTTAAGAACAGATAAGTAACATGGATAGGAAGGATATCTACCTATGTTTTTCTTTTTCTTTTATCAAAGCTCTCCGGTTAGGATATGGATCCTAAAGAGCCTGCATCTGTCCAGGGGACTATTTAGGATGGTCCAGACACCTGATGGACATTGGTTAGTGTTTATGAGAAAAGGTAACCAGACACAGAACAAGACTCCCTCCTAATTTCCAAAGATGAAGTGAAAAATTGCCCAATAAAAATGTCACCAAATAAAAAGTGAATACAATTATCTAGTAATGGTAAAGGTTCCCCTCGCACATATGTGCTAGTCGTTCCCGACTCTAGGGGTGGTGCTCATCTCCGTTTCAAAGCCGAAGAGCCAGCGCTGTCCGAAGACATCTCCATGGTCATGTGGCCAGCATGACTAAACGCCAAAGGCGCACGGAACGCTGTTACCTTCCCACCAAAGGTGGTTCCTATTTTTCTACTTGCATTTTTTAACATGCTTTCAAACTGCTAGGTTGGTAGAAGCTGGGGAGTAACGGGAGATCACCCCGTTACACGGCGCTAGGGATTCAAACCGCTGAACTGCCGACCTTTCTGAATGACAACTCAGCGTTTTAGCCACTGAGCCACTGAGTCCCACATAATTATCTAGTAGTACAAGCTAAATAGCAGCTATAATAGCGGCAAAGTAGGTGTACACCTCTACTCTTATTAAGACTGCAGATTGTTTGTTAAACCTGTTCAGAATAGTCCGGCTTGTTTTAGGTAAGGACAGGAAAGATATAGTGCCTGCAGAACAAATTGATGATTTTACAAGTTTTGGCAAGCTCATTTTTGCTCAAGACTGGGTTTAGCTCTGAGCAATCATGTGAAGTAACTGCTGTGACATTTTGCATTCTGACCTAGGATACTTTGAACTATTCAAAACTTTACAGCTCTGTAATATAAGTTGTGCTCCTGAGAATTGGGTCTGTGCTGGTGCTTATGGCAGAATATGTGTGATTCAGTGTAGCTAATGACACTCTAAGGGAGGGTGTACTAAGAAAAAGGCAGTGATGTGGCTCTTTTTCAAGGAGCCATTTTTAAATCACAAATGCATTGGACAACTGCTACCTGTCCTCAGCCTCCCCATATGAGAAAAGTTTCTTGAAAAGGGAATCAGCTTAAGAAGATTCTGGAATAAACAAATAATCTAGATCCCTTTCATTCATGCTTTAGGTCTGGCCATGCAAAAGGAACAGCACCAGCCATTCTGGTCAATGAGCTGCATCAGGACTTGGAGGTCCAGTGTATTCCTTCTAAGACTTCTTGGCAGCATTTAACTACTGGAGTGTCTACAAGCAATGGGGCCACTATTCTACAATAGTTTTGCTTCTCCCCAAGTTGGTGGTTTAGTTGAATTATGATGGAATAGTAATCAAATCTTTGGTTGCTCCAATATGGAGTAACCTAGGATTCAGTCTTCTATCCTATATTGTTTAAAATTTATTTGAAACAGTTGGGAGATATCAGCTATTGTTTTATGGTAAGGTATCATAAGCATGATTATGGCCTCCAATTGTAATACATCAGACTAGAGATGCAGTTTAAATCTTGAACAAGTGCCTGGATGCCAAGTAGAAATGAATGGAAACGGGTTCAGATTATACCCTACCAAAACAGTGGTAAACATCAAGGTCTTCCAGGAGTATACATTGATTGCTCCAGATGGGTTTGCTCCCATGAAACACCAGTTATAGCCCTATCTGAACCAAGAAGAATCAGTGATAGTAACTCAGGCCTTTATTATTATGCAACAGAACTACCGTATGTTTTGGAGTATAAGACGCACCTTTTTCCTCCCTAAAAGTGGCTGAAAATTTGGGTGCATCTTCTACTTCGAATGTAGCTTTTTTTCCAGCCCTAACTAGGTGCTAACAGATCTTCCCAGCTCTTACCTTGCAGGCTTTTTCATTGTTACTCTCTCCAAAGAATGTTTTTCCAGCCCTAAGTCTTTGCAGGGTTTTTTTTCATTGCTCTACTTACTCCAAAGAAGGTTTTTTCCAGCCCTAACCAGGTGCTAACGATCTTCCCAGCTCTTACTGGCTTGCAGGCTCTTTCATTGTTACTCTCTCAGAAGAAGGTTTTTTTAAGTCCTAACCAGGAGATAAAATAATGTGCTGAAGCTGACCAGACTAAGGATGTTAGCCAGATGAATACCTGGTAGGCAGATTGTTTTCCCCTATTTTCCTCCCCCAAAACTAAGATGCGTCTTATACTCCGGTGCGTCTTATACTCCGAAAAATACGGTAGTCTTAGTGGAGCTGCCTTTGAAAAGAAGCTAGAATCTGCAGTTGCTACAAAATGCAGTAGCCAGGAAGCTAGCAGAGAAACCTATTATTGACAACAGCAACATATTTTAGGAAAGCATTTTCTCAATATACATGCGAAATCTTTTGGGACATTAGTATTTAAGATTGAGAGAATCTATGTTATAATGCATAGTAACTATTGTCTTACTTGTCCCGAACACATTAATATAAAGAAAATATCTAAAAGTACTAGTTGCTTTCCTCAGAATTAAAAGTTAAATAAGCATTTTTCTTCTAAAAGTTTATGTATTAACTAAAAAATGGGCTAATTCCTAAGTAAACGCACACTGTACTGCAGCATTAATATTTCAAATTAAGTCAAATGTGTGTGTGTATGTGTGTGTGTGTGTTTACTTGACAAAATACAAACCTGGGTAAGTTTGGGATCCTTCCTCTTTGAAATCTCAGGTCTGTTTCCTGAATATACATCAGTTTGCTCGGGCTTGAAGAGAGAGATTTCATGAGAACATTTACACTGCCTTTTAATTTGCCGATTAGGATCCACTAGAAATATACTCTCTCTGTTGAGGTAGTTCTTTGGCACGTGGTTTTCTGAACGAGGACAATTAGATACTTTTGATGTGCTGAGGTGTTCTTTAACAGCAGTTTGGCAGCATGAACATTCTGGTTGATAAACAAAATGTTTTGGTATTTGATGACATTCATTAGTTGGTGATGAAATGTGTGTGGTTAAAAGGTCAGTCTCTTGTAAAGCATCTGAACCTAGATGAAATTTGACTTTTCTTTCACCTATTTTCATGGTTCCACTTTTTTCTACATCCTCTTTCAAATTCCTTATGGGAAATCCATTTTCAAATAAAGATGCTACTTCAGTAACCTGGTTTCTTAGAGCTTTGTGTTTGGATAGATTGTGCGAAGAACATGTTGGAGAGACATGGTGACAACCACAGCACACTTTCTCTGTGTTGAAATTTCCTGCAGTTGAATTCCATTTGTTTGAGGCAATCTTATTGGCTTTCCAATTACTATCTGGGGTTGGTCTAGTTTTCCTTCTACCTGACTCTGAAATATTGTTGTTAGGAAACAAACCACTTTGCGACATAGTTCCACAGGAGCACATTGAAAACTTCTTCAGGACCAAGCCTCCATCTGCTATCTGACTAGTTCCAAAATTCAATTTTTCCATACTTCTATTATTACACATATTTAATTTATTTGGTAGCTGTTGTGTTTTAGAATTTGCACAACAAGGGGAATGGCAGGTGCTGTATTTACCATAAGATTCCACAGGACTCCAAGGATTCCTCTCCATTTCCACACAGGGAGCAGATGAATGCTTACATTCATTTGGAAAAATATACAATGCTCTAGGACTCCTCTCTGTTTGCAAAGAAGGAACTTGTGAATGTCTCATCTCATCTACAAAAGGCAATGTTGTAAGAAATGGAACAGAATAATTATTTGAATGTGGATGAAGTGGAACAGTTGAACTCCTTTTGTCAATTGGCATATGTGAAATAAAAGTCTCATTTGCTGGTATCTTTGAAGTAGGAGAAATATCCTCGTTATATTTTTCATCTCTGTTCTGTCTGCCAGTCCAGCCTAAAAAATAATTCAGTATGTTTTGCATCTTCAAATGATTTTTTTTTCTAATTGGAGAAATATAGTGAAGCCTTTCAAAACTGTTTTTAGGACTTGGCAAGTAACAGGAGGAAAATCTATGAATGACTTTGCCAACTCGAGTTTGTTTGCGAGAACTTCTGTGAAGAGTTAGAAACTTTTCAGAATTTTTGTCTTCAGAATGTAGATCAACAGTTAAGTCAAGCAATGGGCTGCAATGGCATTTAGATGTCTGATTTAAAGACACATATTGGTCTTTTACTCTTTTATTTTTGTCTGTAGGTTCAAAGTCCAATGTTTTAAATGAATGAAATTTGGAGAAGATAGATGGCTTACTTTTATATTTTTGGTCTCTTTGCAATGTTTTCTGTTTGGTAAACACAACAGATTTTACAGGCTTGGACACTTTGAGTTTTCTTTTTTGAAAAGCAGATTTAACTGGATTTTGGGGTGATGACCGAAGAAAAAAGTGAGGTAACTGATTTGTCTGTGAATATTTGAAGGGTGGGAAACATGAATACGAGGACCAAAGATTTGATATAGGTAATGCTTGATCAGAATATTCATTGGAAGAACTAGGTTCTGGTGGATCTGAGTGAGTTCCTAGAAGGTAATTGGCTTCATCGATTAGAATTTGAGAAAGTTCTCCCTGCTTTTTAAAATGCGTGGCTTGTTTTTGTGGCACTATAATAAGATGCAACTTCTTAAACAGTTGGTTATGTTCAGAGTCTTTAAACTGAAAAGCTAAAGCATGCCTCTGGGAATCTTCATCCTCACTCACATCTGAAAGTTCAGAATTGCTTGCTAATGAACCATCTGGATATACATAGGTTGCTTCCAGTGTCAAAGAAATAGGCTCTTCTGAGCTGGAATGTGAGCAGATCTGCTCAGTAATTTGGTTGTTAATTTGATAAGAATATTCTGAGGAGTATTCTGAATGGCTACTTACTAAATGACTTTCAAAACTGTGGAAGTTTTTAGGTTTCCTCAGGTCTTTATTTATCGCAGTAGATATTGGTGATTGTTTGAAACATTTATAGCAAATATTGTCCTCTATTTTTATTTCTGTAGAAGAAACTTGCACGGCTTTGTTTTGCTTTGAAGGTAGCGGGTTACCATCTGATGACTGCTTCTGATGGAATTTATCAAAAGCACAAGCTTCTTTCACTGTATAAATGATTTGTCCTTCAATGGAATTTTCAGTAAGGATCAGTTGAGGGATTGCTTTACTTAAACACAAATGGTCTCCGTAAGAGCTACTGTATATGAATGGAACTATTTTGCTTGAAAAAGATTTCAGTGACTGGCCATTTGTATTATAGTTCTTACACTTGAAAAACAGTATAGATTCCAATGATAATTCTTCTTGCAATTTACTAGTGCACTCTACTTTTTCTCCTTGCAGCAAAGGATTGTCTTTGCAGAAACTTGTACTGCCCACCTGGCTATTTTCCAATATAAGCACTATGCCATGCAATTTCTTTTCCCCTTTTTCTTTTTCAAACAAACTGCATGAATCAAAACAGAAGTAATTTTCAGTGCTAGAGTCAGTCAAATCTAGGAAAAATAAAGGAAAAAAGCAGAAACGTTTGCTTTCCAATTGTTAATGTTTACAAAATTCAGCATTACAACAAAAATGTAAACAGCCTGTGCTAAAAACAATAGATTTAGTAACTTAGAAAAAGCAGTGAAAATACCAAAGAATTTCCTTGTTGACTGGCATCTTTACCTTTGTTATATGTAACACTTTGTTCCCAACAGTCAGAATAAAAATCACATTCACTTCCTGTGTCACAATCTGCCAGGTTTTTGCTGGACATAGCATCTGAAAGAGAAATATAGTATGATATACATTTTATTAGAAATCAAAATAAAATTAAAAAATGTATCTGACAGTATTTCCATACTAAAATCATATCTCAATATTGCAAATAATTAATTTTGAGTATCTATTATCCCGTTTATATTTTTGTTCATTTATTTACATAAATCAATAGATTGGATGTAACGAACTCATTTAATTTACTTACCATACATATCACAATATATAAATTTAGTTATAATGTTCCTAATATGTAAACAGAATCAGCAATTAATAATAAAAATATTTTAAGAGATAGAAATATCCTATATATATGTTAGTATCATATGTAGGTTTATAACATAGAACAATTTTGATATATTATCTTTATATGCTAATCTCTCTAAGAAGCAATAAATTAGAATACATCCTACATTTTCTAAAGCATTCTTTCTTGTTCTTTTAACTGCTTTTCTGATGCTCCATATGTAAGTTTATCCTCTGAAAAAGAAATCACTTTGAATATAACTATTTTTAAATATTTGCAATTTGATCTACTTTGAGATTTTTGTCTTCCACAATTATTTTGCATAACGACAACTACTTGTCTCTTTAGAGTAGATATCAACATGAGTATCACTCATGATTTCAAGTCCTACCTGTAAAACTCTTGCTTTTTCTATTCAATTGTTATCCTTATATCTTTGTGCAATTTACATTTCCTTGTCTCGTCTTGCTGTTCTCTAAAATTCAGTGTTTAATTCAACAACTTTTCCTCTGCCTGTTCTTTTTTTGCATTTTGTCTTTCTTTAGTCATTTTCAGGATATCAGTGAGCATTCCTTTTCCCTCTTTTGCATTTTGCGAATATTGGGAACTTTAATGTCGCAAAATTCAGTCTGATTTTTTTTAGGTATTCTATTTATCAAATCTAATCTAATCCAATCTATTTAATCTGTAATTTTCACTGCATAACTATATAAAACACTGCTGTTGTATCTTATTGGTTTCATGACTTTGTTTTCTTTAGTTAAGCCATAATTTCGCAAGATGTTTGCGATCCAAGCTGCAGTCAGCACCAAAGCTTCTCCATCTTTATTTGCGGAACATAAACAATCAAAAATCATTTTTATGTTGCTGAGATTAACTATTATATGCTATAATCATTTTTTATTTAGCTTTCAACTGTCTAGTTTCAGATACCTAGGCCAAACGTATTAATTATTCAAAATGCTATTTTATTTTTGCATTTAGTTCATAATAAATGTGACATTGTTGGTGTTGTGTCAACACTGCATCACAAGTCATCATAGAACGTTCAGTTTCACTCCGATTATAGACTGAAATAACTGTAATATTGTAATGGATTTGAACTGAGATCAGTCTATCAGTTTTGGGGATGTATCCAAGCATGCACTTTGGCATCCTTTTGTTAGTAATAATGGACACTTTATTTCCTTGGTCTGCAGAAAAACTGATGTGTCTCTGGTGTGACATGATCCATTCCATTCCATTTTAGTTGCTGATACCCAGAATGTTAATGTTCCTCTTGACATTTCTGCTTTGATCACACCAAGTTTGTCTTATTTCCAGGATTTGACATTCCACATACCAATGGTATACATATATATTAGCAGTACTGTATTTAAGTCCCCTTTTGTCTCTGGCTACAACAGCGGCTGGATGTTCTTTCAGCTTTAATCCTGCCACATTAAAAGCACTAGTGCTTTTCATACTTGCTCTGTCTTCTCCCCCAATAGCTTTTTGGATATCTTCCAAACTGGTGGTGGGGAGTGTCGAATTTCAGTATCATATCAACTTTATCCTGGCTGAAAGTATCTTTTTGGTTTTCTTGGCAGAATACTGGAGTAGGTTGCTATTTCTTTCTTAATAATTTCTCTCTTGGAACCTGGCGTGTTTTGGAGTGTTTACTTAATAACTACAGATTGGTATTGGTGAACCTAAAATTATGTTGTAATTATATATACACTTCCCTGGGACTAAAACTCATAGAAGAAATAAGGCTTACTTTTGAATAGATATGTATAGGATCACACTATTAACTAAATTATTTAAATAATTATTTAAAATAAGTAGGCAAAATATATTTTATTGGACCAATTTAAATCAGTATGCAAGATTTCATCAACCTAAAGTGATCTAACAAAAGTTATTACTTTTTGATAGCATTTACTACATCAATTTGAACATTAAAGCCCAAAACAAACTGCATTTGAAATACTGCTATCTGCTAATGGGCCAGGTTATTCTCAATTTCCCAGGAATCTACTTCTTTGCATGCCTATTGGAAAAGAATAAGCAAAAGGTTTTTTAAAAATGATAAGATTGCACTGATCTTAACACGCTCCACAAGCTTTGCTTGTTACATTAAATAAATGCCCAACCTTGTTAAATTGCATTAATGACTCATTCTTCAACTGACAGAAACACAAACATGAAATGTGCTATTATTGATCCATATCCTGCTTATATAGTCTGAAACTATATAGTATTCTCTTCTACAAATAAAGGATGACAAAGGAACTGTAATTCACATTACTGTCTATAGAGTTTAATTCGGATGAATTAAAAATAATTTAAGACTGCCTTGCTGATTGGCTAGTCATAAGACAAGGGTTATGAGGATATTTATTATTATTATTATTATTATTATTATTATTATTATTATTATTATTATTATTATTATTATTATTATTATTAATTATTATTATTATTATTATTATTGACATTTATATACCGCCTCACAGTGCAAGCACTCTCTAAGCGGTTTACACCAGTAAGCAATGTACATTTACATTGCCCCCAACAATCTGGGTCCTCATTTTACCTACCTCGGAAGGATGGAAGGCTGAGTCAACCTTGAGCTGGTGAGATTTGAACTGCTGACCTGCGGATCATAGTCAGCTAAAGTGGCCTGCAGTACCCCACTCTAACTGCTGCGCCACCTCAGCTCTTTTTATTTATTTATTATTTATTTATTTATTTATTTATTTAAATGGATTTATATACCGCCGAACTCCCAGGGGACTCTGGGATATATAGGTAACAGGAGGAAAAAATATGCTGCTGTGCCATGGTTCAATAAAAATTGAGAAATACCGAGTCTCTCAATTCTGTTATTACTACCAATTGTAAGTTAGCAACTCTTTGCACGATGCCTTTCTGCTTACAAAACGTTCTTGCCCCATAGACCAGGGGTCGGGAACCTTTTTGACTAAGAGAGCCATGAAAACAAAAAATTTGGAAATTTATTTCAGTGAGAGCCATATACCGTATATTCCGGCGTATAACACGACTGGGCATATAAGACGACCCCCAACTTTTCCAATGAAAATATAGAGTTTGGGATATACTCTTCATATAAGACTACCCCTCCTACCATCTTTCTTTTTCTTTCTGTCTTTCTTCCTTCCTAAAATCTTTCTTTCTTTCTTTCTTTCTTTCTTTCTTTCTTTCTTTCCCTCTCACTTTTTTCTCTTCCTCCCACCCTTCCTCTTCTTCTTCCTCTTCCTTCCTTCCTTCCTTCCATCTCTGGTCTTCCTTCCTTCCTTCCTTCCTTCCATCTCTGGTCTTCCTTCCTTCCTTCCTTCCTTCCTTTCATCTCTGGTCTTCCTTCCTTCCTTCCTTCCTTCCTTCCTTCCTTCCTTCCTTCCATCTCTGGTCTTCCTTCCTTCCTTCCTTCCTTTCTTTCATCTCTGGTCTTCCTTCCTTCCCTTTTCTCTTCTTCCCTCTTTCCTAGCCCTCAGCACCACAAGATCCTTTTTCCCAAATGAAGAAAAGAGTGCTGGTGGCGGCTGCGGTCGTGCCGAGGGAGCGCGCGGCTGAGAGGCATCTCGCGCGGGGAGGAAACTTTGTCTGGCTTGGCTTTGAGAGCGAGCAAGCAAGCGAGAGCAGCGCAGCCACAGCCGGAAGGGAAGCAAGCAGCCTGCTTTGCCACTCAAGCCAGCGGCTGCCGGAAGCAACAAGGGCGTTAGGAAAAGAGAAGGAGGAGCGCCGCCACCGCCGCTAGCACTCTTTCCTTCAGTTCTATCTTTTCCTTCTCTTTTCCTAACGCCCTTGTTGCTTCCGGCAGCCGCTGGCTTGAGTGGCAGAGCAGGCTGCTTGCTTCCCTTCCGGCTGTGGCTGCGCTGCTCTCGCTTGCTTGCTCGCTCTCGAAGCCAAGCCAGACAAAGTTTCCTCCCCGCGCGAGATGCCTCTCAGCCGCGCGCTCCCTCGGCACTCCCTCCTTCCTTCCTTCCTTCCATCTCTGGTCTTCCTTCCTTCCCTTTTCTCTTCTTCCCTCTTTCCTAGCCCTCAGCACCACAAGATCCTTTTTCCCAAATGAAGAAAAGAGTGCTGGTGGCGGCTGCGGTCGTGCCGAGGGAGCGCGCGGCTGAGAGGCATCTCGCGCGGGGAGGAAACTTTGTCTGGCTTGTCTTCGAGAGCGAGCAAGCAAGCGAGAGCAGCGCAGCCACAGCCGGAAGGGAAGCAAGCAGCCTGCTCTGCCACTCAAGCCAGCGGCTGCCGGAAGCAACAAGGGCGTTAGGAAAAGAGAAGGAGAAGATAGAAGTGAAGGAAAGAGTGCTAGCGGCGGTGGCGGCGCTCCTCCTTCTCTTTTCCTAACGCCCTTGTTGCTTCCGGCAGCCGCTGGCTTGAGTGGCAGAGCAGGCTGCTTGCTTCCCTTCCGGCTGTGGCTGCGCTGCTCTCGCTTGCTTGCTCGCTCTCAAAGCCAAGCCAGACAAAGTTTCCTCCCCGCGCGAGATGCCTCTCAGCCGCGCGCTCCCTCGACAGCCAGCTCCTGCCCGCGTCTCCCGCCTGCCTCTTGCCTTATGCCGCCAGCTGATGGTGGCTGCTGCAGCCTTCCCAGCAGGCGACTAGAGCAGGGCAGCATCGGAGCTCCAAGGCTCCTTCGGCCGCTTGGCTTATTTATTCAAACTATCCCACCATTAGGCACCACAGAAAAAGGGGGAGGTTGATACGGCCTGACAATTAACAGAGCGGCGGGACGATGCGCGAAGGGAAGCAAGAAAGCCAAGTCTACACTCTCACACAAAGCCCCTCACCTGCCGCGCGTGCTCGGCCCCGGCCCCGCCCTCTCACCGCTTCACTCCCGCTAACCGTTTCCTTGGTTTCCCAACCGTCTTTCCACACAAACTTCCCTCACGTGGCCCCATCAGCGGGCTCTCTTATTGGCCCACCGCTCAAGCAGCGGTAGTTGTCAATGTCGCCCCTCTTTCCACGTTGCTAACTTCTCTCTGTCTGGGCGTTTAGTTACAGGGTTTTCGGGCAATGCGGAGTATCGAAGAACCGGGAGGATTTCACCCCTGCTGCGAGCCATATGCTATCATCAAAAGAGCCACATCTGGCTCGGGAGCCATAGGTTCCCGACCCCTGCCATAGACTGTATAATTCAAATTTTACACAGAAGAAACAAGAAGTAGGTATCAATATCAGGCTGAGCTTCTCTTAGCTAGGTAGGGTCATGCCTACTGCTACCTGGATAAGATGCTGCCAGGGAAACCCAACAGGTGGGAAACTATGGAATTGTTTGTTTTTGAAAGTGTCTGAAACAGTATTAAAGAGAGGACAAGAAGAAAGGGGGGGGGGAGAGGAGAAGGAGAAACAAGGATCTTCTAAGTGAGAGCTATTTTCACACATCGGTACATTTGTGATATAGATAAATAAGAGAGTTATAGGAATGCATGCTTCCTTGGATAGTAAATAAAAAGAGCCTGAGGGCATATATAGCAATAGCACTTTACTTTACTTATATACCGCTTCATAGTGCTTTACAGCCCTCTCTAAGCGGTTTACAGAGTTCAGCATATTGCCCCCAACAATCTGGGTCCTCATTTTACCGACCTCAGAAGGATGGAAGGCTGAGTCAACCTTGAGCCTAGTGAGATTTGAACAGCTGAAATGCTGAACTAGCAGTCAGCCTGCAGTCGCAGCATTTAACCACTGCACCACTTCGGCTCTTGTGTGTGTATATATATATATACACACACACACCCTCAGGCTCTTTCTTTTTTACTTAGAAGGTCCTATATATACTGTTCCAGAAAAGCAGCTCTCGTTCCGATTTTTGAACTTCACCTCAACCGTTTGGAGGACCCATGAACGCCCCTTGGAAGGTTTACTCCTGTTCGCCCTCCCTCCTTTCCTCAGCGGCCATCTCGTTCCACGACGGACGCTTCTCCTCTCACCCGCAGGGCGTCCCTTTCGTAGGTTTTACAGCAGTTCATCCATGCAGGGTTGTTGTTGTTTTTTCACCCCAAGGCAGCAGACGTGATGTCAAAGACGCTCACAAGTCTGACGCGTGACCTCTGCACCCCTCTGTGACCGGACCCTTACATGGTGAGGTCACCTTTCCCGACATACAGCCGTCCTTGCAAGGAAGGCAGCAGCTTCCATAGACAGCTTTCTGGTTGTAAAAATGGCCTGTAATACCATTTTCCCCATCCCGTTATCTTGACTTGAGCCTCAGATTCCAGTCCCTCCCTCCCTTGCTTCGGACTGGCCACCATACACATTCACCATTCAAATATGGCGCCCGCTCCCGCAAACGAGGAAAAAACCCTCCACAGGAGAAACATGCATCAGGTAAAGAGCAGGAGGGGAAGGCGCCGGGACCCGCCTCCGTATTTGCAGAGGCTCCGCCTTTCTCCTCGGCATTCGCCTTTTTTTTAGCGTACTTTTCCGATATGGTTACACTGCTGTCAATCAGTGCAAACGGCACTGGTGTTCGTGGATAGGCTGAAAGAGTAGCCAATCTGCGAGGGGCTATCTGAGCGGACATAGTTGTGAATTCCCGTCAGAGTGGTCTCAGGTACCGGGTGGGCGCCTGGGCGGCGGGTTATATGTCTTCTGTTTTTCAATGGTTGCATAGAAATTTAAATCCGCGGAAAGGGCGCGGTGTGTTAGTGAGTATCAGTGCTCTGAGCCGAGGATGTAGCGGCCTGCGCCTTTCCTCACCCACTGGAAGGGAGAAATGGGAGGACCCAGTGGTGCCCATTAACCCACAGCCTTTCTCAGGTGACAAAACGCGGGGTGCGGGACTATTGAGAGCAGAAGGACGCAGAGCAGCGTTTGTCCTTTCTAACAATGAATCGGGGTTTGTGTGTGTGTGAGAAGAGTTAAGCCGCTGCCTAGGGGGCTTCGGGAAGCAGAAGTGGACCGGGACCAAAGCAAGCCAGTATCTGGGCTGCAGAGGTCAATCCTGAGAGCCAAACATGGCTTTAGATTCTTTAAAAACTACTATAACGGAACTGTCAATTCATTTTATGATGGGAAAGAAGGCACTTCACGTCCACAGGTTCCCGACTGAAAATGGGGGAGATCTGTTCTAAAAGATGCTGTCGTTTACAGAAAGTGAGGGGGAAAAGTAATTAAAAACACTTATTAACTAAAGACAGGCCATAAGTAATTCAGCATTTGCTTACCGACAATTGAGATCCCCCCCTTTGTTTGCTTTCATTTATTTTAATTGGTGTTAAAACAATATTAGTGTGTTTCAGAAACAATTGAATTTTTTCTTCCATGGTTTCAGTCATAGATATTTGATATGTTAATAAATGGAATTGGTCTTGTATTTTTTTTTTCATTTCCTTTGTAACAGAATGAAAATGAATTATTGCAATGTGTGTAGCTATCCAGATTTCTTCCAATACAGCATAAGGTTGCAAGTTGTAATAGGTACTTTACTGAACCTGATAAAGTTGTTTATATTTGTTCAAGTAAATAATTAAAATTCTTTCTAAAGTAACTCATTAATATTACCGAGTTTGGTTACATTATTTAGCATAAAGTTTCCTTTGAACAAACTACTTCCATTAGTCTGGGTTTCTGTATAATGTTTAAAAAATTGTAATTGCTGTTCTGACATAAGTTGTCAAGATCCATATCTATAGGGATTCATTATTGTACTTCTTGGCTCATGGAGATATGCATCATAATTATTGTTAATATATTACTGCTTTGCCCAGAAGTATAACTGCCAGATGAACTTCGTTATTACACTAAAAATAATCAGAAATCGGGGAATTCCTCTAATAAAAAAGATATTCAGTTAGTGCATTTTTTCTAGTATGATTGTTAATAGGATATTTCTGTATCTCACAAATAGAGATACATGAAAAAAATGTATTGTTGGAGCTCAGACACAGGTTACATAGACACAGACATTGTTACAAAAGGCAGCATAAATTGATGACTATGTGAAATCTATACTAACAAAGAGGAAAGTTCTGGGGATGGACAGAATATAATGATACTTCAATAGTGTATTCCACTCATTCTGTTGTCTAGTGGTCATGAAAATCTGATTTTATCTACAATACTATTTCATTTTGAGGTACTTCATAACTATGTATTTAGGAATCATTCAGTATATTTCTGTAAAACAATGTTTCCCTGTGTGTGTAATGTGCCTATGTATAATTGGAAGGAAAATTGCTATCTATGCTACCAATGAATTTTATAATTCATTTGTTTTTATATTTACTTCAGTAAAAATAATCAGATTTAAACATCAGTCTCTTAACTCTTTGTGAACTTATATCTTGGATCTAAGAGTTAGATATATACTCTCATGTCTTTGGTCAAGTGTGAAGTTCACTAAAAGACTTTAGATTCTACTGTATAAAGTACCACTATATTTTTGTGGGATGTATTCCCAGATATATATTAGATAGATGGTGTGTTTTTAGGACTAAGTTACATAATTATATCTATGAATAAGATCAACTTCTTGGTGGTGGCTCAAACTTATAGAAATTCATTCCAACACATTGTGCAAATTTTAAACCAATCTTTAAAATTTGATTATGTTCCAATCTGCCTTTTGCTAACTATTTGGATTGTTAAATATTGAGCTTCTGAACTTTTTAAATGTGTTGTACAATTTAATATTACATGATTTCACCCTGGATTTTTGAATTTATTGCAGTATGGTATTTTAATGGATATTGAATCTTATTTTTCTTCTGCACATAATCTTGGTGGGATGTGTGTGTGTATAAAATAATATTTTTAGAATATTAATGTATCTTTTTCAGTCTTTGCAATGATTTCGCTTTGGAAAGATATTTTGGAAAATGTGCAGCTCATTCAATATGTGGCTCCCATTGCAATAGACGTAGCACTACTTGAAGGTGTTCTGATGAGGACTAAAGATGACCCCAATGCTTCTGATGTAAGTTCAAAACTAGAATTCATATTGCAAAATCTTTGTAGCACCATATACCTACTTGACAGATCTTAAAACAAGTACTTATGTTATTGTATAGCAATATTGTAGTATTACTCATCAGTTATTTAACTATATACCCCCTACAACTTTATTAATTATATGTCCTTTATTACTGAATTGATTTTTACATGTTTGTTCAATAGAAAACGTATCTATTTTATATTTGTTATATGTACTGCTCATTTTCCGCTATCGTTTTAGATACTTTCAAACCTTAATTGGTGGATAAATTCACTCATATAATGGTCAGTGAAGATAGCTGACAATTATCTGCATGTAAAGCGAAGTTCTCAGTAATTTATCTCCATGTGATAATTTTTTTTTCATGTATGGCACCATTAACGAATATGACAGCATGTAGTGATTCAATGCGAGCAAGCAGGCCAAAGTGATACAACGTACATGGAAAACTTTTTTTCTTTTATTTGCTCCCATTTGCCTTTCCTTTGTAGGTACATTATTTATGGAACGCTTGTTTCCATTAAAGCTCAGCTTCTGAAAGTACATAATGCTGTCAATATAATTCTGCTGTAATGCTATTAAGTTGCCTCCCCTACATACTTCCAGTATGCTTTCAAGATTTGAAAGAATTTCATTTCATTACTTGTTCAAAGGGTTCAAAGACAGCATATCCATTGCTTTTCCTTGTTTTAACAGGTTGTGAATTTTGCACCTTTTACACTGTTCCCATCTCCAGTACCAGAAAGTCTGCTTGAACAAGCCTATTCCATTCAACAAGATTTTAACCTACTAGTGGATAAAGTTAGCCAGGATACAGAATTCCTAGAGTGCACTCTTGCCAGGTATGTCTGTCTATTGCATATTAAGGGCGGGGGGAGTATTTCAGTTGCAGTTTTCATAGTTTCTGGATGGGTAATCCTCAGCTAACAACTTCCTTGCATAGTGACTTTTCAAATTTACGAGTGCTGAAAAAGTAGCTTAACATATGGTCCTTGAACTTACAACTGTTGCAGCGCCCCATGGTCATGTGATTGTGATTTAGGTGCTTTTAAACCGGCACGTGTTTACCATTTGTGAGCTTCACAGCCAACTTCTGACAAGCAAAATCAGTGGAGAAGCCAGCAGTAAGTTGCAAGTCATGATCACATGATATCATTTTTAATGGTTGCAGGTGAATTGCTTAACAACTGCAGTGGAACTGATCTCATAAGTCAGGCACAATCACGTGATGTTTCACTTAATGACTATGTTGCTTAGCAACTCAGTTATCCCAATTAATTATGGTCATTAAGTGAGGACAACTTATATTAAAATTGATTTAGTGGAATGTGGAAGAAATATTCATACATTCTTCCTCATTGTTCACATCAGGCTACTCTGTGCCTATTTTATTCCAGTGATATTTGTCTAATTGTTTGCAAATGACTGGAAAACTAAGGAAACATGTTATGAATGTATTTCTAAGTAAATAATATCAACCAGCATCTCATTTCATGTTCTGTTATGTTTAAGCACTATATATATTATAGATTCCAAGATTGCTATAATTTGTCATCTGAATGGTCTTGTGATTCTTGTGGTTACATGACAGTTGGAAATAATGTAATATTCTCAGGCATTATGTGTTTGCTAAAAATTCATGTATACATTTTGAGGGGATTTTTTTTGCACATAAATTGTTGCTGGAGGTCCAAATAGCATCAGAAATATAAAGAACTGGATTTTTAAGATAAATAACAGATGTATTATGCAGTAAACTGAGGAAAAACTGAGGGGGGGGGATCTTCCTAGTAATAAATATTATTTTCCTAATATGGTATAAATTCTTTAAAAATGTAGGAACGTTCCAGCTCTTTTCCTGCTAAGGTATTTTATATAATGAGCAACTTTGCACAAATATATTAGAAAAAGATATGGAGGAATAAACATCAGTCTAAAATATTTGGTCTAATATTTGGATTTCTCTGTCCCTTGTATTTTTATAATTCCTTAACTTGTGAAGAATTCTAAGGAACTGAAAGTTTCAATGTTACTTTGTGTCTTTTTTTAAGTGGTTCTTGTATTTTTACAGTAAGTCTGAATTCTACATATGCTCTCTGTTTTCTACTTGTTCCTAGTATCCTTAAAGTGGATGACTTTACAGCTCAGCTATTTAAAATTTACAAGCAGGTTTTGGATGAAGGAATTGCTCAGGTATTTCATAAAAGCTGTTAAAGCTGCTGATTTATTTCTAATATGTCATCCTTATAGCATTAAACTTAAAAATATCAATAATAATGAAGACTCACCCCAGTGCCACCCACAGTTTATTGTCAAATGAGCAGCTACATAAATATGAGGAATAAATGAATGTTCTAGGCATTTATTAAATACAATCTTGGACCTCAAGGAAACCTAACACTAGGTTACTGCCCTACTGGCAATTTTTTTTTTTGCCCTGCCAAGTTTTACCTTGACAGGTAGTCCTCATTTAACATAAACCTAACATTACCATTTCGCATAAATCAGCCTGGAGCACGGTGGCTCGCGTGGTTAGGATTTTGGGTGGGAGGTTAGCAAACCCCCTTCCTTCACGCCAGCTCCTGCTGGGGACATGAAAGGAGCCCTCAACTGGGCACTGCCCAGGCAACGATAATGTCACCGGCTAATCCTTTCCACCTGGAAGTGCCTCAGAGTTCTGACACGAGTTCAGTAAATCAACCTAAAGCTTATCCTCACATGAAAATGAAACCAAGTTGTCAAAAATCCCTAACTGTGAGACTATTTTCTCATACCCCTGCCAATACAGAATTTTAACCTAAATTTTTTACTAGTAAGCAGTTCCTAAAACATAACTGTAATGCTTCTACTAATAGTAAACATTCACATTAAATGTAAGTGTAAAGCAAAAAAGAAGTCTAACCCTAATTCTAGGGGAAAGTACCCTAAACGTTATCTTGTCAGGCAATCCCTATCATAACAGAGGGCAGGTAGTCCTCGCTTAACAACAGTAATTTCTGCTGCAAAGTTATGCAGTCATAAAGCATGACCTTACATGACTATGCCACGTAGTGATTGCAGTTCTGACTGTTCCCAATTAGCATTAAGTGAATCACAGACAATTAAATGAGAACCTTATAAGATTGCAACTTCTGATTTCCTACTGACTTCTCCAATGACTTTGCTTGTGAGAAGCCAGCACAGAAGGTTCCAAAATGCAGTCAAGTGACCACTGGAGTATTGCGATGGCTAGAACTTTCAAGGACCAATCATAAGTAACATTCATTCAGCACTGTCATAAGTTTGGTCACTGAACAAGTGGTTGTTAACTGAGGATCATCTGAACCACTAAAGTATTGAAACGGGTTATCCTATATAATTCTAAGACTACCGTTTACCCTAAATACTTACAATAAAACTAACTAACATATATGCTGAATCAGAGATTAATCTAAGACTTCAGCAAATGATAAATGGCTTATTATCCTGGTGATTTCAATCTGCATTTCTTGGGAGGGGGTCTGATGTGGCTCAGAAGTTCCTGGCATCCATGCCAGGCTTGGATTATCCCATGTGATCCAGAACCTGACACAAGACAGTGGTCACACACCCAATCCAGTTTTCCTATCAAAGCAGTGGCAAAGTGATTTAAATTTGGAGAGTCTCACAGTTGCTCGTGCACTAGTCAACTCCCATATGGATTATTGTAATGTCCTGTACAAAGCAGTGTAACCATTTATATCAGCCAATCCCATGGACATCTAACCCTAAACCTTCATCCTAATACCAATAGAAAAGTTCTCCTTAAAACTTCCCTTGCCAGTCAGTCCCTATGGAAACATGAACCTAGTACCAGAACTGCTGTCATGTGGATTATATTATGTTAAGTGCTCAGTGCAGTCAATAAATTGATGAACAAATTGATGTTTGATGAATAATAATGCAGAGTAAATGTCCTTTTGGAATACTTGGAATACTTGCCACTATAGCTTCTGTTATAGTGGCAAGTTTCTGTCTTACTTCTGTTTCTGTCTTACTTAGTCATTGGTTTTAGGAATCAATCGCTCTGATTACATGTTTGACTATGGTGCAGATGGTTCTCCAGCTCTAAAACAAGTAGAGATAAATACCATTGCTGCAAGCTTTGGAGGCCTCACATCTCGAACCACTACAGTACACCGGTAACGTTGCCATGCAAATTTGCGTTCTTTCACTGTGTATGATTTTAGCAGAGCAAAATCATTTTCTGCTTTGCTTTGCTTGCTTGTATTTATTCAGGCTTTATTCTATTCTGTAATGGGGATGGCTTAAAGCTATGTAAAATGCTGAAGATTTGCCCTTCACCTTTTGTGATTTCATCCAGCAAGTTTTCAATTCTTATTTTAAGGCTACTTAAAAATATCGTGTATCACTAAGATTTTGGCTGGCTCAGATAGAGCAGAAGTGCATGGGAAAAGGATAGTTGAAAGGCCTTAGTCAAGGTCCATCTGAGAATGTAAGCTACCTATATCCACCCTCTGAATCATCATGCCCCTCAAGATGAGATCCACTCTCATCTTCTCGGCCTTGAAAGAGCCTCAAAACCTGGCTCTGCCATTTGGCCTGGGGCTCTGAATGGGGTGTTCCATGCTGGAGGTGGTTAGTGGACAAGGAAGAAGATCCCACTCACCCCCCAACCCATTATAGCACTTAGACTTATATACCGCTTCATAGTGCTTTACAGCCCTCTCTAAGCGGTTTACAGAGTTCAACATATTGCCCCCAATAATCTGGGTCCTCATTTTACCTACCTCAGAAGGATGGAAGGCTGAGTTAACCTTGAGCCGGTGAGATTTGAACAGCTGAACTGCTGAACTGCAGTGCTGCACTTTAACCACTGTGCCACCTCGGTTCTTGAATTTTGTTTTTTATTTAATCTATGTATTTAATGTTTTAATGTTTTGTACTTGCTTTTTGATATTGTGAGCTACCCAGAATCACTTGACAGAGAGATGGGTGGTATATAAATTTAATAAATAAATAAAAACTTGAATCCAAAGCTGCCACCTTCTCATCTATGCAACAACCTACTTGTGAGCTCATTGCTCATCCAGTATATTAAGCACCATGGCAGAAGTCCTTTCTCTTGGTATATTCCCACTGCAAGTGCAAAGGCGTCAGCATAAAATTCTGAATCCTTCTAACGATCAATATCATAAATTGATTCTCTATGCTTACTTGTTTTTATTAAAAATAAGAAAGCTGAGTTTCTTCAAAATTCTTCATCTGAATTTTGCCTTGAATTATTGTTGCTGTGCTTGTAAGGTGCAGTTATAAAAGACAGTTTTGATACAATGGAGTATAAGTAGCTCACGCTTGAACTATGGAGTCCTTAGTGCTCTCTGAAGTTGGTTTTGTGCTTGCAAATGTTTCATTGTCCAACTAGATAACAGTGTGAGTGAGTGAGGAGTTTGTTTTCTGTTTATATATTGTAGCTTGCCCTGCCATTTTGATGGGTTGTGGTTTTCTCCTTGATAAAACCTGTTACCAAGTTCAGAATGTATTTTATAATGACATTTATTAATGGCACCCTTGAATAAATTGATGCTTTGACCACAAAATATATGGCAATGATAATCTTTCCATGCTTGCTTTAATTTTGCAAGTGAAAATGTTTTGTATATATGTGCATTACTCATGAAGGATTTTTAGAGTATATGTTTCAGAAAATGTTTAGGTCTTTTATCTCTCTAATAGCTTTGTTCTAGCAGTTATGTATTCTCAATCTTTTATGACTTCTGTATCTATGTATCCCAATCATAGGCATGTGCTGAATGTTTTAGGGAAATCAAAGGAAGCCTCAAAATTGCTTTCCAATAATCCATCGCAAGGAATTGCTGTGGGCATTGCAAGAGCTTGGGAACTCTACAGCTCAGATAGGTAAAATAAGCAGCCTATAAAATATCTGTATAGCTGTGCATTTTATTTTTATGAATAAGTGATGCTCTGTGACAGAGAAGTCATGCTTCCTAAGTTTAATTGAAGGGACATAAAGCACACCCATTCTGCCTAATCTCACCAGATGGGCAGAAAGAATTGAAAGAATTGGCAATTCTTCAAATATCCTGGCCCTATGGCATGCAATCTCAAATTGTACCTGGAAGCCATTTAGTAACCAGTGCAGTTTGCAAAGCAGTAAATGTCAACTGCTTTGGGCGTATCGTAGCATACTAATTACTGCCGACTTTGCCATATTTTGGACCAGCTGCAGCCTCCACGTGGTCTTCAAGGGCAGCCCAGTTTAGGATTCATTTCAATATCCATGAATAGTAGTAGTCTTTGAAACCATGATTAAAGGCAATAAGATCTAAAGGCAGCAAGTAGAATATTAGTAGAACAGTAACAGAAGACTATGACTGGATCCTCAAAAAAATCAGTGGAAATAAGCAGGAAGTGGAGTGAGGCCATGCAGTATTTACTGTATGTAAAGGATGGACAACCATATTGTAAGTAAAGAGACAAATAGGAGACCATCCAAACAGCCTAGAGCAGGGGTGTCAAACTCAAGGCAGCCTGCAGGATGCTTAAATCTGGCTCATGGGGCCAGCCTGGAAATATCAAAGGACCAGCCCGCGGTGCCTCTGCCAGCCAAAATGGCCCACGGGGGGGGGGGGGGGGGCATGCGGCCCCCACATGGCCCATTTTCTGCCTCCCTGGCCTCCTGAAGCACTGCCAGCCAAAAACAACAGACCTTAACATACTGTAGGTCCATTTAATCTACAATCAACAATCTATAATTGACAGCCATTTCTATTTACTATCCTGGAAATTTACCTCTGCTGTTAGATCTTCAATTATCATGTTATTTATGCTATTGTATTTTTATTATTAGTTGAATAATAAAAATACAATAGCATAAATAGCTTTTCTGCCTGGAAAAGGAATTTACTATTAAAAAATAGGGTATAAATTTAGAAATAAAAAGTTTAGTTGAGTATGAAGAATAAGTAATAAATGTTTGCCAGTAATATCTGGTAGACGAGATAGGAAAATGGTTATAGTAAAGAACTGTGGAAAGAAAGAAGAGAAGGGGGAAAATGCATCTTGAGTCTGTGTCAAACATTTATATTTCAAAATTATAATACTTTAATTAATGCAATTACTACATAATGTATTTTTATTTCAGAGCAGTGGTGATGTTTCTGATTGAAGAGACTCAGAGAAATATTTTTGACCAACGTTGTATAGAAAATGAACTATGGAAAAGGTAACAGTCTCATATAATTAGGATCAGCATGCTATTCAATAGTGCTGGGCAAAATATCTTAAGCTGAATGTTCCAAATTTGAAATAAGTGTTTTGAGTTTGAAACAATTCCTTTTTCTGATCTAGAAACACTTTTTTAAATTCCCCAAACAGTCCTGCTTTTGTACTTGAAACAGCTGTTTTACATTTAAGGTGGGAATGCTTTTTGCAATTGAAATGGTATATTTCAAATCTGAATGTTTGTATATATCTCTGCTATTAAATTAATTCCATGAGAGCTTACACTATTAATATTTGGTTCCTTAAAATATATTTTGAAGATAAATGTTCAAGTTTTAAAACTATTAAAACAAGGTTGAGAGACTCATAGCTTCATGCAACTTCTAAACCTTTTTTTTGGTAGCTCCAGGAATTATGCTATGAAATGAGGGAAATAAGCCACTAAGTAACAAACTGAAAAAAATAAATAAAAAGGGCAACAACCAATATCCGTCTCTTCCAAAATCTCAGGCATGTTCATTTTAATAACTTCATTGTCTTATACATAGCAGCTCTCTGCTGCCCAAAGTAATAATAATAAAAGTATGGCCTATGACCAAGACCATTCATTTTCTTGTGAAAAATACAAACATGGTTTGCTCTCATCTTCTTCCTTGATTCTTCCTTCCTTTCTTCCCTCATCTCTTCCTTGAGTCCCAGAATTTTAACTGTTTTCTATCCTGGGAGATTCTCACTTCATTGCAAAGAGCAGTTGCAATTTCCAGCTTGAATTCTGCTAACTCTGCCATTTGTTTTTTCTGTGCAAAGCTTTTTAATTTTTTTTTCCTGTTTCAAAACTACAAAAAATGTATGCTTTGTGATGCTAATGCATATAGCGTATAGATTTTATTAATAAAGAAAGGGAGATGACATTGTATGATACTTCTCAGCTACCAGGACCTCCACAATCAAATATAGTCGCTGAATGTAGCCCTTGGGATACCAGTGCTGCCACATGGCCACGTAACTTCCTCCTCAGCAGCTGTGGCTCAGGGCTTAACCAAAACATTGTTTTATGTTAGTCCAGTTTACATTGGATGCCTACTACAGAAAATAATAGTCATCTGAAGTTTAAGAGAAAAGCATATCGGTGTTCTACATCTTAAGATAACATTGTCAGCTAATGTTATGATCAACATGTCAGAGTCAACCCACATTGCTAGACTTGCCAGGCTATCACTTTCCCAACCAAGCTCGTCCTGATCCTATGTGAAATCTTTCCAAGTAAATAAAAAGATTGTGAACTCTGGCTGAGGAAAAGCTATCTCATTAATGCAGGCCAAATGAAATTTAACCCAATAATAGGCATATTTATATGTTATCAAATGAAGCATATTAATAATCAATAGATTATTAGATAATAGATTTTTGTTAGGAGGATGCACTCTGTCCCTCCTCATAACACAAATGTCTTCTCTTTGATGTTCCCCCTATGTCCCAGTAATTCTAAAAGATAAATGGGGTCAGATTTACCTTTACAGAAGCTGTTCTGATTCTTCATCAGCAATCTTTCTTTTGGTATGGGTACTTAGGTGAGGAAAACATGTTTTCCACATAAAATGTAAGCCCTTTTTTACTTGAAAGCACTTGATTTCTATTTAAAATTCCAATTCTCCTTGTCTTTCTTGCATCCTAAGGAATATCAAGGTGATCCGAAAAAGTTTTAAAGATGTGTTTGAAAAAGCATCTTTGGACAGTGAAAAGAAACTGTATATGTAAGTAGTGTCCATAGGTCTGCAGCTGAATTTTGTTAAACCCTAGTGGTAATACAATATATTAATTATCTTAGGTGGAAAATTATCTTGCCCACATCCAGCCTCTAATGTCATTTTAGAAAAGCTTTGTTGAATCAAGGCAGTAATTCTCCCACAACAAATTAGCCTGTTTTTAACTAACATTTTCCATAGCATGAAAAGGCCAGGTTTCTTCGCAGTGTCTCTCACCTTCCAAATATCTTTCCTCAACATGGAAAGCAATTTTTGCGGTTGGCACAGAGCAGTAACTATCAGCCAGATAAAATGTTTAATGGTATTCCTCATAGGAACAGATGGTAA
Organism: Diadophis punctatus similis; assembly: GCA_023053685.1. NCBI lineage: Eukaryota > Metazoa > Chordata > Lepidosauria > Squamata > Dipsadidae > Diadophis > Diadophis punctatus. The sequence continues at coordinate 25,429,204 of JALIGW010000003.1, forward strand.
TTTCACAATTCTTTCTCCCAGTTACAAATCTTGCAGCAACATAGAATAGAAAGGATTAAACAAAAGATTTTGTTAAACAAGGATTAAACTAAAATTTTAGATTATTAGGGTGTGGATAGCTCATTAAGCTCATATTTGAGCTTAATTTTCATATATATGTAGTGTTTGAGCAGTACAAAATATTTGTGTTGCATTTGTTAAAAAAATAGTATCGGGTATTTGGAAATGTTCACATGACCACCAGAATATAAATCAAAAATTATTTTAACTGGATATGTGAAATAAATTTTTAAATAAGTAGCTAATGAATGGCTAAATTAGTACTGATGGAAATAGAGTTCGTTCAAGGATTTAAGTGAATGACATCCTGGTTACTATTAAAGCAGTTTCAGTCCTTAACACATCTAGTTGTGTCCTAATTCACTAAAAGGTTGGAAATCAGTTATTATATTTATTTATCAGCAGAACTATAAAAGAATGATCTGTTTGATAATGCTGATTTTACAGTATTTCAGTAATTGAATGTAAAGTTTTTGAAAATGTAATCAAAGCATTCAAAATTAATAGAAATCTACTTTGCAATAATGGAACGTATTGCACGGTTTTTTTGTGTGTGTGATAGAGGGGGGTGGGGGAGAGAGAAGGCTTGAGAAATGGAGGGCTTAAAAATGGAGAAAAGTGCTTACATATTTGCTCTCTGTTTCAGAGATGGGGAGGAAGTAGCAGTGGTATATTACAGGGAAGGCTATATGCCAACAAGTTATAATGAACAGGTTAGTACCGTAATGATCTTTGGCAGCTAGGCATAAGGTATATAATTTATTTTAAGGACCATTTAGACAATTATCACATATTTCAGGATGAACTACAACAATCTCAATCATATAATAATTAAATAGAAGTAATGCAGAATTCTTGTATACATTTAAAATGAAATTATTCTAAATAGAGTTGGGTCCATGAGCTGTGAAATAAATTCACTGAAAATTATTCAGTTCTTCCTATGATAGTTGGCTGCTTTTTCTGAATTAATTTCAATAGTTCATTGCCATTTCAAAAAACATTGCTAAGATGACGTCCTTTCTAAATTATTCAGAAAACAATGACAAAGTTCTGAAGTGATTTCAATTGGAAGAGGTGGGGGGAGGAATTACTTTGTAAGTTTAATAGCAGTGGTACTTTTGGCTGACGTCAAACGCAGGCTATTTCAGTGGATAAAGAGATATTTTTATGAGTGTGAAGGTTCATTCTCATGAGCTTGGAGAACGAACCTCCACCCTCATCCTACACCCAAGCTACAGATATTTGCGACTATTGCAAAGATATTTTTATGCATATCTTTTGCTAATATTCAGGTACCCAGAAGGTTATCTGTGTTTCTTTTCACCTGATTAAATAGTAGTGATATATACATACTTTTATCAGTTTTTATACTAAAAGATGCCGTAGAAGTGTGCTAATTTTTCTTTTGTCCTGCAGTTTTCATGGAGTAAGTTTTATTTAGTAAGTTTATTGCAGGAGATGCAGATGCAAGGGGAAGAAGGAACATATAAGTTTCCTCAGCTGCATGAAATACAATTGTACAATGTCTTAATTACTATATGTTACAAAAGCATCTGCAATGAGATATCTTGTTTGTTTTAAGAACTGGGAGGCACGGTTATTGCTGGAAAGGTCCAGAGCAGTTAAGTGTCCTGATATAGCTACACAGCTGGTTGGAACCAAAAAAGTTCAGCAGGAGCTCAGCCGACCAGGAGTCCTGGAAAGATTCTTGCCAAATGAACCAGAAGCAGTGGCTCAATTGAGAGCAACATTCACAGGTCTCTACTCCTTGGAAATGGTAAGTAGCAATGTGTTGTAGGAAATTGACATTTAATATATGCAGTGCTATAATGCAGTACAAAATTGGAGAGCACAGTAGCGATAATACATACTGTATAAAGTACCGTATTTTTTGGAGTATAAGACGCACCTTTTTCCTCCCTAAAAGTGGCTGAAAATTCAGGTGCGTCTTATACTTCGAATGTAGCTTTTTTTTCCAGCCCTAACTAGGTGCTAACAGATCTTCCCAGCTCTTACCTTGCAGGCTTTTTCATTGTTACTCTCTCCAAAGAATGTTTTTCCAGCCCTAAGTCTTTGCAGAATTTTTTTTCATTGCTCTACTTGCTTCGAGTAAGTTTTTTTCTAGCCCTAACCAGGTGCTAACTATCTTCCCAGCTCTTACTGGCTTGCAGGCTCTTTCATTGTTATTCTCTCAGAAGGTTTTTTTAAGTCCTAACCAGTAGATAAAATAATGTGCTGCAGCTGCTCCAAATAAGTTTTTTTTAGCCCTAACCAGGTGCTAACGATCTTCCCAGCTCTTACTGGCTTGCAGGCTCTTTCATTGTTACTCTCAGAAGGTTTTTTTAAGTCCTAACCAGGAGATAAAATAATGTGCTGAAGCTGACCAGACTAAGGATGCTAGCCAGATGAATACCTGGTAGGCAGATTGTTTTCCCCTATTTTCCTCCCCAAAAACTAAGGTGCGTCTTATACTCCGGTGCGTCTTATACTCCGAAAAATACGGTATATACCATTAATAAAATCTTTTGGTAAATTGTGAATCTTAATTTTTGTCTAGGGCTATTATGTGTGTTTAATATGCACTAGAGTTTTGTTGTTTAAAACCAAAGTTAAGCATTTGCTGTGGCTACTTTGCAACAGTCTTCTTTTCCTCAAGGATGAAGAGGGTGATAAGATGGTTGCCATTGCTATTGCTGACCCAGATCGATTTGTGTTAAAACCACAAAGGGAAGGAGGAGGTAATTATTTGCTGGGCTTGTATAATGAAAGTTCTGATAATTTATTTTTTGATCATAATGTTTTGGTTCTAAAACCACTTAGCCACTTAAATCACCAGATATCTAAGTTAAGAGTTATACAGTAGTGGTTTAAATATGTTCAGAATTAGAATTTCAGCTGCAGAATCTAATAATTAATTTTCAAAGTCTGTAATATCTTCATTGCAAATAAGAAAAGTCTGAAACAGAATCACTTTCAGACATATAAATTCTACAATAGCAGAACAGTAGAGCTATTTAGGTATTCTGCTTAAAAGTTATATAAACTTATGAACTTCATTTATGCCATGTTTACGAAAGAACCTGTTTTGTACTCAATGTTCATATAATGCAAATATCTGCAGAGAAGAGAGCCTTAACATATATAACTAAATATGTAGAAATGTCAGTGCAGTTTACAACTCCGATAGAGTTTGAGATTGCATGCATTACCCTCTGGATGCAGAAAAGTTCATTATATGCACATCTCTTTCAGTTAACAAATAGCAGGGCTGTGGATGTCAGCTTCCATTGTCTGTTAACTGTTAAATACAGTTTATTTGTATAGTTTGTTTTAAAGTTAGTTTATTTGTACAATTTCAGTTAATTAAACTCCTGAATAGGGCTAATATTAAGTAGAAAATCTTGAGTAATTTATCCATTTTTAATATTTTGTAATACTTAACAGTCACAATTATCTCTGACTTGGTGACTCTAAAAACTTCTAAAGAATGAGAATGTTGCTTGATGATAGTTTAAGTAAAAGATAATTCTGCCATAATGCTGGAAGAATTTAGTTATTCCATAATCATTGCTTATCTGCAGTCTGTCTAAAATACTTAATATCATTTATTAAACTGCAGAAAATCTAGCATTAACTAAGCAATAAAGAGGCAATTCACTATGAAGTTATCTTCCACAAATCCTACAAAAAATGTTCTTTATCAGATCACACATACACATGCTGTGCTGTACAGTTTTGGGGAGAAATGCAAATCTGCCCATGTAAAATGTTGCTAATTATAGGAAACAGTTTCTCTTTATTTATCCTTTCCACTTGTCCTTCATTATTTGATATTGCTGGATGGGACAAGAACCTAACATACAAATTAGCACCTTTGTTTTGTCTAATATTAACTTCTATTGCATTGCCAGGGAATAATCTCTATGGAGATGAGCTCAAGCAAGTTCTGGAGAAAATTAAGGACAGTTCTGAGAGGACATCTTATATTCTCATGGATAAGATAAAGCCTCTCCCAACACTAAATTACTTATTGAGGGCTCATTGTCCACTGAAAATATCAGAATGTGTGTCTGAATTGGGAATCTTTGGAGTCTATATCAGGTGAGAAACTGGCTGTAATTCCTAGAGATATTAAAATTTTATATTCCTATTTGTCTACTTGTAAAAAATATATAGTTTTTTACTAATACTTTGGATAAAATCTGCACATTAAGTTCATAAGGAATAATGGTTATCTGGGAAGTGTTTGTTCCTGTTGGCCCTGAAGAAATGGACAAGTCCTGGGTGTTGTGAGTGCATGCACCTGTATGTTAGATCCATACCCCTCCTATTTCATGTAAGACCTCCCAGGAGGTAGCATGAGATTGGGTCCAAGCAATGGAGAATTCTTCCTTGAGAGGGGATGGGCCTACCTGCACTTCAGAATGAGTCAGGTCTGACACTTTCTCATAAGTCTCATTGCTGGATTCAACTCTGGCTGTCTCCTTGTTGAGAACATGGTCAGGCTACAGTTTCAAAGGGCTCTGGCTGAGGCATAATTATCTGGATCCCTTTCAGTTGGGTTTCCTATCTGAACATGATATGAAGGCAACATTGATCACATTTGGTGATGACTTGTGGGAAAACCAGAATGAAATTAGTGCATCCATTCTATTCATCTGGTGGCATTTGATGAAATATACTTCTGAACCACCTCAGGGATTTGAGAATGGGAGGCATGGTATTGAGGTGGTGCTCCTCCTTCCTCTGCAGTTCAGTTAGCGTTAATGAAGGGAGAGAAAGTTCTAGCCCTTGTTTTGTGGAATATCTCAAGGCTCAGTTCTCTTCCCACTTCTGTTTCTGGACTGATGGGTGAGGTCATACATCAGCACAGATGTTGATGACAGTTGTATATCTCCACTGCAAGCTTTCTTGTGATACTATTGTGTGAAAGCCATAGGGACGTGGATGGGGGGAAACAGACTCTACCCTCATAAGATCTAGTGACTGTAGTACTCCCCGGATCCAGAGATTTCCAGGACAGGATCACACCTCTTCAAGTAGAACTAGTAGTGCACGATATATGGGTCCTTCTAACTTCTAGCTCCTGCTTGAAGAGCAGGTCTGACTCAGAGGCCCTACACACAGTTCCACCTTGTGTGCCAGTTGTATCTGCTTCCCTGCTTATGACCACTCATGCATTGGGCATCTCAGAGAGATTACTACCATGTGCATTACAAGGGGCTACCCTTGATTATCATTATCACTGCTGTTTAGCAGTGAGCTTCCAGTTGCAATTGAAGGTACTGATTCTTACCTGTAAAACCCTTCATGGCTATGGGCCAGGTTATCTTGAATTATTTCTGCTCAGCTATAAGATCCTACAGGGTTGGTGTGCTTAGTTCCTATTTAGACCATATCCTCTGGTGAGAATGGAATAGCAGCCCGCTGAGGTTCATTGGCTCAGACTGCCTGTCTTTGAAAGGTATAAAACATCTGTCCTTTTCCCGGTCATGGGTCAAGGAGTAGCATGATTCTGTTAGTTGAATTTTTCCTGGTACTTTCTGTCCTTATGCTTTTGTTCTTTTTTTTCTTATTTGTTCATTATATTGTTCTTACATAGATAGATTGTGGATTGTTTATTGATAATAACACTCTGAATCATGTGCCAAGTACCCAGCTATATATATATTGAACTGAAATTTAATTTAGCATTTTAATAAAATATTTGGTGGTAGAGCATAGTCACATGTTTCAGTTCTTGGCATTTGAAGCTGTGGCTTAAAGTATTATGCTAGAGCCGTGATGGTGAACCTATGGCACGCTATATCGGTGGGCACGCGAGCTCAAGTCCAACTTGAAACGGGCCATTTCTGGCCTCTGGAGGGCCTCCAGGGGGATGGGGAAGGCAGTTTTCACCCTCCCCAGGCTCCTAGAAAGGCTCTAAAGCCTGGGGAGACCCCCCCCCCCAAAATGGAACTTCCGGTTCAACCAGAAGTCGGCAAATGGAACGTTTCTGGCCTCCAGAGGACCTCTGGGGGGTGGGGAATGCTGTTTTTGCCCTCCCCAGGCTCCTAGAAAGGCTCTGGAGCTTGGGGAGAGCAAAAAAACGGGCCTTCCGGTTTAACTGGAAGTTGGTAAATGGGCAATTTTCTGCCTCCGGAGGGCCTCCGGGGGGGAGGCCGTTTTCGCCCTCCCTAGGCTCCTAGAAAGGCTCTGAAGCCTGGGAAGAGCGAAAAATGGGTGTGCCATCGTGTGCCGGGAGCGGTGGTGGTGGTGTCATGCATGGGGGCCCCCGCATGGAATTATGGGTGTGGGCACGTGTGCGCGCGACTCCCCCGCGTGAACCCCCCCTTTTGGCACGCGAACCAAAAAAGGTTCGCCATCACTGTGCTAGAGTCTCAAGAATTGTTCACAATAGACAACACCAAGCTAAATAAACTAGTGATCCAATTCAACTTACTAGATGAACTAGGTGCTAGAAGTCACTAGATGTTGCATTAAATTTATCATGTACATATAGGAATATCTGCCCAATCCTCAGCACAACTAGTCGATTTAATATGCCACCTTGCTATGTTTAATGAAACCACTTAATAGGGGAATGTAAAATAAATCAATTTTTATTTATTTTATTTCTACGCTCTTATAGGCCGCCCAATCCCTTAGGACTTCTTTTAGAAGAAAGTAATCCTATCTGCCACCTCCTGACACTCTTCCTACTACTTCCAATAGAAAGAAATCAAGCCTGGTTCTGGATACTCTGTGCTTGAGTATTACTGTTAAGCTATACTGATTCTTAGATTTCTGATGGATTACAACAAGAGTCTCATGCTCTAAAACTCCAGAACTGGCTTTCCCTCCAGGTGTTGGATAATAAAGTTGGAGCCGAAAGGCTGCATAGATCAATGACATAGAGGATGATGTGGATAACTGCTTTTTCTTGATTTTTAAAAAAATGATTTTGTGTTTTTAACCATTTGTTAGTCGTTCACAGTTGTGTGCCATAATATGGGCAGCCATATACTTTAAATAAATTCTTCCATTGCTTACAGCTGAAATATTTTCAGTGATATTATAAGAACAGTAAAGTGTTTTGGCTTGCCATTGCAGAATTGTTGAGCAAGTGTACATACACAAATGATCTGCTTAGAATCAAGCAGCTTTGCTTAATGGAACTCGTAACAAGATTACAGATAAAAGGTTGAGCAGTGTTATATATACTTTTTTTTCCTTTGCAGACATGGTCAAAAGTTTGTGATGAACAAGCATGTGGGTCATCTCTTGAGAACAAAGGCTATGGAACATGCAGATGGTGGAGTAGCAGCTGGTGTGGCTGTCTTGGATACTCCCTATGTGATATAAAAGGAGGACACATTTTTAAGGCATGATTGCCAAATAGCAGATTTCGTAATCAACCTTATAACAATTCTCTTTAATAATTTGTAGTCCGACTCAGAAAATAGAGGATTCTAAATTACCTACATTGAACTTTTCTGCAATATCCTGTCAAAGATGCAACTCACGGACCTAATGTGCTTTTAACAATCATGGTCAACTAGCTGATAAGCATCTCCTAAAAGAGCATGTGGATTTCTGATAGCAGAAAATATTCTTGATAACTTTCTACATATTCAAGATGTAATTCTATTTTTCTCAAAGTAGCATTAAGCATCTTCCAGAATTAGAATCTTTTGGGAAACTTCCTGTTTTACTCTGTTTCTGCCTGAAAATCACCCGAGAACAAATAAAAATCGTGTATTCATGTTGGTTTTTATGGTGCTTTTGATGAGCTCCTTTGAAAGATGCACAAACACTAGCATTGGGTAACTGGGACATAATAAAAAGCATAAAATTGTTTCAGTTTCAGTGATTCCCTGCACCCATGTTTTATAAAGCAACAAACCTAAGAAAAAGGTGGAAGATGTTTTTAGTAGGAAATTATTTCAAAACCAACTGTAACATGCAAAAGGTCTATAGCAGCCAGGTTTGCTAGAACTAATTTGAGCTAAAAATAGTAATGAAAGACTCATCAGTTCTGACTATCTCATGTCTGAGTAACTGATAGGTTACAAAAAAATGTGTCAATACTTCTTGAAAAAGATAGCAAATGTGTAATAAGTTTAGAAATCAGATCTACTGATGTGAGGAACATGTGTGTTAATATAGTTTTATTTTAACTGAGATTCTTAAATCTCCAAACGCTGTGAAACAATGGAATTTGTCTTGTTGCAGAAAACAGAATATTCTTCTTGTAATGGCATTGACGGTATACTATCTTTTCAGCCTTTCACGCCTTATCACTTTGCTTTAGAAAGATGACATCTCTGTATATGTCTCTTTTGTTCAAGAGCACTATCTCACTTTACACATGGATATCTTGACTATAGCCTTACTCAATGCATTTTAGAGAACAGGCTTAGAGAATTAATGGAGCTTTATGAGGACATAAGCATTAAGAATCAGTAGAATACTTTTCTAAATATACTTGATATCGATTGGAAAATATTCTGAAAAATAATTGGTGACAATTATGTGTCTGCCACCCCCGCTTTTCCTCCTAAGGTTCTAGCATAGGACCAGTGGGGTTTTTATTTTTTGGAGGGGGCTCATGACATTCTGACATGTTTACCAGTTATATTTGTAAAGTTGAAAATATTTTATGGTGTGATATTTGATATGCTATGATGTTAAATCCTACATTTTAACAAACCAGCAGAGTCCAGTTACTGTCATCAGCATATATGAAAGACAGCAATTTGGTATGGCTATATAGCCATGTATACTCTTACTAAGTACACTGCTCAAAAAAAAAATAAAGGGATCACAAAAATAAGACATCCTAGATCTGAATGAATGAAATATTCGTATCAATTACTTTGTTCATTACATAGTTGAATGTGCTGACAACAAAATCACACAAAAATTAGCAATGGAAATCAAATGCAGCAACCCATGGAGGTCTGGATTTGGAGTTACACTGGAAGTGTAAAGTGGAAAAAAACACTACAGGCTGATCCAACGTTGATGTAATGTCCTTAAAACAAGGCAAAATGAGGCTCAGTAGTGTGTGTGGCCTCCACGTGCCTGTATGACCTCCCTACAACGCCTGGGCATGCTCCTGATGAGGTGGCAGATGGTCTCCTGAGGGATCTCCTCCCACACCTGGACTAAAGCATCCCCCAACTCCTGGACAGTCTGTTGTGCAACGTGGCTTTGGTGGATGGAGCGAGACATGATGTCCCAGATGTGCTCAATTGGATTCACAATTGATGAACTGAGAAGTGGTCTGTGGTCACCATCTGCAGATCTACTCCTTTATTGGGGATGTCTTGCTAACTGCCTATGCTTTCCACCTGTTGTCTATTCCATGTGCACAACAGCATGTTGATTGTCAATCAGTGTTGCTACCTAAGTGGACAGTTTGATTTCACATAAGTGTGATTGACTTGGACTTACATTGTGTTGTTTCAGTGTTCCCTTTATTTTTTTGAGCAGTGTATAAACTGTAGATTTATATAGCCACAATTTGAAAAAGGATAAGCGGACCTCAAATCTGAAGCTTTGAGTAGACAAATTCATAATCCACCAGTACAACCCTTCCATAATGCAGAAGAAATGTTACTGATTTTTGTCTGCATTTTCCTTTAGCTTTATTACGTAATTTAGATTCAACTGCAAGCTAGTGGACCATTTTCACTAGATTTGAAGCAAATGAAATCAATGGATCACATTTTATTATGTACTTTTATCTACCCTTGTTGATAAACGTTTAATGCAACCAAGTAATAATCGATATCACAAGGGTATACATTGCTTTGGATTCAAAGGCAAAAACATGCTTTGGTGCACAGGGACATTTACACAACACAGCTTTGCAATTCTTTAAAGCAGCCACACACACACACCTTCTTGGGATTGCATGATTGATGTCTGCAACTGCAACACACCTTCCTTGGTTTAGGAAGATGCAGCCAGGTGCTGGTACATGCTCCAAATCACCTGTTTGCCTCTGAATCCAAAGCAATGCATAACCCTAATAACGAGTCCCAATTTGAAAACAGGTAGTCCTCAACTTACAACAGTTTGTTTAGTGATTGTTCAAAGTTACAACAGCACTGGAAATAATGGCCATTTTTCAGAGTTACAACCATTCCAGCATTTCCATGGTCACATGATCAAAATTCAGCGACTTGGCATTTTAGTCATATGACAGCTGCAGCATCTTGAGGTCATGTGATCACCTTTTGCTACCTTCTGAAAAATCAATGGGGAAGCAAGATTTACATAATCCTGTTATTAAATTTAACAACTGCAGTGATTCACTTAACAACTGTGGCAAGAAAAAGCATAAAATGGAGCAAAATTCACTTAACTGTCTTGCTTAGCAACTAAAATTTTGGGCTCAATTGTGGTTGTACTTTGAAGACTATCTGTAAAGAGTTTAATAGAAGTCTTGCTTTACGGAACCAGTTATGTTGGGGCCTCTTTAGTAGACCCTTTAACTGTTAGGTTTACTAATTTATAAACAAATGCAGATAGAAGAAACAATGCCAGAAATGTTAAGCAAAACAGGCGAGAGTCCTGGTTTATCATTCAAAACAAGGAACATAAAACACCCACGATTATTGTGTTGTAGGTTTTATCTTTTTAATTTATTCCAATTAAAACATTTTTTCCCATTTCCCAGCCATATTTATATCATTCTGTGTCCAAAAATAAGAGGAATTTGTATCAACAGCATTTAGTAAGCCACTGGCCTATCGGTGCTGTAGAACATAGTTATATGCATATCATTGCAGATCACACACAAGTACATTTAGACTACCACCAGTAGATTAAAAAATGAGAAATATACCCATGAGCAAAGATAAAGTAATGGTCACAGTAGTCAAATACACAGTATGAGGGGCATACAGTTGTAAGCTGTTGTATGGATAATGCAGACATCTTCAGGGATGCAACAACATGGTTATCACAGGCAAAAAAAATGTTTCAGATAGTAAATAGCAGTTTCTAATACAAAGACATTCCAAGGTGAATAGCACTAAGTGTTGTAATGCCTTGGCAATTTTGAAACAAACTTTTCCCATCTTATACATTTATTAATCTGCAAGGATTAAAGGGTTTGTGTTTTCCTCACAATGTTGCATCTAAAACTAAATTTGATTTTGCCTTTGCTCTTTCAATGGGAACCACCCTAATTTCAAGAAGAAGCAAGATTAATGAACTATGAGTAAAGTCATCTAACTGAAGAAAACGTGTCTCTGCTGTTTGGTGGCCATTTTGTTTTGTTTCATAAGAGCAGCAGCTTGACTTTGGTCATACACATGATCTACACAATGATCACATGGAGAAAGCAGGATCAATTTGAGTAAATGTAAGTATATCTGGAAGACATTTCCTCAGTGTAACCAGACACATTCCAACATTCCAGAATCTCTGAATATATTTATTCATTTCCTTTATGTGATTCCTTTAATATTTATATAGCATCTGCTGCTCCTCCGTTAATGAAAATAATAGATATATATCTCCCCAGATTCAACTGGCATTGACATTGCACCAAATATTTCTAGCAAAAAAAAAAAAAAGAGTACCTCCCTCTACAGAATATCTAGGCATACAGCACAGCTTTAATGACTAGGACAGCTGAAGTTAGATCCATCATGGAACAATATACTGCAAAAATTCAAATGTGTGCATTCAAGCACACAAGCATTATTGAAAATTAGAATCTGTAGATAGTGTTATTCCTTTGGTGGAACAAAAAAGTATAATATTTCCAGTCTACATTTCAACAGAGAGAACACTGGAAAAATAATTTTATACAGCTTCATATTTGAGAGTTTTCTTTAAAATGTCTCATTTCCTATGCTATGCAGCTGGGGTACTCAGGATAATTTTTGTTAAAACAAATGCTTAATTGTTAAAATATGTATTTCAGTAATACTGCCTCAACATGAGGATTACTGCTTAATCTATTAGTTCTCAAGCCTTTTAAAGGCTCATAACTACAGCTCAGGAGGAAAGCCTCTTCATACCAGTATCTGCATGTTCTAAGCTCCACCAATTATAGCATGTTAAATGTAAAAATAAAAATAATTGAAATATTGGGTGAATGAGGCTGAAATTTCATATGTGGAGTATTGGACTATAAAATAACACACACAGTGCTAGAGGCACAAAGCTAGATTTACAACACGAAAGGACTGGATGTTGGAGCACTAGTTTGTCTTCTCTTCAGGATCTTATATTCAGAGCAGCACACAGCGATTTCCCATTTCAAGTCATTGTCTCTCAGGAGCCATAGTCTCATCAAATTCTTGCATTTCTGCTGTTTTAGTAGGATAGCCCTGCTACATTATTGTCTCACACCTGTTACTGAAAAGATGGTTTATAACTGCTGGATCGGCCACTGTTGAGGTATCGCCCAGTTCCTGGTCATTTTTTGCAATCTTCCTTAATACCCGCCGCATAATTTTACCTACAAAGAAAGTACAGTATTTAAGTTGACTTTGATTATGAGAGAGAAATGAGGGAATTGATTAATTATTAATCCTGTACAGATCATAATTTATGTGGCCCTCTAAATCTGTCATGCAAAGACGCTGGAGTCAAATGATTTGCAAAACAGTAAGATTTATGCTGCTGTGATTCTAGACAATTAAAATACATTCACAAATCAAATCTGACACAATGGATACACCCAGGGACCCTGGATCTTAATGAGATTCTAAACTCAGATACCAATGTTTGAATTTTTGGGGGCCTTGTTGTTGTACAAATATGTTTTGCCAAAAGAATAATCACTGTTGTAAAAGGATATACTCTGGCCAAAGCAAGTTCGGCCTCATCCTGTAATGGATATACACACCTACACATAGCTTGTAATACATGTGCCTTTAGTTCAGTAAGTGTGTATGTGTCCAAATAAAATTACTGTCTAATTTAGAAGCTGTAAATATACAGATTAGTTGCCCATTAATTTCTAAAGACTTAAATTCTCACACTGATTCCTGAAGCACAACAAATAATATAGCATTTAGTAGCTAGCAAGAGCCTGCAACATACAGTAACAGGTATCAAAATCAAAACATACCTGAGCGGGTTTTGGGCAGGCCAGGAGCATTCTGGATATAATCTGGAGTTGCAATAGGACCAATCTTTTCTCTTACTGCAAATAAGAAAACGACTGTTTTAGTTCCTATCAACAAAAAAACTGAGCATATTTTTTTTTTAAGTCATGTTCAGAAAAGTCATTTGACCTCTTCAATGAGATGGCTGATAATTGGGGTCTTGTCTCTATTTAGATATGTTCAGTCTCAGAATTGCAATCTGCCCCTAGAGCACGGGTGGCCAAACCGTGGCGCATGCGCCAAACGTGGCGCATTGGATGATTGCAAGTGGCGCATTGCAATCATCCAATGGACAGAAAAGGTGACGCTGTTTTACAACTGTGAAGAAAAATGTACAGAGAAATTTGGTCAGTGGATAACAATTATGCAGGAAGAAGGGGATCAGACAATAAGAAGGTTTTAGCGAGCGAAAGTGATTCTGACTTTCTTATTGTCCGATCCCCTTCTTCCTGCATAATTCTGGAGAGCGCGCACAAAGTCAAACTCCGGCAATGACGAAACGAGCAAAGTTGGCTCTTCTGTGACTCGTGGACTTCAACTCCCAGAATTCCTGAGCTAGCAGGGCAGAGGAGGAAGTAGTCAGTCACAAGCGCTGGCCCCGCTGCTCGTGTGCTGTTACTTCAGAGCAAAGGAAGCGTGGGGGGGGGGGTAGAGGAGAAGAAGGAGGCGGCGGCAGCAATCCGAGGCTTCACCCCAAAGCTAAGCAATTGCCCGTTGCCCACACGCCCTGTGGTGCGGGACTCCACAGCTCCATTGGGCAAAGGGAGGACAGCAGGGCTCTGAGGAGGGGGGCTGCTGTTGCCGCCTCTGCTGCTGCTGCTGCTTCTTGGAATGCAGAAGCTGCATGGAAGCTCCGCCCGGAGCGAGTCTTCTCATCGCCCCACACTTGCTTTTGTTCCCGCCGGCTGCCGGTGCTGGTGAGGTGCTTTGCCAGCCCTGGTTGTTGTGATTGTTACTCCTGTGGGGGGTTCTTATTTCCAGGGGGGAGGGGGGAAGCGCCCTCTTTCTCTCCCTTCTGAAAGAGGTGCGGGGATGCCAGAAGTGGCGGCATCAGGACTTGGCATCTTGGAAGAGGGCTGGGTGAGGGAGAAAGGAGCCACGGTGGGGATTGCTTTGCAGGGAGAAAGGAAGGAAGGAAGGTTAGGAAGGAAGGAAGAAAAGTTAGGAAGGAAGGAAGACAAAGAAAGAAGGAAGGAAGGAAGGAAGACAGAAAGAAAAAGAAAGAGAAAGAAAGAAAGAAAGAAAGAAAGAAAGAAAGAAAGAAAGAAAGAAAGAAAGAAAGAAAGAAAGAAAGAAAGAAAGAAAGAAAGAAAGAAAAAAAGAAAGAAAGAAAGAAAGAAAGAAAGAAAGAAAGAAAGAAAGAAAGAAAGAAAAAGTTAGGAAGAAAGGAAGACAAAGAAGGAAGGAAGGAGAAAAGACAAAGAAAGAAAGAGGGAGGGAGGAAGGAAGGAAGGTTAGGAAGGAAGGAAGACAAAGAAAGAAAGAAAGAGAAAAGTTAGGAAGGAAGACAAAGAAAGAAGGAAGGAAGGAGGAAGGAGGAGGGAGGGAGGGAAAAAGAAAGAAAGAGAGAGAGAAAGAAAGAAAGAAAGAAAGACAGACAGACAGACAGAAAGCAAAAGGTTAGGAAGGAAGGAAGAAAAGTTAGGAAGGAAGGAAGAGAAAGAAAGAAAGAAAGAAAGAAAGAAAGAAAGAAAGAAAGAAAGAAAGAAAGAAAGAAAGAAAGGTTAGGAAGGAAGAAAGAAAGAAAGGTTAGGAAGGAAGGAAGACAAAGAAAGGAAAGAAAGAAAGAAAGAAGGAAGGAAGGAAGACAAAGAAAGAAAGAAAGGTTAGGAAGGAAGGAAGACAAGGAAAGAAGGAAGGAAGGAAGGAGAAAAGACAAAGAAGGAAGGAAGGAGGAAGAAAGAAAGAAAGGTTAGGAAGGAAGGAAGACAAAGAAAGAAGGAAGGAAGACAAAGAAAGAGAAAGACAGAAAAGTTAGGGAGGAAGGAAGACAAAGAAAGAAGGAAGGAAGGAAAAAAGACAAAGAAAGAAAAAAGGAAGGAGGAAGAAAGAGAGAAAGAAAGAAAAAGAAAGAAAGAAAGGAAAGAAAGAAAGAAAGAAAGAAAGAAAGAAAGAAAGAAAGAAAGAAAGAAAGAAAGAAAGAAAGAAAGTTGTATGGCCGCCCTGAGTCCTGCGGGAGTGGGGCAGCATACAAAAATGACCTAAATAAATAAATAAATAATAAATGGCGGATTGGAACTCGTTTGCGAAAAAATTTGGCGGATGGTATGCTTAAGGTTGGCCACCACTGCCCTAGAGGATGATACATATTCTTCTATACAACACATAGGGATTCCATAACATACGTTATTATAGTTGTCATGGGAGCAAATATGTGTAACTCAGAGGTCGCATGTGGCAGCCCCTTAAATATTAGAATTACATGTCTATAACCCAAAAACCAAGTTCAAAAAACTGAAGCAAGGCAACAAGCCACCTCTGAGTTACACACATTTGCTCCCATTACAACTATAATAATGTATGTTATGGAATCCCTATCTGTTGAATAGAATTTGGAAGGGGGAGGTGTTTACATCTGGTGATAGTTCCCCTGGAGCCCTGGCCAAGCCTCTTCCTATATGAACTAACAAAATTACCTTCGATACTCCCACTCTCACAAGCTCTTAAGTTACAAAAGCAAGATTAAAAATCTTAGAAATCCAAATGCAAATGTATTTCCTAGGAAAATCTTCCCCATTAAAATGCTTTCAAAAGGCACAAGGATTTTTCAGAATTTATTTTTAACTGGAAAGGGACTACTCAGTAGTTACTTATCCCCAAAAGACTATTGTAGGCAAAAGAAATGCTAGCAATTCTCTCTCTCTGCCTATTAAGAAATAGCAGAATTGTGTAAAAGGCCTGGGCCAGATAAACACAAAGTATGCCAATGCATTCTTTACTTGCTGACAGTTGGAGAGTCGCTGTGTACACATTTTTGCAGAATTCCCACCGTGTTCATGGGTGTACAGTGTGCTCTTAAGTACTGAAAGTAGATGCCAGCTGGCAGCAAGGGCATATCTTGAAAGGCAAGGACTAAATTTAGTTTTGACAGAACCAAAAGGTGTCCTTTTGATTTGAAAAGTGCTCTTTCAGCCAGATTGAGGAACAAGGCATTCTGATAGACATGGATTTTTCCCAGAAAAGCCACAACAAAGCTCATGGGTAATTATGGGACAGAGACCACTACATCCATTACAGGACTTCCCTTTTGCTCTACATGTTGATGCTATCAGCTCCACTAATGGGAAAGACATTTGATTCCATAAAATATCAGACTGAGATTGCATAATTTACATACCCAAGGTCCCATGTGATATTCAATTTATTCTTTTAATAAATTGATAGTTGTTTTTTTTTCAAGCCTGGTATCTAGAACTCTGACAAAACCCCAAATTTGGCCATGCTGGCTAGGAAGCCGCAGCCTTGAAAAAAATCTGGAATTGCTAGATTTGGGACAATTATGTTTAACCAGGAGAAACTCTAGTAATCTAACTAGATTACTCTTAGAGAGACTTGAATACAGAGATGGGCATACCATAGCCTTCCCATAGAATATAAACCCCAACCTTCCCCATTACCGACCCCATTTTGACTGGGGCTGCTGCAAATTAATTTCTGCAAGATCTGAAGGACCACAAATTGCTCATTCCTGCTTCCTACATTCTATATTCAGGATCCTTGTGTCCTATTTCCCACAATCAAATAGTTTTTTTATAAGTCTATCTGGATTGATGTACAACTTTCAGCATGCTTCTCTGACTTCAGCCAATACAATTACCTTGTTTCTTCAGCTCATCAATCAGTTTGTTTGTGAAATCATGTCCATCCTTCAGAGTCACAAAACAGTAGAGGCATTCTCCCTTTACAGGGTGTGGGTGGCTAACTACGGCTGCCTCCGAGATAGAAGCATGTTCCACAAGTGCCGATTCAACCTCCGCTGTGCTCAGTAAATGCCCTGCAAAAAAAAAAGAAACAAGGTTTTTTCTAAAATTGGTCTTGCCCCACCATTCTTTTCTTTTTATATAAAACCAATATATTATTGAATCAAGCTATAGATCAGAATGTAAAGCATAAAGCTGGTCACATTAACGAGCCGAGGTGGCGCAGCGGTTAGAGGCAGTACTGCAGGCCACTTTGGCCGGCTGTGATCCGCAGGTCAGCGGTTCAAATCTCACCGGCTCAAGGTTGACTCAGCCTTCCATCCTTCCGAGGTAGGTAAAATGAGGACCCAGATTGTTGGGGGCAATATAAATATACATTGATACTAGTGTAAACAGCTTAGAGAGTGCTTGCACTGTGAGGCGGTATAAAAATCTCACAAATAAATAAATAAATAAATATTTTTTAATTAATTCCTTTGCTTTCATTTCTTTATTCTTAGGAAATAGTCATACTACAAAAGTTGAAAAATACAATTTGAGATTACAAAATGCTGACACAAAAGCCAATTTTATAGAGAATGAGAATTTATAGTTGTAAAGGTAAAGGTTCCCCTCGCATATATGTGCTAGTTCCCAACTTTAAGGGGCGGTGCTCATCTCTGTTTCAAAGCTGAAGAGCCAGCGCTGTCCGAAGACGACTCTGTGGTCCTGTGGCCGGCATGACTTAACGCAGAAGGTGCACGGAATGCTGTTACCTTCCCACCAAAGGTGGTCCCTATTTTTCTACTTGCATTTTTATGTGCTTTCGAACTTCTAGGTTGGCAAAAGCTGGGACAAGTAACGGGAGCTCACTCCATTATGTGGTGCTAGGGATTCGAACCGCCGAACTGCCGACCTTTCTGATCGACAAGCTCAGCGTCTTAGCCACTGAGCCACACGTTCCCATATAGTTGTACAGTACCCGATAAAAGTTAGCAATATTAGTAGGCACTTAAGGTTTCCATTTCTCCCAACAGTGTTTAATAGTCTGCCATTAAGATAATCCATAGCTTCTTGATGCATGACACGGCTTGCTAGGATTTTATTTTTAAATATGTAATATTAATTGTATAATTATAATTTTAATATATTATATGCCAGCTTTATTCATATTTGTATTTGTGTGCTACAAATAAAGGATAACCTTTAAGCTTCTTAGAGGAAATAAAAAATATCTCAAATAATATTAGGATATAAATATAAAAATATAAATTGTACAAATAATGCTACAGCCAATGTATAGTTGTGTGCTGTAGACATGTAGGTTAAAAAGCTCTTTATTGGTTCACTTTTCCTTTGGTAAAAGCACAGAAACAATTTTAAGGACAGAAGCATTTATTTCTTGCCATTTTAATTTTCTAAAGGCTGGCTGATGTCCCATTAAAACTAGCAATATGAAATTACTTAAATTTG
The DNA here is from genome assembly GCA_023053685.1 of Diadophis punctatus similis. Lineage (NCBI taxonomy): Eukaryota > Metazoa > Chordata > Lepidosauria > Squamata > Dipsadidae > Diadophis > Diadophis punctatus. The sequence continues at coordinate 25,447,757 of JALIGW010000003.1, forward strand.
TTCATGTCCTGATTTAGTTTTTCTGGTAGGACAAAGGGTGAATACTGGATATTTTTCTCCTTTATCATGGGTTGTATTCTCCAACAATGACCAAGCATAATTATAAACACATTTCTTCTTTCTTATTTGGAAAAAAAAGCATAATCTTTGGGGTGAAGACCAAGGCCTAAAGATGTTTAAAATGTTATTATGTCAACAAGAGAATTGTACAAGCAACTTTTATCCTTCCACAAGAATTTGGCTCTTACCAGAAACATTCAGCATGTCATCAATTCGACCTGTGATCCAGTAATAACCATCTTTATCTCTCTTACAACCTGGAAGAGAGACAAAATTAAAGGCCTGTAAGTTCCTCTCAATGTTTGTCCCTCAATTTTTCAGCCCTTATACCTGGGTCTATAATGAATGTGAAGAAATCCCAGCCTAAGAGGTTCAGACCCAGAAGAATTTATAATAAAATCTTCTGAGATTTAAACTTCTTTGGTTATTTCATGGGGTGAGCTGAATTGTGTCTTTGAAACAAAAGTTCTAATGGGGGGAGAGGGAGAGAGAGAGAGAGGGAGGGAGGGAGGGAGGGAGGGAGGGAGGGAGAGAGAGAGAGAGAGAGAGAGAGAGAGAGAGAGAGAGAGAGAGAGAGAGAGAGAGAGAGAGAGAGAGAGAGAGAGAGAGAGAGAGAGAGAGAGAGAGAGAGAGAGAGAGAGAGAGGAGGGGGAGAGAGAAATATTGATTGTAGGTGTACTGCTACCCAAAATAGTAGCCACTAAGTAAAACCTGCATGATTCATGATATTTTTCTTTTTCCTTTCCCTCATTTACTACTCAATTAATTTATTAACTTTAATGTACACCATGTATTATCTTCTGGAATTAGTATTCACATTCAGTATTTCTTGGCTGTTCTAATAAGCTTGAGAAAGGGTAAGGAAGCTGAAACCGGAGGTTTACACACTTCCTTCTGAGTAAAAGGACAAAGAATTGAGGAGTGGATTATGGAAGCCTACCCAAGAGGATCTCACCAGAAGTGTGAGAGGTGAAATAGTTAAGATTATGAGGGGAAAGGTTGGGAACTCTGCTTGAAGAAACTTCAAAAGCTAGTCAAGTGATTGCATGCATGAGAAAATGTGCTTCATTTCAGGGCTGTGAATAGTATCTTTAAAAAGCTGAGATCTATAAAAGAGTTCTACTTTAGAAGAATTCAGTTGTAACTGCTGGAAACTGATGAGGTCATAGTAGAAAAGTACATTTATGAGAACTTCTAACATTTCTAAATATTTCCAAATTAAACAGGAAGTAAGTTTCATAAGATAATATTTTTGAGTCAAAGTTCCTTTGTGAAGACTTACCATCTCCAGTCATATAATAACCAGGAAACTTTTGGAAGTAGGTTGCCTCAAACCTCTGGTGGTTTTTGTACACTGTGCGCATTATTCCAGGCCAGGGTTGCTTAAAAACCTAAAGATGATCATAGGTGAGAAATGTGAGGAAAGTAGAAAACTTCGCTGGCTAAGTTCAAGCAAAATACAAAGTATAATGTGATTTATATGATTCAGATATATGCATGTATATGTATGAACCCAAACATTTGGGTTGTAAATCATGGTTAATGTTTTAGCACTGTCCGTGATCCACACAACTGTAGTTTGTTCCACATACCATATTTCTGGTATGATAAAAAGAATAGTCCAAGTTCCCAACTACATGTCATCATATTAAGAAAGCACTTGGACAGAGGTCTGCTTGATATCAAAGTACAGAATTAAAAAAAAAAACAATACGATATACTGACAAATATTTCACTGTTCACGAATGTAGCAGTGATAGGCCTTGGAAAGTTTCAATTTGTCCCCACCTGATTTTTAGAAATGTATTACTTTATAATTTTAGGTGATAGCATAATGAATAAATATTAGCACAAACAATAAGGATTAGTCTGCTCTAAAGTCAAACTAATAACTAACTTCAGAAGCAGAATTTTTATCAGATAAACAGAAATGTGGCAATCAGACCCAGAGGCTGGATAGCTCCCAAGCAACTTTGTCCTCCAACCTTACCCTGTTATTTTTCAGCTACTGGGCACCAGTCTATTCTGCAGGCATATCCATGATCTACTCCTGATAAAAAGTATGGGTAAAAAGCCATGCAAATTAACCCAAGACAAGTAGATAAAGTGTACTGTGTCCACTTTTAGAAAGCAATCTGAACTTCCCAAACCCTCCCTCAAAACTACATATAGTGCTGAACAGAGCCAAAATATCTGTGGTATAGAATCCCATAACTGGATGGATTATTATTGATTGGAATGTTTAAATAAAAGCTGTGCTCAAACACTGGAAGAGGAAGAGGTGATGTCTTCTATACTTATTTCCTCACTGAAATCTTCCCGTAGTTTATCCTACAATTAAACAGTTACTAATCCTGATAAATGGGGAAATACAGAAGTTTATGAGGGACAATCTGAAGCAAAAGAGTATTCATTGCACGACTACTTATAACAGGTATTTTAAAAAAAACAGAACCAAAAGTAGAGTTCTCTCATCAGCATCCATTCGGGATCTCAAAATGCAGTAAGGAAACCGAGTTAAGCACAAACAGGCAAAACTTGCTATTAACTTGGAATTTGAACCATGAAACTCCATATATTGATTACATTATGCTATCCATCATCATAATGTTCTCTTACCAGATAACCTTCAGCTTCTCCTTCTAACTCTTCCCCGGATTCATCCAACACTGCAGGGACCACTCCAAAGAAAGGAAAAGTCTGTCCAGAAATATTTTTAGAAAGATTTTAAAGATCAAATCTAAGTATACGGACAGATGGCAGCTAGACTTGAAAGGAACTTCAACCCAGAACTGAAGACATCCCCAATCTCTTTATACAATAGGAATGGCAACCTTGTTCAATCTGGAGGCTGCAAAGGAGATTACGCAGGGGTGAAATCCTCCCGGTTCGCCCGGGCCAGTCCTTCGGCGTATAGCCGATGGAACTGGCGGCGGTCGCGGCGCGGAGCTTCTCCCACCCGCTTTCCCGGCTTTCCCGGCCCGGCTGAACACAATCATAAGGGTTATTTTTCCCTCTGTGCATGCGCGCGCATGCACAGAGGGAAAAATAACCCGAATGGCGGCGTTCAGCCGGGCCGGGAAAGCGGGCGGGAGAAGCTCCGCGCCGCGACCGCCGCCAGTTCCATCAGCTATACGCCGAAGGACTGGCCCGGGCGAACCGGGAGGATTTCACCCCTGGATTACTGGAATGTGTAGCCGAAACAGGTGAATTAAAGATATTCAGTCTTTTTTTTTTTAATGTGGTTGAAGGGAGTTTAAAGAGAAAACTGGGTGCTTGAGTCCTGCAGAAGTTTGCCACAGAAAAGAGAGCTGGAAACACCAAGTAATCTATAGATGGCTTATAGCCTACCAGTGCAATTATATAAACAGATTTCCAAGGATTTCTTTTTTTAAAAAAACTTCTGTAGCTTTAGCATTAAGTTCAGATTTCAGGGTGGATTTCAGGAACTAAACCTTTTTTCTTTAAAGACTACTCATTCACTTAATTGATTTATATGACTGCCCATTTTGCAAATGTGGTCATGGGTGGCCAACAAAATTTAAAAACCATACAACCAAAGGACCAAGAAACAAATAAAACACGAGACAAGCATGCTATAGCAAATGAGAAAACCAGCAACCAATCCACGTGTGTTCAACTAACTGACCACATGGATAAAGACAACTGGAAAAACATGGTCCCTAAAACAACCCATGAAATACTTTACAGGTAGCCCTCAACTCATAATAGCAATTAGGACCGGAATTTCCAACACTAAGCAATACAGTCATAAAGCACAATTGCATTGCCTAACAATGCATCCCAGTTGCATGATTAACCATGTCATGATTAACTGAATCCCACATTGTGAGGCAGCTTTCTGACAGCTTCCCACAGCCAAGTCAATGGGGAAGCCCAGCAGGAAATTGCAAGTCCCTGGTGGCTCACAAGCAGGTTGGCAAATAGAAGTGGCTGCTGTCAAGTTGGAAGAGCACAAGGGGTGTGTGCAAGGGGGGGGGGAGAACAAGGCTCAGTGGGGGTGTGCAGGGGGTGATGAAGATTTGGTGAGGGTCAGGGAGGGTGTAAGAGAAGTAGGCACATGGGGGCCCAGGAGTGTGTGGTGAGGTTTGGAACTGTGTGTGAGGGTGCATGGAGGTGTGTGAGGCTACAATGGAGATGTAGTAAGATTCAGATAGGCAACACAAGGGTGCAGAGAGGTGATGTTAAGGAGGGTGCGCAGGGGTATGTGATTGGCTAGGGCAGGGGTGTGAAACCCGATCGCATCGCAGGGCATATCATGACATATCAGGATGTTTTTTGCCTTTGCAGAGCCGGGGTGGGTGTCACCTGCGCGGGCCATATCCGGCCCGTGGGCCGCCAGTTTGACAGGCCTGGGCTAGGGCAAAACAAGCATAGAGGGGCTTGGGGAGGGTCCATAGGTGGGGGAGACTTATCCCAGCAGCTTGCAACTTTCCCTACCAGCTATCCTATTGACTTATATATTTGAATGACTGTGTATATCATCCTTCCTGGTCCAGATAGGGGCACAATTGGTACACAAGATAAAGCTGTGCAATAACCCTCCTGCATACAAAGAGAATATGCCAGCGCTATACTTACAGCTGAGCCTGGCTTCATAGGTGTGGCATAAGGAAGAGGAGTCAACACATGACCACCCTGCAGGAAGAAACCAAAAGCAGCAATGGAAACAGTTAAACCAGTGAAAAATGCCTCACGCAATATATTCAGAGCCTAAATTGAATGAACACACAGAGGTTTATTCCAGACATTACCATTTATTTATTTATTTATTTATTTATTTATTTATTTATTTATTTATTTATTTATTTATTTATTTATTTATTTATTTATTTATTTATTTATTTATTTATTTATTTATTTATTTATTTATTTATTTATTTATTTATTTATTTATTTATTTATTGTATTTATATGCCACTCAATTCCGCAGGGACTCTGAGCGACTAACAGGGATTACCATCATCATCATTTCAATTTTTATTTTTAAAACATTCATGTCTATTTTATTGTATTTCAACCAAGAAAGCACAAAAAGCACCATGAAGGCTCTACAAGGAATAGTTCTTGCCTAGCACAGCAAAGGAAGAGCTTGGGTAGTGAAAGAAAGAGAAAAATCAAGTTCTAATAGGATTTGGAATCTTGAGGGATTCTAATAGGATTTTGGAAACCTTGATGGTAAGGAGAAGCTGTAATTGCTTCGGGAAGAGACTACATGGCACAAATAAACAGCAAAGGAACAGCATCTAAATTATGACATGCTGTAATGAGTTGGCAGGTAAGTTTGAAATCCAGGCCTTGGAGAATCACAGAAATAACCAAATAATTCACAGGATAATAAGAAAGCTGAATATAAAGAACTCACAGTTTCCGTTTGCCAGAAGGTATCCACTATAGGGCATCGTTCTTCACCAACTACCCTATAAAACCACAGCCAAGCTTCTGGGTTTATGGGTTCTCCAACTGTTCCCAACACTTTCAGGGATTTCCTGCTGTATCTGAATAAATAGGGTATGAATTTTAAAAAGAAAATTGTTCTACAAAGAAAAATTGTTTTACGAATTGATTTCAAAGCTAGCCATTTACTATTACTGAATAAACAAGAACATTTTCAGAACTCCACGATGCCTTTACCTGGTCAATAGTGGATTTAAGTAAAGCAGAAACACATTAACTATCCCTCACATAAGCAATTTAATTCCAATGTCTTGTAAATTCCTATAATCTCTTGCTAATGGCATGCTGCCTGAGGCTGAGAAAAACTGAAATCCAAAACATTTGGACAGTTTCAATGATCTGATCTGATCAGTGTCTATCCTAATATTATTCCTTCTCAGATGATTGAACAATAAAAGCAGGCAGAGTTCACAAACTGCACTAATACATGATGGAGCCTACTTAGGTTTAGTTACATGGACACAGCCATGGTGGTTTTGTAAATCATGAATTAGTTTATGTATGAGGCAGCTACCACAATATTCAACAAAGCTTATTAAAAATAAAGATGTTTAGCACAACATTTACCGTATTTTTCGGAGTATAAGACGCACTGGAGTATAAGACGCACCTTAGTTTTTGGGGAGGAAAATAGGGGAAAACAATCTGCCTACCAGGTATTCATCTGGCTAGCATCCTTAGTCTGGTCAGCTTCAGCACATTATTTTATCCCCTGGTTAGGACTTAAAAAAACCTTCTTCTGAGAGAGTAACAATGAAAGAGCATGCAAGCCAGTAAGAGCTGGGAAGATAGTTAGCACCTGATTAGGGCTAGAAAAAACTTATTCGGAGCAGCTTCAGCACATTATTTTATCTCCTGGTTAGGACTTTAAAAAACCTTCTTCTGAGAGAGTAACAATGAAAGAGCCTGCAAGCCAGTAAGAGCTGGGAAGATAGTTAGCACCTGATTAGGGCTAGAAAAAACTTATTCGGAGCAGCTTCAGCACATTATTTTATCTCCTGGTTAGGACTTTAAAAAACCTTCTTCTGAGAGAGTAACAATGAAAGAGCATGCAAACCAGTAAGAGCTGGGAAGATAGTAAGCACCTGGTTAGGGCTAGAAAAAAACTTACTTTTTTTCTAGCCCTAACCAGGTGCAAGTAGAGCAATGAAAAAAAATTCTGCAAAGACTTAGGGCTGGAAAAACATTCTTTGGAGAGAGTAACAATGAAAAAGCCTACAAGGTAAGAGCTGGGAAGATCTGTTAGCACCTAGTTAGGGCTGGGAAAAAAGCTACATTCGAAGTATAAGACGCACCCAAATTTTCAGCCACTTTTAGGGAGGAAAAGGGTGCGTCTTATACTCCGAAAAATACGGTAATCTAGTATAGATGTAATGTGTACAAAAGTCTCAGGTTACATTTAGTCCCCACAGTCTTATATGCAGCCCCCAGGTTCTCTAAAACTGAACCATAATTTTTATTACAACGATAGTGAAATACATTATTTAAATTTAGCTTTTTTCTTGATCATACATGATTCTTTGTCCTGCCATGAAACGTCCCTTGGAGTTCAGCCCTGATATGAATGCAAGCATCGCAACTGGCCTGAAAAATATCATGTGGCCCTAATCTGGATATTTTCTAGTCATATTTCCAGAGAGGCTAGGATCTAATCTGCAGTCCCCATGCCTATTTCCTTCCATGTTTCCAAGACATTTCAATTTACCTTTTTTTAATTTGAAGGAGATTCAGGCAGGCATTTTCTAGCAGTCACCAGAGCTCCAATTAAAAGCAAGTCTACCCACATGTATTCCCCTTTCCCCTGGCTTTGACATTCAGGACAAAAGTTAAGTATAAACATGTACCCAAAACACAGATGCCTAGGGATTTGACTGGAGTAGTCTACTTTGCTCTAGTGCTCTAAAACCAGTGCTACATATGTATTTCCAAAGGCCATTCCAATCAGCCTTATTGTTTTCTTTAAAGTCATGCTTACTTCTTGACAGGTTCATCTCCATATTTCATGAGGAGGCGAATGGCAGTGGGTGCTGTGTAGAACTTGGTCACCTGGTACTTGTCAATGATGTTCCACATACGGCTAATATCTGGGTAAATAGGGAGCCCTTCAAACTGAAAAGAGATAGCAATTAACAATGCACCATGTTGACTGCTAATTTCAGCACATGGACCTTTACAGCCTATTATGCTCCCAAAGTTCAGGAAATATTGCTTAGCAGAGGAAACCATTCCACAACACTAAAGCACAGAGTGGAGGAGAAACTCCATGAAACTTTCTTTTAAGCCTGTCAAAACAAGGAAAAACTCTTTCTTTTTTAAAATCAACATCAGATCAGAATATAGGTCAAAATATGATTTAGAGAGCTATATTTTTTCAATTATCTTAATTGCATCCTCACTCATTGCTGTTAAGAAAGTTGTAAGATACACTCTACAAAGGAATTAAGACTTGATGCTTCCATACAGTCAGACTTTATCATAGAACTTACTAAGACACTGGTTGCCCCATTTGCCAAGGGTCCATACGTGAGATAGGAATGGCCAGTTATCCATCCAATATCAGCTGTGCACCAGTAAATATCCTCAGGATGATGATCAAACACATATTTAAAAGTAGCAGCTGTGAAAAGCATATATCCAGCTATTGTGTGTACAACACCCTGAAATATAGAACACAGAATATCCATGCAAAGGAACTTTTAAATATAAATTAGTTCTCATTGTCCAGGAATTGCAGCATTGCCAAAAGTGTATTAAGATATAACAGCCAGCAGGAAATTAGTTTTAACTTGCTGGATTTATCATATTCCAATGCACGTCTACAAGGTATGATCAGATTTTGCAGGAAAATATGAAGTGAAGCCATGAAAACCTTTTTCCTTCAGATGTCAGAACTATATTGTTAACAGAACTGCATACATGTTCATTTGGAATACGGAGTTTTATCTTAGACACCTTGATTTTTTTTACTTATTGATTTTTAACTGCATATTTGTATTTTATTTTGGTTTTGCATTGTTTTTGCCCAGGGTTATTTGCTTATGATAAGCTACTCTATAAAGTTTCCAAATAAATAAATAATTCTTCTGAAATGTTCCCTTTAGTTTTATCAATCACTCCACAATTAATTCTTGCTGAAAAAGTGTATGTATCTATATCCTGTTACCCACACAAGCCTCTTATTTATACTCTGCCCCCTTCCACAGAATTCCACAGTAGACAAATCACACTACTGATTTTCCTCCCCAATAGAGTACATTTAGAATTATAGCATCCTATGCAGGTTTTATAATAAAAAGCAAGACAAAACCAGCCCCAATATTCAATATACTATTCTTGAGCAATGTATTAGAAGGTGGGGTCCTTGATGCTCTCTCAGCTTGATTGTTTTCTTGCAGACATTTCATTACCAAACTAGGTAACAACATCAGTGCTACAAGAGAGTGAAGTTTGCAAAATCCCCACTCCCTTTTTAGGATTAACCACTAAAGACCCCACAGTTCAACCTTGAGATATATTCTCTTCTATTCTGTTAGAAGGTGTCAGCTCCAGAGTTTTTGGAGGTCTGCAAATTAATGGAACAGAAAACATGGCATTCTTTGATTTCATTATTATAATTATCCTTTATTCAGTACTCTATCTATGAACAATCCATCTCAAGTAGAACTATAAACAAATGAAGGTTAAAAGCAAAGTGTAGATATAGCACCAAGAGCAGTAAAAGAGTACAATTTGACAAAAGCAGTACTATTATCTTTTTACTTAACACCAGTCCAGGAAAATGTTAACATACCTTCGGTTTCCCTGTTGATCCACTGGTGTAGAGAATAAACAATTCATCTTCTGCATCACACCAGACAGGCTCACACTCCTTGCTAGCATTTTTTATGACGTCATGCCACCAAAGATCAACTTCTGGATCCCAAGGAGTCTGAAGGAAACCACACGCCATAATACTTAAATGCAGCATAACCAGGAAAAAAACAAATGCACTCTTGCAGCAGAACGAAAAATTATTCCATAGTAACTGACAAGTTCTGTTTTACTATTTCTAATCCTTGTTATTTGCTACAAAGCTTCATGACACAATAACACTTACTTAAACCTGTGGACAATTTTATTTCTCGCTTGAATTCAACGTATTTGCTATAGCTGCTGAGAGACTCTTTAATACATCATTTGTTTTTCTTGAAAATAATGATATTTCCAAATGTAAGAGAAGCTACTAGCTTTATTATTAATATTAACGCATCACTGGAATCAGAACACAAGATATTGATAAAAGAAAAAGACATCTGCTACTCTAATAGTCACTATTTCTAAAAACATGCTTTGCAAGCTCTGTACCCATCACCACAATAATTCCCTCACCACTGTCAAACTATTCACTAAGGCTGCATTACTATTACTATTAGTCTTCTCATCGTTCCTATCACCCATCTCCTCCCACTTATGACTGTATGACTGTAACTTGTTGCTTGTATCCTTACGATTTATATTAATATTGATTGTTTCCTGATTGCTTATTTGTACACTATGACAATCATTGTTGTACCTCATGATTCTTGACAAATGTATCTTGTCTTTTATGTACACTGAGAGCATATGCACCAAAGACAAATTCCTTGTGTGTCCAATCACACTTGACCAATAAAGAATTATATTCTATTCTATTCTATCACATTAATCCAGTGAGGTGAGGCAATATTTCTAAAATATGTATAAATGTAGAATGGGACTGACTTACAAATCTGTTTAAGCTTAAAGAGTTAGCATCAAAAGTGAAAACTTCTTAAGTTCCTCATTCGACTTGTCTTTTGTCTATAGTGAACATAATGGAATTAAGATATACTAGAAAAAAATCATATAGCCAAGGATTACCATACTGTACCAAAAATCCAGATACCCACTAGGTGGCATTTTTCCTGTGATTTTGTGGGCAGCCAAACATTTTGATGTACACTACTCACAAGTGGTTTCACTATAATCATTATAACAAGCTTCATGCTTTTGTTGTTTCTTTTTGACCACTTGAATCATGTTTAAGTTTGTATCCAATTCCATATTAAATGTAGAATTGGTTTTTAGTTATTTTAAGGACAGAATTAATTTTAATCTTGATCTTGGTCCTTTGAATGATCCCTCAGATCTTGATCAATCCCTTCTATCCAGACAAAACCTTTACATCACTTTACAGTAGTACTATTTTTCTACTTTATTCATATAAGCCTCCAATAGTGCATTCCCCTTATGGTAGTCAAGAAAACCTTTAAAATTTTTTTTTGAAAACATGCAAATCCGACACAACATGCATTTTAACTCCTCTCTCTAGCCATGTGCACTTTTAAGTAGAAAAATCTTCACCTGTGAAGCACAGCAAGTAACAGATGGCAACACAATTTTAAAAAGAGTCAGAAGAACTTTGCATGCAAAATATTTTTGTCAGTGTTACACATAATGAAACATTGTCTATTAATTCTGCTTTGTTTCAAGGAGCCAGCTGTGGCATAAAAGTGATATAAATGTTTGAAACGAACAGAACAACCTAAGCAGCATGTCACAGTGTCCCATCTTTCTACTGAGAGAAGAGCATGCTGAGGTTAAAGGACAGCATTTGGCATGGATATGAGCAACCCTTTGGAAGTCAACTCCCTCCAAATATGTTGAAGTACAACTTTCAGAATGCCCAGGCACCCTGAGTAAAGTCTGTCTTCCAATATTTCTGACAAAATCATAGGCTAGGGTGCTTCCGGATTTGCAACATAGTCCTGGTCCAACATTCAAGTTACAGCCATTCCAAGAACAGCCATCAAAAGTTGAGCAGCAAAAAACTGACAATCCATGCAGTAGGTTTATTAGTAGTTCTAGCAAATTACACTAATCAACAAATGCTTTGGGGTTTTTTTTTCTATGCAATTCAGACATGTAAATTAAATCTCTTTATTACCGTATATTTCCACTGTAATTCCCTATAGTCAGATAAATTATTTAATTCTGATAGATCTATTCCCTCTTATAACAATGGCTGGCAGCATCTCAAAAGGTAATGCCTTTGAAGGAAGCATTTACTTTATCAGCAAAACTCCCCCATCTTGTTAGTTTTTTAAATTTATATATACCGTAATAAGAAAAAAATGCTATCCTTAATTACACAAGAAATGCCCAACATAATTCTATATCAAATTCATGTATTTTTTTTTAAATGTGTAAAAATGTCTTTAATAACATTAGCTTTTTTATCCTAAACATAATGTTTTGAATGAAGAACCATTGATTGTTATAGTATCAATTAGCAAAAGTTTTGGATGGAGATGCTCAGGCAGCAGGCAATATAGAGCTAAGCAAACTGTCACTGCTTGGCAACGACTCATGATCAAGACATTCATTATCATTTGACACAAGAATCAAACCAGTATTTTCTAGAGCTGAGAGCACAGTTTTTTAAAAATTTCAAAAATGGAAGCACTGTCTTTCTACTGATTCAAAATGTAAATTTGGAGGTGTAAAAGGAAAAAAAACTTAAATTGTTCTGTTTTTCCATGGCTGTCAGATATGGTTTCACCAGAATGAGTTATGTCTAGGCCAGAGGTCTTCAAACTTGGCAACTTTAAGACTTGTGGACTTCAAGTCCCAGGATTCTCCAACCACCATAGCTGGCTGGAGAATTCTGGGAGTTGAAGTCCACAAGTCTTAAGGTTGCCATGTTTGGGGACCCCTGGTCTAGGCAGTGATCTCTGCAGAGATTCAACATGCAGCCCAAACTGGATAACACTGAATAATCCAATCCTCCCACCCCCATGCAAAAAAGTAGCAGAAACAACAATTCGTAGTAGAAGCTGATAGAGTAGCAAGTCAAATGAGACTCAACTGGATATTAAATTTTTTACGACGTTTAGGCTTGTCTTAAATACTTTACTGTAATAATTGTACTACATAACAGATTATATATTAGTCCAGCAGATAATAAGGCAACTGATATAACCAGTCAAACAAACTGAATATATGAGGATGTATTTAAGTTGAAGATATTCTAATTACTGTACATCTGAATTAATTATAAATTCTAGAGATTTTTTTAAAGTCAAAACAAACTTGATTTGTTTGGCTTATTCATGCCAGCTTTATTTTTGAAGCTGGGTTTTATTTAAGGCAGCCATGTTCATTTAAAATATTTAAGTAAATTGTAGTCTTGTCAAAAGGAAACAAATTATATCCAGTTCCAACTGAATTTTAAAAATTAGTCTTTGAACACTGTAATCCAGGTAGCTGAAAAAATACAAAGTTGGCTATTCAAAAAGGCTGGCATAGAAAACCTATATAAGCAGCAACAGTATTTGTACTACCAGAAACTGAATATTCTTATGCAAAATTATTTCACCTTCTTTACACAGCCTAAGATTCACTGAAAGAAGGCATAAAATTACTATGATAGAAAGGAAGCAATTGAATAGATCTAATGTAGCTTTTTCACTCTATGTACATTTTCTTTATGAATTATCCCATTCCACCAAATAATCCCTTTCCAATATCAGGTTTTAAAAAAACAGTTTGCACAAGCACCTTCAAACTGGGATCAGAAAGCCATTTCAGAGATTCTGAATTCCTGAAAAAAATTGTTTGCCAATATCTAAGCAAATCATTTTATAACAATATCATGATGCTAACTAATACCAAAGAATGAGAAAACTTTGTATTCACCACCATTATCCCTTCCTCATAGATATTCCCAACTTCTTCTGTAAGTTTGCAACTCCTGACTGGCAATGCTTTTTCTTCCTTGAGAATATAATCATAGCCTGAGTTTACCCATTTCATCAATCTATTGTATTCTCTAACCATGGCTTGTTATACAAGCTACAAAGACACATCACATTGCTAAAATCACACTTTGCAAACTGTAATGGTTGATTTCCCCAAATATGCTCTGCCAAAACCATGCCAGTCTAACCATGGCTTAGTGGAACGTGAGAATCTAGTCACCATTGGAAAATACTTCTAAATAATCTGGCTCATCTAAACTCCTAATGCAGGAAAACTATCAGTAGAAAAACCCATCAGGTGAACTTTCAATCTTTTTTAACACTGAACAAAATTGTTTGATATGTATGCATTATTAGAAAGCTTCCCTATGTTTTCCAAATTATAGATTCCCTCTCTTCCCCCCTCGCCACTATCTATATGGCAACTCTTCAAATCAATAAAGATGACTATCATGTTGCCTCTTTCTTACTCATCTCTTCTGAATACCATAATCAACTTCTCCAAAAATGCTGAATTTCTTCAAAGCTTTCCTCTCTCGTTTTTATCACCCCCTCCACCTCATTGCACTTTATAACTATTCTGAGATTTGTTGAAAATGATTGCAAAGAATATGAAAATATTCTAAAAATATTTTAGAGGCCATATACCTAAAAATAGAAGATTTCAAGGAATTTGGTTAAAGGCTGTTTCAGAACAAGTATCTTCAAATGTATAATCAATGCAAATTGACTGTAATCCATAAACCCTAGGCTGTAATACAGTAGTAAATTATGCCCGTTATCTGTTTGCAATCAACCAGTTGCTTCAATTACTAGCATTGACACCACAGAGCTCTGTAATTATATAATTCCATTAGCAATACTCTTTCCATTATTCAAACCCAGAGCTAGTTTTCCAGAATTGTTCTTTAGAAAACAACAATTTTTCACAGCTGATATCAAATGTGAAATGATCTTTCACACAATTTATCAACACTAGTACTTCAATTACAGTAAGTTTTGCTAGTCGGGGATGAAAAACATTGCAATCAAGAATTTCAGGGTCGATTTTCAACCTCTTTCAAACAGGAATGTGCAGTTTGTATGTTGTTTGTGAAAGCAAAACTGAGTCACGGAGGTAATCTGAATGAAACCATACTGCACAATCTCAGTATAATTGAATCCAGGATATGAGTTGGCAGTTGCAACTGAACTTATTTCCAAGGAAACATTCAACCTTTAAGGATACAGATTCCCTTATGGTCTCAATACAAAAATAAATCCCATTTACATTTTAAGAAAAAATAACAACAGCACTACAAGGCGGTTATTTTCCCTACCCTCTAATCCCAGGTTGTTGAAATGCGGCTCCAAATTCCCTTCAACCTGTTGTGACAGTGACGCCCCCAACAACCATGCAGGTGCTGGAATGAGGTTAAAAGGCAACACATTGCAGTGAGAGAGCAAAGGAGCAGACAAGAGAAGAGGTGTGCTGGACGTGGTAAGCAGAGCAGAAGGATGCCGTGAAAAAAAACTTCTGCTACACACAGTAAATACCTTTGGCTGGACTTTCTTTGAGCTCTCAGTCTTTTTTTCCTGCCAAAAATTCACAAAGAAGATATAATGTTTGAGAAGCAGTCAAACTGAACTTGGGCACTTATCATCTGTAAATGCCATGATAGCAAAGATGGGTTGTATAATTAGAAAGCTGAATATCATGGAATAAATTGTGTTTTTTTAAAAAAAGAACATAAAGGGAAAAATTGCACACAAGCGATCTGATAACCTATCAATATCTGATTAGCCAATTTCATTTCAAAAAGCATTTTTCCCTCCATAGGAAGCAGGGCTCTTCCATGTGACTGGTTGGCCCGCTAGTCCAGAGTCTGAGTTTTGTATAAAGCCCATCCATTCCTAAATGGCAATTCCTAACGTAGAGCAAAACTGCTACTTCGCAAGGAATGTAAAGATCCATGAAGCGTTATTCCTATTTATTTAAGGTGTATATTATAGGCTCCATCAATTAAGCTATTAAACTTCTCACCATTCCTTTCTCCAAACAAAGTCAAACAGCCAACTAATGTGTTGTCATGCCAAGGCAATCACTTTGCCGTAGTTTGGTGGCTCTTGATTAAATCCGAGCCACATAAATTCTCTTATCCTAGAGATGGAGCAAGTCGTGAGATTGATAGATTCCTGAGGATCCTGAAATGGATCTGCAAGAATTTCTGATTTTCCAATTGTTTGACAGTAACAATAAAGCTTTCCCTTCCCTTCCCCTCTTTTTTAGTTAAGTATGTGGAATAAAGTTATAAAGTTTGGAAAAATGAAATGGTATGATTTTGACATGCATACTTCCTGGCTAACAGTGGTGGGGTGTACGTGTCTTGTTTCTTCCCTATCTCCTGGATTTTGTTAACATCTTCTTGATGAAGAATGTTGGAGGAGTTGAAGTTTTTTTCCATTTTGGCTGATACTACCCTGGCTAATCTTGAAAGACTTGACCAGCAAGTAAGCTGGGTAGCACTTGGATAGGAGACCACCAAGAAATCTCAGAGCTGTGGGCTTGGACAAGAAAGTAAAATGAATCCTGGAATAAGGTTAATGGCAACCCAATACTATATTTTTTGCTAAGAAAACTACGTAGTTAGTCAGCATGAGTTAAACTTGAAGGAAACTTTACTTTTTTAAAATAAAAATATTATCCAGTGGTTGGTATTATTTTTTCATAGCAGCAGGGATTATTTTTTATGAATCGCCATGTATAAAAGATAGTGAGATTAGTCTGAGAAGTGAAAGCAAATGACTCTGCTAGATAAACACATACCCATATTTCACTATTTCCTACCTAATCAATTTGATGAACCTCAATGTTTTAATAAATACAATAAGGAAAGTTTGCCATTCTAAGGGAAAGAGTGGTGCTAATAACAGAGTAACAGAGTTGGAAGGGACCTTGGAGGTCTTCTAGTCCAACCCCCTGCTCAGGCAAGAGACCGTATACCATTTCAGACAAGTGATTGTCCAATCTCTTCTTAAAAACCACCAGTGATAGAGCACCTACAACTTCTGAAGACAAGCCATTCCACTGATGAATTGTTCTAACTATCAGGAAATTTCTCCTTATTTCTAGATTGGTCGTCTCTTTGATAAGTTTCCATCAATTGTTTCTTGTCTTGCCTTCAGGTGCTTTGGAGAATAGGTTGACCCCCCTCTCCTTTGTGGCAGTCCCTTAGATATTGGAACACTGCCATCCTATCACCCCTAGTCCTTTTCACTAGGCTAGGCACAACCAATTCCTGTAACCGTTCTTCATAAGTTTTACCCTCCAGTCCCTAATCATTTTTGTTGCTCTTCTCTGCACTCTTTCTAGAGTCTCAACATCTTTTTTATCATGGTGATCCAGACCATTTGGTAGTATTCCAAATGTGATCTTACCATAAACTGATACTAATCAATAGGATTTTACAATCTAAATCACTTTAGAATCTTGATGTATTTTCTTTGACCTACACAAAACTAGAAAGTGATTCTGCAATTATAGTTTAGCTTCCTTCTTACCAGAACCACCTGAAGAACTAGGTAGCAAACATCTGAATCTTGTTCACATTTCTTCATTTGCTTTATCATCAGAACTGATACAACAATCTATTCTATAAGAGTTAAAATGGCTACAGAATGGCAAAGGCTTTATCTATTGGATATACACTCCTTCCCAGCCTTCTCCTGTATTCTCCTGATGCACCAGATGATGTTTCTCATAACTTTTGAAAGATTATGGGAAATTTAGTCCAGTTAATCTGGAAGACATCCAATTAGGCTATATACCAATTCAATAGCTACAAACAAAGTTAAGCATCACCATATTGGCATATGCATGTAACTTAACAGTCTGGAATAAAGTGTGCCTAAAATGAATATATAAAATTAAAGAGGGGCGCTAAGAGCTTCATTAAAGACTGTGATGTGTTGATGGCTCAATTTTAAAAATCAAACATTATGTGAAAAATTGATATTTTAGGAATTCTTAAGGACTGCAGGTCACTTAATTTTCCTGTTAACAACAGATACATTAATATAGGAAATATGCAATCTTTAAAAAGAGCTCAGAGAAACAGCTTATTTATTTGCCACAGATAGATTTTCTCTCCATGACCAATAAGGAAGAGGATATTGGCAAAGGATTGTGACCAACAGCTTATCTGAAGAACCTAACATAGCAGACGTACATTTCTATTAATAGTGTCTACCAGAATTTACAATCAAAGCTCAGGAATGCCTCTTCTGTTTCTACTGTTCTGACCTTTAAAAATTGGTACTAGTTTGGCATGGTCAATAAATGCATACTTCCCACCTGGCTGCCAATCCTGATCTCTTCTGGTTACAAGTCCATGTAAAATGTCATGGAGTCTGTTGTGATAAAGCCAACGACAAGCACTTGCTATAGTGTTGCTATTAATGGATACGAGACTTGTAATGTGCTAAAAATAGGGTCTATATTTAATGAGCAGCAAAAATTCATTGAGATGGTACATCCATATCTACCCAATACACTTCAGTCTGAAAGTAGGGGTTCACACAATAGAAGGTATCTTCCATTCCTGCATTTATGAAACCAATGCATTAAGGAGAAAATTACACAGTCCTCTTTGCCAACCAAACCTAAATCAACATTTAGGTTTGAGGAATATTCAGTTATGTGATCTCCTCCACCACTAATGAATTGTGAAACAGTACAACCCAAATACTTATTAGCTTAGTGAGAACTAGGTAAAAGTCAACAACAAAACTTCTCATTAAACTGTGACTGAAATATAAAAGTTCATAATTGCATGTTTAAAATAAGACACTAATTGCAAGACTAGGGTTGCTTGGTTTGTATGAATATTGTAAAAGATTGTGGTTATTTAATTGGGTAAGAAATGTCTCCAACAGAGAAAGTAGCTTTAAATTCATAGAAACTTTTCAGGAAACAGACAACTCTTTTAGTACTTTGGAGATGTGATGGGAGCAACTAGTTACTATTTATTAATAAAGCAGCACAAGATCAGGAATGGTAGTAAACAGATAAATTGATTAGTCTATAGGAGGACATAGAATATATTTATATGATATATGTTTGACAGCAAGCAGAGGTAAGTCCTCAAAGATATCAAAAAGGCAAATAATGTCAATGGTTATACTAACTAATATATTTGACAGATATGGTGGAATTTTAACCCCAGAGTTCCCAGCCAGCATGGCAATTTTGGAAGTTTTAGGACTAGATTGGGGGAATGCTTGATTTAATGGATTTTTGGATGCTGATTTTAAAATATGTCTTATTTCCAGTAATAGCAAAAAAACCCGTGCAAACACAAACAGAAGAGATTCTGAATTGCCATTCACATACCATTGTACTTTTTTCCCTTAAACTTGGAAAAATGACTTTCCTTGATTAAAAAGGGAAATACCTTAAAAGGAATAAAGTACATAAGACTAGTAATTGCAGCTTGCCATCTGCAAGCCTAAGTGTGTTGATGAAAATAGCCCATCTCCCAGTCTAGATCTAAAGTACCCTGGGAGAATGTTCACAGACTTTAATTCTTTCATACAAATAAGTTGGTGAATTCTTGCTGTTTTTTAAAAAAGCAGGAAATAAATGTAACATGTTTTTAGATATTTAGTAAAAATGGCTTTCTATACATGCTATGGTGATAATTTAATTTTAAAGAGTTCTAGAACAGAAGAGAAGAGAAGAGAAGGAGGAGGAGGGGAGGGGAGGGGAGAGGAGAGGAGAGGAGAGGAGAGGAGAGGAGAGGAGAGGAGAGGAGAGGAGAGGAGAGGAGAGGAAGAGAGGAGAGGAGAGGAGAGGAGAGGAGAGGAGAGGAGAGGAGAGGAGAGGAGAGGAGAGGAGAGGAAGAGAGGAGAGGAGAGGAGAGGAGAGGAGAGGAGAGGAGAGGAGAGGAGGAGGAGAGGAGAGGAGAGGAGAGGAAAAACAAAATGTAACTTTAATTTATGTTAACCATTTTTGTTGTATGTTACAGACCACATGTACTTACCTTGAAAAGACTATATAAAAATGAAAAGACAAATATTGCCTTCTGTGATCAATAACAGCATCAACACCATTCATTATCACAAAGATATCCCACTGGCAACAGAAAGATTATCTCCCCAACCTAGCTACCTGCAATACTGAATTGCTCCTTAATTGCCCAGTATAATGAAGCACAACCTTGAGGGCAAAAATCTAAACTCCCTCCAGCATGATAAGTTAGGATATGCAATCACTTTTCTTACTCTTTCTCTACAACAAAAATGCCTGCTCAAGCCTCACAGATCCACCACGTTAACACAATAACTCACTTGCACACTCTGACAGATTCTTTTCAGAGGTGGAGACTTGCTGCTCGACCCATCTTGAACTAGTTCTTCTCTTCCTAGATGCTTAACCACAATACATCTTTCCAGAGGGTTACCCCTAAAATAGAAGAAAGATGAATCCATGATCACTTGAAGAAAATCTTGAATGTTCCTGATATTTTAGTTCAGTAAACAAGCTAAATTAAATAGGTAGAATAGTTTATATGGATAACAACAATAAATAGTAATATTTAAAGGAATAGTAGGGTTCTACTCAGGGGTGAAATTCAGCAGATTCTGACAGGTTCTAGAGAACCGGTAGCGGAAATTTTAACTAGTTCAGAGAACCGGCAAATACCACCTCTGGCTGGCCCCAGAGTGGGGTGGGAATGGGGATTTTGCAATATCCTTCCCCCAGGAGTGGGAAGGGAATGGGGATTTTGTAGTATCCTTCCCCTGGAGTGGGGTGGGAATGGAGATTTTGCAGTATCCTGCCACGCCCACCAAGCCACACCCACAGAACCGGTAGGGGAAAATTTTGAATTTCACCCCTGGTTCTACTATCAAATATTTGAATCGTGGTTAAAATTGTATCCAGAATCATATTAAAGGGCAGAATGAATGAATTTTAATAAAAGGTCTTACCGTATGTGCCGGCGTATAAGACGACTTTTTACCCCTTGAAAATCTTCTCCAAAGTTGGGGGTCGTCTTATACGCCGGGTACTAAAACTTCCGAGCCAGGGGGAGCTCAAAAATAGCCGCAGCCGCATCCCCGCCGTTCTCCAGCCAAGCGGCCGAAGGAGCCTTGGAGCTCCGATGCTGCCCTGCTCTAGTCGCCTGCTGGGAAGGCTGCAGCAGCCACCATCAGCTGGTGGCATAAGGCAAGAGGCAGGCGGGAGACGCGGGCAGGAGCTGGCTGTCGAGGGAGCGCGCGGCTGAGAGGCATCTCGCGCGGAGAGGAAACGTTGTCTGGCTTGGCTTCGAGAGCGAGCAAGCAAGCGAGAGCAGCGCAGCCACAGCGGGAAGGGAAGCAAGCAGCCTGCTCTGCCACTCAAGCCAGCGGCTGCCGGAAGCAACAAGGGCGTTAGGAAAAGAGAAGGAGGAGCGCCGCCACCGCCGCTAGCACTCTTTCCTTCACTTCTATCTTCTCCTTCTCTTTTCATAACGCCCTTGTTGCTTCCGGCGGCCGCTGGCTTGAGTGGCAGAGCAGGCTGCTTGCTTCCCTTCCCGCTGTGGCTGCGCTGCTCTCGCTTGCTTGCTCGCTCTCGAAGCCAAGCCAGACAAAGTTTCCTCCCCGCGCGAGATACCTCTCAGCGGTGCGCTCCCTCGGCACGACCGCAGCCGCCACCAGCACTCTTTTCTTCATTTGGGAAAAAGGATCTTGTGGTGCTGAGGGCTAGGAAAGAGGGAAGAAGAGAAAAGGGAAGGAAGGAAGACCAGAGATGAAAGGAAGGAAGGAAGGAAGATCAGAGATGAATGAAAGGAAGGAAGGAAGGAAGGAAGGAAGGAAGACCAGAGATGAAAGGAAGGAAGGAAGGAAGGAAGGAAGGAAGGAAGGAAGGAAGGAAGGAAGGAAGGAAGGAAGGAAGGAAGGAAGGAAGGAAGACAGACCAGAGATGGAAGGAAGGAAGGAAGGAAGACCAGAGATGGAAGGAAGGAAGGAAGGAAGGAAGGAAGGAAGGAAGGAAGACCAGAGATGAAAGGAAGGAAGGAAGGAAGGAAGGAAGGAAGGAAGGAAGGAAGGAAGGAAGGAAGGAAGGAAGGAAGACCAGAGATGAAAGGAAGGAAGGAAGACCAGAGATAAAAGGAAGGAAGGAAGGAAGGAAGGAAGGAAAGAAGAGGAAGAAGAAGAGGAAGGGTGGGAGGAAGAGAAAAAAGTGAGAGGGAAAAAAAGAAAGAAAGAAAGATTTTAGGAAGGAAGAAAGACAGAAAGAAAAAGAAAGATGGTAGGAGGGGTAGTCTTATACGGAGAGTATATCCCAAACTCTATATTTTCATTGGAAAAGTTGGGGGTCGTCTTATATGCCCAGTCGTCTTATACGCCGGAATATACGGTAGTTCCCTTGAGTGACCTTTCACAGATTCCAAATCGTCTTTGGGGTGGCTGCCTTATGAAGTCAACCCATAACATGACAAGATCATGACTGACTTTTATTGTCATTTGAAACTATTACTTTGGGAATACATTTTTGCATACACACATATATCTATATATATCCTCACGCATGATGTAAGAAATTATGGAGAGGCTGAGAAGGTAATTGAAAGGAAAGGAGGGCAGCTTCTTACAAATGCCATTTAATTTAATAGATTTAATAGATTTCAACTCAGATTTCAAGAAACCTGGAAGAAGCATTCAAATCATTCCACAAGACTCTCCCTTAATGAACTGACAGTAAATGAGGCTGGAAATTCTTTTAGAAGTTTTCAAGATTCTGCCTTTACCCAAGACTAGCATTAAAACTATCCTACTGAAATTTGTGCAATTCTTGCTTCCTTGATCTTCTGTCTGGAATGCTAGGGCATTTTTAAAGCTAGAGTACATGCTTTTCTTATTCCTAAGGAAACAAATATATCACAAATTCCCTTCACTGAAAAGAATCTTTGAACTTACTTACTTAGCTTTACACTTCTGTAAGGCTTCCTCAGCTATCTGCTTCAAGTTAATCAGCTTATCACCTCTATAAAAGGCATCTAAAACAACAAGTAAATCATTAAAGCGGCTCATCAGAACAGGCCAGGCCCTTGAAGGTTATCCATCATAAAGGAGGGACAGAATAGTTTAAAGTAAAAGAAAGAGAGAACAATGAATTTAAGGGAAAGGCCAATGAAGTAACAGCAGCAGTTTCTTCAGAATTCAGGGAATTTGAAAGGATCTGGGTTAGGGTTAGATTAGGGAACAATCAGAACAAACTGGATGGTCTTTTGTCATATCTTAGTTCTGGTATTGGCATCCTCGTTATTTCATGACAGAATTAACAGAACTTAACAGAATAACAAAGTTGGAAGTCTTCTAGTCCAGGGGTCTCCAACCTTGGCAACTTGAAGCCTGGTGGACTTCAACTCCCAGAATTCCCCAGCCAGCTTTTGCTGGCTGGGGAATTCTGGGAGTTGAACTCCACCAGGCTTCAAGTTGCCAAGGTTGGAGACCCCTGTAATCTAGTCCAACTCCCTGCTCAAGCAGGAGACCCTGTACCATTCCAGACAAGTGGCTGTCCAATCTCGTCTTAAAAACTTCTTGAATAGCTTGAACAACTTGAATAACTTGAATAGCATAATTTTTTTTTGTTGCACATTAAAACAAAATGTTGCAGGATCCATTCTGAGTTGGACACTGGGACCAGAGCTTTAGTCTTCTAAGCTTTCAGACTTGTGCTGGAGCCCATCCTCAGGGAAAGTTTCTCTCTCCAAAATGTGTACACTGGGGTGTTCTATAGGTAGTATGTCAGGGTTCCAAATAGCGTCCAAAACCAAATCAGAGTCCGAGGCAAAGTATTCCTGAAAGTTCCAATTTATTAACAGAGCCATGTTGGCACATCTGTGAGAAACCCGAATCTAAAGCTGCGAGAGTTTCTCCACCCAGTTTAAAGTTCATTCCCTTGTTCTCACACCCCCAAGTTCATCACGTTGACCAGTCATCTTTTGCCAACGTATCCGTTACTCCCATCAGCTTCCGGCCAGGTGCTGAACAAAGGATGACCTTGAAAACCTAAAAGGAATTTGTTATGGCTACATGACTTGCATCGCTCATGCAACAGCCCCTCCCAAATTCCCACAGCAAGAATACATTCTAAAGCATCAGGTGTGGCAGGCCAAAGTCTCAAATAAAATATGGCTTCGGCCTGACATAGGCCATAGGACATTTACATGGTGTCTGGTTGTGTGTGGTTTTTTTAGTTGTTAATTTGGATGTTGTGCTTTAGCACAAGGCAACAACCAACGACTTAATAGCTGGCCATCAACCCCTCAAATAACAACTAAAAGCCACACACAACCGGGCAACACATAAATACTATGTGTTTATGTGTTATACTACAAATACTATGTATAGAACAGCCCAGTGCACACATTCTGGAAAGAGAGAGAAGTTTCCTGAGGATGGGCTCCAGAACGAGTCCAAAAGCTTGAAAGACGAAATCTCTGGTCCCGGTGACCAACTCTGATTGGATCCTGCAACATTATCCTGGGACATGTATATTTGTCTTCATTTGTAAAACATAATGGGTCTAATAGTTAAATGAATGTAGCTCTTATAAATCTGAAATCAATTTATTTTATTAGAGAAGGATCATCTAATAAAAAACATTAATTGAGCAAGCCATGACTTTTCAAATGTAAGGCCTGCTTTTTTTTTATCAGAGCATTTTTCTGCTTGATGACAGTTAAGAAAATTAACTTCTTTTTAAGAAATACTTTGGACATTAGATCATAGCAACAAAACTTATGAATTAAAATGTTTATAATTCCATATTACCAGGACACTGTTATATTGACAATAGATTGATCACACATATTCCTGCATGTTTTAACTTAGAAATAGCTCCTTCCTTTATTTCAAAGATGAAGAGTATAAAGCAGGGGTGTCAAACTCGATTTCATTGAGGGCCGCATCAGGGTTGTGTTTAACCTTGGAGAAGTGGCGAGTTGCTGTCTTACCAGTGCCGGTGCGCTGCGTGCGCATCTCCAAGTTTCAGGGGGGCGCTCGCTCGCTACACACGCGCACCCCCTTGCGCAATTATGCTTTTGCGCATGCGCGGAAGCAAAATTGCCCAAAAATTAATGAAAAAAAAATGGCAACGTGCACGGTGGACCGGCAGATAGGGCTCCGGAGTGGTCATGCGCAAATTGCGCAATCGGCCACTCCCTACCGGAGCTGTGCACCAGGCAGCTCCGGCAGGAACCCACCTCTGCCTTGGAGGTGGGCATGGCCAGGGTGGGTGTGCCCAGCTCGATGTCACTCGTGTTGGGGGCGCCTGTGGTGGCCTGAGCCCTCTGCCAGTGAAAACAGGCTCCCGAGCTCCATTTTCAGCTGCAACGGCCTCCTGCAGCCCTCTGCCAGTGAAAATGGAGCTCAGGAGGGCTGCAGAGGCACTGCGGGCTGGTCCTTTGCTGTTTCCAGGCCAGATCTAAGCACCTTGGGTTTGACACCCCTGGTATAAAGTTATCCTTAATTATAAACCCAGTTGGGTTATGCTGATTATATATTAAAGAACCTACAGGTTATCAAAAAGCTATTTACCTGCAGTTATGAGAAGCGAGCAGTTGGAATCTAGAATCCTCTCACAAAGAGATTCTGCTGAAAAGCCTGCAAACTGAAATCATAATCACAAATATAACTACCGAACAGCAGTAGGCACAACAATGCCAACTTGAACTATTTTGAATAGGATTTCTGACTGTGAGTATGAATAATGCAGATATAAATGTTTTTAGCTAATTAGTTAAAAGGTAGTTGAAAACTCTGTTTCCCAATACAGCAGAACTCCTTAGAAGAAATTCTTTGTTACAATCAGTGAGAAATGCATTGCAGATAATTATAATCGCAAATTGCAGACATGTTTCATTGAAACCTAGCTTGATCAAAATTGCTGCCTTTTTCCTAATGTATAAACATACTGTTGAGTTAAGATTTAAGGATGTCCCTGGCTGGCTACTGAATGAATCCAAAAAAAGGCGTGGCTCCTTTCAGAAGAAGCCAACAAGTACAGCAACAGCACCCATGCTGGATTAGAAGACATTTGCCTAATTCAGGTCCAAATACTGCAAACCTTTAATGCAAAGCATCACAGCAAATAAGCATGCTGCTACAGACTGATGCTTTGCAATTTGTCAGTATTCTGTTGAATATATTTAATACAATAATACAATACAACTCCTTCAAAATGTAGGGAGATTTTTAAAAATTGAATTATTTAAGCCTGAGGTCCTCTTTGGAAAACAAAGTGATAAAGCAGCATCTGCTTAGTCAAAAAGGGCATAGTGGCATACTCACCTATTCGAGAAAGTAACTCAAAATCACAGGGGCAAAAAAGCTAGCTTAGTTTAAATTGCTATCTATATCATAGTTCATTTCAATTAGGTTTTATTGTACAATACCTGATCTGCAAAATGCAGACAACCATTAGTTGGCAGCAAGAACTTTTTGTATCATTTGCTGTTCATTTGGATTTGCAAAGTACACACAATAGCCCTAATTTCAATTAGTAACTCATAACCTTCAAGACTATAATCCAATAAATGTTTTTGTTGAATAAATATTCCTACCACAATAGAATGAAGTGCTCCAATTCTGGCACAAGCTAGCATAGCAACCACGAGCTCAATTATCATTGGCATGTAGATGGAAACTGTGTCTCCTTTCTTCACGCCTGTGAAGAAAAAAAGATCTCAGATCAGCCAACTAAAACAATTTTTCCAGTCAACTACACAAAACATCATAATAATACCTTAAAAATCAAATGAACTTATTGAGCAAATAGACATTGGTTAAATTAAGGATCCCAGAGTTAGAGAAGGCATCTTCACTGATTTGATCTAAGCCAGCATCAAGATGAAATAAAGAAATGTTCAACACACACACCCTTCAAAAAGGAATTAAAATGCATAACTGATTTCACTGTTTTATTTATTTCTTGTTTTTATTGTTTTTATAAATAACAAATAACCTGATTGCTTATTTGTACCCTATGACAATCATTAAGTGTTGTACCTGATGATTCTTGACAAATGTATCTTTTCTTTTATGTACACTGAGAACATATGCACCAAAGACAAATTCCTTGTGTGTCCAATCACACACAATAGAATAGAATAAATCACACACACAATAGAATAGAATAAAGAATTCTATTCTATTCTATTCTATTCTATTCTATTCTATTCTATTCTATTCTATTCTATTCTATTCTATTTTAGGTTATTTCCCCACAGCAACTTTGTGAGGTGGGTTGGAGAGAGAGGGGGTGACTGATTCAAAATTATCCAGCTGGTTTTCATGCCTAAAACAGGACTAAAACTGAGTGTCTCCCAGTTTCTAGCCTGGTGTCTTAACCACTAGCCCAAATTGGCTCTATAAATTACTGAGAAAACTGGTATCAAAGAAAAGGAAGTGGAAGAAGCATATACACTGCAGGAAGTTCAAATACAAGTCTTGAATGAATTTGAAGGTGTATTGATTTTCCAAGAGAATGACTGGAAAGTAGAAGTAAATTAAGAGGGTAAATAAAGCAGCTTTCAACAGAATAAAAAGAATTATATGTATGAAAAATTTTATTAATAGCATGTGGAATTTTACCAATAAAAGAATGAAAAAAGAGGCTTGGTGGAATGATGAAGTGAAAGCAACTGCAGATGAGGGAAACTGCACATAAGACAATGGGTGTAGCAAAAATGACAAGAAAGAGAAATATTGCATATAGTGAATGTAGTCAGAGAACATAAAACAGTTCAAGAGTACAGGATTACAGAAAATACAGAATGATTATGATAGAAACTTTGAAAACTGGAAACAGATGAAAAGGGCCAAAGAAAGAGACAGTGGACTAAAAATAAAATAATGCAATTATTTGGGATAAAATTCAAACAATGGAAGTCTGGAAGGAAAGGTTTGGAAATGTGTATGGGAATGAAGTAATATAAGATGACCTTTATTGTCACTTTTTCTCTGAATACTGGCACACATTAAAAATGACATTCTGGTGCCTGCTCACAATATATATGATCATATATATTATCATATATATGATCTATTTCAAGATATTTAGCTCTCATCAGTTAGCCATACCCTTCTGGGATTCGATGTTATATATAGAAAAATGGTTTGTCGTGAAAGCAACTGCCTGCATGGCCCCTGGATTGGGGCCGAAAGGCAAAAGGAAGCAGTATGCTCCCTCCCATATTTGGGTATACCAGGGTGATTCGACAGAAAAAAAACATATAACCCTTTCCTGGTACAAGCTGATACAGGAGGAGAGCCTGTTGCTTAGAGGTTAAAAGTACTGCCTTATAGTCAGGCTGTCCAGGTTCAAATCTCAGTAAGGGTATGGCTAGTTGATGAGAGCTAAATAGCTTGAAATAGATCTATACTAGTCTCTCTTCATTTTCATTATCAGTATTTATTTATTTATTTATTTCTTGGTTCTTATATGCCGCCCTACTCCCGAGGGACTCCCGAGTAAAAATGTTTATATATTATACTAAGCATGGAGTTTGTAGATTAGCTTTTCAACTTTGCTTTTCAACATGCCATTGAGAAATAAATGAGGCAGTGTATTGTACATATATTGATTTAAAGAAAGTGCATCATAAAGAAAATAAATATGATTTATGGAATGTTTTGTGCAGGTATGGGGTTGGAATGCAGCAGAACTTATGTATGATGCAGGTAGATTAATGTGGAAATAATATGGATGATTAGTGAATGATTAACCCTAATCTTACTATTTAGGACAAGGATCAGATTTATGGATAAATGTGTAAGACATGTTTGTGGTAATATAAGAGATGTGTCGCTTGGAGAAATGAATGTACTTGTATTTTTGTATGCAATGAATGTTAGGTTGTATGATGCAATAAGAAGTATGGCTCTGAAAATGGATGTTTCCAAACCAAGTTAATTGTGTTTGAAAAGGAAAATGGAGTAAACCATTGTATATTTTACATAAATGAAAAAAACAGAACAAGTAGATGAAAGTGTCTGCCTTCCCAAATAATTTATTGAAGATAGGGAAATGTTGATATGCAAATGCTGGCAGTAATGGATAATAAAATGGTCTTCTGTGAGGAATGAATAGCAATAGCAATAGCACTTAGACTTATATACCGCTTTACAGTGCTTTCCAGCCCTCTCTAAGCGGTTCACAGAGTCAACATATTGCCCCCACAATCTGTGTCCTCATTTTACCGACCTCGGAAGGATAAAAGGCTGAGTCAACCTTGAGTCTGGTGAGATTTGAACTGCCATGTTACAGGCAGCCGGCAGGCAGCAGAAGTAACCTGCAGTACTGCACTCTAACCACTGCGCCACCGTGGCTCTTCCATGCTGAAAGAAGTAAAACTGTGATGAGTGTGTTTCTGCCTAATATGTTATATGAAAATGAGGGCTGGGTAATTCAAGGAGAAACCAGAAGTGTATGGGATAAAACAAAAAGAGGCAGAATCAAGAATCAATGAATGTTGAAAGAATGTGGACTGAATATAACAATGAGTGACCAACATGAAAGAGGAATATCAGTCTGATCATACTGAGAGAATAAATGAGGATCAAATCTTAATGTCAGGCCTGGAAGCCATATTTTACCTTTTTGTATTCCGGCCTGCCACATTTTCTACTGTGGGAAAATGGGAGGGAGGATTATATGGAGTGGGTGATATGTAGTAGTCTAAATAACATTCTTTCCAGAAAGTCAAGGCCGCTGTGCCATGCAGCTGCAATGAAGTGACTGGGAGGCATCTTCAGTTTTGGATGGTGCCTGATTAGATCATGCGATGGACATGAGGGTGCTGGGCAGGGACTTGAACTTTTGTTTGGATTTAGAAAATCCGGAAGCTTTCAGATTCGGGTTTTCCCAGATGTTGTCAATATGGCATCTCTAATAAATTGGAACTTTGAGGAACTTCTAGCCTCTGAGTTTTATTTCGTTGGAGGTGTTTATTGGAACGCTGACATTAAATTGTTTGGGCTACAAACAACTTCATATATTTGCTAGCTCTGTGCCAGATATCAAACAGAACAACAGGTGACAGTAATAATTTCAAACAGAGTTACTGCCTTCATACATACTGCCTTACTCATCAGTATATTTCTATTCTAAGGAGTACTTTGGTATAACCGGTTAGGAATGTACTGCTTGATAAATTTTAGGCTTCAATTAGGGTGGAAAGTGATCAACATGTACAATGTTTTCATAGTCAGCTGTGATATTTAGCATACCTCAGAAGGGGAAGACACTCTGATTTATAAAATGTGTACAAACGTACAAAATATACAAGTGTACAAAATCAGAAGAGATGGGTGACAAGAAGCCCTATTCAGGTATTTCCCCTACAAACACTGCTGTCAAAATTACACTCCTGGTTCTTAAATGTTTCAAGTTAAACACCAGGAATGGAGAGTCTCAACAAATACAGGAAATTGTTCGTGGCATAAATTTATTAAGAGCATGCAGGGAACCAGCTGATCTCAGAAATGGAACGTTCTATAAAGATCCACAGGCCTGCTTTACCTTATTGACTTTAAGGATAAATAGTGACTGAATAAAACTAAACATATGGAATAGGGTATGTTTAGCCATCTTCATTTTAAAAATGTACCCTTTCCTTACCTACCAACCAACCTACGTATCTTGCAAAGATGTGGGAAATCTTATCTGACTGAATTCAAAAGAAGTGTTAATCCTGTTTCAAATGTGGACTCAAAAGAATTGAGACAATGTGGCAAAGTTGAAGTTAATACTAAACTTTTTGTAGCTTAACAATATACAAGTAGCAGAGCACAAATCTGACTATTTAAAGCGCTACTGGTGGTTATAAAAATTACAGTCTTAATTATGGCTGTAAAACCATCAAAATAAGGCTAATCATCATAATAAAAATTATGATCTGGATTGTTAAGCATAGGACATTTCCAGTATACACACAAAATCACCTTCTAGAGTATAAGTTAAATAAAATTCAAATTCAGATGACCATCAGTAATGGATGGTGAGGATTAGAAGATAACATTTAAGGGCCAGACAACATAGAGAACTATGGGACATAACCTCCTTTAGTCCATTCTCATATGATCAGGAACCTAGTGGCACAGCTTCTGATTTTTCTTCCCAGATAATATTGTTAATTTTGAGTGCACAACAAGATCACACTTAATAATTTCATTGTGGATGAGAGAACTGACCTAACATGTAGAATAATGGAATTGCAGTAAATCTCGGAAGTCATCTAATCTGACCTCCTGCTGAATGCTTAGACCACAGTGTCAAACTTGATTTCATTGAGGGTTGTGTTTGACCTGGGGGGGCTGGGATGGGTGTGACCAGGGTGGGCGTGACCAGCTTGTCATTGGTGTCCCGAGCACTCTGCCAGCGAAAATGGAGCTTGGGAGCCAGTTTTCACTGGCAGAGGCACCACAGGTTAGTCCTTCGCTGTTTCCAGGCCCGTGGGCCAGATCTAACACCCCGTGGGCCGCATCCGGCCCACAGGCCTTGAGTTTCACACCCCTGGCTTAGATCTAACACCCTGTGGGCTGCATCCGGCCCACGGGCCTTGAGTTTGACACCCCTGGCTTAGACCATGGTAAATAATCGGATGACATAGATTTTACCCTAATCTGTCCCTAACGGAGCCAGCTTTTTCACTGTAATATTAACCCAGAAGATAAGAATACCAACTGCTTCTCTCCAAACTAGAGCAGAGAGGCTTTTACTAGAGGGGCTTTTACTAGTTTTAAATTAACAAGACAGATGAAATTGCTGCTTGATATACCACCCACATTGCTATCCTGGAATTCTCCTTGATTATGCTCTGAGATGGCCTCTGAATGGTATTGGAAAACTCCAGAACTCTGATCTTGGGACTTCAACATTGAGACTGTTGCCACTCTAGTAAGGCAAGTCTGGAATTTCATAGCCTCCATGACAATCATGGTTCTCTTCAATCAGAAACAAATAACAACTTAGGCCAGCACATATTCTCAATTTAATTTTTGCTTTGCAACATGAGAAGGATGACAGCCTAGATCAGTGATGGCGAACCTTTTTTGGTTCGCATGCCAAAAACGGGGAGGGGATGCGGGGGATCACGTGTGTGCGTGCCCACACCCATAATTCCATGCACCCCCGCGCATGCGCGCATGACCCCCCCCCCCGCTCCTAGCATGCAATGGCACGCCCATTTTTCGCTCTCTCCAGGCTGCAGAGCCTTTCTAGGAGCCTGGGAAGGGCGAAAACGGCCTTCCCCACCCCCTCTGGAGGCTGGAAACAGCCTGTTTCCTGACTCCCAGTGGGCCCAGAAGGCCCGAAAATCAGCCGGCCGGTGCGCACATGCGCGCCAGAACTGAGCTCGCGTGCCCACCGATATGGCTCCACGTGCCACTTGTGGCACCCGTGCCATAGGTTCGCCATCACGGGCCTAGATACTGGGGTCACTCTGCTCTACTGGTCAAACCATCACTTGTTAAACTTTTGTCATCACCTCTCTTGGGAACAGGTGAGGGTCCTAAAAAAAAAAGTTCTCTCCCAAAATGTATAGAATATGATGAGTTATTTAAATGAGCTAGAAAAATGCACTAGAGAATCCATAACCTTTGATCCAATTAAAGCTCCCCTATGAAAAGTAACAGACTCGGTCCTCATTCTGAGTGGACGAGGACAACCCATCCTGAATGCTGGCTCCACCCACAATGGAGAATATGATGAGTTCTTTAAATGAGCTAGAAAAATGCACTAGAGAATCCATAACCATTGATCCAATCAAAGCTCCCCTATGAAAAGAAGCTAAACTGGCCACTGACACGATTATACTTAAGTTTCCTAATCACCATTGTGAAATCAGGCTTTCTTCCTGGCTTTATTGAGAGTTCTGGATGATGAAACTGGTCAGGAGATGAATAGAGTGCAAATGGTGTAAGGTCCAGCACATGCTGACACAATACACATTAGTTCACAAATTGCTGACTCTGCAGCAAAAGTTAGAAGGTGAGCTGCTATTTTTTAATGTCCATTGTATCTTCAAGTAGCACAGTTTTTAAGACAGTTAAGAACTTACAATACTACCATTTGCTCTGGAAAATTTTACCTTAAAGCCCTCGGAGGCATGCTGTGACAAATTTGTGTGGCATTTTGAGGACACAATTCAAGGGTTAATTCTCAGTTTTCCAGGTCTGAAAATGTGGACAAGATACCTAAGAGATTGTCTTCACTTCTTCATTCACTAAGATTACCAGGAAAGGATTATATTTTTTGTGCCAAAGCTGACAGTGTGTCATCATCATGCATGTTTTTCACAGGCAACCATTTTCTGAGATGGTACCTGTACTCTGAAATCTTCCTAAACCACCAAAACCAGAGAGATGTCTATACCTTTGGTTGCACTGAAGATTTATCACTTCTCTCAAGTCACTATGAAAGAATGTTGGATTGATAGACTTTCTTTCTCCCTGGTGCTTTTTTAATGATATTGCTTTAATTTATAGTTCCATTTAAATTGTTTTCTGATTTATGGGAAACATAAATATAAACAAAAAATCATGATAGTTATTTAAAGGTTGTATCCCCTTCTCATAGCTGGGGAGGAAAACCATCAATTCATAGTTGGGGACAACAAGTGACTATCATTCTGATCAAGGTCCAGAGCATCTTCCAACAAAAAGCATGTGAATTCCTACAACATCAGATACCTTGTTCCCGAAGAACATTGGCAAATTGGCAGACTTTGCTCAGCAATTCACTATATGTAATTTTCATGGAATCTCCTGGTTCATTTCCTTCCCTATAAGAAAAGAAAAAAGATATATAAATGCAAAAAAATGTATATCAAATGTAAACTTCACTTTTTTTTACTATAACCAAAAACTAATAAAATAGTTTAAAGCAGGTTGGTGTTCTTTATATGGAAATAGAGAGTGGATAGTTTATGCCACCTTAGAAAAACCACAGCTTTGAAATACAGTTAAAAAGTACACAAAGCAAATCCTATCTATAGAAGAAGATCTCAAAGCAATAGACAATTAGGGAACCATATATGTTCCAATTTCCAAAGTATGCATTTGTACTGACATAGTAAGATTTGTTACTGCTTTCTGACTGGTTGCAATTTATCAAAATGTTAATTCACTGATTTCAAATGGCAAGTTCCTAAATACGAGAAGTCAAATGTTTAGGAAAATTTTCTATGTCTTTTTCCCCCTTTTTTTTCATGTTCAAAGTTTGTACAAAGAATGTGTTGGTACTGATGACATATATGCCTGGATAAAGGACTAGGAATATTTTAACATTACACCAATTTGAATGTGAATAAATGCAATCCTATACATATTTACCTGGAATCCTGTGTAAACTAAAGAGGGAACTTCCAAATAGCCTTGTACAGAATTACAAGCACATTTCTTAAGGAAACAAACAGTCCTATAGGAACGTGTGAAAAAATTAATTTGCTATTTTGTGTAAAGGTATCTGTCCTTAATTTGGGAATAGGAAGCTGGCACCTTAAATCATATGGGAAAGGCATAATTCTGCCCCATATAGTAGCAGATGTTAACTTAGCCTTCCAAACAATTTCTGCTGTTATTCTGTGGAAAAATAGCATTGCTTTCTAAATGAACGGCAGAAAATATTTATCAGCCAAGCACAATTCTTTTGTTCCAGATTGCCCACATGCAGGTGACAAACAGTATGAACCTTTGTGATTTTTATAAATTTATATGAAAGCATTTAGCTTTCTACCCATGCTCAGTCTAAATATCAAGCGCTCCTAAAATAACAAATATAGCCATAGTTACTTGAGCAAGGATGCAGACTCTTATGAAGTGCTGAAGAGAGAGATCAGCAATCAGTCAGTAATTAAAACTGGAATATGTTTCTGCTTTGCAGATACAGCTAAGATCATGCCAACTGGCAAAATATGGGAATGCAGCCAAATTGTTAATGCATAAATTTAGGGCTTTTAAACTATTCCATTTACTAAATATTACTTGTAATCATAGGTATCACTCATTAACTCTTGACCAACTCAAACCCCTTCATCAACTGCTAATGTCCTGTCTGCATTAGGTCTTTATGTTCCTATAATTCTTAAAAGAAATAAGTAACAGTTGGAGGAGGCAGAGCAGTCATACATCTTTGGTCAGAAAAATGTATTTTTCAATACCATACTGTGAAATTTCCTTTCACAGCTTACTCATTTCCAAACCAAATTTATTACTAAAGATATATATATATGTATATGTAGAGACTGACACTATTGTCCTAATTGCAACAGATAAAAAAATACAAAATAGCAATATATGTTCCATGGTTTCAATGCTTAAATCCATTTCTACATTTTAAGTATTTCCACAAATACTTAAAATTGACACAAATTCCAACCTAATTGAGCACTTGCTCAAAATGATCATCCACAGCATTTTTTTTCTCAATAGATTGATAACTGTATAACATTTCAAAGTTTACCTTCATTTGAAAGCACTAAAATCATTTTGTATAATATGGGCAGTGTAGAATGTAATTGAAAAAGGTATTCATTCTTTGTTTTATTGTTTTGTATTTTATTTTTTATGATAAAACAATGAATTAAAATAAAAAAAAATAAAAAGGTATTCATTCTTTCTTGCCTACAGATAAAGACTTGGCACGTGATATAAATTATTAAGGATACTGAAGGGTATGTCAAAATTACAATGATAGAAGCTGTTCTCTTAAGCTGAGCATAAATTAAAGTTATAGTCTTTCAAATACGGAATTCACAAAATAAATCTGAACAAGAAAAAACAAAACTCTGAATAAAGCCGAAATCTAAATGATGCATTTTATTCATTTAAACAGAATCATTGATTTAGTTTTATAAGGTGACCAGAACTAGTCAACTTGTGAAATGTAAAATTAGCTTAACTATCATTTAGTAGAAGCCAACAACCTTTCATCTCTTGTGAAAGATGATGGCACAATAATCAGAACATGGTATGACAAATCTGACTCTTTACTACATAGTAATTGGAGGTTACTACATTCTCTGTTGGCAAGATGGACAAAGGATAATGATTGCATTCTGAAAGCCTGAACATCCCTAATATCAGCTACAAAGGTAACTGAAGTATTTCAGAATGGTTTGGCCTTCACTTATGATCTCCTACACACAATACAATATTAGCAAGTTCATGTTCATTTATTTACTTAACGCTAAGGTGACAGATAGTAAAATACAAGACAAGCTCACAACTGAAGACAGACTATGAAAAATTGATCCCACCATTCTTCAACAGATAGCAAAAGTAATCTGAAGACCAAAAAATAAAATAAAAGCAGTTCTGGTACTAGCAGCCACTGTAAGCTCAGTTAAGGAAGAAGCAATTATGCCTTTCACAAATATATTCTCTGTAAACTTTCTTTCCCACAAAACTATATTAGCAAGATATAGATATCACATTATAGTATCAATATAGAGAGAGTATCAATATAGAGAGAGTATCAATATATATATATTATAGTATCAATATAGAGAGTGTATCAATATATATATACACAGAGGGAGAGATTGCTTATTAAATATAATAGGATGGGTTTACAAAAACATATATTCTTTCTGATGTTTGGACCTATAAATACAAAAACCACATTCATCAACCATTTATAGTCCACTACTGTATGGCTAATACATTTAAATAATAATTTGAAATTCTGGACATGATTAAATGTGAATGGCAATATCTTTGCTTTAAAAAAGTTACACCAATAATGTTAGAGATGTTGAAAGGACATTTGACTCACAAAATCTTTTGCAAGAAGTTTTCAACATATCCCATGAACAAGACTGGTTACTTTCTGTACTTCTTTCTGTTATGTACTCTTTAGAACTGCAATCAGGTATTCCCAGAACTAGAACTTGTACACCTGTTCTCATTTATTCACAATTGTTACAAACTAAAAGGTGAATTGGAAAAATCAATGGTCAAGGCAGCATATCAAGTGTTCATTACACAATAATCACAAGGACATTTGTTGGATATAAGAAAATTCAAAAATAAAATAGTATATAGAAATTTATATGAATGTAGAAGATTTAATTCTGTTTGGGCAGGGGTTTGGATTGGATGGCCTACAGCAGTGATGGCGAACCTATGGCACGTGTGCCACAGGTGGCACGCGGAGTCATATCTGCCGGCACACGAGCTGTTGCCTAGCTCAGCTCCAGTGTGCATGTGCGCGCTGGCCAGCTGATTTTCTGCTCACATGGAGGCTCTGGGAGGGCGTTTTCGGCTTCCGGAAGGCCTCCGGGGGGATGGGGGAGGGCCCTCCAGAAGCCTCTGGAGCCTGGGGAGGGTGAAAAATGAGCCTATTGGGCCCACGAGAAGTTGAGAAACGGGCCATTTCTGCCCTCCAGAGGGCCTCCGGGGGGTGGGGGAGGCCGTTTTCGCCCTCCCCAGGCAGTGAATTATGGGTGTGGGCACTCGCGCATGTGTGATAGCACACGTGCGTGAACTTTCGGCACCCGAGGGAAAAAAGGTTCGCCATCACTGGCCTACAGGGTCCCTTCCAGCTTGAACTTGTTAAATATTAGTTGCTTTGAGATAGTTGGAGAAAATATATACTGACATATATCCTTTTGTTAATTAAGGAAGGGGCCCAACCAAAAAGGGACATTCCTTAATGCTAGGGTAAGGGAAGTAGGAAGATGCTGTACTTGCAAAATATTTTATGGGCAGTAACGGAAAGGTGTTGATGGACATGTCAGAGATTCTGTTGTCTCTCAGGCGTTACGGACTAGATGTGATCGGTAACTGTATCCAAAAGGAGGGGCATGGGGGGCATCGAGATAGAAAGTATAAAATGTAATGTTTTTAAAATCTTAAGTATGGCTTTTGGCTCAAACCTCACCTTAAGGTCAGGCTGAATGATCCACCGCACTTTGCACACTGCTATTATTGTTGTTGTTGTTGTTGTTGTTATTATTAATTATTTCTTTCCAATAAATACTCTTTGTTTTTTTAATCGATCCAAGTTTCTTTTGTTATTTCTAACACTATGTAGAATTCAAAAGTGAGTTGACTCATTAAACTTAATGTGATTGTTAAAGCAGCTGAGTATTTTTTCAGTCTTGTGCCAAACTCTGGAAAAAAAAGTCAGGCTGCTTTAATAAACAACAGAGAGGTGCTACATTTATCTATCGTCCAAAGCACTTCTTCCAGATCATTTTGAAGCATACACATGCCCTTAGTAAATAGTCCTGGAAAAAAGGTTTCAAAAATTTATGCAACGATCTCCATATCCTTCACCTTAAAAACTGCATATTTTCTTCAATGCAAAGCCAACATTATTTTTTTAATTAAGTAGGGATCATATTGTAGATTTTTATTAGAAACAAATGCAAAACCTGCAGGCTTATATATGCTCTACCTTTTGAATGAAAAGATATAATGGAATTTAGAAACAATGGAAAGAGGAGGCAAAGAAAGAAGTAGAAAAACAAGGACTCAAGAAAAACCAGTTTTAATTGAACAAGCAAATAAAGAAGAAATTGTTTGGCTCTAGTGTCAGCCCAATTACTACAATTGCTTTCTTTTTTTTAATCTGCAAGCTAAAATTAAATATTGAAGGAAAATTAATGCAGGTTTTTGATACAGTAGTTATTTGAACAAGTTAATTAGAGGAAAGGTAACCTGAAACCTATCCCAGGGCTATAAGCAACTTCAAATCTTTTTGTGGGACGTTAGGGACCCATTTATTCTAATTGCTAAAAACAATATTTTAAGAAAAACACCCAGAAATCGTAGACTGATCAAAGGAGATTGATCATAATATCCCCCTAAAAATTCCTCCTCAAACTAATTTTTAAAAATTGTAGAACTGCCAACAAATATATTCAGCAGCGCCTAATTTGCCTCACTGCAGTATCCATTCTGACCTTCAGCCTTCCCCACAGAACTAAGTGCATCACTCCTGGTATAAACCACAACAAACAAATGAGAAACAGGAAACATCTCTAGTCAATTTTAAGCTCAAATCTATAAATCAATGTTAAAGTATGAAACTTCAGTGAAAAATGATGATACTTTTCAAACCTCTCCTGGAAAAAAAGGGTATCAGACTGCCAAAACGCTCTCAAAAATAGTGAGAATTAGAACTGAGATTATTATCATCTCAGGATACCGTTAAATTAAATCTGTAGCACTTCCACATGAGGCCTTTGTGTCAGACTCTTCCAATCTCACAACAGCTCACTTGCAAGCATCTGTTGGTGTTCAACCAGCTCTACAACAAGTCATTGAAGGTTTACTTGTTGCTCTGAGGGCCCAGTGATGGGGCAGCACCTAGCCAACTTTGGCTGCACCTTAGAAACTAGACAGGATCAAATGTAGTCAATAATCATAAACCTGGTCAGATGCTGCAATAAGACAGCAGAGACTGACTACGAATAACAGCATGACAAGTAGCAACAAGGGTGCATTGGAAGATCTGCAAGAAATACCATTTGTTTGCAAGCAAGAACTGGTGGGACCATAAAATAGAAAAAGTCATAAAAAATGAAGAAACCAAACTACTCTGGAATTTTAGTATTCAGACAGACAAGCAACTGCCACATAACACCCCAGACTTAACTGTCACTAAGAAAGACAAAAAAAGTATGAATAGTGGAGATGGCAATACCTAGGAACAGCAGAACAGAAGAGAAAGAACTGGAGGATATCACAAAATACACCTGGAGCATCAATTGAACACCAGCAGCACTGACAAATTCACATTAGTCAATTGCAAAAGGCAGCTTTACTCAGAACAGCTTACATCCTGTGATGATACCTCTAACACCATCAAACAACAAGTTCTGCCTATCCCAGGTCCATGGGTAGGACTCAATAGGTGGATAAAAATACCAAATCCAGTCTGAACATCTAGCTGACTGTGCAATCAATCATAATAATGTTTACAAAAAAATATTTTTTAAAGGAAAAAGACAAAAATCCAAAAACAACATAAAATAAAAGAACATAAAGGGCAGAGAAAACAGATTCTGATAGAAACACAGGAAAAGAAGAAAAGAGGCTTCAATCACTCTCGCCAAAGGCCTGAGCATACTATAGCCACATCTTCAGGGCCTCTTTCTCTATACCAGTAGGGCGGGAGCTATTCGAATCTCAGGGAGAATCTCATTCCAGGGAGCAGGTGCTACTACAGAGAAGACATGTTTCCAGGGTCCTGATAGATGGCATAGCATGACTAGATTAATACAGGCTTTAAACTAGGTGGAAGAGGAAGACAGGTTGGTTATGTAGATGCAGATCACATGGGAGACAGATTATATCTCATCAATGCCTGGTAGCCTGACTGTAGATTTGGTGGTATGTTTTGGGTGAAAGCTGGAAGCATGTTGGTATGCATGGCAATTGGTGAATTTCCTGTAGAATGTGAAGTTTGTGTTTCCACTATGTAGTTCTACAGTAACATTAAGAAAGTAGATTTGTTCTATAGATACGTCTAGGCTGAGGTCGATGGTAGATGGAAGGTTTTAAGTCATGATGGAATCTTAAATAAAATCTCAAGTAAAGGAATTTCAGAGGGTAAGAGTTAAGAAAGCATTCTTATAAGGATATTGAGGAACATTTGTGTGCCCATGGTTGTGTCACAGAAATGTAGGAACATGTTACTGGTAAAGGCGAAGTACTTATGGATAACACTGGAGGCTTTTAAGAAGAGACTGGACAGCCACTTGTCTGAAATGGTATAGGATCTACTGCTTGAGCAGAAGATTGGACTATAAGACCTCCAAGACCCTTCCAACTCTGTAATTCTGTTATTTTGTTAAGTACAAAGTCACATAGTTTTCATACAGCCTTTATCGGTATTTTCAATGGCCTAGTGACGTTGCCATTTCTCAGCAACATTTTACCATGTTGTACAATATCATCAAAATGGAATTTAAAATAGCCACTTTGTGCATCAAGATTTAGGACATCACCATTAGTCCCGCACAGTTAGCTTAATTAAAAACAATTCTGGATTAATGTTACAGTTTACAGGCAGGAAAGGGCACCTAAAGCTTTTAAGCAAATTACAGTTCCCTCCCTTTCATTAATTTGCAATTCAAGCATTATCTGCAACATAAATTTGATTTAATCACTGAAAGAGAACTAAAGGCTTTTTCTATATTTCTTCCAGTTTCTCTTCAAAAATGCACACAAGGTCATAAAGAGAGCTGGGAATACTCACAGGCCCCATTTGTGCATTATAAAATCTCATTAACTGCAGTATGGCACAGATATCAATTTATATATCACCATAATGCTGTCTTAAACATCAGTGACCATGTGCAAATGGTATTTTCTGAAATTAAACTAGGAAA
This sequence comes from Diadophis punctatus similis, assembly GCA_023053685.1. NCBI lineage: Eukaryota > Metazoa > Chordata > Lepidosauria > Squamata > Dipsadidae > Diadophis > Diadophis punctatus. The sequence goes on from JALIGW010000003.1 coordinate 25,488,423, forward strand.
CAAGCATAGACATGCTCTTCTTCCATTCTCATCCAGGCCACCAAATCCTATTCTTCAATTTCCCCATGTAACATACATTTTGATTTTGAAATATTGTTTATCATATGGCATTCTGAATGCACTTTTCATGATAGACAAACAATTCACACAAAAAAGCGCGCTGTCTAAATCGGAGAAGGAAAAACATCTTCCGCTACTGTCAGGGTTGTAGTTCAGCAACTATGATTAACAGCAAAGAATATGGGAGTTGCAGTCCACCAGCATTTGAAAAACTGTAGGTCTTCCCCTCCACAATCACAACCATATAGTGAAAACTAACATTTTATCTTTAATTTTTTTTATAATAAAAAGTATTATTTATCTAATTGACATATTATTGATTTTTACTGTATAATTTAGGAAGAAATCCTCTATTTTAACTGCAATTTATGGTTCTGCATTTGATAATATTAATAATACCTACCTAATAACTATCACACTAGGAAACTTTCCTATGCATATTTAGAAATGAGTAATGGGAATTATCTAAGGGTTAAATTCATTCTTATGCAATTCCAAATTTATTTCAAAATAGCTTAAGCAAGCAATATACACTGTGGGTAAGTTCTCTGAAAATAAGAAAGTGGTTTTCCTGATGATGTCTCTTGTTAACTACAGGCTGATATGACACCATGCCAGTAGAATTGTTGATAGTCAATACATGGACAAGGAAATTCTTCCTAAGAGTTCCTCTACCATGAGATAAAACCATTTCTGATCCTCCAGATATGTAGAGAGTAAAGAAGATGATCTTAGCACAGATAAGCAGAATTTGTTATCAAAGAAACAAGGTGAAAAACATGGCCTAAGCTCAAGTCATGCAGAAGGTATGTAAAAATCTCTCAGAAAGCCACCTCCCTAATTCTCAGGAGTGTAAGAGGGGTAGGAGATAAATCACAGTCAGATTTGCAAGATTCTATATTAAAGCCAATCTTAATAAAAAAATAGTTTAAGTCTTCTGGTGGAATTGATTTCTTGGCCTGGTATATATTCTGGGGTTGATATAATGTTGCTGAGTAGCAATTCTCACAATTGAGTTCATTTATTGGCAATTGTGAACTTCCTCACTTCCTTCCAATCTAGAACAACTCGAACTTAAATCCTAGAGGTTATGTGTTTGCACATTTAAGAAAGGTTTTCTATGCCCAGTCCTGAACTGCTGAATGTACTGATTAATGCAAAAACAACTGTGACAAAAGGCAACAGTGACAGTGATAGTTTTATATCAATCTATCTCCTCTGACAAGTATTCCTTTAAAGTAGCATTATGAGTCTGCTTGATTTCATATTCTGAATTTTAAAAATAAGATGGGATTTGCATAATCTTTGAAAAACCTACTATGTGCTCCTACTTTTAATACTTTTAGTTTAGGTAAGATTCAGATTCTTTAAGTATAGCTTGAAGAGACAATCCCAAGAACATTCAAAAAAATAGGTGACATTATTAAGCACTACCACTTTCAGTTTTGAATATATTGTACTACCATCCAAATCAGAGTGCATGCAGTAATTGTGTCATCTTTTTTGCAGGAAAAAAAATATGGATTTTTTTTTTACCTCCTTAAAGGATTTGTTTAGAGCAGCGGTTCTCAACTTGGGGGTCGTGACCCCTTTGGGGGTCGAATGACCCTTTCACAGGGGTCAGGAGACTTTGCCCGGACGCCGCCATTTGGGTTCTTTTACGCTCTGCGCATGCGCAGAACGCTTTGCGCATGCGCAGAGGGTAAAAGAACCCAAATGGCGGCGGCGGGGCGGGGCTCAGGGCACGGGGCGCGGCATTAGGAAGGTTGAGAACCACTGGTTTAGAGTTTAAAGCAGTCTTGCTTTAAAGAGTTTCAAGAATCGGATACTAAATCATCTTTCTGACTTTGAATCTGAAGCAAACTACAGCCCACGCATGCAGCAGATACAGTTTTAATAGAATTAACAGAATTATCAAAAATTCGGTCACTGTTATTTTAAAGCATTAAGTCATGTATATTTAAGGAAAATTGTTCAATAGCATGTCTCTACACAAACAGCAGTACTTATTTCTAGTCATTAAGCAAGACCTCCTGTGTAATTACAGAGTACTGGCAATCATCTTTCAGAGATTATGGCATCTGTCAATCTGGTTTTCTTACTCAACTACCATCCTGACAAGATACCAGCATTGGTGTAATGCAATTTCTGAAACGAAGTCTTGCAAAACTATAACCACAGCCAAGTAGAAAGAGAAAATTCTCAATAAGCACATATATTAGAAATGTTATTTTAATATGGAAATCTTGTAATTTGTACATGTGTGCACACGCATACACTTACCGGTAATTCTTAATACAGAAAAATGATTCATTAAAAATTCTTATATGAAAAGGAGTTGAAGAGTCTTAGTGAAACTTTTTGAGAGATTTGGCAGAGTGACTAGAAAAAGAAGGGTCAGTTTGACGTTTTCCAAAGAACTTCTGCAATATCCCCATGGCAAGAAAAGTAGCATAACCATTATTTGCTCTGTAGAACTGGTGACTGAGGCCTCAGCCTAGCACTTAATATTTGAAAATAACACAAATCTGCAATCTTTGGTAGTAGCCCAATATCAACACTATTTCATCTCTTTAAAAATCATAAGAAGAATCTGCTTCACCTATCACGTTAAATCGTGGTTAGCTTAGCCATAAATTACTATAAAGCCACAATTGGTGAGGTTCATAGATTATGCCAAGCCATAAACTATGGTCTACAAATCACAAGATGAATATATCCTCTACACTAAATCCAAACCATCAAATCACTGAGCAATATGTAAAGCTATCTACAAAGCAGAAAAGCAGTCTGAATGAGTATTCAGGTAGTCCTCGACTTACAACCACAATTGAGCCCAAAATTTCTGTTGCTAAGTGAGACAATTGTTAAGTGACTTTTGGCCCATTTTATAACCTTTAAGACCTTTCCTGTCACAGCTGTTGAGTGAATCACTGCAGTTGTTAAGTTAGTAACATGGCTTCCCCATTGACTTTGTCAGGTGATCACATAACCTTGTTTACAAAAGCTGATCACATAACTCTGGTTCACTGTAACTGTCATAAATATGAGTCAGTTGCCAAGAGTTTAATTTTGATCATGTGACCATGGAGACGCTGCTACGGTTGTGTGAAAAAATGGTCATAAGTCCATTTTTTTCAGTACCATTGTAACTTCAGTTACTAATTGAACAGTTGTAAGTCGAGGGCTATCTGTAATTCAGAGAGCCAGTTTGGTTTAATGGTTAAGGCACGAAACCTTGAGTTCAAGTTCCGCCTTAGACATGAAAGCAATTGGGTGACCTTGGGCCATTCACTCTCTCTCTCAGCCCAACTCACCTCACAGGGTTGTTGTTGTGGGGAAAATAGGAGAAGGAAGATGCACATGTATATCAATAAAGGAGAATATTTGTAGCTCAGGGTTGAAATGATGCACTGATAATGCACTGATGATGTTACCTAGTTAGGGTACTGAAACATATGCAAGAAAACAAGCAAGCTCAGAGAGCACCAAGGTATATGTGTCTGTGTCTGTGTCTGTGTCTGTGTCTGTGTCTGTGTCTGTGTCTGTGTCTGTGTCTGTGTCTGTGTCTGTGTCTGTGTCTGTGCATGTGCATGTGCATATGATAGACAGACAGTTTTCACAAAGTGATAATCTGATGCCTGGATTTTACCTCTGATGAGTCCCAGCAATCTGGCCAATGGTAATGCATGCGCAGTGCCGAAAACCCAGTCTTCTGCGCATGCACAGAAGAAAAAAACCAGTTAAAAAATCCAATACAATTTTTTTTCAAAAAAAAGATAGCGGCGCCCACGGACTGGCACCAACAGAACTGGTTCCGTGATGTCATCGTGACATCACCAGCGGGTCGCTACCAGTTCGGGCGAATCGGTCTGAACCGGGAGGAACCCACCTCTGATATGGAGGGACACCAACAAACTTAAGAAAAAGCCCCTACGTAAAGGAATCCTACACATCCACCATTTTACATAGAATCTATATGTATTTTAGAGAATAGAGTTTCAAATATGCATACTTCAACAACGAACAGAAAGATTACAGGATGAAGGAGGAGAATTATAAAAAGACTGACTCTACATTAGGCATGCTCAATAAAATATTCTTTCCCTTTCCTCAATCCTTTTTAAACTACTACCAATGCTATCTCCAAAAGCTAAGATCCATGGGAACAGGAGTCCAGGCAAAAGAGTGGGTTCTACTTTTCCCAGAGGAAAAACATGAGAAGAAAATAGATTGCTTCCTTCTCACTCTTTATCAAAGTGGCCTTTCTCAATCTGATTTTATTATACCAGAAAGACTGCTTCATGAACACAGTATCTTTTCTCTCATCTGCAGGGAAGCAATTCAGGGAGGATAGCTCTGAATTTCTAAGGTCCAGAAAGGGAGAGGTTGGTCCATATCACAGCATGTATTATTTTCTAACTTTAGCATAAGGAAACTCTACTTAAAAGGTATGCAATATCTTTTCATGTTTGCAGAGCAAACATCAAGCCCTAAAGCCAGATCAGAGAAAATAGATAAAGTCACTTTGCTGAGCTAGAATACCCAATGACTTTCTAAATCAGAAGCTGTGAGCAGAGTACGGTAACTTTCAATTTCATAGACTAAGAATATTATCCATTTATTTATTTTATTGAATTTTTATGCCATCCATCAACTCTGAAGTCTGCTTAGAAAATATTTCAATATGCATAGTATGGATTTGCTCTGATGGAGTAATCCATAGTATGGACTTACTCTGATGGAGTAATAAATACAACTACCGGTACAGGGGCGGGTTGCTCTCTTACCTCGCTACCGGGTGCGCTGTGCGCGCATCACCATGTTCCGTGTGCGCATGCGCACGCTATGCGCATGTGCCCCCTCGCGCAATTTTGCTTCCACACATACGCAGGAAGCAAAAATCGCCAAAACCTCGTGAGGGGACACGCACGCGCACACGATTTCGGCAATTTTGTTGCTTCCGCGCAGGAAGCAAAAAAAGCCCAAAATTTTTGAAAAAAAGATAGCGACGCGCGACAGACGCGCGAAGAAGGCACCGGAGGCGACACACGCAAATTGCATAATCTGCCGGCTGCTACTGGTGCGGCAGAGTCGACCGCACCGGTGGAACCCACCACTGTACCGGTAGTACAAAATGCTGCAACTAAGGTACTGGAAGGGACCACCTCTTAGGATAAGGTTACATCATCTGAAAAAATTGTTGTAGCTGCCATCATGCTAAAAAGTTAAGGCTAAATACTTGTGCTGACATGCAAAGCATTATATAGCTTAGGATTTGGATATCTGATGGGCAGTTTTCTCTAGCAAAGGATCAAGAAGGGATGCCCTCTCAATTATATCATATTTTCCAGATTTTCTCTATATGGCCACCCAAAACAAAGGGCATTCCAGATATGGGTGGTGGAGCACTTGTGGAATTCCTTTTACAATCCTTTATGGTTGGTATAGTTTACTTTTATTATCAGCTGAAGACCTAGTTATTTATATAACCTTTAAGTTACTTTGCATTGCTGTGCCGGTGACTGTATTGTAACAACAGCAATGCCATTAATTTGCTGTTGTTTTATGGTTTTAATTTTTGCAGCTTTATATGGTTTTATTGATTTGCATTCCTGTAGGAATTATTTTTAATTACAGTAATTGTCTAAATAAATGTTAACAATAAGTCAGCTTTATAAACACCAATACTATTATAGCTGCAAAAAATGGAAACATTCAGGAGTATAACCTGAGTGAAATCAGTTGGACTTACATCCTACTAAACGTTGACAGGATTCGTGTCACATTTCCTGATTCTTCTTTTGCTCAGTAAAGCAAAAGGGAACTAGAAACTAGAACTATCAGAAAGAGGAAATAAGTGATATTAATATCCTTGAATACAAGAAACAATGAAGCTATTACATGGCAGTTACTTTTTTTAAATGTTATGTTTTCAGTGTTATGGTTTTAATTTATTGATTGTCATTCAGGGTTACAGAAACAAGGGGATGGCCATGTTTACATAGATAAATATGCAAAAAATTAAAAACTGCATATGCGGCGGGTGTGGTGATGTGTGTCCCTAGATACACCCATGTGACACCCATCCTTCGCGAACTGCACTGGCTGCCTAAAGGTCTCCGAGCGCAATTCAAGGTGTTGGTGATTATCTTTAAAGCCCTACATGGCTTAGGACCAGTTTACCTCCGAGACCGCCTTCTCCAACACACCTCCCTAAGACCGATTAGAGCCCACAGAGTTGGTCTGCTAGTGGTCCCATCAGCCAAACAATGTCAGCTGGCGGGCCCACGAACGAGGGCCTTCTCTGTGGCAGCACCGGCTCTCTGGAATACACTACCCCCCGAGATCCGCATTATTCCCACCCTACCAGCCTTCAGAAAAGCACTAAAAACCTGGCTTTGTTGACAGGCCTGGGGCCAATGATTTTAATAAACATTGAGCACTCTTGGCCCCATGAATGAATTATTGTATGGGTTTTTAAATTGTGGTTTTTAATTTTTTTTTAATGTTTTAATATCTATTGTTTTTAATGCTTTTTATATTTGTTGTTGCATGTGAATTTTTACTGTTGTGAGCTGCCCAGAGTCTCTGTGGAGTGGGCGGCATACAAATGCAACTAATAAATAAATAAATAAATAATAAATCACTATGAAAAAGGAATATATGCTAATAAATAGACGGTAATAAACTTTGTTTTTTCAGCAAGTATCTGTTAGGCAAAAATATTTGCTTTTATGACTACTACACACAGTCAGACTATAGTTTACTGTTGTTTTCAAGCTCTATCTGACTAAGATTTGACTAAGATTAGCCTACAGCTGGAAGAAATGTGACATTTTTAAAGTACTATAAAGCAGGGGTGTCTAACTCGCGGCGTCACAGCAGTGTCATGTGATGTATCATGACTTTTTCCCCTTTGCTAAACTGGGCGTGGCTGTGGCCAGCGCGTAACATGTCCGGGCCGCGGGGTGTGATTTTGACAGTCCTGCTATAAAGCATTGCTTTAACAAACTGAACCCTGTTATACAGAAATAATAAGATAAATAAGAGCAGCACCACAAAGTTTTAAAAAATACTTTAGAGAGGATACCCATTTTTTGTTTAGTAAAATATGGTTGCAAATGCATGCATAGGTCAGGAAATGAATTTTGCATTACTGTTGTATTAGTGAATGGTTGCCAGGTAATCACTAAATAAAAAGTGGGGTTTTTGCAATTTGCATTGTAGACAGAGCATGAAAACTGAGAAATCCATAATATCTGAGGATAATTCCCTCTACTTTCTCATGCACCTTGCAAGAGAGTGTCTAATGACACAATACTTATTCATCCTTTACCATCATCTCCAATATTTCATCCCACAACCACAATTTAATGTTAAATTTATATCGGAACTCTCTAGAACGAAGTAAGAAGCAGAACATTACCAATAAAATGCTATCTTGTCTCCAAGTTTATTCTTGTAAACATTTCTGTCCAAAACATTGTAGCAAATGTTGGTTGTAGCTCCTTTCATCCATTCAATAAAGATTTTCCCTTTGGTAACATCAAAATTGTACTGCAGGAATGGTCCAGTGTGTTGGTTCCTCCAGTAAAATTCTTTGGCTATATCATCCCAAAATTCTGCAACAAAGTAAAAAAAAATGTTTCAAACACAAGGTATTCATAAGTACTGTCAGATATCAGTATCTAAAGATCTACCTTGCAATCTTATGAACACTTACTAAGGAGAAAGCAGGCAGGTCTAACTTTTGCTAGATATTGGCTGTATTCTGAAGCTTATATTAATAGTCATTCTCAGCAAAAAAAAAGATCCACAAGGAAGATATTTTTTCATGATGATATAATTTCATTCATGTGCCATTTATTCAGAGGCAAGATAAGAGAATTTGGCAAAGAGAGATTAAAATCCTTCTAGCTAACATCCTGTTTTCCATAGCAACTAATCTGATGTTTCTGGGTACATTCACAAGCAAGACAAAGCAGAAAGTTAATATTTTGAATTCAATCATAATTTCCTACTTAACTACATACTGTACTATCATTATAACTGAAAATATATACTACCCATATATTGAGTAGAACCTACATTATATGTGTCAAGGCTATGGTTTTCCCAGTTGCAATGTATGGCTGTGAAAGTTGGACCGTAAGAAAGGCTGAGAGCCAAAGAATTGAGGCCTTTGAACTATGGTGCTGGAGAAGACTCCAGGTATGCATGTCGGAGTGAAAGTTCTTTTTAAATAATGTATTGTACTTTTTAATATGCTTTTAAATTGCTTTTATTGATTGTGGTTTCTATACCTTACTGTGAGCCACCCAAAGTCCCTCTGGGAGTTGGGTGGCATAGAAATTCCAATAAACTAAATTCCAATAAACTAAACACTTCAGCACCACAGGCAATAGCAAGAGAACAGAACAGCAACTCAGTGTTTGACAGCTCCTTTTATAGTCGAGCTGTCAAACTACCAACCAATCCAGACGCCCCAATTTCCCGCTTGCCGGCTGCTCGCGTCTTAGCCAATCAGGCTTCAACTAGCAGCCGGCTTGAATATTTTGGCGGTGGCGTAAGTCCAAGGACTTAACAAAGCTCAAATACTTTGGCCACCTAATGAGAAGGAAGGACTCACTGGAGAAGAGCCTAATGGTGGGAAAGATTGAGGGCAAAAGAAGAATGGAATGACAGAGAATGAGGTGGCTGGATGGAGTCACTGAAGCAGTAGGTGTGAGCTTAAATGGACTCCGGGGGATGGTAGAGGACAGGAAGGCCTGGAGGAACATTGTCCATGGGGTCGCAATGGGTCAGACACGACTTCGAAACTAACAACATTATATGTTCATAAATACACCAATTATATAATCATAGCCAATTATCTTTTCTCCCAATTTGAAATATTACAAAAATTGTTTAAATAATTTCCTTTTATCTATCACAATATTAAATGTGACTCACTTTTATGAATAAAAATATTGTAGTCATAAGCTGAGGACTAGCTATACTTTATATACTTAGTTCTGGAATTTGTACTGGCTCTGCAATGTTTTGGATTCAAACTGTAGGGGAGCCAACACAGTACTTCTCGGCAACTCCTTAAAGTAGCCATGCTTTTTCCCACAGCTGCCAATAATCCTGCATTCTGTGATTCCATGTCTGGGTCTTTAAACAGTCCAATGCAACTTTTTACTTTCAAATCCAAACCAATGCACAAGTTGACTGTTTAATATCAATAAACATGTTGGCAAAATCATGTTCATTTAATTCTTAATTGCATGCTTTGTTTTCAGTTCTGTTAATTCTAGTGTTAACATCAATATATTTTGGAGCCTTAACATAATTTTTTCCTTGAAGCTCATCAAACTCCCTGCCCCTTCCTGATTATAAAAATATATTACTATAATCAAATCAACTAAAAGGCTGACATGCTGAAAATGAAGAATAGTAGTCTTTAAAGTCATCTTGATTTCCAAGCATGCAACTGGGCTTCAAATTAATCCCAAATACATTTTTGGAAATTAAAAAGCAGGGCCAGAGGAAGGGAAAAGGTTCAGGGGACCATGGTAGAATGGGAGGTTGGAAGGGGAGAAATAAACCAAATGTGTTTATCTGCTGCTTATTTTTTTTGTCCGTTGAGAAGTGTATGTTAGTAGTTTTGCATATTTCTTTTGGTACAATGAGTTAAATGATGTGGATGAAGTTTCACTTGTATCTCTCTCTGGATGCCACTTATTTCCTTCTGCAAATGGGGGTTGAATTCAGTAAACTTATATTCTACAACTTTTTCTGGGAGCAGAAAAGTCTAATATAATCTCTTCCTTTCATATTATGACTGTATATTTTATGATAAAATAATAAAGAATGTGATATCTTCTTTAAATATCTCTCATACGTAGAAACATAACTTTACAGACCTACAGCTCTTGCAAGTCTCAATGAGCTTCATTTGTGTTCATCCCTTTATGTTTGTCCAAAACCATACTATTGTGTCTTGAGATTTGCATATTAGCTAGGTAGTTTACAACCAGGTCCGCTCCATTGAGCGGGGATTGCTAATCGCTGATTGGTCCTTCCCAGCCGGAGCTCCCTATTTAAACAGGAGCCACCAGCTGGGCTTTTGCTGGAGTTTTCACTATATTCAATAAAGAGCTGTTGTCACTGAAACTGTGTCCTGACTCTTCAGTATCGGAACTCAACACATACAACTGTGAGTGGTGCTAAACAGAGCAGCCACTAAACAAGGACTACCTGTTGCAAACCCAGCCCTCATAGACAACATGGTAGAAATTTTGTTGGGGGGGGAGGCTTCCATAGATCAGGGGAACTCCTCCAGTTAAAACCCACAAATCTTAAAAGTTGCCAAGGTTGAGAAACATTGGTCTAGATATTAAAATCTGGCTGTTTGGTTTCTCTGCTTACCTATTGCTAAAAGGTTGGCACCCAACTGTAGTCAGTATCTTGCTACAAGAACCAGTTTAGTATAGCGATTAAGGCTTCAGGCAGAAACTGGGAGATTGTCAGTTCTAGTCCCATTTTAGGCACAAAGCCTGTTGGGTGAACTTGAGCATTCTTTCTCTCGGACGTAGGAAGCAAGCAATGGCAAACCACTTCCAAAAAACCTTGTCAAGAAAACTGAAAGAACTTGTCCAAACAGCAACCAGGAGTCAAAAACTTACTCAAAGATACCCCCACAAAACTAGCTACAACCAGGAGAATGTTGCTAACCTCAGCCAAATCTTTGACAGCCTAGAACTGACAACATATAATCTAGGCACAGTTTTGAGCCAAATACTGGAGGACTAATGTGAACAAGTCTTTATTCTGGCCATAGTTATTCAAGATCCACACAAGCATGAACTCAGGGTATACTGTAGATTGACTGAAGTCCTTTCCCCATTTCTGCTGCTCAGCTGGAAGTGTATTGTCATCTTTCATTTGGACGTTACTTCAATATGCAACATCATCTAACTACATTATCCCCCTTCTAACCAGTTTTGTGAACTTAGCACATAAATACACTCATGCTCATTTAGATAAACAACTGTGTAAGGAAGCAAAGGACACATAATTACATATTGTTATAAATTGGGTGGGAGAAGTCTGATGAGATTAGTATTAAGTATTGTGCATGGAAAACCTATGTGCAAGTATAGAATCTTCCAAACTGCTGGTCCCATTTCATAATCCGATATAATCAATTTCCAGAAGAAAACACATTTGTGGATTACAGTACGCCCACATTTATACATGTCTAACTCTGAACTGCTCAACTGCTCTTTGGTTTAGCATAAGAAGTTAAACAATAGGGAGTTGGGTTTTTTTTTATTGTCCAGGTTGATTAGGTGGTGTTTACTTTATAGATCAACAAGAGATTATTTAATGAACATGTCGCTGGTTGTAACTTCAGAAACTTAACTTGGAGCCAGACAAGGGAAGCACCGTCCCCTCCCTACACACCCCTCCTTGAAACAACCCAGCAAAGTAATTCTAGCAGAGATGCTAGGAGACACTTGTTGCTCACACACACGAGAGCAGAGAAACTCGCTTCGCAGCCCGGACTGCCCACCTGCGACTAACGGATGGGTTAGTGGCCGGTTCGCCTTCGGGAGCCTGATGCATCCGATCAAAAGGATCGGCAACTGCCAGTATCCGACCCTATTATAGGAAGAGCAGGAAGAGGACAGCTATGCGAGCACATGGTAGCACAGGAGAGGAGAGAAGCTGGATCGTAGCGCCCTTGGGACGGAGGCTTCTTGCTTCCAAGCGTCCTTCTTTCGCCCTCCGGCCCCAGCCACGGTCCGCCTCCCATCCCGCCTGCCACGGTCAGGAAGTCAGGCAACCGCGAGCGGCCTGGAAGCTTGCCCCGAAGCTGACAGGGAAAGGCGCGCCAACCTCGCCCATCACGGCCTGGCACTCACCCTGCGGCTCCTCCACCGAGCGGCGGTAAAGCTCGCGGTATTTTTCCAAGGAAGACACATGCGCCTCCCGCGCCAGCTCCGGCGGCGCCCGGTAAAGCCTGGCGGCGCGCTCTGCTTTGGGCAGCACCATCCTCCTCCGGGCTCCAAGCAAGAGAAGGAGCGGAACGCCAAGCCGCGGCTGACAAGCAGCGAGAGAGTGGCGAGCGCTGAACTAGGAAACACCCCGGCGGAGCTGTCTTTACCAGGCTCCGGCTTCTGGGAGGAGCCGGGGCGGGAGGAAACCCGGGCAAGCTCCGCCCAGGCCTAAGCCTGCTGCTGGGTGAGTGGCCCGAGATACGAGGAAGAGCGACTGCTTGAGCTGGGCTGGCCCGATCGCCTCTTCTCGCTTGCGGCTGCTCTCAAGCACGTCGCGGCCGCCTATTCTTTTCCCCCTAATGGGTGGTGCAATTGGGTAATTTTAGACTTTGGACTTAATAGGGTAGTGCCTCCGTCCTCTTTAGGCGGTAACGCGTGTTACTTCACACTTGCTTCACTGAACTCTGATGGCATTTGGCGTTCCTCTTAGTCTTTCAGCTCCACGGAGCCCTGGATTTATGCCCATGAAGGCCTTGGTCTCAAATCAAGAAAAAGTCACACTTGAGCTTATCTCGATCCAGTTTGGTTACTCCACCCAATCCAGCTCATTTGTGTGAAAAATCAGTGATGTGATTTTTCACTGACTCACGGGTCATGGTCTGCGAAATGGATGCAAAATTAGTAGATCCCTCTTTCTGAGCTGGAATCTTGTCGTTTTTCACAGTGTTTCTTCTCAACCTTGGCAACTTTAAGACCTGTGAACTTCAACTCCCAGAATCTCCCAGTCACTGTGCTGGCTGGGGAATTCTGGGACTTGAAGGCCACAAGTTAAAGTTGCCGACGTTGAGAAATATTAATTTGATAGTGTCCCTTCTTTCAGTCCATTGCTCATGATAGGAGCATTAAAAATATAATTTTGGAATCATAAAGACTGATGAATTGCAACTGCAACAGAGATGAGTCTTTGTACCATGGTTCCCACACTCTGAAATATCTCACTTCAACTGAAGTTAGCCCAGTCCTTATTAGCCTTCCAGAAAGCTTTTAAAACATTTTTCCCAATAGCCTGGGGCGCCTGCAACATATCCACAGTCTTAGTTCTATTTGTTTAATTATTTTAATAATAGTTTATACTTGTTTAACTCTCTTTTGTTGTATGCCACCTAGGGTCATGTTTGTAAGATGGGCAGCTATATAAATTTGCTAAATAAAATGATATAATTGTCTAGACTGAACTTGTTGGGTTTTGATTTTGCACAAAGATTGTTATACACATTCAGCAAAGTAAGTTTAATTTTTATAGGCTGGATTTGCCCACAAGCTAAACCATAAACCATGGTTTTCAAATCAAAGCAGCCGTCTGTATATTGAATTAAACCAAACATACCCCTTTATTCTACACAAAATAGGTTTCTTATTTATATCAGAGAGAAATGTAAAATATAGAGTATATATACTATATATATCTATATTATAAATGTATAATATAGAGCCGAGGTGGCGCAGTGGTTAAAGTGCAGCACTGCAGTTCAGCAGTTCAGCTGTTCAAATCTCACCGGCTCAAGGTTGACTCAGCCTTCCATCCTTCTGAGGTGGGTAAAATGAGGACCCAGATTGTTGGGGGCAATATGCTGAATCTATAAACCGCTTAGAGAGGGCTGTAAAGCACTATGAAGCGGTATATAAGTCTAAGTGCTATTGCTAAGTGCTAAAATGATGAACAGATCCAAATTTCACATTTAAAAAACAGCAAGAGACAAAGTCTATGAAACCAATTCCTTTATTTGGTTAACTGTAGGGTAATAATATCTTTAGAATGATTTTATAAACCTTCATTTGGCCTAATAAAGTTTATAGATGCTTCTTCTAGCCAGTACTGCTACTCATGTTTTAGAAAAAAAATATTAAAATTGATTGGGGGCTGTTCAAGATAGGGGGGTATAATCCTGATATTTGGACCATATAGGTATGATCTTTACTAATCACACGTCATTACGATTGTGATATTGCCTGATTTATTCTTGTGAGTGACATTTTATCCATGGACATTTTACTGATGAAAATTGTTTCAAACTGCAGCTATGGTTACAGAACCTATCCCCAGTTGTGGCCGTATCTTTCAAGAGCAGCCAGTTCCCTCATTAAAAGGAAGGGATGGCTCAGTTGCTTCCCAGTTCTTGGGGTTCCATTGTGGTGGAGGGAGAGCATGGGTGCAAAGGAAGCTTCATGTGGACTAGTCAACATGTGAACAATACTGAAAAGAAAAATAGAAGCACTAAAATGTCAGAAACTTTTTAATAAGGAAAAAAGGAGGGTGTTTAGGTATGAAATAGAATGAGCACAGAAACATCATCATCATCATCATCATCATCATCATCATCATCATCATCATTATTATTATTATTATTATTATTATTATTATTATTATTATTATTATTATTATTATTATTATTATTATGCAAACAAGCACTGATTTTTCTGGCAGTTTTCTGTGCTTAGTTGCTGGGCTCAAGGGCAGGACACTATCTGGCTGTCAGGTCTTTGCAAGTGGTACAAACTCTCATACATGCAAAGATGCTTCTGCTCATACAGTTACAAAGTCCACAAAAACAATTAAAATATCAGTAATCAGTTGAATCTACGTTTTTGAGTTAAAATAGAAAAGTTGGGAAGCTGAAAGTCTGATAGTTTGGAAGTGCCATCCGCACTTGGTTCAGATCCAATAAATTGGATTTAAGTTATAATTCTTTTTTTTACACTTGTTTCAATTAGGATCTAAGAACAAGAAATCTAATGTAACAGAGTACAGTTTTGAAGTAATAGGTTCATACATTGTGCTAAGCCATAATTTGTTTTAACCACGAGGTAGAGAATATGTTATAGTTGCTGCTATAAACATGGTTTGCATACTACAAAGATAAGCTTCACATAAACAGTCTATAAACTATGGCTTATACCGGTATACTACAATGTCAGGATTCACACAACATGCTAAATCAAAACCAAACAAACCATGTTATAATCATATATCCAATCATATATCCAATGTTAATAATATTCTTGTGGCTGCCATAAGGAAATCACTGTTGGCTTATAAGCAATCTGTCACCTAGTCCTACAATCAGTCTTCCTTGACTGTATGATTCAGCAGCTGCGTAGATCATTTGTGAAAAGAAATTGTAAATTATGCCACTTAGGATAAGGAGTTGAAATTTAATACCAGAATGAACATTCTGAAATCTACTTCCTCCTGAACAGATCTAAATGTTGCACAATTTTAACAGGGTTGGGCAGAGAAAAATGGTTCCCTGTTGTTCATGATGCTAAACTATATAAAAATTTTCCATCACCAAACTATTGCGTTGATTATTTCTTCATTTCAATTATATCCCGCCTTTCTCTGGATGCACAATGGGGCTTTAATGGGGTCTCCACAGGGGTGGGTTCCAACTTACCTCACTGCCGATTCACTTCCTCCCACGCCGCGCAGTACAAAAAAACCTGATTTTTTTTTTAAAAAAGCCAAAAACAAAATGGTGACGCATGCGCAGTGCCAGAAACTCGGCTTCTGTGCATGCATAGAAAAAGAAAAAATTCGGATTTTTAAAAAAAAAATTCAAAAAAAAGATGGCGGTGCCCACAGACCAGCACCAACCGATCTGGTTCAGTGACGTCATTGTGATGTCACCAGCGGGTCGCTACCAGTTCGGGCAAACCGGTCCGAACCGGGAGGAACCCACCCCTGGGTCTCCCCCAGAATCCTTGGGCTATGAGAAAGTGACTAGCACAAAGTCACTCAGTGAGTACATGGTTGGATAGAAACAGACTTTAGGTCTCCCTGGTTCAAGTATAAGATATTAATCACCATAACACATTTATAAATCAGGGCCAATAAATAGGCACAGCTCATAAATGCCAAGCTGGAAAATACATTGATAACAATATCAAACAAACATTACATTAAACTCCATATTATTCTGCTGAGGAAACAACCCATTTTTTCAGGAAAATAAACCAAACTATAATGAAAAAAATCAACCTGAAAAATTGTGATGGGGAACGAATGCAACAACTAGAAACTTCCTTGTCCTATTTGTGTATAACCATTTCTTCTTGTCCAACGTTCCAGATAGAAATACAAATAGGCATTTGTTAATGGTAGCTCAAAAAAGACTGGAATAGCATACAATGAGCTACAAAATATTTGTACAATTGAGTTTCACTAGGATAGTACAGGCCTAATTAAATCATACATATATGCAAACATGGTAGACCACATGATGTTCCCAAGACTCCTAGCTCTGCAGTTGCTATCTGAAAACTGAACATGTGAACATAGTTAATTACCGTAGCAAGCATCACAGTGTCAGATTATCAGAAAATGATTTAATCAGCCATGGTCCATTAATACATATGAGTCATCATTTGAAGTTGCTGTAATCAAGTACTATAATGAACTTTCTCCCATGCAGCTTAAATCAGCCCATAAATTTGTCTGAATTTATGATCTTATTTAGCAGATTTATTCCTTAAATTTAAAACCACTGGATTGGATACACGCCAAATGGAAGGTTTTGCTGTTGACATTGTGACTGTTTATATCAGTGATGGCGAACTTTTTTTCCTCGGCTGCCGAAATAGTGTGTGCGCGCGCTATCGCACGCACATGGGTGCCCACACCCATAATTCAAAGCCCCCCACTTGCCCCACCCCCCTGCGCATGTGTGCACGACCCCCCACTCCTCCGTTTCCCGACTTCCAGTGGACCCGGTAGGCCCATTTTTCGCCCTCCCCAGGCTCCAAAGGCTTTCTTGGGAGCTTGGGGAGTGCAAAAACGATCCCCCCGCCATCCCAGAGGCCCTCCGGAGGCTGAAATCGCCCTCCCAGAGCCTCTGCGCAACCTAAAAATCAGCTGGCAGGCACGCACATATGCGCTGTTGCTGAGCTAGGGCAACGGCTCGCGTGCCAGCAGATATGGCTCCGCGTGCCACCTGTGGCACCCGTGCCATAGGTTCGCCATCACTGGTTTATATTAATAGCAAAATCTGGCCACAGGGTAGAGGGGACATTCTAGGAGATGGGAGATCAGCAACATGGTGTTGAACTCTATTTTCAGCCTGGTGGCGGCAATACTGGATCTATTCCTAATGATTTGTATCATATATGACCAAGATCTAGTTGGGTGAAAGTAGTGATGTCTGTCTTTCCAGGGTTTTGGATCTTGGACCAATCATAGACTTAAAGTCAGAAGGGCAAGAGTTACTGATCTTAAGGGAAAATTTGTTATCAGGGACACTACTTCTAAGGTGGCAGGATATGAATATATCTCGTGTTAAGTTGGGCTTTAGGGACAAGTAGAGTATCTTTCTAGTGTAGCAACATCCCTGCTACACATTTGTATCCTTCTTCAGGCTTCCTGAACTTGTCTTGGGCTCTTTATTGTTTATTATTTAATTTTTATGGCCACCTACTCACCAGCTAGTTTCCAGCTGGTGATAGAGTCTATGGAGGTCAGTCAGAGAAAGCTAAAGGGTTCACAGCCTTTTTGCCAACCTCTCTGGCTTAGTATATCTTGCTAGTCATATGTTAGACCAGGGGTGTCAAACTCACAGTCTGTGGGCCTGTGGGCGTCACATGTTGGCCATACCCACCCCAGGTTTAGCTAAGGGGAAAAAGTCACATGACGACAACTTGACGATGTGAATTTGACACCCCTGTGTTAGACCCTGTGTTTGTCTTAGATAAATCGCGTGGTGATCTTAACATAGAGGTATTATATCTAGCTGTAGCCTGATCCAGTTAAGAACTGCTGTCCAAGGCCTTTATAAGTCAAACCTATTAAGGTTTTGCCTGGGCATGGTATGAATGTAGCATTAGGTGCTGCAGTGAATGACTTGTATTGGGAACTAAATGAGGTTAGTCTACCACTCTTGGTCCTATCAGATATCTTAGTAGCTTTAGATACAATGGACTGTGTTATCTTTCTAGGTTGCCCATGTGCGTTGAAGATTCAGAGGTATTGTTCTATAATTGTTCCATTCTTACTGTACAGTATTGGGCAATTCTAATAGGAGAGGAAAGGTTTCCCCATCAGCTATTCCTTTTTGGGGTGCCATGGTGATCAGTCCTTTTCACTTTACTGTTTCATATGTATATAAAATACCTAGGAGACATTGTCCAATCATTAAAGGTGTGATACCACCAACAGGCTGATACTGAGCTTTATATTGCCATCACAGGCCCAATTGGAGATGCTACCAGTCTTGTGCTACCCTCTAGTGGCTGTTAGGAGCTGGACAAAACATGCAGAGACAGAACCCAAAAAATAATGCTGTGTGCACACCATGGTTCTCTATTAGTGTCACTGTTGCTCTCAGAAGGGTGGCATTGCCCTTTAGGGAGTGGGTCTATGATTTGAAATCCTGTGCACTAATCTATGATAAACTCTGTCATCTCAATCGCTTTATAATATTTTAACTTTTTGGTAAGCTATTTCATCAACATTGCTTATTATGGAGAATATAAACTAAATAATTACCGTATTTTTCGGAGTATAAGACGTATCTTTTTACCCCAAAAAAGAGGGTGAAAACCTGGGTGCGTCTTATACACCGAATGCAGCCCCACCCACCCACCCACCCCCACCCTTTGGCCTCTGTCTTCCAGCAATTTACCTGCTTGCAGGAAAGAGGGAAGAGCTCTGTAAAGAGCTTGCAGGAAAGAGGGAAGAGCAAGTCAGTAGCAGTTTCCCGATCTACAGCTGATTAGGTTTGCCACATGGGAAAATGAAAGTGAAACTAACTACAAAGAGGCAAATAGCTGGGAGAGACACAGCAGATTTTTATTTTTTGCTGAACTGGATGGAAGGGGGTAAGTGAATAACTATAAATGTCTGTAGAATGTTCAAATTATTAGACTTATTTTTTAAAGACTGCTTTATTATTGTTCTAGAGCCAGGGGTCTCCAACCTTGGCAACTTTAAGACTTGTGGACTTCAACTCCCAGAATTCAACAGCCAGCTTTGTTAGCTTTGCTTAAGGTGACCAGACCTCCCGCTTTTGTCGGGACAGTCCCGCTTTTTAAACATTTGTCCCACGTCCCGCGGCGTTTCTAAAAAGTCCCGATTTTTTGAAAGA
Source organism: Diadophis punctatus similis (assembly GCA_023053685.1). NCBI lineage: Eukaryota > Metazoa > Chordata > Lepidosauria > Squamata > Dipsadidae > Diadophis > Diadophis punctatus. The sequence goes on from JALIGW010000003.1 coordinate 25,507,609, forward strand.
ATGCACGACAAGCACTGAAGAGAACGCGCCCTACTTCCCCCATGCTCGGGGCCTGAGAGGGCAGGTGGAGCGGAAGGCGTCCCCTCTTGCTTTGCTTCACTCCGACCCTCCCACCGGCTTGTCGAGAGTGCTTGTCCAGGACTCCGGCAAGCCTTTGGAACTACTTGCAAGAGCTGCTCAGCTGTGAGTCGGGTCTTCCGCTCACGTGATCTCGGCTCCATTGTGCTTCGCTGTTTGTGAGGAGGCTGTAGGAGTTCCTGTCTGGGTTTCCCGGCGAGGCTCCGGAGTATAGCGGTGGGAAGTTTTTTGTGAGTCAGGGCTGCTGCTCACGTGGTTCCCCTTTGCCCTGTTAGTGATTCTGCTGCCAAGGGGAGAGCTGCGGGGGGAGGAGCCCCCAGCCTCCGCCACAGCCACGAGAGAGAGACAGAGAGAGAGAGAGAGAGAGAGAGAGAGAGAGAGAGAGAGAGAGAGAGAGAGAGAGAGAGAGAGAGAGAGAGAGAGAGAGAGAGAGAGAGAGAGAGAGATGGAAAGGGAGAGATGAGAGGGAGAGGGAGAGAGAGAGAGATGATAGATAGATGATAGATAGATAGATAGATAGATAGATAGATAGATAGATAGATAGATAGATAGATAGATAGATAGATAGATAGATAGATAGATAGATAGATAGATAGGTAGATATGGATGGAGAGATAAAGAGATGGAAAGGGAGAGATGAGAGAGAGAGAGAAGATGATAGATAGATAGATAGATAGATAGATAGATAGATAGATAGATAGATAGATAGATAGATAGATAGATAGATAGATAGATAGATAGATAGATGATAGATAGATAGATGATAGGTAGATAGATGATAGGTAGATAGATATGGATGGATAGAGAGAAATAAAGAGATGGAAAGGGAGAGATGAGAGGGAGAGGGAGAGAGAGAAGATAGATAGATAGATGGATGGATGGAGAGAGAGAGAGAGAGAGAGAGAGAGAGAGAGAGAGAGAGAGAGAGAGAGAGAGAGAGATATGCACCCCCCCCCAAACACCCGCCCTCCCGAAGCACCACAGCCGCAGTTTGCTTTCTTCCATCTCCTGCCGCTGTCCCTCTCCGGGCCAGACGCAGCAGAGGCGAGCCTCGGCCATGGCAGCGGTAAGGGCTCCAGTGGAAGGGGGGTGTTTGGGGGGGTGCACAAAGCTGCAGGATAAGAGAGACGGACCCCTCCCGTCTTGCTCCCCTAGAAACCCACCCCCCGTCAATGGTGTCCCGCTTTACAAATATTAAAATCTGGTCACCTTAGCTTTGCTGGCTGTGGTATTCTGGGAGTTGAAGTCCACAAGTCTTAAAGTTGCCAAGGTTGGAGATCCCTGTAAATCTAGACAACTTAACAAAATAAAGAAGCTTTTTAAAATAAATGCTTGCTCTGAAGAGGCCCAATGCTATTGTATCTTCTTTTAAATAATAGAGAATAATGTATACTTCCAGAAATTTTAATTAATTTTAACAGCTCTGTACAAGTATAGTCTGAAATGTAACAGTGTCCTGTTTAGTATTAGAGTTTAGTTACCTTGGAGTAGATCTATTTAAATAATTGGGAGGAGTTAGTGTGACTACATTTAAGAAAACTTTCTGGCATAATGTACATTTCTCCAATTCTTTGCTATTTCTATGGGTCAGGCACACATGCACAGAAATACACAGCAAACAGTGTATATCATCTGTGCTGTTTGCTGTTTGGCAGATTGCTTGGAGGCAGAGGCCTTTTTTCCTTGTTTTCCTCCCCCAAAACTAAGGTGCGTCTTATACTTCGGTGTGTCTTATACTCCGAAAAATACGGTATGTCTTTTTAAAATTTCAAATGGAAATACCTTGGTTTTCTGTAATAGGCCATCTTCAGAGTCTTCAGTCTCTATCATGCGCAGAAGCGTTGCGCGCATACATGAGCGCGTGCGCAAACCGGTAGCAAAATCATTTACAACCCACCACTGGTCTCTATGGTATTGATGTGAAAACTGCTGCTTGTTGCTTCACTGACCTTTTTTCTTCTGCAAAACCTGCACTAATAACTGTCACTCAATATGTTGGATAGTAGCAAACTCTACTTAAAGATGACTTGAATATTTAACAGGGGCAGAACATCTGCCCTATGAGATGCTTTCAAGAACCTCTACAAACTGTAGCATGTTGTGAAGAAATACACTACTTTGAACCCAAATACCATAGGGAAAGCAGCACGCATGAGTAAGTCCAAGGAAGAAGAAGGAATTCAGGCTGGCATTAGCAATGCTTGGCACACTGGGCAGTTATGAGCTACTGAAAGGACAAGCTGAGCCTCTTTGAGATGGTATCAACTTACCATTGGGATTGTGAAGATAAAAGGACACTGCCAAGGTTAGTTAAATGTACCTCTTGTATCCTCTCCCTTCTAGTTCATTTCCATTCTTTCTCTTTCGCAGAAAAGCATTTGAGAAAACATCTTGTGATCTTCATTTGGTAGACGTCTGTAGAACGAAATCCTGAATCCTTAAAGTTCTAAAATACTTTAAAAAGTGGGTATAGTCTATAGTCATAGAATGGCTACCATGGAAGCAGAGTGACTCACAAAAGAGGTGTGTGCAAAGATAATGTTTCTCTGAGAAGAGTCAGGCTGATTCAGCCGATTCAAAAATATGTTCTGCTGCCCCCTGATGGGGCAACAAAAGTGATTAACTAGCAGTTAGATTAATATGAGCCCTGGAACCTCTCCAGAATGAAGCCTACATTAGTTCAGACTTATCTTGTGCTATTTAAATGTGGCTGAAATTTAAAGAAGAAGGCAAAAGAAAGTAATTTTGCTTGGTGCATGTTATGCAGCCATAATATAAACCTGAATTACCCATTAAATCTCAAGTGTGGCAACGAGCCCAGCTTGCCTTCCCTCAGCTGCTTCCAGATATGCTAGATGACTGGTCCCAGAAGTTCTACTTAGTATGGCCTCTCCCAATGAATAACAGAATAACAGAGTGGGAAGGGACCTAAGAGGTCTTCTAGTCCAACCCCCTGCTCAAACTGGAAACCCTATACAATTTCAGGCAAATGCATCCAGTTTGAAGTGAGCTGAAATAAAATTACTTCACTTCTCCTGCAGTGACCCTCTCCCTTACTTACACTGACTTACATTGTCTCTCCAAAGCAATAATTGTGACATCTCTGCATGTCCACTGTATATTTTCTGACAAATCAGGTATGATTGTTCAAACATATTTTGCTGAAACAACAATAATAGCTGGATTTGGGCAAACCTGAACAAAGGAAAGAATGTTCTCAGCATAGATGGGAGGTTTTTATTGTCTTCCATTTCTTTAATAATTTTGTCTCCCTAAGTCTAAAAATGGTCAAATATTTCAAAAAAAATTTAAAAGCAAAATTATAAACATCCATTCCCCTGGATAGCTTTTTTATTTTTAAGAAGATAGAAATTAGATGCAGAAAAAATGTTGCCTGAAGCAAATGTGTTGTCTTTGATAATGGTAAGGTAATGGTATGTCTGTGCCTGCTCACTGCAAGAGTGGATATTAATATAAACAAGGTGTTTTCCATGAGGTCACATGTACATTAGAATGTCTTTACAATTCTCCACAGTCTTTACAATTCTCCACAGTATTTAGCCAAACCTTCAGAAAACCAAAACACAAAATAATCTTGGGCACCAGGGGGCAGTATAAAGCTAGAGATGAGGTTTGTATGTAGCTCTTTTCAAATGGATGTCTTAAAAAGAAAATAAGGTGAAAACACAATTAACCTTTTTATCTGTCAGTATTTACATCAGGGGTGTCAAACTCAATTTCATTGAGGGCCGCATCAGGGGGATCACGATGGGCACAGCCAGGATGAGTGTGGCCAGCTCTGCCAAAGAAAATGGGCTCCCGAGCTCCCTTTCTGCTGCGACGGCTTCCTGCAACCCTCTGCTAGAGAAAACAGAGCCCGGGAGGGCTGCACGTAGCCCTCATGAGCTCCGTTTTCAGCTGTGATGGCCTCCTGCAGCCCTCTGCCAGGGAAAATGGAGCTCGGGAGGGCTGCACATGGCCCTCGCGAGCTCCATTTTCCCTGGCAGAGGCATTGTGGGCCAGTCCTTCACAGTTTCCAAGGCGGCCCCATGGGCCAGATCTAAGTACCCCACGGGCCAGATCTGGCTCCCGGGTCTTGAGTTTGACACCACTGATTTACATGTATATTTTCTATTTCCATCCAAGCCTTGTCTCAAATCAAACCTCTAATATTTCTCTTTAATATTTCTTTCAAGATCTATTAAACGGGTGAATTAGTTAAAAACAACTTCTGTTAAGATAATAGTGTGGAGTGTGGTTTCTTAGGATATTGCAGCAGATGTGTACAGGTTGCAGCTGTTCAATTCTTTGTCAGACAGTGTTCTTACTATGAAGAATAAACATAGTAGCTGTGGTCAAAATACCCACTTCTAAATGCAGAAAGATTTTTAGTTGGCTGCAAAATTATACCCTAACAATTCAAGCAACCGAAATGCCCATCAACCTAACAGGAAGATCAAAAAAACAGCTATCCAAGGAAATAGCTATTTGCATTGCCACAAAGTCATAGCATCTGGATTGGTTACCCCTTTCTGCCCTTTTCTGGATTACACTTTGGCAGAATCTGTCATCTTCCCGTCTGTAGTCTTATCTTTTTTGTGGCCGTTGGTTTTACGTCAAGGGCACATTTCAAGCTTTATTCTGTTTCTGTGCTTTCTTGCAGTTGAAACCCTCAGAGTTCAGTAGCAAGAATTATAAAACAAGGAAGTAAACAAGCAAATAAAAGAGGTGCCTGTTGCCAAATCATACTTCTCTTCAAGGTTTGTGGCTCTTTATTTTGTCCTTGTGGATTCTCAGCGCATATTCTTTGTCTTAGTGGGACTACTTTTTTCCTTTTGCCCAATTGTCTGGAGGTTTATTTTATTTTTCAGATTAAAATCATGCTGCAAAGAAGTCGTAACAAATGCACAATTTACTGTTCAGTTTGTAACCCTTAAGCATGATGGAAGAGATCAAGGAACAGGGAGATATTGGCATTGCTCCCTTGGCTTTCTTTACACCTCGCCAGTGTGGCACTATTATCTCAGGCTGGCCTGGGTTCTTCCAACATTTTGCTTCTACTACATGCTTCCCATTCACAAGGCTTTTCAATTCGATTCCTTTCCTCATTTGTTTTCACTACAGTTGAACCCAAAACAATCATCACAATCTCCATGGAAACAGATTTAGTGGCTCCTATGGAAACAGACATGAAGGAAGAACCCCTGCAGAGTCGCAGCTTTTAGAATAACTCCCACCCACAGTGTAGACAACAACTCTGAATGAATTGATGAACTGCTGTGGTGCCAGATACTACTAATAAGCAATATAAGATGACCTGTTTATTTAAGGGCATTACAGTCCGACAACAGTTGCGGATGGATATCCTGGCTGTACATTTTGCATGGCTGTATCTGAAAAGGGCCATTTCACATAAGTGCTAGAAATATTGGTTTAGTGTCATTATTCTTACATTATACCACCTTATACTGCTTCCTGGATTTCGACTTTGGAGGGATGCTCTGGGCATTCTGTATTCAGAGCATCCTTTCATCATTATCCATGCCATGTCTTGGTCTTAAAAGGCAGAGAAGGCAATTCAGACAGACTCCTGCATTTGCAAATCTATATTCCTTTTCAGTATATGGTTATAAGTGAAATGGTGCAATTAATCAGCACTGAATAGTATATAGTGTAAATTAACTAATGAATAGTACATTGATAAGACTGTTCACATTAAATGAAAATAAATATTCTTATTTAATTTTGGAACTCTTTCAGTCTAACAATGTTCATTACACACCTTTTGGATTATAATTTTAACATTTTTAGAGGGCAAGGAATGAAATTGCCATGATGATGACATAATTATGTACCATGTTTTTCGAACTATAAGACGCTTCGGATTATAAGACGCACCTAGTTTTTGGGGAGGAAAACAAGAAAAAAAATCTGCCTCTGCCTCCTGGCAATTTGCCTCCTTGCAGCAAACAGCAAACAGCCAGGTCAGCTTCAGCACAGCCTGATTTAGACAAAAAACATATGAAGAATGGTTGTAGGAACTGGGTATAGCCAGTCTAGAGAGAAAAAAGGACTAGGGTGACATGACAGCAGTATTCCAGTATTTGAGGGACTGCCACAAAGAAGAGGGGGACAACTTATTTTCCAAATCACCAGAAGTTAAGACAAGAAACAATGGATAGAAACTAATCAAGGAGAGAAGCAACCTGGAATTGAGGAGAAACTTCCTAACAGCGAGGACAATTAACCAATGGAACAGCTTGCTTGTGGGTGCTTCATCACTGGAGGTTTTTAAGGAAAGACTGGGCAGCTAATCTATCTGAAATGGTATAGGGCCGTGGTGGCGAACCTATGGCACGCGTGCCAGAGGTGGCACGCGGAGCCATAGGAGCCGGCACGCGAGGGTTGCCCACCGGCAAACCGGAAGTGCGAAAAACGCACTTCCGGTTTGCCGGTGTGCTGTTTTTTCACTCCGGAGGGTTCAGGGAAGCTCCCTGAAGCTCCGGAATGCAAAAAACTACAAAACGGACAAACCGGAAGTGCACTTTTCCGCACTTCCGGTTTGTCCGTTTTGTAGTTTTTTGCATTCCGGAGCTTCAGGGAGCTTCCCTGAACCCTCCGGAGTGCAAAAAACAGCATATCGGCAAACCGGATTTGCCGGTTTTGTCGTCCCAGGCTCCGGTAAGCCTTTGCGCGGGGGTGGGGGGGTGGGCATGCGCAGGGGGCAGCATGGGGGGGTGTTGTGCGCATGCATGGGGGGGAGAAAATGGGTGTGGGCATGCGAGCGTGCGCAAGCCCCCTCCCCTTTTTTTAGCACGCGAGCTGAAAAAGGTTCGCCACCACTGGTATAGGGTCTCCTGCCTGAGCAGAGGGCTGGACTAGAAGACTCCCAAGGTCCCTTCCAGCTCTGTTCTGATTGATCTTGTTGAGTAGGTTTGCTCTTGGTTGTTGGTTATTTTGTACTGTATAATTTTTTTTATTTGATGTTAGTCACCTAGTCACTATATAACCATATCAATCAAACTAATACATTAACTACATTAAAACATCTGAATATATTTAACCTACGGAAAATGTATTTGAGATGACATATATAGCCGTGTACAAATAACGGAATGACTGTCACTTAGAAGAGTGAATGGATTAGGCTTCTGTGATCTTGGAGGATAGAACTAGAACCATTGGGTTGAAAAGTAGCAGGGAGGTCACTTCAAGAGGAATTTCTGATAGTAAGAGCTGTCATCCAGTGGAAGAAGTTGCTATGTTTCCCTTCACTGGAGGTCTTCAAAAAGAAGTTGGATAGCATCTGTCGAAGGCACTTTAACAAATCCTGCACTGAGCAGGATGTTGCACTAGATTTTTTTTAAAATTATATTATTTTTAACTAAACAATCTTTAATCTTAAAGGAAAAAGATTTAGATGTTTTTTTTAAGTTATAACATTATTTTTAACTAAACAATATTTAATCTTAAAGGAAAAAGGAAAAAAATAGAAACTAAAAATACAAAGAGAGACAGTTTAATGTAGTGGTTAAGGCATCAGACTAGAAAACAGGAGAACATGGGTTTTAGTTTTGCCTTAGGTATGAAGCCAACTGGGTGAATGTTGGACTCTTGCAGTCTTAGGAAAGAGACAATAGCAAACGACTTCCAAAAAACTTTGTCAAGAAAACTTCAGGGATGAGTCCAGGCAATCACCAGGAGTCATAAGCAGTCTCAAGAGCACCCTCCCTCAAAACCTATTAAGAAAAAAAAGGGGGGGGGAATCTACTAGTTACCAACTTACAATAAATTCACTACTATAGTAAAGTAGGACATTGCACTAGATGACCTTTGAGATCACTTCCAACTCTACTATTTTTTGTTGCAAGAAGAAATAGAAGTCTTAATGGAGGAGTGCATGCCGTATATGATTTAACAGGCATTACTGAAATCTAGTGAAGCAAAATTTCTGAAACTGCTGAAGGGCACAACTTATTGCAAAAGAATAGATCAGACAAAAGGAAGGAAAAAAATGGTATCAGATGTAGAAGTCAAGAAAATGGAGGACAGAAATCCAGCCCAGAGCATATGGCTAGGAATAAGTGAAGAGGAAACAGCAATGAAATTAAGGGTGGGTGGGGGGTGGGATGGAGGAGAGACTGCCAAGATTCACAACCAGGTTACAAAATTTCTAGGAATGTGAAACGGTAATAATGGAATACAAAGCAGATAGTATATGTAGATTTTAGCAAAGCCTCTTACAAAATCCCAGTAGAGGAAATTGCAAAATATGGATTGGGCTATGCACTAAATGCAAGTTGTATTCAGACAGCTCAAAGTGCCACACAAATACAAAATTAGTTCATAAGAAATTTCTCTAGTGCATTATTGTGTGTTGGCTTACTAACACAGAGCCTGAATCCAAACAATTGAGCTGAAGGCAATGGATCTGAAAAGCTTTTCAGCACGGCTACAGTTTATGCACATGTAATATTTACACAGAAACTTTGATAACATTCAGAAATCTAGCTTTAGGGTTGAATAAATGGAGACAGATTAATACTCAAAAGTTATTATCCGCAAATCCTTTTAATCCTTAAGAATTCATATAGTGATTCCAATTTTAAGTTGCCTTTGAAAACATCATGACCACAGAAATAGGTCTATATGAAAGATGCAGTATTGAAGCGTTACATGAATCATAATCTTTTTCTCTTAAGAAACTATCAAGAGTTGAACAAAGGACTGTTTAGGCTGGTTCATTGAACTAATATTCCCATTTTTTAAAAAATTGCTTGCTCTGGGCAAATTACTCATTTGTGTAGCTGTGTGTCTTCATTAACTTATTAGAATTATTTTTTCTAATGACAGACTAGGACACACAGCTATATAATGGGAGGTGTTCTATTGGCCAGGAAGGAAAAGTATTTAACAATGTCTTGTCTCTAGAGCAGGGATGTCAAACTCACGTCGTCACGGCAGTGTCACGTGACGTATCGGGACTTTTTTCCCCTTCACTAAACTGGGCGTGGGCATGGCCAGTGCGTGACGCATCCGACCCATGGGCCAGGGGTTTGACAGCCCTGCTGTAGAGTAGGGGTCTCCAACCTTGGCAACTTTAAGACTTGCGGACTTCAAATCCCAGAATTCCTCAGCCAGCTTTGCTGGCTGAGGAATTCTGGGAGTTGAAGTCCGCAAGTCTTAAAGTTGCCGCAAGTTGAAGTCCGCAAGTCTTAAAGTTGCCAAGGTTGGAGACCCCTGCTCTAGAGCCTGAAGAAGAAACTGGTAAACTGAAAAAATATAGATGTAGCAGCTCTAGTCATAGAACTGAATGAGCTGAACTGAAGAAACTGAATCCAGCAGGTGAATACATTTTCTTCTATACTCTGAATTTCCCTCTGAATGGTTGGGTGCTACATTCAGTCTCTTTGCTTCTATCCCTGAGAGTAACATAGAAAAACGACCATTTGTTCTCAAACTATTTTCTGATATTGTATTTAGATGATGGAAGTTCAACCGACAGTTTAACTGGATTCAGTCCTCATATGTCTTGTCTGTAGTACGTTGTAGGATTCCAAGCATTGTAGTTCGTAAATCCTTATTTAAGACTTAGGATGTTATTTGCACCCATCACCTATTATGATTTAATTCAATAAATGTTGATCAAACAATGACTTAAGAACCAGTTTGATGCAGTAATTAAAATCATCAAACTGGAAACTAGGAAACTAGGAAACCCACGTGACACCTATACTCCCCCAGCTGCATTGGTTGCCCATCGGTCTCCGGGTCCAATTCAAGGTGTTGATCATCATCTTTAAAGCCCTTCATGGCTTAGGACCAGGCTATCTTCGGGACCGCATTCTGCCTCACACTTCCCTCCAACCGGTTAGGGCCCACAGAGTTGGCCTCCTCCAGGTCCCGTCGGCCAAGCAATGCCGGCTGGCGGGCCCTAGGGGGAGAGCCTTCTCTGTGGCCAGCCCCGCGCTCTGGAACCAACTTCCCCCAGAGACCCGAACTATCCCCACTCTGCTGGCCTTCCGAAAAGCCGTTAAGACATGGCTTTTCCTGCAGGCTGGGGGTAGAGCTTAATCCACTCGAGCTCACCCCCAAGTATGTATGGTTGTTGAATGGTTGTCGATGTTTTTTATATTGTGTTTTTAAATTTTGTATTTGCTTTTAACTAATATTTAATATTTGGTTTATTCTTGTATTTTTCTCCGTTGTACGCCGCCCTGAGTCCTTCGGGAGTTGGGCGGCATATAAGAATAGCAAAATAAATAAATAAATAAATAAACTTGAGTTGTAGTCCTGACTTAGGCACAAAGCCAACTGGGTGACTTTGAGTCAGTCACTTTCTTTCAGCTCGGAAGCAATGGAAACCCACTTCTGAAAATGTTGCCAAGAGAAGTCCATAGATTTGTGCATGTAGTCACCAGGAATGAAGGTTGAATCAAAGCCACTCTCCACTCCCCTACAAAATAGCCTGATGTGGAAACCCAGTCATTCTATTCTTTAATAACCACAGAGGCAAGTCTCTGGCAGGACTAAAGTAGTTTTCACCAAAAATTGAATATCCACTTATGATCAGTCAGCATCCAGAAACTGGTTAAGGGGATGAAAAAGATCTGTGGCTATTTGGGAAACATGAACATTCAGATATAATAAAATGTGATAGGCTTCTATGATGTGTAATTCTGTTTTCCCTACCCTGGTGCTCTCTGCATGTTTTCAATTACCGTATTTTTCGGAGTATAAGACGCACCTTTTTCCTCCCTAAAAGTGGCTGAAAATTTGGGTGCGTCTTATACTTCGAATGTAGCTTTTTTCCCCAGCCCTAACTAGGTGCTAACAGATCTTCCCAGCTCTTACCTTGCAGGCCTTTTCATTGTTACTCTCTCCAAATAATGTTTTTCTAGCCCTAAGTCTTTGCAGGGTTTTTTTTTCATTGCTCTACTTGCTCTGAATAAGTTTTTTTCTAGCCCTAACCAGGTGCTAACGATCTTCCCAGCTCTTACTGGCTTGCATGCTCTTTCATTGTTACTCTCTCAGAAGAAGGTTTTTTTCAGCCCTAACCAGAGGATAAAATAATGTGCTGAAGCTGACCAGACTAAGGACGCTAGCCAGATGAATACCTGGTAGGCAGATTGTTTTCTCCTATTTTCCTCCCCCAAAACTAAGGTGTGTCTTATACTCCGGTGCGTCTTATACTCCGAAAAATACGGGTATGTGTCCCATAATTCCCAATCTACAGATTCTAATCCTACATATCCAAAGATAAACAAGCTTGGAAAGGTTAATTAAAGGAATAGATCAGTTCTCTACAGGACAAGTTGAGAAGAACTGGTCTTGTTTATATGAACATACTTTAGCTAATACTATATCTTCACTGAGCAACACAGCCAATCTAGACATAGTAATGTCTTCAATAGTAGAAGATCCTGAAGGATGCCTCTAGCTAGTAGGTATGTTGCTTATTGAAAATTCTTCCAAGTGGAGAATTGATTTTTACAAACACCGTAATAGCCCAAGACTGGAATTAGGAGAGAACAGTGAACAGCATGCCACATGCTTTCCTTTAATTGAAAAACAAAAGGTTTGGTGGGTTGTGATGTAGCTTCAAAGGAAGCCTTTCACACCTTCCTTGCACTAAGATCTGTTAAAATATTCATTTGCCTTTGAAAACAGTCTAATTACTGAACAAGATTAGGGGTGTATATAATTTCTATCTAATTGAATGTATTATGAAAAATATCTCTTTTAGGAAAGTAGCATAAACACTAAAAATAAAACTTTTATGGTACCTATAAAATACATGATAAAAGTGTACATTTGCAGCTTAAACTATACAACCTGTTGTGCGCTGGATTAGAGTATATGGAATGCATGCACCCAAGAGGATGCTCGAATCAAAGTGCACGAGTTATGACCTGCAGGCCATACAACAACCTCCAAGGGATTTTGTGCAGCCTCTGAAGGTTTTCCAGATGTTGTCTCCCATTTCTTCCCCATCGTCCTCATGGTCTCATGACGGCTTATGTCATAATCAATCAAAAGAAGAAAGCAAGCATAAATTCATGTAATCAAGGAATCCTCCCTAGTCCAGCACAAGCCTTTCCCACATATATTCCAACCAGGAGGCAATAAATCAGTTCAAATAAATATGAATAGGAGCTTTATGGTCTCCAAAATCTTTAAATAGTTGCCTGTGTAAGAAACTACAGTAACTATTTAAGCTGAATGATGTGTAAGGTAGCCCTTTCCAAATCTATTTGTTAAAGCAAGACTGAACTCAATCCAAAATGACTTATTATGGTCCTTTTGGCCAAGAAAAGCAGTAACAGGGCACTTGACTGGTTTCAGAGAACTAAGCCAGAGGGAGTGGTATAAATATCTGGAATGGGAGATCTCAAAACCTAAGAAATCTTTTTTGACAGTACTGTTGGAGTACTTAAGGTACAGTAGCACCCAGATCATGTGCTTTAAATGGGGGGGGAGAGGCTTTCTTTGTAGAAGCAAGCTAACAAGACATAAGACATGGAACTTTGCAGGATCCAATCTGGATTGATCACTGGAACTAGCGGTTTAGCCTTCCGAGCTTTCAGACTCGTGCTGGAGCCCATCCACAGGGAACTTACCGTATTTTTCGGAGTATAAGACGCACCTTTTTCCTCCCTAAAAGAGGCTGAAAATTTGGGTGTATCTTATACTCCGAATGTAGCTTTTCAGAAGCTTTTTTCCCCAGCACCTTGCAGGCTTGTTTTCATTCCTACTCCCTCTGAAAAAGGTCTTTTCAGCCCTAACGAGGTGCTAACGATCTTACAGGCTTGCAGCATTTTATAATTCCTACTCCCTCCGAAGTAGTTTTTCCTGCCCTAAGTCTTTGCAGGCTTGTTTTCATTCCTACTCCTCTGAAAAAGGTTTTTTCAGCCCTAACCAGGGGATAAAATAATGTGCTGAAACTGAACAGACTAAGGACGCTAGCCAGATGAATACCTGGTAGGTAGATTTTTTCCCCTATATTCCTCCCCCAAAAGTAAGGTGCATTTTATACTCCGGTGCGTCTTATACTCTGAAAAATACAGTATCTCACACCAGAATGTGTGCACTGGACTGTTCTATGTGTAGCATTTAAATGGTGCCTGGTTGTTGCATCTTTTAGTTGTTAATTGGGTTGTTTGCTGTAGCACAAGGAAGCAACAGCCAATGACTTAATAGTCGGCCATCAACACTCCAATTACTACACATAGAACAGCCCATAAATACTATGCATAGAACAGCCCAGTGCACACATTCTGGAGAGAGAGAAATTCCCTAAGGGTGGGTTCCAGCATGGATCCGAAAGCTCAGAAGACTAAGCATTTGGTCCTGGTGACTGACTCAAATTGGATCCTGCAATATTATACTGGGACATGTATATTTGCCTTCATGTGAAATTTTCTACCAGGAGGAGCAGAGATGCTCCTCCTTTATCCTACTGTTAATCAGAAGGAAACCACAAAAGTCATCCAGGGTCTCTTCCTACTCTGTAATTCATCTCCAAAAATGGATCTGTAACATCCAAGTTTTTACAGAGTGCATACCAAATTGTATATGTACATACCATTCACACTCGATGGGGCACGTACTTTGTACTCAAAGCCCACTCCCTTGTATGGCATCTGCTCCAACTGCTAGCACTAGTGACAGAGTTTAAGACTGGCTTTCTACAGAGAAACAAATTCCTGGCTGCCTCCTACATGAGAATATGAACAACGAATAATTTACAGAGTGGGGCAAACATAACTCAACTCTTTGTGCAAGTGACACATGCATAATAAATGCTTTCTACACACATACACAAAGGGTGCCAGTCAGATATAGGTAATGGTTAAATAATCAACTTGAATCCAAGGAAGAGCAATATTTATTTTGATCAGGGTTTCTTTTGATCAGATGAGGAAAGTTAAAACAGAAAGCCAGTGTTCTGCGTGCTATGGCATAGATTTATGCCAACATTAAATGCCAAAATAAAAATCCAGAAGAAAAGCTACTCAATATCAACAGGCTGAGTGTAAGCATTTATTTTCTGTGTGCAGGGAAAATATGAATGTTTAAGCTGGAAAACGACTGAGCCTATGTTAAGTTACTATGACTGTCCAAAATTTTGGATTCAAAAGCACAAAGGGCATGCTTTTTTCTGCAATTGTGCAACTTTATCTACACTGTCATATGATTCTGGGAAAAGCCAGTTTGGTTAAAAATGTTGCAGACATTTGTGCCCTTCCTGTTCCAAAGCACATTTTTGCCATACATTCTTTATGATTTTTTTCCCCACATATGTGTGTATGAAATAGGATACGTTCTTGGCAACATAATTCATGCTAGACATTTTGAAGTATGGCAGAACTCTCATGGGACAAATTCGATAGCCAAATGCTTTCTTTAGTTAGACAAGCTCAGGAGACAACATGTTTTAAAAATTACACTAGAGTGGTGTCTTTATGTATTTAAAATGAGAACCTGGAAAGTAAAAATAAAAGATGCAATCAAAATTTGTTCTTCGTTTACAACCAATCTATATGGGAAATAGAGAGCATTACATGATTTTTGAAAACTTATTTACTACAAATATTAAAATACTCCTCGTATGATTTTGAGTAGTTATTAAAAGCAACTAATAAGAGTAGTTATTAAAAGCAACTAATAAATTCTGCTTTCAGGGGACTCTTTGGGAGAATCCAGTGAAGTATTTCCCACTAATACATTTTCCATGTTCAAACCCCCTCCCACACCAGGGAGGTGTGCAGACCTCTGGTGACTGGCCAGACAATGTCTGGGACAATCCTCTTTAGCTTGGAAGGAAAATGAGATTTACTCTTCCATATTATTTGTCAGACAATCTCCTGACCTATTCTCTTGCTTTCGAGAGCAAACACAAAGCCCTGAGTGCACTATTTTCACTCTCATTAATTAAAAGCCACCTCAGAAGTCTGCAATTTGACTCAGTCCACTAAATAATGCATTCCCCATATCGTTTTTATGCCAGGGGTTTCCATATGCACATGGTACTCTTCAGGAAGAAAAACAGGGAGGTAACAATGAGCAGGAAAATAGTTTAAAGGAGAACCGTTTGCACTTTTTCAGCTCTTCGGTTGCCTTTTAAAAGTGCCTGATTTAAGATTTAAACATTTGGCAACACAAAACTCAGTTGAAATTAGTTCGTCTTCATGCATGCACTTATTGTACGTTCTCTTCATACTCACCCAGGCACAAATTAAGGGTATTCATACTTAAGAGGTTTGAAAATGAAAAGAGGACAATGGACAAATATGTTTAGATGAATCAAATTAACCTTTCAACAGTATATACATGTGGAGTTTAGCAAGGATTCTTTTGCACATTCAGGTACAGAAAAGGAAGCTGTGAACTGAGATCTAAGGCAGATGAGAAATAGAGAAATTGCAACACCTTCAGGTACAGACTCCTTCCTTGGAGAGTGGGGTGCAGAAAAATAGGACATGATTGACTTAATCTGCTGGATAGGGAAGAAATTTAGTAGCTGAATTACCTCCATGCAATTTTAATAGGACAGTGGGAGAGAATGGTTATCATGTGCAGATGCAGTGCTGATCTTGCTGAGATTTCTTTTTCCAAATCAGGGAATGACAAGGGCATTGCATGAAAATATGTGGCTGGCACACTGTCCATATCTTTGGGTGCCTTTGGCCACCAGGTTTCCATCAACTCTGCTAAGGCAACATGCAACTGGAATAAGCATCAAGACGACTTGGTGATTCAGACTTTATTGGCAAAAGGGAAGCTAAACAAATCTTGTCTGAGGCACAGGGTTGTTACTTGTAAATGACAAAAATGTCCCAGTTTCCATTAACTCCATACTCAGAAATATTCAGAACAATTATTTACAAAATAAGACAAACTTTTAAAATTTACAAATAATTAAAAGGCATTGATAAAAATGAAAACAAAAACAGAGAAAACAACCCCCAAAGTAGAAGTTAAAAAAGGAAGGGGTTCCCAATGAAAATACTAAAAACCACCCCCAAAAGGAAGTATTTACACCACAAGTTAGCAATCGTTGTAAATTCCATTCCTTGCCCACCCCGATTTACAAACTCATGCAGCAAAGAGAAGGAGGCTGCCCTAGAAAACCTATCCAGGCTGGGTTGTTATTGGTTAGTTGCTAGTGTCTGCTTTGTGTGCTGTACTTCATGTGAAAACAGGCCCAGCCTCTATCCAATACTGTACGTGGATAACAACATTAAGAGCTAGGTGGACAATATCTTTGTTTTCCTGGAACAGTAGGCGCTTGGTGAAGATGGCGCAGCCTAGGTGTCAAAAGCCATTAGATTCCTAGTAGCAATTGGAACACACCTTCAACTGGGCGTAGATAAAGAACAAGGCCATACGCGTGAGATTTGCATGGAACTTGCTGACCTCCCAAATAATTTTCCTCAGCTACCTACAGTAGTTATAGGAGATCACTGTTCACTGGTATTAAACCTAATGAGGTTGACCTGTGTGAGCCTGTAGCCCTCAAGACTTGAATACCAATATACTGAGTCTCATGTGATCAGAGAATATAGGATCATGTACTTGAAGTTCTTCTCTGATGCAGTTCCCTCGCTTTTGGCCCACTATTCTTCATTAGCTGCCTATTATTCAGGTTTTGCTGTCTAGTACTCAATAAAAAGCCATCCAAGAATATCTCAAGCTATTAATGTTTTAAGTTAAATACAGAAAACATCACATCATTTTGCACTTGAATGCAATTAAGGTAAAATAGGAACTGACTCTATAAGAATGTAAGCAACATAATGCTGGTGGTTTCCCTTTCCCTAGGGAGCGTTACATGCTTACTAGCAACAGTTTTAGCAAGCCACGATTGATGCAAATTCCACTGGGATGATGCTTGCAACCCAACGTCTGATGGAAATATGTTAGCTTGCAATGTTTGCAGTTTAATCCCTTGCCCCTTCTTTGACCCCCCTCCCCTCCCCCAAATGATGCCCATGAGCCTCACTACTGTTTAACTGGCAATGACTTGCGGCATCCTTTGCAAATAGCACTGACTTTTATCCAGAGATAGCTAAAGGCTTTTATTTGGATTTCCCTCAATACCCTTTCTAATCTTTTCAAAGAATCTCCCACTTTGATATTAGGAGTTGGTTGCCTTTCCTGAGAAAAAATGTGAGTTTATGCACTGATATGCAAGTTTGCAGGTAGCTGTTCTACACCTTAAAATCCATAATTAAATAGGTATATTTATTTTAGTTATCTTCTACCTGGTTCATCAACCCTAATGTAAATTTAGAGTATGCCATTATTTAAAGAAACTCTTTCAGTGTTGTAAGGGATTCCTCGGCTGTAGTATTGTCCAAAACATGACCTGTTCAATTAGAAAGCATGATTGAAGAGTTACTTTTAAATACCAAATAAATGTCAGGATTAATATCTGTTTAAAGACAAATAATGGCTGGGTGGGTGGGGGTGGGTGGGGATGAAACAAATTTGATAGCTTCTTTTTTCCTTCTACTTCTTTTCAAAGAGTCTGACCAAGCCATAGGCAGACTCCTGGAATAATAAAGGTATCAGCTAGAAAAAGATTAACCAAGTTAATCTCACTTTTCTGCTTGAATTCAAGATTCATGCTACCTGGTGTAAATTTGTCAAATTCCCTAACTTATTTTGTTTTCATCTTTCATCTTCAGCTATAATATAGTAAATTTGCTCACAAGTAAATTCCATGACATCCGCTTATTTCTGAGAAAATGTACACAGCTGAAGCTGCAGTTTATGCTTTCTAAAGCACTTTCCTAATCAGGAACAGCAACCTGGACCTTTGAGTCCAAATAGAAAGGTAAGCTGCAGAAAGAATAGGTAGCCATCATTCAGTGGGCAAAAGCGAAGCAAGAAAACTCTTTTAGATATCCCTAATGGAGTCGCAGAGGAACAACCCCTTCCTAAATTGCTTTGTGAATTTTGAGTCTTCCTCTCTTTAAGTTAATATTTGGTGGGGGCAAAGAATTACAAAACAGATTACTGTAGAACAGGGGTCCCCAAACTTGGCAACTTTAAGACTTGTGGACTTCAACTCCCAGAATTCTCCAGCCAGAGAATTCTGGGAGTTGAAGTCCACAAGTCTTAAAGTTGCCAAGTTTGAAGACCTCTGCTGTAGAACATTCAGGAGAACCAAAGCAACTGACGTTATCTGATAACCTAACTCACATAGAATTCCAAGTCTCAAAAATGACTTGGAAAATACACCACCATTCTACTTTAGCTATTAGGGGACTACTTCCCAGAGAGAAATGCAAAATGGGGCAAACAGCTGATGAAGCCATCTCCATCATTCTCTGTATTTGGACTTGGTCTGGTATTCCTATTAAGGTTACAGCTGAAATAGATGTTCAGTGCAATAGACTTCTAGCCTTTGGGGGAGTGAAGACATGCTTGAAAGATGTGGATAATGGAATGGGTGATCCTGGAAACTTTGAGGTGACAGAAGATTGGCTCGGCAGAGTTCTCCAAGGCCTAAGAAAGAGGCCCTACTTTCCAATACATAACCCTCCCCTTGGGGTTCTACTTGAGAATAAATTAGGTAAAATAAATAAATACGTTCAGCATCATTTATACCTTGCAAAATCCAGGTTAAATTGCAAAAGAATTTAGAGTGGGTTTTTATGACTGCAAACATTCACCAGACATGCCCCCACTCAAAGCAACCCATTGATAACGTGATGATAGAAGCATTTAATTCCTCCAGTTCTAATTATTTTGACAGTGAACTGGACTAAAAACTCCTGAATTTTGTCATGCAAATGACAAAAGTATTTGTTCACAGCAGTGAAAAATCAAAATTAAAAACATGAAGTGCAAGATATAAATGAAGCAATTATTGAAAATCATTCAAAATCTGCACAACGTCTAGAAGAAGAGCCTTAGAAAGTGTTTGCAAGGATTTTGAAAGGCAACTTAGTTTTAGATTCCCCAAAGCTGTATCTCAATTAGTAATGTGAAAAGTCAGGAAAAAATGTCCCCCCCTCCCTTCTCTGTAGGCCAACCAATCATGGTTTGACTACATCTTTATTCAAGAGCAGTTTTGTAAGAAATTAGCAAATGTGTCCTTTTTCATGTGAAAGCAATTGGGGATTACAGCACATTTAGAAAACTGTTTCAAATCAGAAGTTCCATTATTTGCAATAGCTGTCAAGTCGAGAGAGAGTTTTATTCTAAATTTGCCATTGACCTACAGCTTTCCATGTGCAGGATATTTGGAATACTAGAGAGAAATTACGCAAAAGTAATCAGGATTCTGTCTACCCTACTGTAGGCTAACTCTCTGAAAGTGGAACATAGTAAGACCAATTTTGGGTGAGTGGGTGGGTAGCCAGCAGAAGGGTTTGAAAATGAGCTGGTTGGACTGGTTGATGAAATTCCCCCCATGTGTCCTGATGGGAGAGGCACTTAGGGAGCAGCTTAAGTTGCTTACTTATTTAAAATGTATTTATTTAAAAGAATTGTGTGGCTTCCCACCTTCAGCTACAACAGCTCGTGTTGCCAACCCATCCATTCTAACGCCCTGACCTCCTCCAGTCAAACTATTTGGAGCAGAACTATTAATAAAAGGGGCTAGAGAGAATCCATAAGGTATGCTGTGCAGTCTTTATCCTGCCCAGATTTCTGACATTCACATGTTCATGATTTCCATCCATTCACATGTTCATGATTTGCAGCCTTCCTTTCCTGCTTCCCACAAGCAAAGTCAGTGGGGAAGCTGGCGGGAAGTTGGAAGCTGTGATCACATGAGATCCTTGCTTAACAATGGTAACTAGGGACTGCCAGAACTGCTGTTGCTAAGCAGCACTGTCATGTGAGGTTGTGCTTTATAGCACACTGCTTAGCAATAGAGATTCCAATCCCGATTACAGTTGTTAATCAAGAACTACCTGTACTGAGGTCACGGAGTGATTTCCTTTTGTTTTAGGGACCCTAAAGAAGACTTACAAGAGCCTGCATTAACAGGATTGTGCTACAAATTCAGTTGGAGTACTATTTCCCCTTCTGTCTTAACCCTCTGCAGAAAAGGAATGTAAGGATCTACTAGGCAGTAGGTTGTTTAGTGAACAGAGTGTTAGGTGGGACGACTGTGAGATGTCCTGTCCTAAGGTGAACAGCTGCACATATTTTTCCCAAGAATCTGGAATGTTTTATCAGGCCTGTGCTTATTCAGCTCTGCATTTTGTCATTTCACACCCACACCTTAAAACACCCTAAAACACAGAAGTCTGTGGATCACAAAGATACTGGCATTTTTATAAGAAAAAGATTGAAATAATTTCTCTTAAGAACTATAGCACCATCATCTGCATTAGGGAAATAAGGCAGTGTGGAGACACGAAGGTTTCAGCATTTCATGGTTTTAAATTTCCTAGATTTACCCATACTCTGGCGATTCATGCACAGAAATGGTGGCCAATACTTGTTCTAAACTAGAAAGAAGATACCCACTACCTAAAGATGAAAATCCAGCTCCGTTTTCAGTTGTCACAGGAAGTCTGATGAATAGGGCCAGGAAAGCAAGATGTGCCATGTTTTCTCTGGTGCTGGTGGTTACTGCAGATTGCTAAAAGTGGACAATAAAATGTACTGACCCTTCCCCCCCCCACACACACACTCTTTTTTTAACTGAGACCTGGTGTGATTGCTGGTGCCACTACAATAGATTAAAATTGGCCAGTATCTAGCAGGATGGATATGAGGCTTAATAGTGTTGTAGTCTGATCATGCCTGAGGAAAGCTATCCATCCTGATATAATGACAAAACAGAATTGATCTGTGTTCAGCTTGCTTATTCAACCTTGTATTATAGCAGAATTCCTAAGCAAAGCCTCTCCTCAGTCCGCTCTCTTTCTCTCTCTCTGTATAAGCATCTGATTCTTGAAAGCAGCACCTCTTAATCTCTGGTGCCTTCTTTCCTACAGACTAAGCAGGCAGGGCAGTCAGCACAATACACCAGGTCACAATATTCCCCAATGCCTTTTCCCATAATGCCGTTCCCAAAGGCATCTCCTTGAATTGGGAAATAGAACTCACTCGCAGGCACATAAACATCCAACGTCATGAACCACAGCACAGCATTCAGCTCTCACTACTAAAATTCCTGTTGTGAGTGGGCAGGTAGGAACAGAAAGGTTTCCAGGGACAAGAGCCCATAACCCAGAGAGGCTTTCATTCTGTTCCTGGCTATGCCATGTAGGTTCTGTATTGCAGATCTCCTCAATGAGCTACAAGAAGATAGAAGATATTGCTCCAACCATGAAAGAGCAATATTCTTTAGCTGTGGCTGGCTCAGGAACAGCCAGTCCTAGAACTGCCGAAGAGATTGGTAGCTTCAGGGCAGATTGTTCTTCCATCATCAGTTGTAGTCCTCTCACTCACTTGAGGGCCCTATTTTCTCCTCCACCCGGCTGCCATCAGAGGGATGTAATTTGCACTTAGAAGGGGAATGTCGGCCAGTTGAACGCGATGACCGAGAAAAACAGGAAGTCAACGACTGAGAGCTGCAATCACAAGCAATATCCTATAAAGGAGAGGGGAAACAATGAGTGAAAAAGAACAGGTTCAAATGAAGATTTGAGACGGTGGTTAAGAGCAGGAAACTTCATGTTACCAGTAGCAGTAAATTCCTTTATGCAGGAGTCTGTGCATAAAGGCCTGTTGTACGCAACTACCGTATTTTTCAGACTATAAGACGCACCAGACTATAAGATGCACCTAAATTTACAGGAGAAAAACAAGAAAAAATAGTTTTTGGCTCCGCACGTCGCGTTTTTGACCTCCCAGGCCCCCAGAAGCACTCTGCAGTGCTCCACATGGCCCGTTTTTGCCAAAAACGGGCCCATTTTTGCCAAAACAATGCCCGTTTTTGGCCTGCAAAGTGCATTCTGGGGGCCGGAGAGGGTGAAAACGCCTCACGTGGAGGGCTTGGGAGCCCAAAAACGGCCCATGCGGAGCACTGCAGAGTGCTTCTGGGGGCCGGGGGGGGGGGGCAAAATGCAACTTGCAGAGGGTTCAGGAGGCCAAAAATGCCCGTATTCAGTCTATAAGACGCACCTAAATTTTCACCCACTTATACTCTGAAAAATATGGTACTTATAGCCATTACTTTCCCTTTTCTTGGCAAAAGAAAGAGATAGAACTGTTCAGTGAAAAAAGTTGTCAGCTATAACTATTCATTTTTCATGAAATAATTTATGAAGGAAGATATTCACTCAAAGAGTGACAAGCTAAGGTATGTGAAGTTTATTTATATATACTATATATATATATTCTTTACATTTTACTGATAAAGAAATAAAGGGAGACTAGTATAGATCTATTTTAAGCTATTTAGCTCTCATCAGCTAGCCATACCCTTCTGGGATTTGAACTTTGGCTGCTTACCTGTTAGGCAGTTGCTTTAACCTCTAAGCCACAAGTTCTCCACCCTATCAGCTGAACCAGGGGAGAGATTAAATGTTTTTTCCTTTTGCCAGATCAACTGGTATACCCAAATATGGGAGGGAGCATACTGCATAAGAATCCCAGAAGGGCATGGCTAGCTGATGAGAGCTAAATAGCTTGAAATAGATCTATATTAGTCTCCCTTTATTTCTTTATCAGTAAAATGTAAAGTTTAAATAGTTTGTCGTGTAAGCAACTGCCTGCATGGCCCCTTCATCAGATTTTTTTAAACTACTGTGCAGTCCATAACAAACTACTATGAAAGTCATTCACATTTTTCTGTTTTGGCCTTCACATTTTTAGTAGATGGAAAATATCCTATGCTATACTTTAATTCGTTGGGGAGGGGGCTAGAAATTCATTTGCTTCTGCTATTAAGGGATATATCTCATATCTTGTAATAAATATTACCTCACTGGCAATAGTAGCAGAAACAGCATCAGTCTCCTTTAAGGCTCTGTCCTTGCCACCTTGGCTTAGACTGGACAGCTTTGGTTCCTCATTGCAGCTCTGCTTTGTAGGTTTTTTGGAGGTGTTTTCCAAAAGCTGCAGCATTGCTGAGGAAGGTTCTGGCTTCTTGTTACCATTTTCCCCTCCAACTGGGTCTTTCTTGTCAGGAACCAAAGTGGGACTTTGAGTTCTACCACACACATTCCGGAAAAACTCTTGCACTATACCATATTTAGGTGCTTCTGGCTTGGCTTTACTTTCCTGGCATCCTGGCTTCCATATCGACTCTGTGCTCCCAGAATGCTCCACAACATTGAATAAGCTAGACAAACCATCATTAATGTTGTTTAGAACTGGACTGTCTCTAGTAGTGGTGGACCGAGCCCAGGCTGAGCCATTTTGCTTACTCTGGTGGAGGTTCCACAAGCTTCGATCCTTGGAATTATCCAGCTTAGATGATGATCTTCTTTGGAGTTTGGGAGAACCATATTTGGGAGAGCAACAGGGCCGTTCAATCCTGGAATGGACTTTGTCCAGAGATGTTGAAATCTGCTTGGTGCGCACTGACACAAGGGAGGAGCTTCGTGGAGACCAGCTCTTACTACTGTGGATGCTTCCTCTGGGTATGTCTGTCTGCAAACCAATACTGACCGTCTGTGTAGTCTGGGTACCAACATTGGCCAATCCCAGTGTCTGACTAGAGGTGCTCTTAACTTTTCTTTCAAGGGAACTGGAACGAATAGCCTGACGAACACAATTGGTGATTTCCTTCATGTCATCACTCATGTTGCCAGAAATTTCAAGGCCATGCAGAGATGGTGGGAATTTGGACACTGGAGTTACAGCTTTCTCACTAACAGGGCTACCATCAAGTAATTCCCGATGCTGCTTGGAGAAGTTACACAACCACCGACTATACATGTTTTCTGAGCTGTCTGACTCCTCCTTGGGCTTAGCCATTGTGAATAGGAAACCAGGCTCAACCATGATCTTTTCCTCTCTGTTGTGCACTAGAGGAGCTTCCAACCTGCGAACGACAGGTGGGCTATAGTATATGCGGATCCCAGTCTTGTCTGGAGCTGTATAGCTCCTCTGTATTTGTTTCTGGGTCTGTTCCAATGTAGGTAAGTCATTTGTCTGAATGAATTCACAAGGGGAAACATCCAGCTTCTCTGAGACCAGGCTCTCGGGTGTAGGTTGCTTACTGTTCACACAAGCAAAGTTCTCAGCAGTGATCCCAGCAGGGTCTGGCAACTTCTGTGTAGTTGGAGACCCCTTTCTGTTATGGGTATTTTCTATGGTCACAGTGCTGCTTTTGCCAGGAAGATAAGGAGAGCAGTCAAGCAAACTTTCAAATTCAGACATGGAGGAAACTGACTTTGTCCTAAATAGACAAGAGAAAGCAATGAGTAACAACCCAACTTTTGGACCGAGAATTTTATGGGTCCTACCTAAGTGATATCTACTCCCCCCCCCCCGTCAATTCTGTCAGTTTCCCTGACATTTTCCAATTAATGTTTTAACACGTCTAAGGATGCAGCAAAAATAAGTGTTATTGTGAGACTGGATAGAAAGTAGATGGAATTTGCAGACCTGATTCAATTTCTCATGCCTTATGCCAGAGGTCTGGAGAACTCTGGGAGTTGAAATCCACAAGTCTTAAGGTTGCCAAGTTTGGGGACCCCTGCCTTATGCTATTTTGCCAATGAGAAAACTCAGTGCTTATATTAATAAAACTGTATTTAAAAACAGTGCCATCATCAAAATGACATTTTCAGCATGGGAGTAGAATAAAAGTAGTAGTATGCTCTGGGTTATTGGTCTAAAAAAACTGGTAACATGCCACTTGCTTTTGATCACAAAAATGATGTTCTCAATTTTATGCTAATATACAAATCACCGATGGTATCATAATAAGACCGAGATTCTTATGTGCACAGAAAATAATGAAAATCTACATATTCTGTCTAAAATATGCTTTTGAATATGAAATGTAAATGTCCACTGAAAATAGACTGGTCATCTGTCAACCGTTAATTTTTTTAATTTACCTTTTTAAATTACTTCCTTTGATATCAATTTCAGAAGCTGTCTCTTTGTCAGTGATTTTTTCATTGAGGGTCTGAAAAAACATAAAAGAAGCTTTTATCAACTGTGCTTTTATGATCTTGTGTCAGGTGTAGAGAAACTCAGAGAAAGTAAGAGTTGTATCAGTTCTCTATGTGAATTTAAAATTTAGTTGTTTGCCTTTAAATGGTCAAAAAAGAGTTCTAAGACACAGGATGCTTACATGAGTAACGGAAGTATAAACCAGAAATCCAGAATTGCCAAAATGTTATCTGTTTCTTAGAAAGAACCTTACATTTTGCATGCTTGTTGGATCACACTAAGATCTATCTAGTGCTGGAAATCTAGTCAAAAGACATTAGAAAGTTCACATCTCTGGATGTGATCATTACCTACCCTTTATTTCCAGCCTATGATTACAGCTTATATCCAACTATCTCTCTCTAGAACACTATAAGGCTCCCACTTAAAAGGTTCAGAAAGTGATTGAAAACTGGTTGCTCTCCCAGGTACTTAGCTCGGTTATTGAGTCCCTATATGATTTCTGTTTATTACTCATGTATGTTCTTTTCTTCTGGATGCCTATGACCTGTACTCCTATTTTAATCTTTCCTGCTTTTAAAGGGTACACCATCCAGAATTGGGCAGCCACTAAATCACAATAAGCCCAATACTGGCCCTTCTTATTGATCTTGTATTTGGAATAAAATATGTTTGTTCGGCTTACCTCTTTCCAGCTACCACCATGCTTCTCCATTTCAGAGGCTTTTAAGGCCCATCGGTTGGCACCTTTCTGAAGCTGAATAGTTTACAAAACAAAGTTATCAAATGCTCAGCCAGCTCATAAGCACTTATTTGTCATTCATATTCTTATCTGCCTCAACAGTATCTGCATAGACCTCCTGACTTGGCAAAATCACGACTGCTTTAGGATATACTATATATATACAGTTTTTCCCCAAATGCCATCACTCTGCTAAACAAATAATTCCCTCAACACTGTCAAACTATTCACTAAGTCTGCATTACTATTACTATTAGTCTTCTCATCGTTCCTATCACCCATCTCCTCCCACTTATGACTGTAACTTTGTTGCTTGTATCCTTACGATTTATATTGATTGTTTCCCAGTATGATTTGATTGCTTATTTGTACCCTATGACTATCATTAAGTGTTGTACCTTATGATTCTTGATGAATGTATCTTTTCTTTTTATGTACACTGAGAGCATATGCACCAAAGACAAATTCCTTGGGTGTCCAATCACACTTGGCCAATAAAGAATTCTAATCTAATCTAATCTAATCTAATCTAATCTAATCTAATCTAATCTAATCTAATCTAATCTAATCCAATCCAATCTAATCTACACACATACACACACATCTTAAAGCAGTCTCTCTCTCTCTCCTCACAAGCAGAAGGATGACATGGCATATCAAACAGATTCAGAAAGAGGACGTAAGCCTCTCCCAACTTTGCCCATGGAGCTGCCAACTCCAATCAAGTCAACCGTAGGGTTTTTACTCTACTCATTTGGTAATGTTAAAAAAAAATTTAGGAAGTGACATTCACTCATCTATCTTTGAGGTAGATGGAAGGCCACTCCTGGTTTCACTGTGTATCTATCATATGTACTACTGCCATCTGCTCTAAAAGGGGATTGATGAACTAGGTTAACCATATCGTGAAAAAACAGCCATAATAACTGAAAGTGCACCTGGCAATCTATATAGCCAACGTATGCACAATTTTGGCATTCTTTTGTGTGATCTCACAGGAATTGGATAATGTGATTTACTTTATTTTTAGCACAGAGATGCCTGCTCAGGCTCCTTGCCATTGTTTATTATTATTTTTACAGTATTTTCATCTTGCCTTTTTTCTAATAGGGATCATGTGGTTTGTCTCCTCACAACAATCTTAAGAAGCTGGATAGGAAGACAAAAAGTGGGAATCCAAAAATTATGAATTACTACTCCAATGCTACACAGTTGTTTGAATTCAAGAAGCCATTTTGTACTATGCATATTCTTAAAGACACGTGACTCTCATCCAGTATGCAGTATTAAAATAGCTAGGAGGACAAGATAGATTTCACACACATTCTTGGTTCCTACCTGGTTAATTTTATTCTGCAGTTCTTTCACCTGTTGCTCTGCCTGCTGTTGCTCATCCTTAAAATGGTCCAAAAGTTCCAGCTTTTCCTGGTCCCAGTTCTTCTCATTGATTTGAAGTTGCTTGGTCAGGTCCATAACAGCACTATATGATTCAGCTAGGAGATGCTGATGCTCTTCCCGTTCCCTCTTCAGAGCAGTTTTCCACTCAGAAAGAGCACGTTCTGCTGGACCTTTTCCAGTCTTAGCTTCTAACTGCAAGGACAAAAAATAAAACGAATTAAAACTAAGGCGCTGAAGACCTGGTTCTGCCAGCGGGCCTGGGGAACGCAGAGTGGGATGGAGCCCATTAAATGGCTCATGTCAGTGGTGGGTTGCTCCCGGTTCGGACCGGTTCTTAGAACCAGTAGCGCCAGCAGCGGAAGGCTGCGCCCACCTGCCTGGGATGCTCTGCCCACCCGCCCAGGATGTTTCTGCGCATGTGCAGAAGCGTCGGCACACGCGAACTGGTAGCAAAATCATTTACAAACCACCACTGGCTCGTGTGATGTGTTGTTGCTGGGGTGGGGGGTTATTTTATTATATTATTTTATTAGCAATAGCAATTAGACCTATACAGTATATTGCTTCACAGTGCTTTACAGCCCTCTCTAAGCGGTTTACAGAGTCAGCATATTGCCCCCAACAATCTGGGTCCTCATTTTACCTACATCAGAAGGATGGAAGGCTGAGTCAACCTTGAGCCTGGTGGGATCTGAACTGCTAAATTGCAGGCAGCCGGCAGTCAGTAGAAGTAGCCTGCAGTACTGCACTCTAACCACTGCACCACTGAGGCTCTTAATTTATTATATGATTCTATCTTTTATTAGTTTTATATGATTCTTGCTTTAATTAGTTTTATTGTTTTTTATATGAGGTTTTTATATTCTTGTAAGCCACCTTAAGTTGCCATGTGCGAATAGGCGGCAATATAAATTTCCTAAAATAAAATAAAATAAATAAATACAGTTTTGGAAGAGCAAGACCATTTCAGTCTTCGGGCTTATTTCCCTCTTTAAAGCATTCGTTATTGACCTAGTCCCGTCCAAGCAGTTATTCTAGATTAGAATGATATTGTCTGACATATATGATGTGACAGCAGGCTGGGGAAGGCCTATGAAATCCTGGGATTAAAGTGAGAAGAGCTAAACTAAGCCAGCAATCAAGAGGTAGAATCATTACTCCCCAATGATATTAGTAAATTATTAAGATTGTTAAATTGTGAATTCTGAGCATTGTAATCCCACCATATTGGGATAGTATTAACTACCTACAGTACAGAGAACAGTTTGGGTGGCTGGATGACACTACACTAAAACTGACAAATTCACTTCCTAGAGTAATTCGTTTATTTAGCACCAGGTCACAGCATGATTAGGATTGCTTTGATCATCTTTTCTCTAATTTCTTTCTTCCGGATTCAATTTTATGCTGCAAATTTGCTCTACCACCTTGATTTCATGTCATTTCTAAAGTTTCTGAGCTCCTGGGAATTTATGAATGAAATCTGTCTGTAGCCTCAATCTTCAACAGCAATATCACATTTTGAAGTTCATATATTTTCTGTATATTTTGAAGGAAGTCAAAGCTGGAGCTGTCCTCCATGAAGTCATAAAGTCAGGCAGGAATAAAAACAGATTGATTCCACGATTTCATGGCAAAAATGACTGATTAGGATCTAGGGAGATGGAGCATTTCATGTTCTTCCTCCAAAGCAGAAAAGAAAGGTAGATTAGACAGTCAAAATGAGGTAAGACTCAAGCCTTTCAGAGGTCCCATAATCCACTGGACTGCAAGAATTTTTTTCTTATGTTTAATTTAAAGTGAATGGTAAAAGCAGCCCATTTATGCATGTCCTCTTTTTTCCTTCACAATTCCTGTCTGTTCACTAAAAGAAAAAAAAAGGATATATGTACACGTGTGTATATACACACACACACCAGAAATGCCTTCCTTGCCCTGCCCTGATAGGAATCATGTGACAAGCTTGATTTTCTTGGAAATTAAGGAGAAAAAAAAATACATGCTTCTATCTCAGAATAGTGAGATAACAGACAAGATTCTGATATCACACAAAAACATTATTCCTGTAACAGATGGAAAGGGCGTTGTTACTTACCTGAACGCCCATTCTCATAGGGTGGCGCTAGCCTCCAAGATTGGGATGACCTCATCCATCAGCCAATCAGGACTGAGTCTGACCTCATATAAAAGCTGTCACCGTGCTACAATCCCCCTCTTGAGACGAAGGAGTAGGTCAGACCCATAGTTTATTCCCCACGCACACCTTCAGTAAATTCAACACCCAAAGGGAGGGACTTGGAGGCTAGCGCCACCCTACGAGAATGGGCGTTCAGGTAAGTAACAACGCCCTTTCTCCATAGTGGGTGGCGCTAGCCTCCAAGATTGGGACATACCAAAGCCGTATCGTCCCCTAGGGAGGGTTGTTACCAGAATCGCAGACCCCGTCAGGCGCCACCATGGTCTGCAAGACCCTGCGCCCAAAATCCGCCTCAGCTGAGGCAAAGGAGTCTACTTTATAATGTCTAATAAAGGGTAGTGGAGAAGACCACGTCGCCGCTCGGCACAGTTCCTCCAAGGAGGCATTAGTAGTCCAAGCTGCCGTGGTGGCGGCACTACGCGTCGAGTGCGCCGTCAGATGTGGCGGACGAGGCAAGTCCTGCTGTCGGTAAACGTCCGCGATGACCGCGCGTATCCAGCGACCGACCATCGCCGCTGAAGCCTTGCGACCCATGGACGAGGCGTGGAATCCCACGAACAAGGACTCCGAGCGACGGAATGCAGCCGTGCGGACATTGTAGATTTTGACCGCCCGCCGGACATCGACAGCGTGCCATTTCCGCTCGGTTGGCGTTGTAGGTGGAGAGCAGAAAGAAGGAAGAACCACTTCCTGCGCCCTGTGGAAGTATGTATTGACCTTGGGCAGGAATGTGGGATCAAGGCGAAGCACCACCCGGTCCGGATGAAAAATGCAGAGATCGTCCCGGACAGAGAGGGCTGCCAGCTCGGATATTCTCCGGGCTGAAGTGATCGCTACCAAAAAGGCAACTTTATGCGTAAGGTGCTGCAGCGAAACTGTCCGGAGGGGCTCGTAGGGGGCCTCAGTCAGCGCCAGGAGAACCTTCTGCAGGTCCCAGGTGGGGTACCTGTGCACCACCGGAGGTGAGATATTGACCGCCGCCTTCAAGAAGCGAACGACTAAGGGGTGCGTAGACAAAGGTGCAGAAGAGTGGCAGGAAAGGACCGTTGAGAGCGCCGCCACCTGTCGCCGCAAGGTGCTGGGTGAGAGACCCTTGTTGAGGCCCGCTTGCAGAAATTGGAGGACCTGTATGACCGAAAGGTCGATCGGGTTAAAGCCGGCGCCGACACACCAATCGTGAAATGTCCTCCAGGTGGAGTTGTAGATGCGTATGGTGGAGGCCCGGCGTGAGGAGAGCAGAGTACGGATAATGTTCTCGGGGACCCCGCGAAGAGTTAGGGTGCGCCGCTCAAGCGCCAGGCGGTCAGTTGGAGCCACTGCGAATCCGGGTGCTGAACTGACCCCTGGGAGAGCGACGATGCGGTCTGCGGGATCCTCCAGGACGGGCCGGTCGAGAGTGACTTGAGATCCACGAACCACGCCCGTCGCGGCCAGTGGGGGGCCAATAGGATCAGTTCCGCCTGCTCGTCTAGCATCTTCCTGATGACTCGGGGAATGAATGGAAGGGGCGGAAAAGCGTAAAGCAGACCCCTCGGCCACGGACAATGGAGGGCGTCCGTGTCCATTGCGCCGGGCGTCCGATACCGCGTGATGAAGCGCGGGAGCTTGGCATTCAGCGGGGTCGCAAAGAGGTCGGCCACCGGGTTGCCAAACCAGGCAGTCAACTCCCGAAAAATGTCCGGGTGCAGGGCCCACTCCGCCGTGTCGACGTCGTGTCGGCTGAGCCAATCCGCTGTGCGGTTCGACACCCCCGAGATGTGCTCCGCCCTGAGCGAGAGGAGGTGCCGTTCCGCCCAGAGGCCCAATTCTTTGGCCTCGGAGAGCAGGCGGCGCGAGACAGTCCCACCTTGCCTGTTGACGTGGGCTTTGGTGGTCACGTTGTCCGTCAACAGGAGGACGTGTTGCCCCGTCAGGAGATGCTGGAATTGCCGGAGGCCCAGGGACGCCGCTCGTAGCTCCAGGAGGTTGATGCTGGCCGTCGACTCCGCTGCGGTCCAGGTGCCCTGTGCCACGTGAGACAATGTGTGAGCGCCCCACCCGTAGAGGCTGGCATCCGATGTCACCGTCACCCGGCGAGGCTCGAGGAAGCTGGAACCGTTGCTGATCGCCTGGGACCGCCACCAATGCAGAGACCGCCGTACCGCCATCGGGAGCTGGACTTTGGCCGATGAGTTGGACTTGTTCGCCCGCTGAAACGGCAAAAGAAACCATTGGAGGTCTCTGGAGTGCAGTTGTGCCCAAGGTGTTATATGTATTGCGGATATCATTTTTCCCAACAGGGAGGACAGGAGTTTCAGTGGAACCCGCCCCTGACCAAGAACCTGTTGGGTCAGAGAGGACAGACTGAGTTGTCTTTCCTCCGACAGATACACCCTGCACTCCAGAGAGTCCACAATGGCCCCCAAGTGAGTGATACGAGTGGAGGGAACCAAGTGGCTCTTCTCCAGGTTGAGGGAGAAGCCATGGTATTGCAGAACGTCCATGGTGGTCTGCAGGTCCAGCTCCGCCCGGGCCAGGGAGGACGACTGAATTAAAATGTTGTCGAGATAACACTGTATTCGAATCGGCACCGCCCTCAAGTGTGCTGCAAGGGCGGCCAGAATCTTTGTGAAGACTCTGGGTGCCGAGGAGAGGCCGAATGGCAGGGCCGAATACTGATAGTGTTCGTTGTCATAGGAGAATCGCAGGAACCTTTGGTGGGAAGGCCGAATTGGGACATGCAAGTATGCCTCGGTGAGGTCTAGAGCACATAAAGTCACCCTTACGAATGCCGTCCAATATGGACTGTAAAGTATGCATCTTAAATTTCTTGTACACCAAGAACTTATTAAGGCGCTTGAGGTCCAAGACCGCTCTCCACCCACCCGACGATTTCTCCACGAGGAACAAATTGGAATAGAATCCTTGCCCCCGCTGGTCCTCCGGAACCCGCTGGATGGCCTCAATCTCCAGCAGATGCTGGATGGCCTCAAGCATCTGGGCCTGCTTCTGCGGGTTGGAGGACTGGGAGCACCTCATGAAGGAATCCGGGGGGGTGGAGAGGAGATCTAACGCGAGTCCAAGTGACAGGGTCTCGCGGACCCAAGCGTCCATAGTAATCTCCTCCCACCGCCTAGCGAAAAAACGCAGGCGACCCCCAATGGGAGAAGTTGGTTCCTCTACTTGTAGCGGTGGAAGGGGCGACCACCTGCCTTCCGAAAAGGGCGCTTAGAGGGTTGGCTGTTATTGTTTCTGTCCTGCCCCTGGTTCTGTCGGGGCGGTGCTCGTGAGCGATTTTGGGAGTATGAAGGGGCCCTGTATGGTCGCCTGGAAAAGGCGGGAACAGGGGCCGGGGTCTTGGCCTGAGCCTTCCTGGTCGAATTAGGAAGGACCTTGCGTTTGTCCTTGGTCTCGACTAGGTAAGGGTCGAGTGCCTCACCAAATAGTGATTGTTGCTTTACAGGTGCTCCGGCCAGGCGCCACTTGTGCCTGCAGTCGGCGGGCCAACTCCTCAGCCAGTGCATCCGGCGAGCGACCACGGACGTTCCCATGGCCCTGGCGGCGAACCGTGTGGCCTGGAGCATGGCGTCCGAGGTAAACTGCGATGCCGCAATAAGCTTGTTGATGTCTTGCTTAGCACGGACATCTGACGGGGGCAGGTGGTCCTGCAGGGCCTTCAGCCAGCGAATGGAAGTCCGGCAAAAAAAGGACGCGGTCGCAGAAGCCTTAACTGCCCACGCGGCTGCCTGGTGTGTCTTTTGAAGTGCCTGCTCGGTACGCCTGTCCTCTGGTCGCAGCAGCTCCTCAGAGTCTCCCGGCATTTGCGCGGGGGAGTACAACGCCTTGATGGCCGGGTCCACCGGGGGTATAGGCAGGTGTTGTGCCAGGGCGCTAGATACATTAAAAAAGCGCTTGTCAGCTGCGGATGGTGCGAAGGCGGTCGACGGCGAAGCCCACTGCTTAAGGACAGAGTCCACAAAGAGCTTTGGGGCCGGGACCACCTCTACCTGTGAGGTCGTTTCCTCGAAGAGGGGGTCCTCTGGCTCTTCCCCGGCTGGTACCTGGTCCTTTAGGGAGAACTTGGCCGTGGCCTTGGCCTTGTGGAGGAGCGACTTGAACAATGCGGGATTGAACAAGCCAGTGACCACCAGAGCCTCAGGAGCGAGGTCCTCATCCTCTGACAGTTCCAGGTCCTGGACGTGATCGTTCTGTCCGTGAAGCGACAACGGGGAACCCTGCGGCGCTGCAGTCAGTGGTGGAAGCGGTTCAGCCGGTGCGGGTGGCGTGCATGGCCGAGGAGGCTGGGCGGCCGGCAGTGGGGGTGGCACGGTGTGGGCCACATGCTTCATACCTGCCTCTATGCCTTGAGCGATGGCCGCCTGTATGAGTGCCTGCACCTCTGGGCTGTAGAATTGTGGATGCACGGCTCCCTGGGGCTGGGCGTCCCTGGTGCTGCTGCCGGGTCTGGGGTCTTCCCAGATGTCATCCTCCCCCGGGCACAGGTCCGGATTATCAAGGGAGAGGGTGCCGGAAGAGCGCCTGTCCCTCTGGGCGGAGTTACCAGAGGGCTCATGTTGCGCAGGCGGGGGTGCAACAGCAGGGGGCGGCATGGGACGCTCAGAGTCCTTGGAGGCCCTGTCCCTGACCTTGCTGGCTCGGCTGCCCTTGGAGGATGATTTGGCCTTGTCAGCATCCTGCCTGATGGGGGAGCGGTCCCGTCGTCCCGAGGAAGGGGGCGGTGATGTGGAGGCCCCACCCTCCCTGTCCCTGGCCTGCCTGGGCTTATTCCTGCCCGAGGAGGCCTTATCTGACATGATGTCAAGTCAGGGATTATCGGAGCCTGGGAGGAAGCGGCAGAAAAGGGCGCTTTTACGGCCCAGTGGGGAGCGGCTGTCCCTCGGCGAGGAGGTCGTGCTGCTGGCAAGCCGGAGGTTGAGCTGTGCAGGCTGCTGCCGCCGGCCCCGCAGGTCGCCGCGGTCTGAGCAGGAAGGCTGGAATGCAAGCCGGCGCCGCGGCGATCAAGGGGAGCTCCGCCGAAGCCGCGAAGCAGCTGGAGGCTCGGAGCGTCACAGGGGAATCCCCTGTGACAAAACGGGCGGTCTGCGGCTGCGCCGATGTCTCCCGAAGCCACGCCTCAGCTGGTGACGTCACAGGTGTTCCCTCGTCGAAACTGCGCCTGCGCGAAGGCCGGCGCCAACGGAGACAGCTGAGGGGCGGGTGAACGGCTCCTCCGGGCGGGAAAATTAACCCATGACGTTGCCGGCTCACAATGAGGCGAATGGAGGGAGGGATCGGTTTCCCTTGAGGAGGCCTAATGCGGCACGGGGAGCACAGCCGAAGGTCGTAGAGGCCTGCAGGGGCAGCGATGGGAAGGCCGACGCCCGGCTGTCAGTTCAGGGAGGAGGGGCGGTCGCGCAAGCCGATTTGCCGCCGGGTGGACCGCCAGCACTCGCCCTCCCGGATTGGAGCCTCCCAAGGGGCAGACGGAGGTCTGTGGACCCGATTAGGGAGGCGGGATGAAGGAGAGGCCCCACCGCTCAAGCGCTAGGCTTCTGCGTTGGTGTTAACAATATAGGGCTCTCTCTCATGCGGAAGTGGCCACAGGACCACCCTGGCAGTAGGTCACTCAAGCGCTTGGCTTCTGTGACAGGCGATGGAATCTGGTTGCCAGGCCGCAGTGTGAGTATGGAGGCCAACCACCTAAGGTGGAAGTAGGCCCGGACTAGGCCGAAGCCTGCCCTGAAATTCCCAGTACCCCAATAAGAAGGATAATTGGGCACACACTCACAGTCAAATTCTAGTTGATAGTTGACCAAGAATCAGTAAGCAGACGAGTAGAAGAAGGTGATAAAAATGCGAAGTTGGGGAGAAACAATCCTAGGCCTAGGACTGAGTCGAAAGAGGGGGATTGTAGCACGGTGACAGCTTTTATATGAGGTCAGACTCAGTCCTGATTGGCTGATGGATGAGGTCATCCCAATCTTGGAGGCTAGCGCCACCCACTATGGAGAAATAAAGCTTTTATTAGGGAGTTAGTTTCCAACTCTTAATAAACTGTGACCGAAATCCACAAATAACAGGCCCACTGCCAAATCGGGAAGAAAAGTGATGAGTAACAAATAATTAGAATAGATCCATTCAAGTCCTAAATCCATATTTCTATCAAACTGTAAATCTCTGCAGCTATTAAGAAAGGCTATTAAAAAAGAAGACATTACTAAAGCAAATACTAATCCTAAACAGAGCATGTGATGAAGTCTTGGGAATGATGAGCTCATTAAAGCAATCAGTTCTCTTGGTGCAGGCAAATCCCCAAACTCATGACATTCACCACAAGCCATATGCCTAATGGAATGGAGATATGGTCACCCAGAAGGCAAGAGAAATCCATTGATGAAAATGAGATTGCAGCCTTTGATGAAACAGCTAGGAGTCAAGCTAATTAAATCTCCAAAAAAAAGTGTCATAATTTGTTGCTTAGGAAGATTAGTTTGAACATAGGGATAATCCTTGGGGGGGAGGGGGGTTAACAACAGGGGTGAAATTCAAAATTTTTCCCTACCGGTTATGTGGGCATGGCTTGGTGGGCATGGCAGGGGAAGGATACTGCAAAATCTCCATTCCCACCCCACTCCTGGGGGACGGATTTGCAAAATCTCCATTCCCACCCCACTCCTGGGGGACGGATTTGCAAAATCTCCATTCCCACCCCACTCCTGGGGGAAGGATATTGCAAAATCTCCATTCCCACCCCACTCCTGGGGGAAGGATATTGCAAAATCTCCATTCCCACCCCACTCCTGGGGGAAGGATACTGCAAAATCCCCATTCCCTCCCCACTCCTGGGGGAAGGATATTGCAAAATCTCCATTCCCACCCCACTCCTGGGGGACGGATTTGCAAAATCTCCATTCCCACCCCACTCCTGGAGGAAGGATATTGCAAAATCTCCATTCCCACCCCACTCCTGGGGGAAGGATACTGCAAAATCCCCATTCCATCCCCACTCCTGGGGGAAGGATATTGCAAAATCCCCATTCCCACCCCACTCTGGGGCCAGCCAGAGGTGGTATTTGCCGGTTCTCCGAACTACTCAAAATTTCCGCTACCGGTTCTCCAGAACATGTCAGAACCTGCTGGATTTCACCCCTGGACAGTCTGGCTCTTGTCTGACCGTTGGCTCTCATTGTGAGAGATTAAGCAAGCCAAGAGAAGTTGTAATGAGGAATTTCCAAATCACAAATAATCCAAAGATTCTTTTCCATAGTATACTTGTGCAACCAGAGATTTAAGATGTTAAGGACACGGGGGTGAAATACTAGCTGTAAAGGCCACAGCTCTGCACTTCTGCAGCAGCTCCAGAGAAGAGTGAATTAATTCTAAAAGACTTGTCCCTAGGCTCCCTTGCAAACTGACAGCTCAGGCAGCTGAAGAGGAAATTATTATTCTACTCGGATAATAATTGGACAAGATAGTTACATTTATGAATAATAGCAGTTTAATGCAGATGCCATTCTGGGTAAGTAACTGGTAGCAGGCATCTTGGGGAATCCATAAAAAATCTAATAATGGCATCTCCAGAGTAAATTACTAACAAGTGGGTCATTTCTTGGGGCTTCATCATTATAACCTTCAGGCAGCTGTTGAAAGGGACAGAAATAATACCAGTTTACAAGAGTCTCACTATCACCTCTTTCTTTGTATGTAATCAGAAATATAGTAAGTTGCAAGCAGTTACTAAGTCTGCAACAGTGCCTACACTTATCGAATACCAGCATAGAAGAAAAGGCTATACAAAATTGGACAAATAAATAAGAGCCAACCTTCAGCAGAATTACAAATACTGTGCAACCAACCATAGCATTTTGAAATACCTACTGCCATTTTAGTACGACTGGTCTCACTATTGTCTCACTACATTTAGAAATTACTTGTAACTTGTTTCTTTTGCAGCTTTGTCTACCATTTTACAGTATAACTCATTTGCAACCTTTAGTCAATTCCCATCTGAATTGCAATGTAGATTGGGCAACACAAGCTAACTAGTTTTAGTTTAGAAAAAAGGTCCTCAGCAGACATTGCAACCTCCAAAACTTCCCCCTATACCAGTGATGGCAAACCTTTTTGGCACCGAATGCCCAAACCGGAACACGTGTGCATGTGCGTGTGCCAGAGCATCGGAAACCCGAAGACCAGCTTGCTGGCATACGCATGCCAGGTTTTTTGGCCATTTTTGGTCATTTTATGGCTGTTTTCTGGGCAATAACGCCCCGGAAAATGCCTGAAAAATGGCCTGGTTTTTGGCAGTTTTCAGGCAGTTTTCCAACGTTCCGGTGCCCACAAAGACCAGCTGGACAGCGCGCATGTGCATGCCAGAAACCATAAGCGCAGCTAGTGACATCGTGCATGCCCACAGAGAGGGCTCTGTTAGCGGAGAAATCACTCCGTAGGTCGATGGAGCGTTGCTTTCCTTTTGAAAACATTTTTACTTAGAAAATAAAAACCGAGATTGAAATCTAATTAACAAAATATTTATTTCAGTAGAAAAAATGATAAGAAGTCTTAGTAAACTACATTTTGATCGGCTAAGGAAATAAATCACTTCTACCTCCGGTAGAAATGGCGAATAGAAAAGAAAGGAGTAAACCTCTGGAATGCAGACATGCGTAATAGAATATATCATATGTCTGCTTGACCATAAATACAAGAAACAGAAAACATAGAGATGCAAAACTGGCAATATTTCACATCGTGACAGGCTCTGCGTGCCACCTCTGGCACATGTGCCATAGGTTCACCATCATGGCCCTATACTATGCAATATACAGTATGGTCCATGCATGCCATCATTGAAAAGGAGGAACCTTCCAAAAGCCCAAGGTGAAGTTCCTAACAGTTTTTCTCAGGATCTTCTTATGTTCTTGCATCTGTCTTCTTGTAACAGCAGACTGATATTCATTCTTTTAGTCTGGGCACTGCAGAGACACCTTATGGGTAATTTCTCAACTGAGGTGAGTGACCTAACCTCAAGCTCATTAGTGAAAAATTTATTTGCTCGTCTTAACTGAGGAGTGAGGAAATCTCTGCTCGTGGAAGTTGTTTCTTTGGTTTTGTGCTTAAAACATATGAGAGAAAACCCGCTCTTTCAATATGCCTACCTCTTTACAGCCCATTAGCAACTTTGATCAACTCCTATATGAGCTACAAAGCAATTTTATCCATCAGGGAAACCTCATGCTGGGGTGGGAGAGTGAAAGGAAATAGATAAGGGATGTCTGCTTTTGTTATCACATAAACAATTGTTCTTCTAAATTTTATTATCTGCTGCTTTACTGATATTTTGAATCATGTTTTAGAGTGTGTATATGGTTCCTTACAGCTTTCTTATGCAATTATTCTGTTTGTTTTATCTCTGCTGCTAGATCTTTAATTTTCGAAAATATTCCAGTTGATGCAACGGAATTGCTTTTTAATGTTCACAAATCAGGCAAGCAGACAGGCAGGCAGGTTGGTTAGCTACCTCTCAAGTAATTGTCAAGGCTTCTAGATTCAATGGCTAAAACACTGACTACGCTAAGCATTTGCAGAGGCATTGTGCATAATGACTGCTTTTGTAATAGCAACCAACGTTTTTTTAAATATATATATATATCTTCAAAATAACCAAAGAACACAGCTTTATATATTTGCAGGCCTTGAAATATATTGTATAATTCATATGTAGCATATATTTCAATATACAAGATGTACATTGACAACGATGACATGCTGTTTCTTGTCCCAATGCCTAGAAAAGTAAGCCACCTGCTGAGATAACCATATAACAGCCTTTCTCAGTTTACTGTGCTTCCTGTCTAATAGATTACAACTTCTGGCTTGACAGTATACCTCAAGGCAGTAGGCTTGCTGGGGCAAACAGTTAATGGGATCCACTAATCCACTATTCAAGACTACTGTGGAAAAGGGGATTTATCTTCCATCTCCTATTATGTTAATCTAAACAACTCCCTCAGTCTACTCTGTGTACACATACTAAATGCTCTTTTTTCAAGTTAGTCTTTTCAGTCTCTGGCTTCACTTGCTTTCTTTGCTCACAATTTTGCTCACCAGTTTTCTCAACAGAAAAAGATTATTTTAAAATGAGGAGCATTTAAGCCTCTTCTGTGGCTCCCAAAGAATCCTGGTTGCATTCCTTTTTATAGCAGAAGATTCACATTTGTTCTTCCTGAATAAGAGCAATACAATCAGGCAGGGATTTGACAGCAGAGAACCAAAAACTCTTATATCCAGGACCCTCAAAATTATCCATACTGTCTTAAGACTCAATTCATAAGTTCCACTTTTAAAACTTTTATTAAAAGAAGATTCTGCAAAGATTTTAAAAACTACAGAAACATAGAAGAATAGGAAAAGATTATAAAAGAGTAAATAAAAAATAAACACTAACAAAAAAGAAAGAAAAGAAAAATATCTAAAGAAGCGTCTTTCAATCTTCTTTGCAGCAATTACAAATATAGCAATTGCCATCTTATCTCTTGTTACATTACAACGGAGAAACTATTTTTTTTTTTATAAACTTGGCATCTGGCTCTAAGCATGTTTCTCAGATTCTAACCTGAGTGATAAGACTCTTGAGTTCAGTTCTTTCCATCTCCCAGGTGGCTTTGGCTTTGGCAAACTGTTGCTGCAATTCGTTCATGCCTCTCCTCTCTTCCCGTAGTTCTGTGCATAGCTCCTTCAAGATCACCTTCATATCTGACAAGGTCTTGGTATATTCATTGGGCTAAAAAAATATAAAAAGAAAAAAATATGTTCATGTCATATTGTGCAATATAGTGGACTAAAGAAAGAGTTACCAAACGATATCAGAAAGTTTCAGAAAGAAAAGAATTTTGAAGGGGCAGCATGCCAAAACCAATGTTGAAAAGCAGTGTGGTATGATGTTGGACTAGGACCAAAGTGCCCCAAATTCAAATCTGCTTTGACTAAATCATTCTCTCTCAACTAACCTACCTCAAAGGTTTACTATTCAAGGAAAGAGACACTCTTTACCATTATAAATTCTTTGAAAACAGGGTGGGCTATAAATATAAAAACAGTTTTTAAACACGGTAGGGAAAGCCTGCATAGTATATCTTATGCAATTTATTCTTTTTTTTGCTTCTGATTTTCTTTACAGCATTTATAAGTACCAATAAAAATTACCTCTTACTCTATGATTATAAGAAAAAAATCTTTCTTTTTCCTGTTATCTATTTCTTCTAATCATCAAAACCATAATTTTAAGTTCATTTTTGTCTGTTTTACACAAGAAAATCTATAAGGGGTTTCCCATCATTAATAAACATAGATGTTCCCTCTCTTTAATTAAGGAGCCGAGGTGTCGCAGTGGTTAAAAGCAGCACTGCAACCTACTTCAGCTGACTGCTAGTTCAGCAGTTCAGCTGTTCAAATCTCACCGCCTCAAGGTTGACTCAGCCTTCCATCCTTCCGAGGTGGGTAAAATGAGGACCCAGATTGTTGGGGGCAATATGCTGAACTCTGTAAACCGCTTAGAGAGGGCTGTAAAGCACTATGAAGTGGTATATAAGTCTAAGTGCTAAGTGCTAAGGACATCAATTTAGCCATCTCTGCATGTTCCATCATCTTCACCAACCATTCCTCCATTGTGGCTAGTGTTGAATTTTCCACTTTTTTACATATAATAATATTGATGGAGTCATATACAAAAAACAAAGTTCCATGGTTTTGTTCCATCTATTTGTTCATCAATCCCAGAAGAAATGTCTCTGGTTTCAATTGTATATTAATCTTTCAAATCCTCTAAATTAGTGCATGTATTTGTTTCCGACTCAAAGTGTTCAAAACCATACATTATTTTGTCTACTTTAAATCTTTATAATAATTGTATGTAAGAAATCCATTGACTAGTATATCCATCTGCTACCAAATCTCTCCTTGATTTCATTTTATAGCCCCTTTGAAAGAATTCTAATATCTTGTAATAAGTTTGTGTTTAATTATCATTTCTCCTCTATAAAATGCTTCTTGTATAGAAAGCCATAAAGGGGTTTTGAGCACCACCTAGATTCGTATTTATATCAATATGGCATGTCTGACAAAATGATTTTTAAAATCTACATTAACTTTAGCTTTGTTATACTACAAATATCCCTGCCACTCAAATCTCAGATCAAGTCTTTCTAATTCCAAAGGCCTTCTATTTCTCAGCAATGTCCTCTCTTTCATCCAAACTAAACAACAAGATACAAAATATAATTTAAAAGCAGGTAGATCCAATTCTCCTCTTTCCTTTGCATCTAGTAACAGCTTACATTTAACTCGTGGTTTTTTCCCCTTGCCATAAAAATTTCAACACCCACCATCAAATTGTTGTTTTCTTATAAATCTGAAAACAGTCGCACTTAAATAATATGCATTCAAATTTGCAAAAAGATGTTGAGTTTGTACTATATGGAGTCTAAGCTAGCTCGTGTTCATTTAGAACAGGGGTGTCAAACTCGATTTCATTGAGGGCCGCATCAGGGTTGTGTTTGACCTTGGGGGGGGGCGGAGTGGGCATGGCCAGCATGACATCACTTGTGTTGGGGGGGCGCCTGTGGTGGCCCGAGCGCTCTGCCAGTGAAAATGGGCTCCCAAGCTCCATTTTCAGCTGCGACAGCCTCCTGCAACCCTCTGCCAGCAAAAATGGTGCTTGGGGGGGGGGCATGCATGAGCTCCGTTTTAGCTGACAGAAGCACTGCGGGCTGGTTCTTCTCTATTTACAGGGAAGCCCCACGGCCCAGATCTAAGCACCCTACGGCCTGGATCTGACTCCTGGGCCTTGAGTTTGACACCCCTGATTTAGAGGTTCACTAAAATATCCAATGTAACCAGAAGTGCCTAAACTTTTGCATGCAACTTTATATAGACCATTATCTTTTTAGCTGGAAACATCAAGACTGAAAATTGGACCATCAGAATATCACAAATTTGCTCTATCTCTACCATCATATTGTTCCAACATACCATGTAACTATTTTACACATTAATGTTTGGTTGTTTGAATCATATACAGTATGTGCACTGCCTCCTATGCATTTGGGTGTGAATGGAGATGAAATACCTAAAACCCACTCAAAGCATGCCATAGAAACAGGTGTTTATTGTGATAATTTGCAGCTTATGGAATGAAGGCTTCTAAGGCAACATGAGATATTTTTCAAAACACAAAGGGGTTCCAAAAAATTTTGAACTGGATCAAGTGATGGCACTCAACTACAAAGTGCAAAAAAGGTATGAGAAGCTAATTATTTGGAACTTGCCAAGCCTTGTTGTAACTTATAGGAATAGATGGGAATGGCCCATTACATGCCCAGTGGACACTGTATCTCAATTTTTCTGAGATCTGAGACCAATTCAAAACTAATCTGCCAAGCTAAACTTTGAGTTTGTAGATATACATGGGTATTGAATGCATATGTGAATGAAGCTTTTGGTTCAGAAAGAAAACAGTGAAAGATAAAAACAAGGCAGATTTATATATTCCTGAATCTCTGGACAAAAAAGAACAAGAGGCAGCAGAGGGGTGAGGCAAGCCCTCTACACCTTCACCGTGTCACTCCTCAGCTGCAACTTTTCTTCCCACAAATGCTTCTGCAGATTTTTTTCATCATATCCCAGATGAGAAGAGAACATTATGGGCTAGGCAGCCCTGAACATTGATTACATCTGAATGGGTGAACTCATCAACAAAAGTATAGAGTTTGTGGTGATATGAAAGTTTTGTGTAGGTGCCACGAACAAAAACTATCACATCACTTCAGAGAGCCCGTTTTTCAGTCAGCTCAGCTCATTCATTCAAATTCAACTAATTCAGAGAAGAACCAAACAATAAGCATTTAAGAGGACTGTAAACGATCACAAGTTCTGAACAGAATGGATTCCTCATTCCATTGGTCTCCTAGTCCATCTTACCATGTTCTGAGACCAAAGATCTCCAGTGTATGTCATATTATCTGCTTGCTGCTGTGGGCTTAGTTCTTCTTCTTCAATCAGCAAATATAGTTCTTTCATGCTATTCACCTAAAAAAAAAAGCAAGTGAGTAGGAGCCTATCATAACTCAATCACCAGCTTTGTTGTCTGAAAACAACCTGCTCAATACGGAGCCTACTGGACCCTTCAAGCAGAGGTGACAGGTTGAGAACTGTCAACAGGCCAAACCTATCACTCAAAGTGGGATGCTACAATAAGCAGCAGCCAGACAGAGATGTTTCCATGCCATGTCATAACAACTATGTTCAGTATCACCCTCTCTCTCATGTTTCTGTACCAGGCACCTTTCTAGACATTTGTGCCTGGAAAGAATCATCCTTTGGGACAGTACACTGGCATATAAAGAAGCTGTTGTTGCCAAGCCTGAAATTTTTCAGCTGCACACAAACTATGCATTCTATTTCAATTAGCATGAATATGTTGCTCTGATAATGATGAGAGACTGTTTTGTTCATCTAATGCGGCCTTGCTTCTCCTTACGTCCAGAGCCAAGACAGCTCAATAAAACCTTAACAGTCAGGTAAAATAATTCCTTCTTCATCCAGTGTTGAAAATAAGATAGAGGCGGGCAAGAATGAGGCTAACAGGATGTAAAGGAGGGTAGAGATGCTACTACAGAGTGCTTTTTACAGCAGCATGCTTTTCCCTTTCATGAAAAAGCCTCGCTGCAGATTAATTCCCATACCATAATTTAATAAAGTAAAAATGCATACCTAAGTCTCCACATGCTTTTTATGTCATTTGTGATTGCTCTTCCTGCAGTAGAGTAGGTATAAGGACCCTTCCAAATGTTGAAGTGTAATATCTCTCACTACTGGCTTTGTTGATGAGCTCAAAGACCATAAATTCAAAGTGTCAAAGACCATAAATTCCCCATTTTTAGAGTAGAGAGGAGGATAAATAGAATGTATGTTCT
Organism: Diadophis punctatus similis; assembly: GCA_023053685.1. Lineage (NCBI taxonomy): Eukaryota > Metazoa > Chordata > Lepidosauria > Squamata > Dipsadidae > Diadophis > Diadophis punctatus. The sequence goes on from JALIGW010000003.1 coordinate 25,552,022, forward strand.
AGCCAAAGTTGACATGACGTATACATGGAGAATTTGAACAATGCTGATTTAAGCCTTGCATCTCAATTGCTGACCTTCCCCAAAATATGCTATAGAGAAAATAATCTAATGCCAAAAGCTAGATAATAACTCTTGCCTTGAAAGAGTGAAGGACTTGAAAAAAGATAAGAAGGAATGGATACAAGGCCCATTCCTTACATGTTTGACAGAGCCTAAATTATGATAGCAGCCAACCTTGTCTTAAAATGATAAAAGATATTAACAACAACAAAAAAACAGAGTACACTCAAGGCAAATGTCCGAGTTATCTTTGTTAAAGTCAATTGAAGATTTTGATTGCACAGATGTAGAAGTTCATGGTCAAACATTACTATACCTCCAAGAAATCACTGCATTCATTTTGCAAGGTTTTCCCCTGCCTCCAATGCTTCAGAAACCACTTGAGCTTCATAAAAAGAAGCAGGAAATTCTGCTTGAACTGTTGGGATTCTTGTACCAGAAGGTTCTTCTCCTGGCTCCAGAACTTCTGCTCCAACCTCCTCTGGAGGCTCAGGCTCTGCAGCTCAAATTCTCTTCTGAGGAGGGCCTTCTGGTGATCATCCTTTAGCTGATGAAACACGGGAAGAAACTGAGAACATTACACAACAGGGTGAGGTGGGGGTGGGAGGGTACCAGCAAAGCCAGTTCACATTTAATCAAAGGAAGCAAGAGCGCGGACAAAAAAAAATCTAATGTATGGGAGGCATGGATACTTTCTTCTCTTTCACTAATGTTTTCTTTTTTAAAATATTTGAAATGTTTGGCATGGAAAAACCAAAAAAAATGTTAAAAGCATATGGGAACAAAATATAGTGAGAGGAATTTCAACTATTAAAAATATTCTGGGCAATGTTGTTCAGAATAATGCTGGTTTGGGAGATAGAAATAACCAACGGTTTCAGACATCAGTCCACCTGTTTGGAAGCATCCCGAGTTCATTCCACAAATTCTGGTTAACACCCGAGAGTCATCAAATAGTTACCAAGTAGGTAAGTATCACTGTACACTTGCTATATATCAGTGGCGGGTTGCCGTCTTATCGGTGCCGGTGCGCTGCGCGCGCATCTCCAAGTTTCAGGGGGTGCTTGCTTGCTACGTGCGCGCGCCCCCTTGCACAATTTTGCTTCTGCGCATGTGCGGAAGGAAAATCTCGCCAAAATCTCACAAGGGGACGCACGTGTGTGTGAGATTTTGGTGAGATTTTGGTGAGATTTTGCTTCCGCACATGCGCGGAAGTGAAATCTCACCGAAATCTCGTGCACGTGCACGTCCCCTCGCGAGATTTCAGCGCGCAGAAATTGACCCAAATGCGCAGAAGCAAAATTGACCCAAAATCACCGGGGAAAAATGGCGACACGCACAATGGACCGGCAGAGAGGGCTCTGGAGTGGTTGCACAATCCGCCGCTTCCTACCGGAGCTGCGTACTGGGCAGCTCCGGCAGGAACCCACCTCTGCTATATACTGATTCATGGCAATACATTTCCAACATACAGAGATACCAACTAAAAGCATTTGCTTATTTGTTGGCAACCCGAGAGGGCAGAACAGAATTATTCTGTGCTTGCATCCAACTGCAAAATGGTTGAAGCAGCACAAGGAATAAGCTTGCACCAGTCCTCTCTTATATGTTTGCTGCAAGCTCTTCTTGCATCCCAGAAGATGACTCCAAACAAATCCCACTAACCTGGCAGACTTTCTGTGTGAAGTTCTCTGCTTCCTCTTTCCTCAGCTGCCTTTCTTGGGAAAGTTGCTCCTGTAGGCCCCTCAAACTCTCATTAGCTTCAGAAAGAACTAGTTGTAGTTCCTTGATCTGCAAGAATGGTATAACAGCCAATAGTCAGAGGAGATATCATAACAAACCCCAAAATTGAACCATTTTGTTATTATCTATGTATTCAACTTAACCCCAATAACTCTACGCTATTTGGGAGAAGATACCAAAAAAAACCCCTGTATATGATATAGTGGGAGCAACATTTGCATTTTGTGTATCTTTGTGCACACATCTAAGACTTGTCCTTTGCAGTGAGGTGTCTGTGTACATGCTTTAATGTAACAATTGCTACATATGTGAACTCTAGAAAGTAACATGAAAGGAAGAATCCTGGAAAAACTGTCAGCAATGGCCCCATGGGCTCAGTTTATTGCATATTGTAATCCCGCAACTGAAAACTTCCAAACTGCAATTTTGCACAAGAAGCCAGCAAATCTTCCTTCAAATCCTTTCTATTTTATACTTCATTTTTTCCTCAATATGATGCTCTCCCAATGTGTTATGCTGGCTCAAACACCATGATCTGTAGCCAACAAAGTGACGCAACCCATCAAATAGGATGGACACCAGATTGAATCATTTTGTTATTAATCAACTTAACATATTGCTGATTACTGAGATCTCTGACATGTTAGTATCTACATATTCCAATTTGGCTTTTCCCAAAGGTTTAGCAGAAATGAAAATGCAAAGGTGGATGAATGAGAACATTGCCTTTATTCCACCCCCTTATATATAATTAACTGATATTTTCCCAGCCAAGTAACTCTTTCCCGAGTCCCCAGCCAGCCATCCTCTCTTCCTTTAGGAACATCGGCACATACCTCAGACAGGTAAGAATCCTTCTCTTCTCGTTGGTATGTCTTGTAGCTCCGGTCAAGTCCCAGGTTGGCTTCTGAATTGATGGTGGCAGTGTTGCTGCTGCTACTGCGATACAGATCGGAAGGCCTGCTCTCCCCGACATCCCAGTCTGGGGCCTCCCTAAAGTCAGACTGCTGCATGCATGGGCAAGTTAATGAGAACAAACCAAAAGAATAGAAAAGAAAAGAAAGAACAAAAACAAAACAAATGGGTCTCAGGAACAATAAAGAGAGCTACAAGACAACAAAAAGGATGAAGAGGAAGAGGAGCTTCACTACTGTGGCAGAAGATAAAGTGGAAAATAAAAGGAGACACAAAATGAGCAGACACGTGGGCTGGATTGTTTGGGGAGGGGAAAAAGAGAGAGAGGGAAAAAATGTGCAAACACCAGTTATGGTGCCATGCAGTGCTAGGGGTGAGGGTGTGGCTAGCTGGAATAACGGAGGGGGCCAGTGCATGCAGAAAAATAGAACTCTGAAAATTTGGAGTGTGCTTCAGGAGGTTGCAATCCAGCCATTCTCCCAAACCATTTCCCACAAACACCAAGGCATTTCATATCAAAGCTTGGGTCACTACATTTTCTCTTGCTACACCAGGGTCCGGGCTGCAAGACTGAATATTCCTAAGTAGGTTAATTATCTTAGTCAAGACAAACACACAGTTTGTCTGCAGAGGTGAAGTTTCAAGCATACTTCCATCCCTCCATTCTAAACGGGGGGAAATGCATGCATCTGACAAATACTCAAATTATATTCCCTATATGGCAGAGTTATCTCAGTAACCCTCTCCAAAATTACTGTGTCAGACAAAAACCTTGGAAGCTAATGTTTTCTCTTACTGAATTGACTTTGGAGAATTACTTTAAATGGGTACTACTACTATTCCAGAGCAAATCTATCAATATGCGGAAATGATTTGGAAAGGTCATGGCACATGATCTTGATTATCTTATAATGTAATCCCCTTCTGGCAGGGTTATGATTTCATTTTTCTGCCCTACATGTGAACTAAATTTGGGTTGGGGATACAATATAATATGCATTTGTCTAGGCAATCTCCTGTCCCATGCACACTCTGCTAAACCAGAGTCCTATCTTGTTAGTGGCCTCAGTTCCATGCAGTGAACTAGTTGTTAGTTTGTCATTTCACTCTGAGAAAGTAGAAAAAGGAAGTTACATTAACAGGGTCAGGTTCTGGTTTGTTAAGGCAAGGAAAAAACAGTACTGTACAGCAAATAAAGCAATCATAACTGCAAGGGAGTCGCTGTCAACTACTCAGAGAAACCCTCACCTGGAATTCAGCACCATGACTTTTCCGTAGAGCTTCTTTGGTGGAGTCCTGGGAACTGGAACCCGGTAGGGAATCCTGCTGATCTTTCAAGCAGCCACCAATATGGTCCACTTTTTTCATAAAGGTGTTTAGCTCCTGTTGCAGGACTCCAAGCCGCATCAAAATAGCATTGATCAGCTTAGAGTCTGTAGCATTCTCATTGTCCATTGCCTCGCTCAGAACTAACTGTGCACAGTCATTGTCCATGCAAAGTTTGAGGTTAGAGGTAAAGCCATTGGCATCAGAAATCAGGACATCGATAGCTTTGCTGACAAGAGCAGCCTGATCTCGGATGTCAAGGAGGGTCTCAAAGTCTTTACATTTGACAAGCTGGTTGGGGCTGCTTTCGTGAGTTTTGCTGAAGCCATTGCTAGATATTTTCTCCTTTGCATCATTTTCTCCCCCATTAGGAATTTCTTTCCAAAGCGAGGTTGGGATGCACAAGGCAGAATCACCAGCTTCAGCATCTGTCTCCAGCATGGGCCGGGTGGTATGGCAAGAGGCAAGGTCACAACGTTGCAAGTTGGAGAGCAGCACACGGTTCTCATACTGTAGCTTCTTAACTTTGCCACTAAGCTCACCGATTTGGACCTTGGCAGTGGCCAGTTCTTCTTGAGAAGTCTCGCTGATCACTGAACAGCTGTCCTCAGATAAAGTGATATCCAGATCATGATCTGACTTGTACTTATTGAGCTCATTCATGAGGAGCTTATTCTGTTCCTCCAGCTCCATCAATGAACGTCTCAACAGGTCTGCCTCTTCTTCCACAAACTGCAAGTGCCGCCTGAGTTCTGCCACACTCTCCCCAGAGTCTCCATTGCTTGTCATGGAGAAAGCCAACTGGATATCTTGTCCCAAAAGGTCTTTATCTCCCTGCCCCTTCATATCATCCATCTCTGCCCTCAGTCCTCGGTTTTCAACCTCAAGCTCCACTATTCTACGGCTCAGAATATTGGCTTCTTCTTCAACAAGTTTCAAGTGGACCTTTAGTTCGGCTTCTCTAGAGTGAGGTGAGTCAGCCAACTCTTCTATGGAGAGCGAGCTTTCTAGGTCCCCATACAAGGACTGGTATTTTGTCAGCTCATCCTTCATACTGTCATTCTCCTTGGCTAACTTGGATAGCTTTTTACACATTAGAGTGGATTCCTCCTTAGCAAAATGCAACTGACATTTGAGATCTGCACTGTCTTCCTAGGATCAAAAAAGAAATGGTGCAAGCATTAAAATGGTACTTCTAACAAATCACTGTATATTAGAAAGACTATTGCTCTTTCGTGGCAGTAAGATTAACCCGGACACACTATCAATAATTTATTATATTTATATTTATATTATACTGAAAAGCCAAAGTTGGGGTTACTGTTTGAGAACTGGAAGTTTTCATAAAGCCTAAACAAATCAGTTCCTGATTTTCATTTTCCCTTGAGGAATATTATCTCATTAAAAGTGACCGTTAGACCGTTATAAAATTAGTTCATTTCCTGCCTATATAACTCATGGAATGAAAGCTCTAAGAAAACCCTCAGAAGAAAAGAATGTCTTCAGTAAGCATTGAAACCTTCTTTCCAGATGTCCAGTACAGTATGAGCATTCAGTTACAACTGACGGCTTAATGTTGCATCAGCCAGAATTGAAAAAACAACAACTATTCTTCAATTCTTAAAATGTACTGCACTGTTGCATTACCGTTACAAAAATTCTATTGCATCAGATTCAAACACAGAATAAATTGGAGGAGGGGGGGGAACAGAAATTCACTAAAGATAAAAAAAAACTCTTCCTTTTATCCTTTGAGGCAAACCAGTAGTTATGTTTCCTTGGAATTATGAGCATATCCCACAAACTGTGTTCAATAAATGTCTCCGTGTCAGAGCAGATTTTTGCTTCTGGGTCTGATTGTTCAAATGCTGGATATCTCTTTAAAGAGTTCAGATATTAAGAGATTTCAGCAAAAAAGACAAAAAGCTGCTCTCCTCAGTTTGTTGCTCTTCATTTGTTTATTTGAATTTATTCGTTCCCAATTCCAATGGGATCTTTAATATTGAAATGAAACACTGAGCTATCTTTAGGAATCAGGCTAATGTAATTGAGTTAATCAGGGGAATTAGCTTTTTTTTTTCCACTGGAGAAATACATTTTGATATGTTTAATGTCTGACCTCTGGAGAACATAGTTGATACTGTGATGATGTAACATCAACTGGGAAGGGGTCTGAAGGTTTTCCCCCCCCATCAATTTTGGGGTTTGGGATTGTTCAAAAACAAAATGGATGTTAACATACTCCTTGCTAAGAAAACTACATGAATGTGTCAAATTTAAATGGTGCAATCTTTGGGGGTTGCATTAAATGAAACTTCCAAATACTGTTCAATGTAAAGCGCATTGTAGTAATCAGTCTAGAGGTGATTAGAGCATGAGTGACTATAAGCAGGGCCTACTAATCCAGGAACAGGCACAATAGGCACACAAGACCAAAGCTATGCAAAGGCCCTCCTAGCCACAGCTGCCCCCTCTGCTCATGGGACAAGAGTCATAAGCCTAGGAGGATCCCAAGATTGTGCAGTGGGTCTGCCTGAGGTCGTGCAATCCCACCCAGCACCAAAGACTGTATAGCAGGGGTGAAATGCTCCTGGTTCGGGCGGGCCAGTCGGTCGTCATAGAGCCGGTAGCGATCACAGTGCGAGGCTTCCCCCACACGCTCGGACGCCGCCCTTTGGGTTCTTTTACCCTCTGTGGATGCGCAGAACGCTTTGCGCATGCGCAGAGGGTAAAAGAACCCAAATGGTGGCATCTGGGCGGGTGAAGCCTCGCACTGTGATCGCTACCGGCTTTGCGCATGCGCAGAGGGTAAAAGAACCCAAAGGCCGGCATCCGGGTGGGTGGGGGAAGCCTCGCGCTGCAATCGCTACCGGCTCTATGATGACCGACTGGCCTGCCCGAACCAGGAGCATTTCACCCCTGCTGTATAGTCTTGGAAGTCCCCAAACACAAAGCTAGTCAATCTTGCCAGACTTCGGCTGAAACTGTTTTTTCCCCCATCCAGACATTTACAGCCTCCAGGCATTAAGATAAGATATAAATGGCATTGTTTAATTCACCAGGGTTAGAAATATATAATTGGGCATCATCAGCATACTGATGATACCTTTACCCCATGTGGTAACCTCATGCAGATGTTGAAAAGGAAAAGAGAAAGCACTGATCACTGTGGCAGCACACATTGGCTACAGGTGAACCCTCTCCTCTCCTTCCCAATTATTACTGAGTAGAATGGAGCCTAAAGGAAAGAAATAAACCAGTACAATACTATGTCACCTACCCCCAATCCTATCTGAGCCAATCCAGAAGGGTACCATGGTCAATGGCATCAAAACCCACTGAGAGGTCAAGTAGGGTGAGGTTGGATGCACTACCCCATCCCACCCATGCAGAATTCATCTAAAGCAGGGGTCAGCAACCTGCAGCTCTGGAGCCGCATGTGGCTCTTTCATCCCTCTGCTGCGGCTCCCTGTCGCTGGTTGGCTCCACAATTGATAGGGCTTTCGGTTAGGACAGGTAGAGGAAAAAGGATGCCACGCTAGGAGGAGAGTCTATGGTGGTGGTGGTGGAACCAACTTCTGGTCAGCGGAGGAAAAAGGATGCCGCGCTAGGAAGTGACTCTATGGTGGGGGAACTGGACTTTCAGTCAGCAGAGGAAAAAGGACGCCGTGCTAGGAGGAGACTATGATGGGGGAACTGGACTTCCAGTCGGCTCCAGAATTGAATGGGGGGCTTCCGGTTAGGACCTTTGTTGCTCTTTGAGTGTTTAAGGTTGCCGACTCCTGATCTAAAGGAACAACCAATGCTATTTCTGTCCCATATCCCAGTCTGAATTCTAACTGAAGAGTCCAGATAATGTGCCACGATAATTTGTGGCCACATTTGTGTAGTTTGTTTGGTAGCAATATGGAAATGGCTGAATACTTCCTTCTTCCAGGACACACCATAACTTTCCAGGATCTCAGAGCTACCCTATTTGACTTTATAGATCAGCCAGGGATGGCTGTGTGCACCAAATCATGCTGAAAATCATGCAACCAGCACTTCAATCTACAGTAAATTTAGATGATAACGGATTTAGCTTGGGGAATAAATCACTAGCTGACATCAGCTGTGCTCAATAGGCATACTCAGTTCCCCTATAAAAGTAACACATATACTTCTGAATATGGATCTCAATTTGAAATATGCTGTAATAGGACATTTGGAAACTCTTTACCAAGGTTATTAAAAATCAAAGACCCAGCAGTATGCAGAATCAGGCTTCAACCTTACTTGAGGTTGAAGGAAAATTTGTTTGGGGAATATATTACTTCTTTCTTTTGACAGCATTGTTTATTTATTCAAAGCTTATATTATTCTAGATCAGGGGTGTCAAACTCAAGGCTCGGAGGCCACATCCAGCCCACGGGTACTTAGATCAGGCCCGCGGGGCCACCCTAGAAGCAGCTCCTGAACTCCATTTTTGGCTACCATGGCCTCCTGCAACCCTCTGCCAGTGAAAACGGAGCTCGGGAGAGCTGCACGCGAAGCCCGTTTTTTCTGGCAGAGTGCTGGCCACCACAGACGCCCCCGACACGAGTGATGTCGAGCTGGCCATGCCTAACCCTGGCCACACCCACCCCGGCCCCCCGAGATCAAACACAATCCTGATGTGGTCCTCAATGAAATCGAGTTTGAAACCCCTGTTTTACACACATATAACCCATTTACATGTTAAAAAATCCCAAATAATAGTAAAACTATACCATAGGAAAAAACGAGTACAATAAATCAGTTAAGGACAGTACTTCTATAAAGCATAACTTTACATGTATTTCAATGGGCCCTAATCTCCCTGTTCCTATATTCCTATATCTACTTAATCATTCTATAGATATTCAAATGTTCAATCCCTCGATCCCTGATTATGACTTTAATAATAGAGTAAACATCACCTTAGAAGTGAAGGAAATTGCACAGAGCATTTTAACTGAGTTCAGTTCTACAGGTTATCCAAATTTCCATTCTATATTCAAAGACCAGAATCTATCCTTCTGGCCATAAGAGAGGACTGCTCAAATTTAACTGTATTATCCATGGATGATAACTTCTAAACCATCATGCAGATGAGAATCAAAGAGTCTCTCATCAAAGATTCTTGTATTTTCCTAAAAGGGTCATTTTAATTTCATTTAACATACAAGAGACCAATAATGTAAACTGACAAAACGAGAACATTGGGAATGCAAAACAGAATGATTCCAGTCTCGTTAACATAATCTGGGTAACTGAAGTGCAATATAGGTTATTCTAAAGCTACTGCTATCCCAGTCTATTCCAGCCTTCAAAGGACACATCTGTTTTTTCTCTGGTCAACACATGGGTATAATGCAAAATTACATAACTGCCCTAAATCATGAAGATATCTCAGTTTCAACAGAAACATCTGTGTTTCTCCAGCTATTGATCAAACAACGGATTGCAACCAGAATAGAACATGAATTTTGGCCTTAAGGATAGAGTATAAACTCAATTTAAAAATTAGTCCAGCTCAACGCAATGAACTGGAATCCTATTTCCTTTGTATCACTGCATCTTTCTGGTGATACAATTGTTCATGGAGGCTTTGAACAAAATATATTCCTGATATTACAGAGCTATTCAGGGTTAGTCAATGCCATGCAGAGCATGTAAACATTAATACTAAGAGCATCAAACATTCTACATTCTATTAAAAGATGTGGTTGGGCTACTTTTAAACAGCAATGAAACAAAAGGGAAAAGTATTATTGCCCCATACTTTCAACATAAGCTTTGTTCCTTTGCAACCTAGTATCAGCTATATCAACAACATATAGCAGATAGTCTTTGTTAGTAAGTGAAAATTATTTACAGAGCATGTTGCAGTTGATAAATAGTGCGTGTTAAAGCAGATGGTCATGTTAGAGCATTAGTAAGTGTACATCTGTGCCTATATTATACGAGGGCTCTACAACATACACTTTTTGATTTGGCAACAACAGCTAAGTTGGTATTTAATGGAATTTCCATTCCAAATATCTGTTGCATTAAGTCAACAAAATTCCTTGACTCAGAGGTCAGATTTACTTCAATTTACTTCAGATTAAAAATGAGACCTTTCTTCATGCAAAATATGTTACTCTGTCATTGAAATGCAAGATGAAGATGAAAAAAGTATATCAGAACGCCATCCTAAAATATAAACAAACAAAAAAAGCAATTTGGGTTTTTTGCAAAGATAAAGAATACAGCTTTGAAGTTAAGTATTCACTGGATATTCTATTGCAGTGGCATATCAGTTATTGGAATTGTTGTACCTGGACAGATGATTTCTTGTCTGTCTTCCCTAGAGAACGCGATCCCCTTTTCTTCAAAGAATTCTGAAATAGAGGAGAGATTTTTTTAAAATAAAAATGGCAGCTGTACACTGCTAACATCCGCCAATCATCTAACCAGTTTTTCCTGTGAAAATGTATATTAGCTCTGATCACTAAAATCCACACCTTCCAGTGAGCTTCACAGAGTTGAGTTTCATTTCCTCCAGGTTTTCAAAAATATGTTTTCCTACAAGAATAAATGCATTAACAATACATACCAGTGAGACTGACTAAATTCCTTAGATTTGGAGGGAATTGAAGTAAAAAAGGCAGAGGTGAAACTGAAGTTTTTCTTTGTATTTGGGGAATTTTGGGAGTTGAAGTTCACATATCTTAAAGTTGCCAAGGTTGAGAAACAGTGGTTTGCCTGTTTATCAGCCAGGCTTGTATCTCACTCTTCCTCAAGAGCACAAGGCAGCTTACATCAGGATCACAGCAATAGCATTTAGACTTATATATTACCCCATTCAGAGGTGTGTTCCTGCCAGTTCGAACCGGTAGTGGGAATTTCTCCCCGCTCGCCAAACCGGCAGCGATGGCTGGCTGGCCACGCCCCCGAACTGGCTCTCTCGGTGGCGGAGTAGGCGCCACCATCTTGTTTTTCGCTTCTGCACAGAAGCGGTTTTTCGCTTCTGCGCATGCGCAGAAGCTGGATTTTCAACACTGCGCATACGCAGAAGCTGGATTTTCAACACTGCGCATGTGCTTGCGTGGCGCGCAATGCGCGTGTGCCCACACAGCGCAGGAGGAAGCAAACCGGCAGCGAGGTAAGTTAAAACCCACCCCTGGCCTCATTGTGCTTTACAGCACTCTCTGGGCAGTTTACAATGTCAGCATTATTTGCATATTGCCGCCAACAATCTGGGCCCTCATTTTACTGATCTTTGAAGAATGGAAGGCTATGTCAACCTTGAGCCAAGTCAGGATCAAACTCCTGGTTGTGGGCAGAGTTTGTCTGCAATATTGCATTTAACCACTGCATCACCAGTGCTCCTACGTATCCCTACATATTATCCCCACAACTACATCTTCATGAGGTAGGTTGGCTGAGACAGAATAACTGGCCCAAACCTATCCAGGGAATTTATATAGTTGAGATGGACTAGAACCTGAGTCTCCTTACTGTCTGTCCAACCCTTTAAGTCATACCGGTTCTATACCTCTCAATATTATCAGCGATATCAGATAGGATTTAATACAAGACTTGTTTTAGGAAATGTCGTTCAGCATTCAAAGTAGGAAACAAGCTTTGTGTGAGTGACATAATGCAGGAAAGAGAAAATTATGGTCACAAGCACTGCATATTAACTCAGGGAGAGGAAATTCACCAACACTAATTAAAATTCTCAAGGAAATCTCTGTTCTAGATTGGCTCAGTTCCTGCAAAGTAGCAAAACATAGCAGCAATGTTTTTCATTTCCTTGACAAAGGAGAAAAATAGCAACCACCTACTATAAGAATTTACAAACCTTTATAGTTAAGGAGCATAACTGACATTTAATGGGAGTAACGGAAATGCAACCTACATATATATTAATAGTAAACATAAGCTTTGTGGGAATAGTATGAAATCACTAATATATTAGAGACTAGCATTTTGTTATAAACAATTGGAATTCTTTGTAGCTTCTTCATTGAGGGATGTGCATTCAGATTATAAGCAAAAAACAAACAAAAAAACACCCTGAACAATATCTAAAATATATTATTATTTTAATAGTTTTGGCTGCAAACTTAGTGAAGACATATCTCTGCTAAGCTTAATACAGAGATTTCAAACAAGCAAATTGTCACATTTCTATTTTCCAAACCACTTGTGCATTGAAGTGACTTTTTCAGTTTTAATTCAAGATGTTAAAGACAAACAAGCTTCTTAATGTTACATAAACCTAATGGTGCCCTTTCTCTTTCAGCTCCTTATTAAAAACTTTTCTTTCACATAGAAATATATTTAAAAAGAACTTGTCCTGACTGACAATTGGATAAGACAGCTTCTATTTTTTCTCTTTTCATATATGCAAAAAAGTTAAGACTTCTAAAGTAAAATGATGCTTAAGGTATAGGAGTGGTTGTCAAGATAATTCAGTCTAGTTCACAACATCCATAATAGTTAACTATGATTAACTAGTTAATTATGAATAAATAGGAGTAATTGTTGCCATTCCGCCCAGGGGTGGGTTCCACTTACCTTCCCTAGTGGTTCGTATCGCGACAGAAGTGCACATTTTGCGCATGCGCACTCGCTTCGCTTGTGAACACGCCTACGTTACGTCGGGGAAATGACTATCTGCGCATGAGCAGAAGCCTTTGCACATGCACAGAGGGTTCTTTGTCAGCCGCTTTCCAGAAACGGCGACCGGAGAACCGGTGGACAGCCAGCCATCGCTGCCAGTTCGGCGAGCGGGGTCAAATTTCTGCCACCGGTTTGGGCAAACCGGTCCAAACGGGCCACAACCCACCACTGATTCCGTCAAATATTGTTGCAAAGTACCTCTAAAAATTCCAGCAGAGTGTAAGACTAATCCTAGAAGAATTAAGCATTGAAGCCTGTTAGAGTTTGCACCAATACAACCAGCACACAAGTAAATAATTCAGCAGGATTAATTTGTATAAGAAACTTCTTTATATACAATACCCATGCAGCAGAAGCCAGAACCAAAACTCAGAATCCAGAAGTACAGAATCAATAATCACAGAAGCTATAGAATCACAGAAGCACTCATATATATACATATATATACATATATATACACTGTATACATATATACAGTGAACCTAAGCCATGTCCAAGCTCCGAGCCATCTGGGTCACCAAACAGTCCCCATTGGCTGACCTGTTACCATGTCTATTCCAGTTCATGAATACATCTTATACACTCACAAAGCCATCAGATTAAAACAATTACATTTATATAATAATACACAGTAATGAAAGCTAATATTATCCCAAACCAATTAAGTAACAAAGGACTCTTTGCAAACAGACACATACACAAACACACACAGTCACTAGCCCGAAGTAAACCAATGAACTCCATGGTCAAATGGCTCTTGAATAGGAGTCTCCCCAAGTCCAATATCCAGTTATAGTTCATTAATTTATAAGTAATACTAACTAAAAAAACCAATATAAACTTCCTTTTAAAAAATAAATTGCCAACACATACAGCTATAATTGCCAATTACCACTAACTTCCAGTGGTGAATGTAATGTTTAATATAGTGGTTTTCACCTAATGAGATCGTTATGCAGTATGATCACATGTACGTATAATGGCTACTAACAAGATAAATGATAGCTAAGGGAGTATATTAATGACCGTAATCCATGACAGTTAGGAATGTCACCTCCAGAGCAAGATGATAACCAAGTAAATATATAATCCTGTTGAATTTATATCTATTCATCACCAAGATTTCAACAAGTCACTAAGAATACATGCCGTAATTTAAAATTAATTTACAAATCTCCTTTTCTTGGTACACAACTTCCTTCTCAACAGCTTCATGTATTATCTTGCTGCCAACAGATGCCCCACTGAACTGACTAACAATTCAGTCCAGGGGAGATTACATTTGTCTTGGCATATATAGATCAGGTTTAAAGCCCAACTCAATCAGGGATTAATCAGGCCTGTCAAAATGGCGGCCCGCAGATCGGATACAGCCCGTGCAAGCCACGCCCACCCCAGCTCCATAAAGGCAAAAAATATCCCGATACGCCACGATACAGCCCGCGATGTGATCGGGTTTGACACCCCTGGATTAAGTAGACTGAAATAAATATACCACTGTCACTAAGTTTCTTCATTCCTCCTAAAATAAGAAATTCACACCAGATGCTACAATGCATCTTGTACATGTAGGCCTCAATTTATGACCACAATTGAGCCCCAAATTTCCTTTGCTAAGTAAGACAGTTGTTAAGTGAGTTTTGCCCCATTTTACAACCTATCTTGCCACTTGTTAAGTGAATCACTGCAGTTGTTAAGTCAGTAACATGGTTGTTAAGTGAATCTGGCTTCATCGTTGACTTTGCTTGTCAGAAGGTCACAAAAGGTGATCACATGACCCTGGGACACTGCAACTGTCATAAATATGAGCCAATCGCCAAGCGGCTGAATTTTGATCATGTGACACTAGGGACGCTGCAAGGGTCATAAGTTTGAAAAATGGTCATAACTTATTTTTTGCAGTGCCATTATAAACTTCAAATAGTCATTGAACAAATGTTTGTAAGTTGAGGTCTACCTGTACTCTCTATTTATTCAGTCACTATGTAAGAAGATTATTACTGAGACATCTTTTGGAGTTCCAAAGCTTGTGAATGCTGACTAGTAATTTCTTCTTTTCTAATGTATCTGTTTTTATTCTTCCTATGCCCTGCCCTCTGTGATTTGAAATATAGCCAATATTATCAAAGAGCCTCTATAAGGAAACAGGGGGGAAGCTGGTTTGCCTCTTCCACGTTCCAACACATCCAGAAAGAGTTTAGTAAACTGAGCAGATATACATATACATATACATATACATATACATATACATATACATATACATATACATATACATATACATATACACATACACACCAGGGGCGGGTTGCTCTCTTACCTCACTACTGGTGCGCTACGCGCGCATTGCCACGTTTTGTGCGCGATTTTGCTTCCACGCATGCACAGAAAGCAGAAATTGATGAAATCTCTTGCGCACGCATGTCCCCTCGCAAGATTTTGCTTCCGCGCATGCGCAGGAAGCAAAAAAGCCCAAAAATTCTGAAAAAAAGATGGGGACGCGCAACGGACCGGTGAAGACAGCGCGCAAATTGCGTAATCTGTCGGCCACTACCGGTGCGGCAGAGTCGACAGCACCAGTAGGAACCCACCACTGAT
Source organism: Diadophis punctatus similis (assembly GCA_023053685.1). Taxonomy (NCBI): domain Eukaryota; kingdom Metazoa; phylum Chordata; class Lepidosauria; order Squamata; family Dipsadidae; genus Diadophis; species Diadophis punctatus. The sequence continues at coordinate 25,567,334 of JALIGW010000003.1, forward strand.
ACATACATACATACATACATACATACATACATACATACATACATACATACATATATATATATATACATACATACATACATACATACATACATATACCGTTTCCCCTAAAATAAGACATCTCCTGATAATAAGCCCAATTAGGCTGTTGAGTGCATGGCAATAAGGCCAAAGGCTTATTTCAGGGTTCAAAAAAATATAAGACAGGGTCTTATTTTCAGGGAAACACGGTGTGTGTGTGTGTGTGTGTGTGTGTGTGTGTGTGTGTGTGTGTGTGTGTGTGTATCTCTTAGCACAAGTCAGAATGATGTCCCTTGGACTCTGTTCTGCTTATATGTACTGTGCCAAAGATATTCACAAGCTGGTGTTAAAGCTCCGCAGCCAAGAATGCAGCTGTGAAATGTGAGCTGATGCCTGTGCCAAGGCATAGAGATCCAAGCCACTCCTATTAAGGACAACCTGTTGTTCAAAAGTCCGCACATTCTTAAGAATGGCTTGGAACACCCAAGCTAGCAGCCGGAGGACGCTGCCCAAGTCCTTTCTGACAGTGAAGACATCCTTCGGGTAGTTTAGCATTTCTAGTCCTCACAATAATTTAGCTTATACTAGCACTTACCACAATCTTGATGTGATCGTGATTGTTGGACACAGCTTCCAACACAATTCCAGTTTTCTTGTGCTTGCGGTTTATGGTGTGTATGGTGACGATTAAAAAGTGAAAGATTAAAAAGAAAAAAAGTATTTCCAGAGGAGTTATTATTTCTGCCCTTGAAAGTTCATATTTGTTTCTCTATGTGGCTGCCAGAAGCTTTATTTATTTAATGTAGAATTATGCAAATTAAAATTAATCTGCTGAACGCAAAATACACTGCAAAATAAACTTGTCTTAGCGCGATATACAGATCAGAACTACATAGATCGTCCATTAATTTTCATCCCAGAATTTAATAAGTTCTAGAGGCAGTAATTTAAGAAATTATAACATTTGTAATTTGAAAAGAGCAAGCTAAGGCTGTGCAAAACAAAAATTGGATCTTCCCCATGTTTACAGGTTGAGTCCTGAGGGAGTAGGGCGGCATAGAAAAGCTACCAAAAGGGAAATGTCTACTTATGTGTCCAGGATTACACTGCATGGTCAAAATCCATCCAGTTCCCATAGATTTGGTTTGGATTTTTTATAATATAGGTAGTCCTCAACTTACAACCGCAACTGAGAACCAAACTTTCCATTCTTAAGCAAGGCAGTTGTTAAATGAATCATGCTTCATTTTAAGAGCCGAGGTGGCGCAGTGGTTAAAATGCAGCACTGCAGTTCAGCAGTTCAGCTGTTCAAATCTCACCAGCTCAAGGTTGACTCAGCCTTCCATCCTTCTGAGGTGGGTAAAATGAGGACCCAGATTGTTGGGGGCAATATGCTGAACTCTGTAAACCGCTTAGAGAGGGCTGTAAAGCACTATGAAGCGGTATATAAGTCTAAGTGCTATTGCTATTGCTATTATAACCTCCTTGCCATGGTTATAAAGCAAATCACTGTAGTTGTTGAGTGAACGATGCAGTTGTTAAGCGAATATGGCTTCCCCCATTGTCTCTGCTTGCAGTGGTAATGTCTCAAATGGCAATCACATGACCATGCAACCATCGTTAACGATATGCCAGTTACCAAGCAACCAAATTTTGATCACATGATTGTGGGAATGCTATGACAGTTGTAAGTGCAAGGAATGGTTTTAAGTCACTTTTTTCAGTGCTATTGTAACTTTGAACGGTTACTAAGGGAATGATTGTATGTTGAGAACTATCTGTATTACTTTGTCTGTCTAGATCTTTTCAAAATATTTATGCTGCAATTTATTCTTATCTGATAGGAAAAGCTAACAAATGTGATTTTGACTACTATCATATTGTTACTACCAGACATTCATACAAGATCTCTTCTGCATTAAGCCTACACAAATCCTTCCGAATATTTTGCTTCAAAACAAATGAAGCCACAGGTGCAAAAGGCCATTGGTGAGAAAATTAATTGGCCTTTTTACCATTTGACCAATTATAAGAGATGCTTACTCCATCTGGAGAATAATCAACACATAATCCCTTAGCCCTTCCCCAACTGCTTCCCTCACAACCTTCAAATAACATTTTGTGTGAGTGTGTGTATTCTGTATGTAGGTAACCTCCTGAGGGGTTACTACCTTGACATAGCGGAAAACTCATAACTCCAAAGACTTGGCAAGCAACCTAATAGGAGCTTCTGTGTTATACCCTTACTGGGTAGGTCAAAACAGAAGGGGTTAAGTTAAGAATAACAGAGGGATGAGGGCAGGTGAAACTCTGCAAATTATGCAGGAACCAACTTATCTAGGCAATGACTCAACACTTTTCTCCAGAAAAGTGTCCAGACGCAATTGTAATGTGTAGACAAGTCTGTGTGCTAGGTGATAAGACCCTCCCCCACTAGATTAAAAAGTACTGTTCTAATTATGGAAAGAGTATAAAGCTTTGAGTAGGTCTAGAGGTAATGACATGGTCAGCCCAAAGATGCACTAAGTCTGGAAACTGGTGGAACCAGGCTGGTCACATGAGTAGTGGAAATGGTTCCCGCAGTCTACAATTTTTTTCCTGGAAATCCATTCATATTCCCACATTATTTGAAGGGTATTCATCCCAAAGTGCATAGCTAAAAATCTATGGAGATTTTCAGTCATCCAGGTCATGTTTATCATGACTGAGAATCTCCATAGATCTATTCTGGTCTCATTTTCAGTTCTGAATCTGGAGCAGCAATCAGGTAAACATGGATCTCCACTTCCTACCCCATTATTTAGTACTAGAAAAAATATAAATACCTTAAGAGCCTACAATTGTTTTTATTCCAACAGGAAAATTAATCCATCTATGATACCTGTATAATACAAAATTTTGCTGAAATCAGTGCACCAGATTTCAGGTTACACAGTCTTCTGATCATAGTAACCACTGTCAGTAATTGCATAATTGAGCTTTGCTATCACTCTCCACATCCTTGTTCTTCCTGGTGATACTATAATATTAACACAGTGAATAATTGAGTGCAAATTTGCACTAAAGGTCATCAAATCCAACCCCTGCTTGGTACTGGATGCAACAGAGTATCTCTGACAGATAACTGTTAACTCTCAGTCTGAAGATCTCAGTAACAAAGAATTCATTCTTTCATGTGACAACATGTTCTCCTGGTGCTCATACACTCACGAAATCCTCTGTGATGTCTAGCCTGAAACTTCTTTCTTGTAGTTTTAACCCATTGGTTCTGGTTGTGTCCTTTGGAGAGCAGAGAGTAAGTCCGCTCTGTCTTCCGTGTGACAATTCTTCAGATATTAGTGATTGTTATCATATCTCCTCTCAGTTGTTTTTTCTGTAGGCTAATCATATTTACATCAGTGGTGGGTTCCTACCGGTGCGGTCCACTCTATAGCACCGGTAGCGGCCCGCTGGTGACGTCACAGTACCGGTACAGTCAGTTGCAGGTGCCTGGGCGCCGCCATTTTAAAAAAAAATTAATTTTTTAAAAAAATTTCTTCTGTGCATGCCCAGAAGCCAAGCTTCCGGCACTGCACATGCGCTGCCTTCCTACCCCACAGTGAGTCCAAGCAGGGGAGGATGGCTGAGGGAGCATGTGAGACGCTGAAAGAACGGGCAGCAGGAGCCTAGGATTATCGAATGGGGAGAAGCATTCAGGCCGGACGGAGCCTCCTAGAAGAACCGCTGCCGCGGTCTTGCTGCTCCCGCTGTGGGGGGCTGCGTTGCGCTTCTCCAGCCACTGCCAAGCTCCCGATGCCCATGCCCACCCGGTCACATGGCTGGCAAGCCACACCCACAAAATAAGCCACACCCACAGAGTGGTAGTAAAAAAATTAGGAACCCGCCCCTGATTTACATCCATTATTTGTTCCAAGAAGCCTTGGTTTCTAGACTCTTTACCATCTGGGGAGCCCTGTTCTGGACTTCCTTAATCTGTTATGCCCTTTTTGAACTGTGGTGCCCACAACAGGACAAAGCAAAGTTAGTCCTCTAGTTACATCCATTCATTTAAGTCAGGGGTGTCAAACTGGTGGCCCGCGGGCCAGATGCATCACACACCAGCCACGTCCACCCCAGCTCCGCAAAGGGGAAAAACATCGTGAAATGTCACGTGATGGCAACCTGACGCCGCAAGTTTGACACCTGTGATTTAACGACAGTTCAAAGTTATGATGGTTATATGTTATAATTTACAACCTGTCCTCGGAGTTACAAGCATCACACCACTTCACAGTCATGTGATCACAAGGCTTCCTTCCAAGGCTGAAGTGAAGCCAATAACAAGCCCCTTTTTGGCTGCAGAGATTCAGACCACTGTGTAGCACCATCTAGACTTTGCTGAAGTCCAGTTGTGCTATGTACTATCTGTAAGTATGGTCAAAATGAAATGGAGGAATATCATTTAGAAGGAAACACAGGAAATCGACATACAGCTACATTTTTATTATTTTCTGCAGTAAACAATTAAATAATTATGTTAAATCAGAGGCACCCGGATTGACAGGAACGGAGGCAAGACGAAGTTCTGAACATCGAGACATGCGGGGAGATAGTATCTGGGGGCTTTGTTGATCCCCAGCGAATAAGCCCAGGAGAGGCTTATGGTTGGTCACTAAATGAAAGTGTCAACCATAGAGGTAATCATGGAAGCGACGTACTCCAGCCACACATGCAAGGGCCTTCCTATCTAGTTGGCTGTAGTTAACTTTGGTCTGAGAAAGGGTTCTGGAGTAATAAGCTATGGGGGCCTCAGATCTATTGGGCAAGATGTGACTAAGTACCGTCCACACCCCATATGGCGACGCATCGCACGTCAAGAGTAGCGGCAAACGGTCACTGTATTGGACAAGGACAGTCTGTGAGGTTAAAAGGTCCTTAACACCCTGGAATGCCCTGGCTTTGGTTGGGCCCCAGTACCAAGCAGCCTTAGCATCCAGCAGCCTATGTAATGGCTCAGCCACAGAAGCCTTGTGAGGCAAGAAAATGGCACAGAAATTGAGAAAGCCTGAGGCTGAGCCCTAGACTCAGGAGTAGGAGCATTCTTGATAGCCTCCACTTTGGATGGGGTTGGGTGGATGCCGGAGGCATCAATAAGAAACCCTAAAAACTCCACTCGGGGCACCCCAATCATACATTTGTCTTTTCGAAGCTTAAGGCCAGCCTGTCTGAAGCGCAGGAGAACAGCCGTGAGTTTTGAGAGTAGGTCTGGCTGAGATGAGGCCGAGATGAGGACATCATTGAAGTATGGCACCCCCCCCCTGCAAACCTTGGAGAAGCCATTCCATGAAGCATTGAAAGATGCCAGGGGCTACGCTAACTCCAAACTGTAGACGCTTACACTTAAAAGCGCCCCGGTGGGTGATGATGGTTTGGGTCATGGCAGTGGCCTCATCCACCGGGAGCTGCTGATAAGCTTTGGCAAGATTCAGTTTGGCGAATATAGACCCCTGGCCCAAGGAATGCAGGAGGTGCTGCACTACTGGCACCGGGTAAGGGTTAGCCTGAAGGGCCTTGTTAAGGGTTGCCTTATAGTCCGCACAGATCCTGATGCTTTAGGGGAACCGTGCTTTAGGGAAATCACTATGGGGGTCTCCCATTTAGAATGTTCTACTGCTTCTAACACTCCCTGAGCAATTAACTTATCCAATTCCAAATCAACTTTGGGGCATAGGGCAAGGGGCACCCGCCTAGGTTTTAAACAGATGGGGATCACCTGGGGGTCCAAATTAAATGAAATGGGGTTCCCCGTATAGTTACCCAGGCCGCCGTCGAACACGCCTGCAAATTCTGAGGTGATGTTGGCAAGCGCCGGGAGTCGTCAAGTGGATGCCAGACACCATGAGTCCTAGGGCGGAGAACCAGTCAAGGCCCAGGAGAGATGGCAATTGTCCATTGACCACAATGAGTGGCAGTACGCCTGAAAAGGCCTTGTGAGTAACTTTGAAGGAGCCGCAGCCAACAGTCGGAATCAATTTGCCCTGGTAATCCTTGAGAGCGATGGGGCAAAGTTGAAGACGCTGTTTGGTGAAATGGGGCAACAACCTGGTTATTGTGGCCCACGAGATGAGGAACCTGGAGGAGCCAGTGTCCACCTCCATCTTGCAAGGCTTGCCCTCCAGCTGGACTGAGAGGTACAATTTTGAGGATGAGGTTGCTGCAGAGACGTGGCTGACGTCCTCAGCTGGAGGGCTGTGAACTCTGGTGACAGAGAAACAGTCTTCCTTGCGGTTAGGAGGCCTTTGATAGGCTCTGTGTTGGTTGGTTGGGTCTGGGGGAACTTCCATGGGTGGCAAGATAGCCCTGCAGAGCTTGGACAGGTGACCCTTCTTGCCACAGTGACGGCATGTGGTGGAGCGGAACCTACACTCAGCCCTGTTTTGGTTCCCCCCACAGCCAAGACAGGAAGGCTGTTGTGACTTTGCTATAGGAGCTCTTTTGTTTTTAGCCTTGAGGTGGCAGATGTCTTCCTCCTCCTCAGAAAAGTCCTCGAGGTCAGAGTCCTCATGATGGACAATTTTGCTTCTGCTGGGCAGCGAGCTGGAAGGAATGTACCTCTGCAATTCAGAGGCTGATTGCTCAGAGAGTTCTGAAACCCTGGCTTCATCTAAAGCAATCTGTAGGGTCAGTTCAGGGCGGGCTAAAAATCGACGTTGGAGCCTGAGGTCTCTGACACCACAGACCAGTTGATCCAGCAAGAGATCATCCAGGTCTGAAAACTGACAGTTTAGGGAGGCTGTGCGAAGGGCAGCCATATAGTCGTTAATGGACTTGCCTTCTTTCTGGAACCTATGGAGAAAGGCATGCCGTCGAGCGATGCGGGATGGTGTTGGAGCATAGTGGTTATGAAGCTTCTCCAAGAGCGTCTCTCAAGGTACCGTATAGACAGCTTGAGGGGCTGTCAAAGCTTGTGCTGTGGCAAACATTTATCTGCCGCAAGAGCTGAGAAAATAGCCTAGCTTCCTGGTGCTGGAGAGCTCCGCGAAGTCGTTGGCGCGAAGAACACACTCAAAGCGTGTGAGGTAGTTGTCCCACATTTCAGTAGCAGGCTCGAAGGGAGCGAAAGCCAGTAATGTGGCCATCCTGAGAAGGACAGATTTTGGCAGTAGATGCCTAGCGACCTCTCGTCGCCCAGGCTAGTGACTAGCTCTGAAGAGATTCAGCTCAGAGTGACTCCGTTGTGAGGGCTGCAGCCTCAGCGATCGAGTTCTCCTGGGGTCGGCCAGCCATTCTTGTCAGAAGTTCTACTCCTCGTCACCAGTGTTAAATTGGAGGCACCCGGGCTGACAGGAACGGAGGCAAGATGAAGTTTTGAACAGGAACATTTTATTTAACATTTCAGCACCACAGGCAGTAACGAGAGAACAGAACAGCAACTCAGCATTTGACAGCTCCTTTTATAGTCGAGCTGTCAAACTGGCAACCAACGCCCCAATTTCCCGCTTGTGTCTTAGCCAATTAGGCTTCAACTTGCAGCCGGCTTGGGTATTTTGGCATCGTCGTAAGTCCGAGGACTTAACAAATTATTTGTAGGAAGAATACATAAATTAAGGAGGAAGATAAAGTAAAAATTAGTAAAATGTTTTAAAAACGTATATAACATCGGTATACTGTATTTTATAAAGAAAAGGGAAAGGGGGGGATGACAGAAGAGAAGAATTCAGAAAACACAAGCAAGAATTAGGGAAGGAATAATGAAAATGTGGGTGAATTGAAAATTAAAGAAATTATTCATTTGCAAGAGACAATACTAATGTGCTCAGAACTGCTCAGAAACAGAGAATTGATGACATTGAAATATAATTGTTGTAACTCAACAAATATTTGCGCCTATCTTTCTAGTAAGCCTATCCAGAAGCCTGGAATTAGAACCATCACAGTATCAGTCAGAGCCAAGGAAACACCTACTGATTTCTACATTTAATTGTTGGCCTTCTCCATCACCTTCTCCTCCTCTTGATTTTTTTTCCTCGGAAAACCTTTAAGTGTTGTTCTCAATTACTCCTTTTTGGCAAATGATATCATCCAGCATTGTTAATATTAAATAAACTAATAATTCTCATCATAAAAAGGACCAGTTGTGTAATATCTCCAGAAAAGCATGCAAAATTTTCAGGATATTTATTTGCTCAAAGAATTAAAAATAAAAACAGCAATATGTGGCGAAGGAGTTCTGCTCCAGAAAATGACAGTAGATTTCCCAAATTACCAGTTTCCCACAAAGGTAGCTGGTAAAAAATTCTTAACACACAAGCACACTCACACATACACACATACCTCAAATCAAACCAAACCTGGCCCATTTTCAACTAGAGTAGTAATCCCATGTTGCAGATACTAAATGTCTGCTGTAACTGCAGCTATACAAACCTTTGGCCTTCTGTCCCACTCTTACACATAGTTCCATTCTACAAGCTCATTTTCTGGCAATGCTTGCATGCTCAGAGGCATTTCTCTTCCTTAAGATAGTATTCCAAGCCTAGGGATTTGCTAAATATACCAGTTTAAGAACTCTTGTCGTCACTACTTCAGCAAGCCTAAATTAATTTTGATTTCTCTGTTGCTTTGGGACTTTATAGTATCTAACTACAGTGTCAATAGATCTGGATAGCATCATGATAACAGAAGAATGTTTTGCTGACATCTTAGAAACACAGCATGGTGCTAAGTTATTATTAGTTTGACATCCATCTGCTCTCTTCCCCCCTTATACAGGGATTCAGATGCCCTAGCAAGCTGTACTGTTTTATTTTAGTGTGTTTAATATTTTTTTAATATTAATATTTAATTTAGACCTTAACCAAACCCTTGGCTCAAAGTTTCCATTTCGTCCTAGAAAGGCAATGCTAGCACATTATAATTATTTTTGTATGTGTGCTTCTGTTCTGATTAAGTTGAGAGAAAGGGTTGCTCCCTCTGTTAATTAGAATGAAGGGAATTTCCCAGAATGATGCCAGTCTCTGACAATGATTCTCTGTTTGCATCCCTTCATCTTCCCAGTAAATGTTTCAACTGATTAATCCTAAAACGAGTCCAAAATGTCATTTGCCATCTGCAGAAACTAAAAAGGAGGAGGAGGGGAGGAGGAGGAGGAGGAGGAGGAGGAGGAGGAGGAGGAGGAGGAGGAGGAGGAGGAAGAGGAAGAGGAAGAGGAAGAGGAAGAGGAAGAAGAAGAAGAAGAAGAAGAAGAAGAAGAAGAAGAAGAAGAAGAAGAAGAAGAAGAAGAAGAAGAAGAAGAAGAAGAAGAAGAAGAAGAAGAAGAAGGCAGAGCACCAGACTAACCAAATAGAGAATATTAAAGCCCATGGAGCAGCCATTCATCACAGCTCTTCTCTCTAAGCAGGGGTGTCAAACTGGCGGCCTGTGGACCGGATGCAACACGCGAAGGCCACGCCCACCCTGGCTCCGCAAAGGCAAAAAATGTCACGATACATCACGATACGTCATGTGAAGTGATCGAGTTTGACATCCATGCTCTAGTCTAGAGGGAAACAGATTTAGGCTAAAGCCATGTATAGCTCTGGAAATAGAGTATGGGAGAACTGACATCCTGACCAAAGGAAGTATCCTGCATTATGTTTCCCAGTTGTTTTCTTGAAATACACATTAAGGGAAAAGTTCAAAGGAAGCCATAAATTAGCCAGGCCATTAAACCAAGCCACACGCTAGAAAATAATCTGATGGAATAACCACTGATAGTTGTCAACCTTGAATGAAATTCTGTAGTCTCATTGCAGATGTCAGAATTATACATCTTTTGCGAGTTTGAGCAACATCTCTACATATGTTAGGAATACAGACAGAAATGGCAGAAGCAGCAACAAACTGAAAAAAACTACATTAAGTATTCAAGAAATTTGCAGAAATAGGTGATTCCTCTCCTAGAAATGTAGTTACTAGCATACATATTTTGTGAGAGAAGTCTACTAAACTGTCATGTATGAAAACAATGATCTGATATTTTTACTCATATAGGGAGCCATTTAGAAATCCATTGTGGTTTCCCAATGTATTCCTGTCTGCAGTTATTTCCTGCATGGATTGGGGCTTGAATCTGAAGGATATCACAACACTGAAGCTCCGTCAGAACAAACAGCAACTGGATATTTGGTGGTTCACTATCTAGTCAAATCTTCCCCAACTTAATGGCATCCATAAATTTTGGGCTTGAAAATACAAAGTCCAGGCTGGCATTATCTTTCAAATGTCAAACTCACTGGACAGCCTTGAACAACTCACTCTTTTTCAGCCTAACCACTGCATGGTCTTTTTCTATGATGCTGGATCTTAAGCCCTTGGGAGAAAAATTGTAAATAAAAATGCTTAAGTAATGGTCCCCCCAAGAATGAACTTACCTCTCTAAGCTTGTCCATCTCATTCTGTAACACTTGCTTAGCCAAATCACTCTCAATGAGCCGTTGGCGCAAGTCTTCATTTTCCTCCTCCAGTTTAATCCGTTTTTTCTCCACTGCTCCAAGTTCATTATGGAGACGTGCAGAGACATCTTTGGCTACCTACAGACAACAGTCAAGAACAGTGCAAACCTCAGTCCTCGGTTCTGATACACAACATGCAGGCACAGGTTAATCAACAATGTATGCATCAATACAGTCTTGGAGGTTTTAGATATTTTACATATATTAACAAAAAGCAAGCACTAAAACAGGAAGCACACAAGTGAGTCATGTCTGTGAATAATGTGCCAAGGCTTTGTGTGAGGAATATATGAGCTATTCTTACACTAATTTTACAGATCATGTCTGCAATTAGAGGAAATATGGAGGGAGAAATGGAGTTATTTGCACATCCTCTTGGTGTCTCCTTCTTCACAATAAGCAATGTGCCTCTATATTCAAGGCATGACTTTTGTTATGCTCTTCTGCACTGCACTGCTCAAGAAAATTGTAGCTTTTGTAGAAGTAGACCTACCGCCCACAGTGGTGCCTCTTCTGGTTGCAGGAAAGGGAATAATTATCATATTTAAAACATCTTTATAAGCTGCATCAGAAAGTTTCAGATACACACACCAGCAAGTTTTATGAGCAGCTCTGAATATGAATGATAGGGAATCTAGCCGCAAATCCCTATTTCAAGTACATTTAGACTTTCCCAAGTTTATCTCTTCTTATGTCTTACAGTCCACAGATAGAATGGGAATCAAATTGATAGTGCTATTATTTTCTGAAATTTGATTGACTCATACCTCAGAAGTCTTTGAAAAAAGAATAATGAATGAAGAACTTGAACTAAAGGTTCATATGTCATGATTGATTCACAATCTTGATTGATTCACAATCATTGACATGCACAGATGGCCAGGATACAGATTTTAGCAGTTTTGGCACTGAATATTCCAATTACAACTACAAGTACATTTCTGTTATGAACACAGAATCCAATGACTGCATGTAGTAGAATAACTAGAGTCTTAATTGGGAATGGCCTGTCAGATTATTGGCTGGTTGGAGAATTTTTCTCTACTCAGTCACTGTCTTCTCTAATGAGAGACAGAGATTCAGGAGAAAAGAAGTTAGGACTTTCTTTGTTCTCCCATGTTCTGACTAGGGGCCCATGCAAGGAAGCAGAGAACTTAAGAAGAGATTTCATGTTAGGGTTGGACCTAAAATTTAGAAAGCCCTGTAAGAAAGAAACCAATAAGGAAAATCTGGCAAGAAACATTTAGTCAAGTATGAGTTTGTATTTCTGTGCAGTGCTGCATGCTGGATCTTGAATTGTGGACCTTTGTGTCTGTTCCTGTCCTCTATATCCGTATTTGCTTAGACCACTTACTGATGACTAAGTACCAGCTTTAAAATACAGATCTCAGCTTTGTATAATTTGTGGCAGCTAAACTATTTGCTCAAATCTCTACCATGCTGGGGCACTCTAACCTTGCCTGCAAAAACAGCTACTTAAATGCCCTAGGACCGTGATGGCGAACCTATGGCACGGGTGCCACAAGTGGCACGTGGAGCCATATCGGTGGGCACGCGAGCTCAGGTCCGGCGTGCATGTGTGCACCAGCCGGCTGATTTTCGGGCCTTCTGGTCCCACTGGGAGTCGGGAAACAGGCTGTTTCCAGCCTCCAGAGGGGGTGGGGAAGGCCGTTTTCGCCCTCCCCAGGCTCCTAGAAAGGCTCTGGAGCCTGGGAGAGCGAAAAATGGGCGTGCCATTGCATGCTGGGAGCAGGGGGGGTCATGAGTGCATGTGCGGGGGTGCATGGAATTATGAATGTGGGCACGCACACACGTGATCCCCGCATTCCCCCCCCTTTTGGCACGTGAACCAAAAAAGGTTCGCCATCACTGCCCTAGGAGGAAGGAAGAGGGATCTGACCAAGGGCAGATTGAGGAGCCAAGGGAACTGGACGAAGTCTAATGTGTATGTTAATGATAGTTTTCCCACATCTACCTCTTTTCTACCTTTGTTACTTTACACCAGCGGTTCTCAACCTGGGGGTCGCGATCCCTTTGGGGGTCAAACGACCCTCTCACAGGGGTCGGGACTTCACCCGGATGCCGCCATTTGGGTTCTTTTACCTTCTGCGCATGTGCAGAACGCTTTGCGCATGCACAGAGGGTAAAAGAACCCAAATGGCGACGGCGGGGTGGGGGTGCAGTGGCAGGCGCAGCGGCGGGGTGGGTCACGTCATTAGGAAGGTTGAGAACCACTGCATTACACTAATTTGAATCTGCTGATCAACCTGAACAGAACCTCTGGCTATCCAACCTTCTGGACCCTAAAATGTGAGAAACATAGTATGGTAGAGTTAATTCCTTGATCTAAGGTATTATAGGATGTCTCAGCAGAGGTCATCCCTTTAATTCTCTAGATATATCTGTTGTAGTCAAGAAGCTGAATTAGAACTGAACAGCTCCAAGTTGAAATCCACCCTTAGCCAAATTCACTGGATAACTTTAGGCCAGTCTCTTATTTTCAACCCTTATTGCTTAGGTTTCTCTCATTGTAGGAGTAAAATAAAAGGACATTCCCCTGCCCTGAGCTCTTGGAGAAAAGATGGGATATAAATATAATAAATAAAAATAATAGATTCCTACACCCACCAAGAAGCAGCACAGAGTATGTCATCTCTGCTGAATCATATGTTCACAAAGATTTTTGGCACATCTCACATATTGTGTTTTGGCCACTGCGGATAGCTGGTGTTTGAATTCTTCAGCGATAACATAATCACAATGCAGACTCTCTGATAATTAATGGCATAGATATCATTTTTTCACTTGCAGGGAAAGAAAAGACACTCCTCACTGATAAAGAAGAAATTAACTTTATCCTCTACACAAACAATCATTTTACTGAAAGCAAGAGGCAGAAGGAACAGATGGTAAAATTTCAGAGTTTACTCTGAAGATCCTTAGATCCTGGTCTCAATGAAGAACACTGCCAGTAAATCAGGAAACCACTACAGGGAGCCTAAGAAACACCACTGAGCCCATAAGTCACATTGGTTGCATCAGCCAAGGTGCCAAATGAAGTTGGGATTGTTTCCCCCCCCCCCCCCATAGCAATGATTGTTGCCTTCTGCTCCTCTTGGTTCCCACTCCATTCTGTACGACTTCCAAAATTATTTCTGAGTTTGGATTGTCTCTGCTTTATTTTTATCCCTTTCTAAGTATCCTTTAGGTGGAGTGTCCATGTTTATCTTCTTTTTTGAGAACCAAATTATATCAGATTAAGCATTTACTTCATTTTAATGCTAATGTACAGAAACATTGAGTAGTTTTCTTCAATACTGGAATAATAAGGTTCACTTTTTGTTAGGAGTGACAGAGGTGGGTTCCTGCCGGTATGCTCTTACCTGTTGGTCACCGCAGAACCGAAGAAGCCGGTGGCATTCGCGGCGTGGGGCTTCCCCCGCCTGCTTTTCCCCACCCGCCTAGAAGCCGCCATTTGCGTTATTTTGCCCTCTGCGCATGCACAAAGCGTTCTGCTTGCGCAGAGGGCAAAAGAACGCAAATGCCGGCGTCCAGGCGGGCAGGGGAAAGCAGGTGGGGTAAGAGCGTACCGGCAGGAACCCACCTCTGGAGTGACAGTAATACATTCTTACCGTAGGATTACAACTGACAAATATTATAGCAATCTTGTCAATTTACCTGATTAACATTAATGAGGGATATTGCATCCACTGCATGGATAATGTATACTGACTGTCAGTTTTATTCCATAATTAGTTGTACTTTTTATTGTTATTTTATTTATGGGATTCCCAACTCTGGGCAGCTTATAAGTAGCTTATTAAAAGGAAAAAATGCAACAAATCCAAGAGCAAAGTACAAAATGCAAAAAAAAAAAAAAAAAAGGGCGGGCTCCATGATCAACCTGTTCCCAAGGCCTGGAAGAACAAGGTAAACCTTCACCAATGACTTGAACCATATGAAACGTGGGGGGGGGGGCATTCCAGAGGCCAAAAACTGCAATACTGTAGAGATAATTAATTGGTCCCACGAGATGACATTATTTAATTGGTGGGATCCAGAGCACATCCACTCTGCTGGACCAAACCAGATGGGCAGAAACTACTACAGACAAGCAGTTCCTCAATTAGCCAGGTAATTTACCATTAAGGGCTTTAAAGGTGATAATCAGCACCTTGAATTGCAACCAGAAGCCTACTGGCCACTAATGAAGCTTGCAAAACAGTAGGATTATATATACGTAATGAAGGGCTATCTAGACCAGAGGTCCCCAACCCCCAGGTCATGGCCTACTACCGGGTCATGGCCTATTCTCAACTGGGCCGTGAGAGCAGCAGGCCGGCAGGCACCCACAGAGATTGACTCACATGAGCAGTGAGCTGGCGCATACACGCATGCATGCAGCTCAACTCACGCAAGCGGTTGCCCAGCGCACATGCACATGTGCAGCTCAATTTGCAGTCGAGCTGTGTGTCCATGTGCCCCAGATTGCTGCTCGTGCAGCCTGGTTCCATCTCCCGCAGTGGTGGGTTGCTCCCGGTTTGGACCGGTTCTTAGAACTGGTAGCGGCGGCGGGAGGCTCCACCCACTCACCCGGGACGCTCTGCCCACCCACCCAGGACGCTTCTGCGCATGCGCAGAAGCGTTGCATGCGCGCGAACCAGTGGCAAACTAATTCAGAACCCACTACTGATCTCCCCCACCCTAGTCAGGCTGCCAAGCAACTAAGGTTGGAGATCACTAATCTAGACAGCCAGGAGCAAGAAGATTGCATTTCCCAATCTCAGTCTCTCTGAAAGTCATCCACAAACACCATAATGTAGTTTCTATGCTGTATCCTAGCCTAATCCCTGATTTGCAGTACTCCAAATGATCTGCTTCCTTGTAGAACCCTGGATGGTTGTTGGGCTACTATTTTCTGCATAACCTTTCCAATAATAGAAAAATAGTATATTTGGAATATGCATATAGGACAAGCACAGAGGTCGGAGAAGGCCTCTGTATTTAAAGTGCAATGTCTTGAATAAGGCCCTCAGATTAAAAGCAAATATCTTCCAGTGAAGACATTAGTGAAGGATTACTGCACCATAACAGGTGGGAAGAAGAAAGGATCCTGCCGTGAAAAAAAGAGAGTCCGCCATGGCTCTGCAGCTGATGGGGAAGAGGTTGGCCTGTACTTTACCCTCTGCAGTTATTTGTACAAATTCCCTAGTCACATCCTGACCATGAGAACCGAAAATTGAGCTAGTAGAGGGGTAAATCAAGCCATAACTATTTCCATAGAATCAGCTTAGTATGAAACGCTAGCAATACCAAAGGACGGGGGTTGTTCCACTTATTTCCTGTTTCTTCAAGCAGAACATTTGATCACCGTGAAAGCGGAGACAACCAGAAGGCAGCTGTTACAAGCTGTAGGGAAAGAGAAGGGGGTGGGGAATGCAGCCTGACAAACATAGGACATTATCCACCCATGTCCTACTCCAAAAAGAACCATTCCATGGATTGGCCAATATGGTCAAAACAAAAGGTTTTATGGGAAAACAGCACATTTTAAATTCCAGATGTTGTTTCCAAATGCAAGATATTCTGACAGTCTTACATAAATACTAAAATCTGTAATCGCTAGTTGTGGCCAATAAAAAATTTGGCACCTCAACGTTTCTAGCATTTTCAAAAAAACTCAGATATAATACGAATGAGATTATAATTTGCTTTTATATCACTTGTAATGAAACGAACACATTCATATTTCAAACATCAACTACATTTTTCTGATATTTCTACCTTTTAACTCTGACACTCTTAAATCTCTCACATTAAAATTGCATTAAACATTAAATATCCATTAAATAGCATTAAACACGCAAACACTTTAAAATAATGCATTATTAAAGTTATTATAAATTAAATGTCAGTTTTTAAAATATTACCACTATGCATTTAAAAATCACATCAAATCTAGTACTCATAGTTTAAAATGCACGGCAGGCTATCTGGATATAGCAAATATACAACTAAATTCTAAACTACATTAAACTTTAATTCTGATGTGGTAATACAATAAACACACAGTTCACAAAGAACTAGAACTGCAGAAAAACACATACACACAGAATGAAATAGCACACTGCACTGATCTATGAATGAATAAAGAACAATACTGCTCTAGGACATAAACTATAGTTTACAAAGTATCTGAGTTGACACAACACATTAAGCCAGAAACAAGTAAGCCACATTATGACAAAAATGACAAATTTTGGAGAGACTTTTACAAACATCCTTTCAGTACAAGATACTGTAAGACAGAAATAGCATCTTACATTATAAATAGGAGGTAAAGTTGGGAGATGACGACTTGTCTAAAACTATCTGCCAAGCTATCAAGAAGCAAGATTAGGGGGCTGGAGTCTAAAACATATGAAGAATGGTTACAGGAATTGGGACTGTCTAGTATAGTGAAAAGAAGGACTAGGGGTGACAGGGTAGCAGTGTTTTGCAATATTTGAGGAGCTGCACCAGAACTCAAAACAAGAAACAGTGGATGGAAACTAATCAAAGAGAGAAGCAACCTAGAAATAAGGAGAAATTTGCTAATGGTGAGAACAGTTAACCAGTGGAATGGCTTGCCTACAGAAGTTGTCTGTGCTCACCAAAGGCTTTTAAGAACAGATTGGATAACTATTTGTCTGAAATGGTATAGGGCAGTGATGGCGAACCTATGGCATGCGTGCCACAGGTGGCACGCGGAGCCATATCTGCCGGCATGCGAGCCGTTGCCCTAGCTCAGCTCCGGCGCACATGTGCGCCCCAGCCAGCTGATTTTTGGCTTGCACGGAGGCTCTGGGGGGGCATTTTAGGCTTCCAGAGGGCTTCTGGGAGGACAAGGGAGGGCGTTTTTGCCCTCCCCAGGCTCCAGGGAAGCCTCTGGATCCTGGGGAGGGCGAAAAACGGGCCTACCAGGCCCACCAGAAGTTGGGAAACAGGCCATTTTTGCCCTCCCCAGGCATTGAATTATGGGTGTGGGCACTCGCGCATGCGTGATAGCGCATGCACACATGTTTTTGGCACCCAAGGAAAAAAAGGTTCACCATAACTGGTATAGGGTTTCCTGCTTGAGCTGGGGGTTGGAGTAGAAGACACCCAAAGTCCCTTACAACTCTGTTATTCTGATTCCTAGATCTTAAACATGACTAGCATTCATATGTAAATTCATGGCAGCACAAACATTTGAACACCTGTAGTATTTTTCTCTCTTCAGAGACTTAGTTTATATTCCAGATTATTCAAAGTTTGAGAAGTAATTACTGGTTTGCACATTCAATCTAGGCTTCCATACACCGTACAAACCAGCACAAACTGACGCAAGTTTCATTTCTAGGATCACTCATTTTTGGTGCCTGGAGTACTTGGCAGCAGACTTACTCCTTTGTGCAAAAGGCAACTGTGTTGTTTGGGAAGAAGGTATGACTTAGAGGTTTCATCCTGTAAAGGTCTGAAGCTCAACATTCTTGTGTTCGTAATCCTTGAACAAGGAGCTTCCAAAGATGCAAGCTTTGTCATGCCACCAACCATGGGAATACTGAACTAATTTCTTCTACCACAGCAGTTTATATTTCCATCACCTGTTGAATATCGATATCATTGGGTAAATGGGTTGTAGCCAGGATGCCAGAAAAAGAGCAGGACTACTAACCAAATAAAGAGAAAGCATTCCTCCATTGGAATATGTTGCCTTCTCATGCCCTTCAACGAAAAGTGCCACACCAAACAACATATGTTCCATCCAGCTGGCTTGCACAATCATCCTGAATTAAGATCTTCCAGCAACTCAAAGGAGGGACTCAGCCTCTTTGGTCAGCTGCTTAGTTTTCATGATTCTAATTGAAGTTGACAAGTATCAGACAGCATCATGTGCAATGCAAAATTAGCTTCATCATAATTCATGGATTGTCCAATTGAATATCACAAAACAAAAAAAGCTAAAGTTAAAGTATTCCACTCCACAAATGCATTTCAAACTTCCAATAACTTGGTTTTATTTTACTATGACTCCAGTCTCAGATTGTGTATTTATACATGCTCTTTATCTTTCCTCTATGAGAATGAGGTGAACTATGTTTATTCAAAGGAAGCCAAGTCCCATGGTTTCTTGTGAGAAATGACTGAAATACTACAGCAGTACAACAATTTTTCCAAGTAATCATCTCCAATGAGTTTTAAGGACAATATACCATCAGATTAATTTTGCAACAAGATTTCCACATAAAGCTCTTTTTTCTAAAATGTGAAATTAAATCTACTATAAGCACTTATTGAAGTTACTATAGTTCAGAAACAAACAATACTGTTCCAACAACTTTGGAACAGAGTTTCAATTCCTCTTATATCAGACCAAAGGATTTCAGGCATTTGAAAGGAGAAAGCCTTTGGTCTAAGATCTTGGATAGATGTCAACCAAATACTAGACTGGACAGGCAATGGTCTAAACACAAGAGAAATATCCCAGGTTCATTCAACTGACTTCTCCATTCTAATGAAGAAAAAAATTGCAAATGCAGTCTTACCTTGACATCTTGTTCAAGGCTATGGATGAGTTCTCCATCCACCTGGCCAGTCTGTGCAACACGAAGGCTGCGTCGCTCTGCTTTTCGCAAACGATACTGTAAGATACGACAAGTCTTACTGGCTTGATCCAGTTGTTGCCTTAGCTCCTGTAGCTGATAGACATCTTCTTCCATGTAGACATCTCTCATCTCCAGCATCTCTGCACGCAGTTCCTCAATCTCATCCTGGGGAAGACAAACACCGTGATCAAAGGAAGGGCAAGACAAGCATGCGCGCACGATCCCACCATGCTCCCCCACCCCCGTGCATGTGCACACAATGCCCCCACGCCCCCCGCGCATGTGTGCAGGACCCCCCCACACACCCCATTTTGGGCCTAGTAGGCCTCCTTGCAGCCTGGGACCAAAAATGGGCCATGGGGCAGGCGTGCCGCACCCCTGCAAACCCCGTTTTTAGCCTAGTAGGCCTCCTTGCAGCCTCCTGGGACCAAAAATGGGTCATGGGGAGCGCCCCCCGTGCTCCCCCACCCCCGCACATGTGCACATGACCCCGCCCCCACGCATGTACAAGCATCTCCCACATGTGCCCACACATCCCAAAAATCAGCTGGCCGGCAGGAAGCACGCACAGAAGCATGCACGGTGGACCTGACCTGGGTGACGGCTTGTGTGCCCATAGAGAGGGCTCTGCATGCCAGCTGTGGCACGCATGCCATAGGTTCGCCATCATGGGATTAGGGGAATAGAACAAGTTTAGGTTGGTGCATAATAGCAATAGCAATAGCACTTAGACTTATATACCGCTTCATAGTGCTTTACAGCCCTCTCTAAGCTGTTTACAGAGTTCAGCATATTGCCCCCAAAAATCTGGGTCCTCATTTTACCGACCTCAGAAGGATGGAAGACTGAGTCAACCTTGAGCCGGTGAGATTTGAACAGCTGAACTGCTGAACTAGTAGGTTGCAGTGCTGCTTTTAACCACTGAACCACCTCGGCTCCTTATATTTATAAACAAATATAATGATGTTCTGCTTTGAAGGTCTTTCCCAGTTGAGTTTTGACGGAAGAGGAATCCAGAGAACAACCTCCACAAATCTATTCTGAGATAGCATATGAAATATTAACAGAGGTATGTAGCACTTCAGTCTTCACGTAAGGTCTCTCTGCAATACTTTATAACAAGGAAAGACACAACAACTTATGGTGTTAAATCTGCACTCCTGCATACTCTTAAACACCATTGGAAATGAACTCTTAAGCACTGCACAATCCTTCTATTTAAACTAACTGTACAGCCTTTTCCTCTCAAATATTCAGAATTGCAGATAAAATAGGATGTGCAGACTGTGCATAGAGTTAAGAATATAAATGCCATTCCACTAGTGTAAAATAAAATCTTATGTTGCATTATTTAAAAAAATAAATAGCAATATGTATCCTTTACTAGTAGTTTGTACTATTTTTTATTCATGTGAATCCTTTGTAGTGAAGTTTGCAGAGATCAAATCAAAACAGGTTTTCTCAACTCCATCTGATATGTTTCTGCCTGTGAATAATTATGTCAAAGAGGAAGAAATTCAGAGAACTGTTTCTCTTCTCTGGAAGGGAATGGCCACATGCACACAGTGGTATTATTGATGTAATTCTGGCACAGAGTGCCACAACTCCAACAATATAACCTCAGTCACTTGCACAGAAAGGCAAAGTAGATAAACAAGCACTAAGAAAAACTGATCACACTCCAGATCTCCAACTATAACATTTGGGCAAAAGGCAAAATTAATGAAAGAATTAATAATATCACACTACTAACTAACCAGAGCATACAAAACATTCACCAGACCAATCCTCGAATACAGCTCATCTGTCTGGAACCCACACCGCATATCGGACATAAATACATTAGAAAGTGTCCAGAGATACTTTACAAGAAGAGTCCTCCACTCCTCTACTCGCAACAGAATACCTTACACAACCAGACTTGAAATCCTGGGCTTAGAAAGCTTAGAACTACGTCGCCTTTGGCACAACCTAAGCATAACTCATAAAATTATCTGCTACAACGTTCTTCCTGTCAATGACTACTTCAGCTTCAACCACAACAATACACAAGCACATAACAGATACAAACTCAAAGTGAACCGCTCCAAACTTGACTGTAGAAAATATGACTTTAGCAACAGAGTGGTAAATGCCTGGAACTCACTACCTGACTCTGTGGTTTCGTCACCAAACCCCCAAAACTTTACCCTTAGACTGTCCACTGTTGACCTCACCCGATTCCTAAGAGGTCAGTAAGGGGCCTGCATAAGTGCACCAGCATGCCTACCGTCCCTGTCCTAATGTTCCTGCTTATCAGTACCCATCTTATGTATATAAACAATGTTTTATCTATGTATATTACCAACATGTACTTGACAAATAAAAATAAATTAAAAAATAAAAAAAAAATAAAAAAAAGACAGGACTGGAGAGGAAAAATCCCAAATGGAAGCCTCTGAAGCTAGCATGCAGAAGAGAACAGCCTACCTATGCCAGTCCAACTAATTAGTCTTAGGAGATTAGAAGGAAATAAAACTACGGTATGTAAAACTTGCAAAGGGTTAGGCAGATGGCACACCAAGGAAAAAATGATACCAGCAATCGGAGGGCTCAAGAGCTCTGCTTAGCTTTTGGGATCACCAAGATCAGACAGATGCTGCCACCTAACAAGGGACATACCACTCTTATTACTGTAAACTGAAATTAGATTCCAAAATGTCTTCCATGTACTGGTGTCAGAAAACTGTATTCACAAGACAGGTGATTCTACAACCCACAGGAGAATATGAAAGTCTTCTTTGTTTGTGCTCCCTCCAGTCCAGGTGCCTGTTGCTAGTAGTACAAGCATTATTGCTAGCATCCCAATGTCTATTATTCCTGGGAGCAGTTCTCATACTAGAAGACAGAATTTTTCTAGCTATTTCCTCTATTGATTGGCTACATTCCTTGTTCCTTCTGAGAGATATGCAAAAAAAATTGTACATTTGCCCTTGGAAGGTGGGAGCAGTTAAATTACCCTCCCTACCCATTTCTTTGGATTAATGGTTTATCTGCTTATGATCTGCAGAAGGAAGCCAATCACAGCAATATCCATTAGATAGCCTGTGTATTGAGCAAGTGAACAAAGGATCAAGGGCTTTCCAAACCAGCCTCCCAGTCAGCCCGTCACATTCAATCATGACAAGAGGCATTATCTCAAAGAATAAGACAGGTTCTTTGGGAGATCACATCAAAATGCAATCACAGAAAGTGTTGCTTGTTTCATATCATTTTGCACTAACTTGCAAACTTATGTAAACAACAGCAGATCTTAAATGTTTCTCAAACAGAAGCAGTTTACACAATTTATGAGATAAATTCATGCAAGAGGATGAACAAAGCGCAGCACTGGTTTATGCTTACCAAACACCGATTTCTGGCTTTTAAAAAATGAAGTAAAGTGACATGGGAACAATTGTTCAGTTTCTTTATGAGTCATTAACACAATTTTTGAAACAATTGTAACTCTGTGGCACTAAATGTTCAGAATTGCAACGTTTAATTCATGTGGAAACACTAATACAGTATGCAAAATGTCTAATTTTAAATATTTTTTGTATTAGTTAGAAAATATATACAGTATGCACAACTTACCAGATAATACCAGGGCATTTACGCTAATGCCCACTATTATCAGAGATATGGCCAGAAATGTTTGTTTGTTTGTTTGTTTATTATTTATTTATTTGTCAACAAGTGCAAGGAAACAGGACACATGAAAAAATGGCACAAATAAAGAGATACAAAGAAGCAAAACATAGCCATAAACACATAAAATGAGTACATAAAAATGGGTACAGTAGCACAGGAACGGTAGGCACGCTGGTGCACTTATGCATGCCCCCTTAGGGACCTCTTAAGAAACGTGTAGGGTCCAGGGTAGACAGTTTAAGGTAAAAGGTATGGGGGTTAGAGAAACTAACAACAGGATCAGGTAAAAGGTTCCAGACATTTACTACTCTATTGCAGAAGTTGTATTTTCTGCAATCAAGATTAGAATGGATTACATTTAGTTTGTATCTATTGATAGCCCTAGTGTTATTGTGGTTGAAATTAAAGTAGCCGTTAACAGGTAGGACATTAAGGTAGATGATCTTGTGTACTAAGCTTAGAACGTAGACAGCGTAGTTCAAGGTTATCCAGGCTTAAAATTTCAAGTCTACTGAAATAAGGAATTTTATTGCTAGCAGAGAAGTTGAGTACTCTTCTTGTAAAATACCTCTGGACCCTCTCTAATGTATTAATGTCCAAAATACAGTGTGGGTTCCAGGCAGGTGAGCAGTATTCAAGGATAGGTCTGGCAAAGATTTTGTATGCCTTAGTTAAGTATAACGTTACCAGAGAGAAAATTTCATAAAATAAGGTTGACAACTATCAATGCCTTTTTAGCAATGTTGTTACAGTGAGCTCTAGGGCTTAGATCTTTTGAAATGAGTACACCAAGGTCCTTGACAGAGTGTGGGTCATCTTTTAGATCGTTTCCATCCAGCTTGTATTTGATGTTCTGATTTTTATCACCATAACGTTACCAGAGAGAAAACTTCATAAAATAAGGTTGACAACTCTTAATGCCTTTTTAGCAATGTTGTTACAGTGAGCTCTGGGGCATAGATCTTTTGAAATGAGCACACCAAGGTCCTTGACAGAGTGTGGGTCATCTTTTAGATCATTTCCATCCAGCTTGTATTTGATATGTCAGGGTTCCAAATAGCCTCCAAAATTAAATCAGAGTCCAAGGCAAAGTATTCCTCAAAGTTCCAATTTATTAATAGAACCATGTTGGTACATCTGGGTGAAACCCGAATCTGAAGTCCTCTGGGCTTCACCACCCAGTTGAAAGTTCAAGTCCTTGCCCCCACACCCACAAATCCATCACGTTGTCTAATCTCATGTTGCCATGCTGGCAGAATCCACCCATCTCCTTCCGGGCAGGAGACAAAGGATGACCTTGGCTTTCTAGAAAGAATTTGTTATGGCTACATACCAACAACCTCATACAATCCCCCCTCCCATTTTCCCACAGTAGAAAATGCATAGTGAAATAGTATAAAGTATGGCAGGCCTAAGCTCCCCAATAAAATGGCTTCGGCCTGACATTTTGATTTTTATTACCATAATAAAAATCAATAATAATTTATTGATTTTTTAAAAATTATTTTTATTTTTATGTTGATTTGATATGATTTGATATGGAGGTCTGTTGAAGTTAAACATGTGTTACAAGACCACAAGATAAACATTGCTCCTCATATTCTTGCATATGATGTGGGAATGCAAAAACAAAAAGCGCAAAACTTACATTGTGATATTTTGGCATTGCCTATCATTCATCATTATGGTTAGGAACGAATATCTATGACAGTGAGCAAATGTCAGATTCTTCTTTTTAAACAGCTGTTACGATTTTGTAGCAACTCCAACTGTTCATGTAATGTACACTGTGGTCTTTCATATGATGGGATTTTTCTTTTTTTTTTTCTTTTTTTCTTGATTTTATTTTTTAAAACTACAAAACAAACACACATCCACATATAAACATAAATTCACTTTTTACAACAGTTTTGTCTCGGTATGTATTTTATTATTTACATTTTTCCCTTTTAGTCTTCTCTAATTGTTTTTATATTTATTGACCTATGTACACATTTCTATTTTTGTTTCTTCACATTAATTACTTATAACATCCTTCTGTTTTACCCACATTGTCTCTTATTTCACCTTTCATCCTTAAACCTTAATCTCTATTCCTAATCTCTAACCAGTTGTATAATTTGTCCCAAACCAAGTAGTAATCTGTCTCTTCTTTTTCTTTTATCTCTTTTGTTCACTTGTCCATCTCCGCGCAATCCAGTATTTTCCTTATCAATTCTTCTTCCGATGGTGTTTTATCATTTTTCCATTTTTGAGCATATGTTATTCTTGTGGCTGTAATTATGCGTAGGAGTAGATATTGTGTTTCCTTAGTATATTTTCTGTTCAATAATCCCAATAAAAATATCTCCGGCCTCAGGTCTATATGTTGTTCCGTTATTTTCTTCTAACCATTTCCTAATTTTAATCCAAATTTTTTTAGCTTCCGGGCAGGTCCACCATAAATGATAATATGTACCATATGATTTTTTGCATTTCCAACATGTTGGTGAAGTCTTTGCATACATCTTTGGCAGTCCTGCTGGTGGGAGGTGCCACCTGTAGAACATCTTCAGCTGGTTTTCCTTGAATGCCGCCGACATTGTTAATTCTATATTTGTTATCCACATTTTTTCCCATTTCTCTAATTCTATGTTGTATCTAAAAAAATTTGCCCATTTGATCATTGTCTCTTTAACTATCTCCTCTTCCATTTTATATCTCAGTACAAATTTATATACTTTAATAATTAATTTTTGTTCGGTCCCTTGTATAATTTTATCCAATTCTTGCTGGTCTTTCTGAATTTCATGTAATTTTTTATCTTCTTTAAATTTGGATTGAATTTGGATATATGTCCACCAATCTACTCCTCTGGCTATATCATGTTCCAATTGTTGTTTTGTTTTCAAATTTAATTGTTCAATTAATAAATCCTTGTATCTAATTATTTTGTCAGTGGCCATTAAATTTGGACATGTCACTGCTTCTATTGGTGATATCCATGCTGGGATTTTTATATAGTGGTTCTTTTTGATTTTTTTTCCAAGTCTGCAAAAGCGTTTTGTATTGTATGTTTTTGGAAGTAACTATGTGTTTTATATTTCCCATCCCATAAAAATGTGTGCCATCCCTTTTGCAGATCGTGACTCTCCATAACTAAAATTCATTTTATTTTTTAATTCAATCCAACCTTTTATTCAAATTAAATTTGCTGCATTGTAGTAAATTTCCCATTCCGGTAATGCCAATCCTCCTCTATCTTTGGTATTCCGCAAGAGCTTTAATTTGGCTTTTTTCCCTTGCCATATGAATTTGGTAACTAATTTGTTTAAATTTTCAAAAAAGTTTTTGCCTAATTTGATTGGGACAACTTGAAAAAAAAATAGTACTCTCGGGAGTATATTCATTTTGATCATAGCGATCCTTTCTAAAACTGAGATTTGTAGATTTTTCCAAGTTTCTAAATCTTTTTTTATTTGTAATAACAATTTATCATAATAATCTTCCTTGATTGTAGAGCATTTCGCTGTAAGATAGATTCCTAAATATTTTATTTTCTTAGTTATTTGTATTTTTAGTTTATCTTCCAATTCCATTTCTTGTCTCTTTGTGAGATTTTTTGTTATTATTTTAGATTTGTTTCTATTTATCTTAAGTCCCGCTACTTCACCGAATTCCTCTATTTTTTGTATCAATTTTGGTCCAGTTTCTAATGGGTTTTCTATTATAAATACAAGGTTGTCAGCAAAAGCTTGGACCTTGTATTCTTCCTTTCTAATTTTTAAATCTCTACGGGATCGATAATGCCCTCAAAGGGCTCCTGGTGAAGATATTTTCGGGTTTCAGAAGCGGAGCTTCACTTCCTCGCCCGCTCCGCAATGATGTCACCGCCAAAAGTCCCCCTGATGGGCTTTTTCTTTAAACAATCTCACTTCTTACTTGAAAACAAAATATGCATCACACATATTAATATTGTGCATCACTAAAGTGCTTCAAAATGGGAATGCATTGTTTTAGTTCCTTCCTATTACAGATTGACATAAAAAAAGACATTGGTTTTTAGGTGTGCCTTCAAAAGATAAAATCTTAGATCATTATCTCTTAAAGGCACAGCTCTGATTTCTCTTTCAGAAATATTCCCTGCACAATTCAAGAAAAAAAAATCTCAATGTTCATGCATTCAGCCATAATATAGTTGGTTTTTGGTTTGATGTGATGAGTGAATCTGGATATTATAATATTCTGTAGTGTTATGTGGAAACCAAGCTATATTGGTTTGTTCAACAATCTAGAATTTAAAATCTGGGTTTGAGTTATATGAAAAAAATAACCAGTGTCTAAGAATGAAGCAAAGATGGGTTTTGCACACTCACTTATGAAGGCAACAATATTTTGGGAGCTATTCCCATGTAAGATTGAGAAAAATAATTTGTTTCTAATAGTCTGTAGCTTTATTGCTGAAGTGGCAGCAATCTGTCAGCACTACAAAATACTTTTCCTC
The DNA here is from genome assembly GCA_023053685.1 of Diadophis punctatus similis. Taxonomy (NCBI): domain Eukaryota; kingdom Metazoa; phylum Chordata; class Lepidosauria; order Squamata; family Dipsadidae; genus Diadophis; species Diadophis punctatus. Next base: position 25,594,606 of record JALIGW010000003.1, read on the forward strand.
CCATCCCCAATCATGTGTTTTCCTCCCTTTTTCCTCCACGCATAGTCCTGTGCCATAATTCGAAAATGAGACTGGCAAGTTGCTGCTCTCTTATCAGGGCAAGAACAGCAGTTTCTGCTGCTGCTGCTTTCAGGAAATTAAGAGGTAGAAGCCCAGTTCTCTCCACTTGTATCATTTTATACTGGAAAACATTAGTTTCCTGTTGGATCATCTTGATCTGGCTTCAGCCTGCCTTAGAAACAAGTTGGCCCCGAGATGGAGGCACCATGGAAGAATATATACCTAATGACTAGCAAACAGTCCCTCTCAGAACCAGGGCAACGGGGCTAAAAGGATGATCCTTTGTTCAGCACTAAGTCATTTAAGTAGAAATCATTATTGTACAAAAAAAATGTATCTAAGCGTACCAAGTATATAATTAAATAAAGACCTTACTACCAGAAAATGCCCAAATTCCTGTGCAATATCCTGTTTATCTTGGCATATGGAATCTTTGTGGTACCTGCAGGATCCAACACTTAACACAATAAAGCGTGCAGCAGCCATCATCATTAGGTTTGCCTGCCTACTTGATCCCGCTTCGTAACTTGAAAATGGACAAAATATGATGTAAAACAAAACATCCTAGTTCTTAGGGATATCTATATATATAAAAGTGAAAACCACTCATGCCGCAATCATGAAATCTCCAGGACCGTAAAGCCTACAAACTTGAAATTTGGCACCTATGTTCCTCTTGGCTTCTAGGTGCTCGCTAAGAAAGGATTTTTCAAAATGACCATCAGTTCATTAGAATTTCTCATATTATTATTAACATCCTCTGATGCTAATTAGTTAGACGTTCTACTCCACCTCCCAACCTGTAAATAACTCTGGAGAGAACGGGATAACATAGCTTCTGTAGAGCAAGCTTGAGGGAGAGAAGGGGCTAGAAAGCCTGAGGGAAAGAAGCGGATAGGATAGGGGAGGCTTCTGTGGGGCAAGCCTGAGGAAGAGAAGGTGATAGGATAGGAGATTGTTTCTGTGGGGCAAGGCTGAGGGAGAGAAAGGGATAGGATAGGGGAGGATTCTGTGGGGCAAGGCTGAGGGAGAGAAGGGGATAGGATAGGGGAGGCTTCTGTGGGCAAGGCTGAGGGAGAGAAGGGGATAGGATAGGGGAGGATTCTGTGGACAAGGCTGAGGGAGAGAAGGGGATAGGATAGGGGAGGTTTCTGTGGGGCAAGGCTGAGGGGGATAGGATATGATAGGCTTCTGTGGGGCAAGGCTGAGGGAGAGAAGGGGAGAGGAGAGGCTGATCATAACAACTCATTAATTTTCAAGCTGTAAGTGTCGATTTATCAAGCCTGACACATTATTTCATAGCGAAGCACGGGTATTCAGCTAGTTTCTATATGAAGGCTTTCAAATTGTCCCAGTTCATGGCTAGAAGCTAAGCAGAACTGCAATAAGATTTACTGATTTACATCGATTGCCCTTGAAGAGCATTTGGAAGCTTCAACTCATCCAGAATGCAATGGTAGATGTAACACCACTGCTTCATGAATTATATTAGCCCCTGGTAGGTATCCAGATACTATTCAAGAGGTAGTTGTCACCTTTAAATCCCCACATGGCATGGGGCCAGGCTACTTGCAGAAGTGTCTTTCTCCAGTGGTTTCTGCCAGTCCCACCAGATCAGACAGAGTAGGCATACTCCAACTCTATCAATGAAACATTGTCACTTGGTGAGCTCCAGGAAACATGCCCTCTTTGTTATGGCATTTGTCTTATGGAATATAATCTCCCCCCGAGATGCTGTACAGACATTCCCTACTCTGTTGGCCTTCTAAACAGGCGTCAATATTTGGCTATTTCCCCAAACATTGGGGCCAGGATGTTAACTGTTTGTGAATTGCTTTTGTTTTTATATTTGTTTACGACTCAGGGTTCCTTGGGTAGATAGACAACTATATAAACAAACTATCAGAGATGTAATTTATTTTAAAAATGCAATTCTCATTTTTAAGTCAACCAGCTACTGGGAAACTGAGCTTACTCTTCAAAGCTACCTCCTTATGCCAGTCACCTAGCATTAAAAAAATCTCAACTCTGTTTTGTTTCTTACCAAAACACACTGGGGGTAACAACTCATATGATGCTTTGTTTTTATACTTGGATACAGGATCATTCTGTTGTTCTATTTCAGAAAAGGTGAAAGATGGTGGTACTTTCTTTCCAAACCTCTCACTGTGAACAAGATTCCGAAGAAACTGACTGCTTCTACCTGATGAGGAAATCAATATGGAGAACAATCTGTGGTTCCAAGACTACCCATGCAAAATCAAATATTGGGAAAATAGAGGTAGGGGTAAACCATGAAAACATGTGACTAGCCTGATATTATAATGTGATTGTCTAAAACAGGGGTCCCCAACCTTTTGGACCTCAGGGACCACTAAATTCATAATTTTAAATCCCATGGACCGCTAATATGATCTGCCTAATGACTGGCTGGGTGGGCGTGGCTAGGTGGTCATGTGACTGGGTGGGCGTAGTCAACTTGATGTCACTCATGTCGAGGGGTGCCTCTCCGGCCTCTCCTCGCCCCTCCCCTCCCAGCCACTCCTAGCCTGCCCACTCGGGCTCCTTAGGGTCCCAACAGGAAGCAGTTGCTGGAGCTAAGCAGCCACCACGAGAAAGAGTTGGCCAAACAGCTGGCTCAGTTCAAATTGGATCTGACAGAGAAGGACGCTCAGCAGAAGCACCTCACTGAGGACTAGGAGCATAGGCTTTCCAAGCAGAGGGAAGACCTGCGGGAGTACAAGGCCAGGTACCAGTGCCTGGAGGCTCAGCGGGCTGAGATGGTCAGCCAGTTCCAGGCCATGATACAGTCCCACTGGAACAAGGCCCTCCAGCTCTTCACCACCAGTGGCGCTTCCCTCCAGCCTTCGCCCAAAGCCCCGCACCAGGAGGCTGAAGCAGACCCCAAGTCGGAATTTCTGCCCCCCTGCAACCCTCACAAAAAGACCCTGAAGGGGGAGACTCTCTGCAGCAACACAAACATTCATTGCACTTATCTGTCCCAGGGGCCATAGTTTGAGGACCCCCGATTTAGTGCAATATAAAAAATGCAAATAATTTTTCTGCAGACCACCAAAATTTTCTCATGGACCACCAGTGGTCCACAGACCACCAGTTGGTAACCACTGGTCTAAATTATTTCAAATCCCTTCAGATTCTTTTAGTTGAAGATGCCAGTAATTGGGAGTAGGGCATTAGCCGATTAGGAGGTCCTTGATGCTTCCTGAGCTTGTTGGTTTTCTTGCAGACATTTCATTACCAAACTAGGTAACATAATCAGTGCTAGAAGAGAGTGGGGTTTGCTCTCATTTTTTATACTAGCTGCTTGCTCTGTGTTGGTGGGAGTGGTCTTGGTGGTTCCTTGATTAGGCTGTTGTTTACTACTACCTTGTTTGTCTGAGTTGGTAGTTCCTTGATTGGGGTATTGTTTATTCTTGATTATTGGTCTGTATATAAAATGACAGCAAACCTCACTCCCTTCTAGCACTGATGATGTTTCCTAGTTTAGTAATGAAACATCTGCAAGAAAACAACCAAGCTCAGGGAGCACCAAGGACCTCAGAGTTAACCCTGAGCTACCAATATTCTCTTCTATTAGAAGATGCCCCTTTGGGTGTCGCCCCAGGAAGTTTTTTTTTTAAGAAAAGAAATGGTGGTGAAGCCAGACTGGTAGACTTATGGTCAAATAATATCTTTCAATTTTGGTGACTCTATCTAAAGAGGAGTTGGAATCAGAAGGATGTGTTTGCCATCGGTTTGCATATTTAGAATTGAAAGAAAGATTTAAATTAAATAAAAAAGCTATGGATTTGATTTTGTAAAAAATGAATTGGAAATCCTATTGTATGGTAGTGATGAACATATCATTGTTAAGGTTTATAAATTGCTATTGAAATTGAATTTGGAGAATGAGTATGCAAAACATTGTATGATTCGGTGGGCAAAGAACTTTGGATATAATATAATGTTTGAACAATGGGAAAATATGTGGACGAAAGGTTTAAAATTTACATTAAATTATATATATTTTTCTTTTTGGCTTTACCCTACACTTTTTTCTCTTCCTCTTTTCCCCCTCTATTTTCCCATTATCTTCATTTTTCTTTGTATTTTATATTTTTATAAACTAATAAAAGATTTAAATAGCAAATATTCTCTTCTATCATTACTTAACAGATTCAAAATTTGTGTTAAGTTATATTTCAGAATCACATTTTTTATCCTGTGTCAGATTAATTCAATTTATCTAATGTTTAATATACCAATACTTTTTATTCATGTAAGGTAAAGGAATTAGCTGTATTCCACCTATTGCTGAGTAGTTATTAGCAGCTTCTAGATAGCCATTTTTAATTTAATAAATACATAGATTGGCTTTGCCAAAACTCATTTATGAGTGCATACATATAGGTTATGTAATGCATTCTACAACTAATAAGGCAGTATCCATTTGGTTCTTGTAATTCCAAACAGCTGTTTATAACAGACCCACCCAGAAATCTCTGAGCTCCTTTCTATGCAAGGCTGCTTTGTACTGGCATGTTGCCAAGAGGTCAATAGGAGGCCAAATTCAAAATTGACTATCGGATCAGCTTGAATTGTAAATGTTAGCAATAAATCCATCAGCCTGTCTACCACATGTTCACACACCTACCGTATTTTTCGGAGTATAAGACGCACCGGAGTATAAGACGCACCTAGATTTTAGAGGGGGAAAACAAGGAAAAAAGTATTCTGAACCAAATGGTGTAGTAATATATTATTTAATAAAATACCAGTGTAGCAGAATACTTTTTACAACCATGTACACATTTTACAACCATGTACACTTTTTACAACCATGTACACTTTTTACAAACTTCAAACTTGACAGCTTTAAGACTTGTGGACTTCAACTCCCAGAATTCCTCCTCCAGTCATGCTAGCTCAGGAATGGGAGTTGAAGTCCACAAGTCTTAAAGCTGTCAAGTTTGAAGTTTGTAAAAAGTGTACATGGTTGTAAAAAGTGTACATGGTTGTAAAAAGTCTTGCCAAGTTTGAAGACCCTTGCACCCCTAACCCCTAACCCAGGGGTCTTCAAACTTGACAGCTTTAAGACTTGTGGACTTCAACTCCAATTCCTGAGCTAGCATGACTGGAGGAGGAATTCTGGGAGTTGAAGTCCAGACATCTTCAAGTTGCCACGGTTGGGAAACACTGGCCTAGACCAGGGGTAGGCAAAGTTGGCTCTTCTATGACTCATGGACTTCAACTCCCAGAATTCCTGAGCTAGCATGATTGGCTCAGAAAGTCTGGGAGTTGAAGTCCATGAGTCATAGAAGAGCCAACTTTGCCTACCCCTGGCCTAGACCGTATCAGGGAAAGAGCTGGGAATCCATCCGCCCGCGCGGGTTTCTCTCCTCTGCTTGTCCGTCCACAAAGGAAAGGCGGGGCAACCTGTCAGAGATGACTTTTGCAGCCGGTCCCTCCCACTCCCGTTCAGGAGCGTCCTGGTCGCCCAAGCAACAGCGGCGCTGACCAAAACACTTGGGGAAGGGAGAGCCGGCGGACATGGGGGGCAAAGAGGAGGAGCAGGACCCGGACCAGGAGGGCTCCCCAGAAGCGAATCCCCGCGCCCGACTGCTTGGGGAGCGGGTGGCGCGCAGCTTGCGTGTGGAGCCGGAGCGCTGGGCACGTTGCCTGGAATCTCCCGAAGCACGGCTGCTGCTGCGCGCTTTCCTGGATATCGAGCCAGCTGGGCGGCTTCTGTTTGTCACTCAAGGGACAGCGGGGCAGTTGGCGCTGGCCGAGGAGCTGGTTTAGGTGCCCACCGCTGGTCGCTCTTCCAAAGGGGTCTTCCTGCTGCGCCTCGCATCCGGACCCCTGCGCTCGCCTCCCGACCCCCAGCAACTGCTTTATGGAGACCTGTCGGTAGCACCTTTGACTAGCTGGCCATGCTGGTGGAAGAGGTAGGCAGCGGGACGGGCTGACTCGGGGGGGCTTTGGGCAGCTTTTGAAGATTTTAGCTCTCGGATCAGGCTGCAAAAATTCAAGCGGCCGCTGTCCCCGCCCCCAGCGCTGTCCCAGCTGGCGTCCCCGCCACTACCCGAAGCGAGCTGCCACCGCCGCTACTGCCCAAACCCCCCCCCCACCGACTGCATCGGCGTCGGATCCTGCGGTGGGGGTGGGGGCTGCAAGGGGGCGGCGGCGGCGGCCCTGCACTCCGGTGGCGGCGGCGGCAATGCGCTCCGGCGGCTGTGGCGGCAGCGTCCCTGTGCGGCGGCGGCAGCGGCGATGCGCTCCAGCGGAGGAGGCGCCCATGCGCTCTGGAGGCTGTGGTGGCAGCGTCCCTGCATGGCGGCGGAGGCGGCCATGCACTCCAGCGGAGGCGGCAGCAATGCGCTCCATCGGAGGAGGAGGCCATGCGCTCCGGCGGCTGTGGCAGCAGCAACCCTGCGGTCCGGCGGTGGCGACTAAAGCAGGGTCGCATCAACTCCTCCCCCCAAAAATGCACCATTCGGTGTATAAGACGCACCCAGTTTTTGACCCTCTTTTTGGGGGTAAAAAGGTGCGTCTTATACTCCGAAAAATACGGTATATTTCTGTATTATACATGAATGGTTCAATTTTTTTTAAATAAAAGGACATAATAAATGGCATTTGCATTTAGATATCTTAGAGGAAACAAAAGGGTGATATGATTAGAACAAATTGTACAAACCACTATAAGATTAGAATAAGCACATCTACTCAAAGCTCTATTGAGCAGTGAAAAGCAAATAACAGTATAATCATTCAGGAATCTACCTGTTTCCAAAAGAGGAACCTATCAATGGCTAATCATTAGCATCCCAACATTCAATATACTAATAAATCAACACTAATAGCACTTATTTACTGTATTTATATCTCCCACATTTCTCATTAAATTCTTATATTTAAGTGACATAAATTGGGCTGCAAATGTGCTTGGCTCAAGTCATCCACTGAGCACCTCACTGAGATGTGAATTTGAACCTGACTTCCCAGTCCAACAACTTCATCACAGTAGAGAATTGAATCTCTTCAAACTATTGAGAGAATGGAGAATGGAGAATAGACAGATTCAAGAAACAGACAGAACATAAAATCATTTCAAAGTGGACTTCAAAGGAAGAAATGGCAACCTGAAGGCAGCTTTGCTAAAGCAGAGATGACAATTGTGGTGGAATGAAGAGCCAGAGAGTAGACCATTTCTTTGAAATTCCTCTCTAGACAAAGAGCAGGCTTGAGATCACCAACAAGTGCTCCATATAGTTGTTCCTTGCAATGAGACAGTAACAGTCTCTGGCATGTTTATCTCCAAAGACCTATGCAAGGGTCCTCTTTATAGACTTCCGTTCAGCATTCAATACCATCATTCCAGATAATCTTCTCTAACTAAACTAAATCAGCTAGCTGTACCTGACCACACTTGTAAATGGATTATAAGCTTCCTTAATAGACAGGAAGCTGCAGGTGAAGCTAGGCAAAATCACATCAGATACCTGTACAATTAGCACAGGGGCCCCAGAGGGCTGTGTGCTCTCTCCACTTCTCTCTATAAACAAATGACTGCATCTCAAAAGATCCCTCTGTTAAATACAACAGTGATTGGCTTCATTTGAGACAACGACGAATCTGCATATAGACGGGAGGTTGAACAACTAGCCTTGTGGTGCAACCGGAACACACCCAAAACCATAGAAATGGTGGGAGATTTTAGGAGAAACCCTCCTATACTACCACCTCTTACAATACTAGACAACACAGTATCAACAGTAGAGACCTTCAAGTTTCTAGGTTCTATCATATCTCAAGACTTAAAATGGTCACCTAACATCAAAAATGTCATCCAAAAAACACAAGAAAGAATGTTTTTTCTGCACCAACTCAGAAAGCTCAAACTGCCCAAGGAGCTGCTGATTCAGTTCCACAGAGGAATTATTGAGTCTGTCATCTGCACCTCTATAACTGTCTGGTTTGGCTCTGCAACCAAACAAGACAAACACAGACTTCAACGGATAATTAGAACTGCAGAAAAAACAATTGCTACCAACCTGCCTTCCATTGAGGACCTGTATACTGCACGAATCAAAAAGAGGGCTGTGAAAATATCTACAGACCCCTCAAATCCTGGACATAAATTGTTTCAACTTCTACCCTCAAAACGACGCTATAGGGCACTGCACACCAGAACAACTAGACACAAGGACAGTTTTTTCCTGAATGCCATCACTCTGCTAAGCAACTAATTCCTACAACACTGTCAAACTATTTACTAAGATTGTATCACTATTATTCTTCTCATCCTTCCTATTACCTATCTCCTCCCACTTATGACTATAACCTTGTTGCTTGTATCTCTATGATTTATATTGTTTTATTTGTTTCCTAGTATGATTTGATTGCTTATTTAGTAATCTATGACTATCACTAAGTGTTGTATCCTATGATACTTGATGAATGTATTTTTTTTCTTTTTATGTACACTGAGAGCATATGCACCAAAGACAAATTCCTTGTGTGTCCAATCACACTTGGCCAATAAAGAATTCTATATTCGTTCAATATCACTTTGTGATATTGTTTGTTAACTTCTTTTTAGGTTTTAGGAAACTTTGGATGGACAATTTTAAGCAACGGGTAAGAAATTTTAAATAAATTTAAGGACTTAAAAATATTTTTGATTAAGCAGCAAAAGGGTGAGTAGAATTTTAATTTTGGAAAGTTACAAATGGACTAAGCAACCTGTTTGATTCAAAATAAGATTTTGGAATTAATCTTAAGAATCCTTCTCATGGGAAAATGTTTTTGTTTTTAATTATCTTCAAAAAAATGTAACATGATAAAATGAAACTTTGAAGGTTAGACACTAGAGGAACCAGAAGGAACTAAACATTTGATTTACTAATACAGAATGAAGCAAAGTATTTTAACATTGGATATATTTTTTCTTCCATTCAGTTGTGTCCAATTCTTATGTAGTTTTCTTGGCAAAGTGTTTAAGAAGTGATTTGCCATTACCTCCTTCCTAGGACTGAGAGAAAGTGATTGACCCAAGATCACCCAACTAGCTTTGTGCCCAAGGTGGGACTAGAACTCGTGGTCTCTTGGTTTCCACTCTGATGCTTTAACCACTACCCCAAACTGGCTCTCCATAAAGATATACGGTAACTATCAACAAATGACTACTGTCACTGGTTATCCATTCATCTTTAAAATACATGTAAAACTGATTCTTCTCTCAAATCTAGCCTCCCATTTTATTTAAACCTTGAAATGCATAAAGCCAATGACTTCCATAGGTAGGAATTGATCACAGGTATTTAAATATAGTATGGCAGGCACAGTGGCTTCCTTAGGCATTGTGTAGTAGCTAATCCCAAATGCAGGGATTCAATGAACTCCAAATAATAGCCAAAAAAATTTGATATTTCACAGCCACTTGAGTCAACTTGTACTTTATCAGCAAATAAATGTGTCTCCCATAGATGTTTGTACATGCTACATGGATTTCATGTCACAGTCTTCACAAGGTACAGTAGTAATGCAGGAGAAAAAACTATCCTTTCTCTAGTTAGTAAATAAGTAGAGATAGATAGATAGATAGATAGATAGATAGATAGATAGATAGATAGATAGATAGATAGATAGATAGATAGATAGATAGATAGATAGATAGATAGATAGATAGATAGATAGAAGGATGGATAGATGGATGGATGGATGGATGGATGGATGGATGGATGGATGGATGGATGGATGGATGGATGGATGGATGGATGGATGGATGGATGGATGGCTAGATAGATAGATAGATAGATAGATAGATAGATAGATAGATAGATAGATAGATAGATAGATAGATAGATAGATAGATAGATAGAGCAATAGCACTTATATTTATTTTTATTTATTTATTTTATTTATTAAAATTTCTATGCCGCCCAACTCCTGGGGGACTCTGGGCGGCTCACAGCAGGTATAGAAACATAAATAAGTAAAAACAGTTTTAGAAAAGCCATATTAAAATACTATCCATTTAAAAAACTTTCATTCATACCCCGCCTGCCGGAAGAGCCAAGTTTTTATTGCTTTACGGAAGGCCAGCAGGGTGGAAATAATCCTGATCTCTGGAGGGAGTTGGTTCCAAAGGGAGGGGGCTCCCACAGAGAAGGCTCTCCCCCTTGGCCCCGCCAACCAGCATTGCTAAGCATTGGAGGAGACCCACTCTGTGGGCCCTGACCGGTCGTAGGGAGGTATGCGGCAGGATGCGGTCCCGAAGATAACCTGGCCTTGAGCCATGTAGGGCTTTAAAGGTAACGACCAACACCTTGAATTGGATCTGGAGACTAATGGGCAACCAATGCAGCTGGCGGAGAATTGGTGTTACGTGGGTGCATCTAGGTACACCCACCACAGCTCGCGCAGCTGCATTTTGCACCAATTGCAGTTGCCGGACACTCTTCAAGGGCAGCCCCATGTAGAGCGCATTGCAGTAATCCAGCCGTGAGGTGATAAGGGCATGAGTGACTGTGAGAAGTGCCTCCTTCTCCAAGTAGGGTCGCAATTGGTGCACAAGACGTACTTGTGCAAAGGTCCCCCTAGCCACAGCTGAAAGATGTTGCTCCAATTTTAGCTGTGGGTCTAGAAGGACACCCAAATTGCGAACCCGTTCTGAGGGAGCTAATTTCTCCCCCCCCAAGAACCAAGGAGGGACAATTGGTCAAGTCCTTAGGAGGCAATATCCACAGCCACTCAGTCTTGTCAGGGTTAAGTTTTAGCTGGTTCTTCCCCATCCAGACCCTAACATCGTCCAGGCAGCGGCCCATTACGTCTACGGCTTCCCCAAATTGAGACGGGGTGGAGATGTACAACTGGGTATCATCAGCATATTGTGATACCTCACCCCGTGTCGTCGGATGATCTCACCCAGTGGCTTCATGTAGATATTAAACAGGATGGGCGAGAGGACCGAGCCCTGCGGCACCCCACATAGTAGGGGCCTAGGGCTCAACCTCTGCCCCCCTGTCAACACCGACTGCGTCCTGTCAGAGAGGAAAGAGGAGAACCACTGCAAAACAGTGCCGCCCACCCCCACCTCTCCGAGACGACGCAGAAGGATACCATGGTCAATGGTATCGAAGGCCGCTGAGAGGTCAAGTAGCACCAGGATGGAGGAATAACCCCCATCCCGGGCTCGCCAGAGATCATCCATCAGGGTGACCAAAGCCTTTTCCGTACTGTAGCCGCGCCTGAAACCTGATTGAAAGGGATCCAGAAAATCAGTGTCATCCAACAGTCGTAGGAGCTGGAGCGCCACCACTTTCTCAACAACCTTCCCCGCGAAGGGAAGGTTGGAGACTGGATGGAAGTTCTTTAAATCCGCCGGGTCCAGGGAAGGCTTCTTGAGGAGGGGTCTCACCACTGCAGCTTTTAAGGGCTGCGGGACGGCCCCCTCTCTCAAGGAAGCGTTGACCAATGCCTGGAGCCAGCCGCGTGAAACCTCCCTGGTGGCCGAAACCAGCCAGGAAGGACACGGGTCCAATAAACAAGTGGCGGAGTTCATCGCTCCTATGGCCTTGTCTACATCCTCAGGAGTCACCGGTTCAAACCTATCCCATATAACCGGACTAAGACCTGCCCCAGTCGTCTCGGCCTGTACTGCCCAATCGGAGTCCAGGTCTGTCCAAATCTGAATGACTTTGTCCGCCAGAAACCGAGAAAATTCCTCAGCTCTACCCTGCAAGGGATCTCCGCCTTCCTCCTTGGCAAGAAGGGTGCGGGTCACCCTAAACAGGGCGGCTGGGCGGGAGTCAGCGGACGCAATAAGAGCGGAAAAATGCGAACATTTTGCCGCCCTTATCGCCACTAAGTAAGACTTAATGAAAGTTCTTAAAAGTGTCCGGTCAGACTCAGCTTTACTAGATCTCCATCGTCGCTCTAGGCGTCTCTTGTGGCGCTTCATCTCCCGGAGTTCCTCGGTAAACCAAGGAGCCCTCCTGGATCCACTTCCACGGAGAGGTTGCAAAGACGCAATCCGATCCAGAGCCCCTGTTGCTGCCTGATTCCAGGCCGCGACCAGAGACTCGGATGAACTGTGTACCAGGGATTCAGGTATTTCCCCAAGTTCCCTCTGGAATCTGTCGGGTTCCATTAGGCGCCTGGGGCGGAACCACTTAATCGGTCCCGCCTCCTTGCGGTGGAGGAGTGGTGCCATGAAATCCAACCTCAGAAGGAAATGATCTGACCACGACAAGGGTACTGTGACTAAACCCCTCAGCCTCAGATCATCTTTCCACTGTCCCGAGAGAAACACAAGGTCAAGCGTGTGACAACCCTCATGAGTCGGACCCTGAACTACTTGGGTCAGGTCCATGGTTGTCATAGAAGCCATGAACTCCTGGACTGCCCCCGAGGCTTCGCCGGGCGATGGCAGATTAAAATCCCCCAGCACCATCAACCTGGAGAACTCAATCGCCAGCCCTGCAACCGCCTCGAGCAGAACAGGCAGGGCCTTTGCAACGCAGCTAGGAGGCAGGTACGTTAGCAAAAGGCCCACCTGAACCCCTAGGTCCAACTTCAGAAGGAGAGTCTCACACCCAACAATCTCCGGGGCAGGGCTCCTTCGAGGACACAGATTCTGGCGAGCTATAATAAGCCACTCCTCCATCCCTTCCCTGGGGTCGCGGCTGATGCTGAACCGAGAACCCGTCCGGGCATATCTCCGAAAGGGGCACCCCCCCTCCTGGCCCAGCCAGGTCTCGGTAATACATGCCAGGTCAGCCCCCTCTTCTAGGATTAAATCCCGGATAAGGGGGGCCTTGTTGGTAATCGACCTGGCGTTTAACAGCAGCAGCTTGAGCCCAGGGCCCTGACATCCCTGGTTACCAGGCACTCGGGTTGAGCTAGGTGGAACCAAACCAGAGGGGCCAGAACAAGGAATCACTTGTAAACAGCGAGTTCTCGTTCCCAGAGAGCGGCCTACCCCTCTGCTCCCGCCATACCTGCCTCTCCCCATTATGACCGTAATGCTCCCACTCCCCGTCCCACCAGAGATCCCCTCCCCATCCCCACTGGTCCCCCTCTCTCCCGACAGGCCATGCATTCCATTCACATCAAGCCAGGAGTCGGACTCAAACCCCCCTCCGCTTCTGTTTCCACACTCAGCAGAGGGGGGCAGAATCCTAGTCCCTATACCGCTTCACAGTGCTTTTACAGCCCTCTCTAAGCAGTTTTACAGAGTCAACATATTGCCCCCAACAATCTGGGTCCTCATTTTACCCACCTCGGAAGGATGGAAGGCTGAGTCAACCTTGAGCCTGGTGAGATTTGAACTGCCAAATTTGCAGGCAGCCAGCAGTCAACAGAAGTAGCCTGCAGTACTGCACTCTAACCACTGTGCCACCACAGCAGATATAGATAGATAGATAGATAGATAGATAGATAGATAGATAGATAGATAGATAGATAGATAGATAGATAGATAGATAGATAGATAGATACTGTTCTCTCTAATGTAAAAATACTTTCCTGATACCAAATTTCCTAGGTTACATTTCTGTCACTGGAAATCTATTTGGACAAAACTAGAGAAAAGGAGAAAAATGCTGTGTTATGAGGCTTCAAACTGAAAAAAGGGTATTAAATATAATATTACACGAATCTGACCTTATCGGTAATAGTTCAACTTGTATATTTATGATCTCTCACTGTAAAAAGGAAAACAACTTCAAGAAATGACAAGGGAACATTTCCTTAGAGATTAAAGAGAACGTAAGCAGCAGCTTTCAATTAACTCCAAACCACAAGCTAGCAGAAGGAACATTGCTATAATTTACCAGGATAAAATAAGAAAAGATTTATAAAGAAACTACAGCAGGAATATCTTGATCAGTGCAGAGCTCTCAGAAAGTCTAGGTAGGTCAAATAGATTATTGCTACTCCCCAAACAGACCACTTTATTTATTCTTTTTTTTTAACAGTCCAAGAGTCAAAGTTTCTGGGTGGTTTACAATAAACAACAATTGATTTGTCTAATGAGGGAAAGGACAATAATAATAAGTAACAATAAGTAAGTAACCATATTTATTGGTGACTTAAATCCTCTTATAATGTTTTTATTTAAAAAATGAATTTGGGATTTAAGGGTTTGATGACTAGAAAAAGTAGATTATGGAAAGAAGGAACCTATGTTGTAACCTTTGGGAGAGAGGGTAAAATATAAATTTACTTGTAAATGCTGTTCAACTGGAAGCCATTTCTTGATAACTTTCTTTTGTTTCCTTTCTCCTCTTTCTTTTCCCCTTTTTTCACTTATTACTTTACTTCCTTTACTGTTTTCGAACTGTGCACAGATTTTATTCTCTTAATAATGTATCTCAATCCCAATAATGTGGGTACAATAGGACATATTAGTATATTGTTCTATAACTATTTTAAGTGGACAACAAGATAGGCCAACAACGTGAATGCTCTAAAATGCAGCTTGCTTTGGCTATCCAGTAAAAGGAAGAGGTTTATTTAATATGTTCACATAAATATTAAGATAGTTTGAGAAAACATAATATGTAATATAAAAATAGGTAAGGTAAGCAAAGAACCAAAAAGTTTTTCAACCAGCCTGAACTAACCATGGGATAAAGCCAGAGGAGGGTTCCTACCGGTTCGGACCAGTTCTATGGAACCGGCAGCGACCCAGGCCTGCCACGCCCCCGAGCCGGTTCTCTCGGCGGTGCTGTAGGCACTGCCATCTTGTTTTTTGCTTCTGCGCATGCACAGAAGCTTTTTTTAGTATTGCGCATGCACGTGTGCAAAGTGCGCACAAGGCGCGCAACATGCGCCCACCCCCGTGCGGCGCATCCCTGAGCAATCCGGCAGTAGTAGAATCCGGAACCCACCCCTGTATAAAGCACTTCACTTGCAAAGAAAGAACCCTCTGGCTCTGCTCTCTGAAAGTGTTCAGCCACCACAGCCACTCAAAGGCTCAGTGTGACTGCTTGGATAAAATTGCTCTCCAGGAGGAAGTGATATATAGCATAGATCAGTAAAACATCAGACTTTAGGAAATGTGTTACCAATCATCTGTAGACCATGCTTAGGCCTTTAGATCAGCTAATTATGAGACTAAACTTCATGTCAGCCCTCCATTTTGCACATTTTGCAAATAGAAAATATATTTGTAATATCTACAGCAGGGGTGGCCAAACTATGGTTCTTTGAGGACCTGTGGACTTCAGCTCCCAGAATTCCTGAGCCAGCCATGCATGCATGGCTAGCTCAGGAATTCTGGGAGTTGAAGTCCACAGGTCCTCAAAGAACCATAGTTTGGCCACCCCGATCTACAGTATTCTTGTATCAAAAAATCACTTAAGTACCATCACCCACTAGTATTCATAACCAAAAACTTTCTTTGCATGCTACTTTTGTAATGAGCACATTGAAGTTCACCAAGTTCAATCTGGATCTAAACATCTGGATCTCTCCCACTGGTGCTGCTACACTCTGTCCTTTACTATAATTTGTAAGAAGGTTAACAGTCCTTGTTACTTAAAAATATCACAATCATTATCCTCCATTCACAATATTATGCTACTTTACTATTCAGGTACATGCATTTACACATTAATGTAAACTAGAAATAAAACACAGGGCAAGTAGCAATTTGAGGGCAGTTAATCAACTCTAAATGAGAAATTATATTTCCTAAAATTTGAGCATAGAACTGAGGCTTGAAGAATGAGAACACTAAAAGAAATTTAGGGCGGGGGGGGAATAAAGCAAAACCTGGGCATTTCCCAAATGCAACAAAGGTGTCTCCAATTCTCTCCAAGATTAGACAAGAAGAAAATGAAAAGCATTAAAAATGTTTGTGTGTGTGAGAGAGAGAGGGGGAAAGCGGTGGGTTGCTACCGGTACAGTACGTTTCTACGAACCGGTAGCGGCAGCAGGGGGATGCTCCGCCCACCCACCCCGAAGAGAGAGAGAGAGAGAGAGAGAGAGAGAGAGAGAGAGAGAGAGAGAGAGAGAGAGAGAGAGAGAGAGAGAGAGAGAGAGAGAGAGAGAGAGATCTTATGATATCCATAATCCCACAAACTTTATTACTACTTTCACTAAACCATGATCAAGTCTTGCCTGGTACAGAAATATTTTTGTATTCCTTCCTCATTTCTCAGTCTGCTATAAATTAATTACAACTGAAAATACTGGTCATCAAATTAACCCAAACAAGCCAGCTTCATAAAATTCATTTAGAATTTTGTGTAGCTTCAATTGGCATATCAATAACCATAGTTTCCCATTTTGGACATGGCAAGAAACTATGAAAAATTAAAACTATAGCACTTAGACTTATATACCGCTTCATAGTGCTTTACAGCCCTCTCTAAGCGGTTTACAGAGTTCAGCCTATTGCCCCCAACAATCTGGGTCCTCATTTATTTATTTATTTTATTTATTTATTAAAATTTCTATGCCGCCCAACTCCCGAGGGACTCTGGGCGGCTAACAACAGGTATAGAAACATATAATCAATAAAAGCAATTTTTAAAAAACATGTTAAAATACTATCAATATTTTAAAAAGAACTTTCATTTTACTGACCTCAGAAGGATGGAAGGCTGAGTCAACCTTGAGCCTGGTGAGATTTGAACAGCTGAACTGCTGAACTAGAAGTCAGCTGGAGTAGCCTGCAGTAGCTGCATTTAACCTCTGCGCCACCTCGGCTCTTACTAAGTTTGTGGCTACAGAGTTGGAAGGGACCTTACAGGTCATCTAGTCCAACCCCCTGCCCAAGCATCTGCCTCTACCTAGGATTGAACTCACAACCTCCTGATTGTGAGGCAAGAGCTCTACCTCTAGGCCACAGCAGCTGGCTGCCCTGTACTCAGCCTGTACTGCCCTGTACTCAGAAGGAATAATGTGAGGATGGGGCAAACACAACCTTCAGTAATAACCTGGCTTACAGGTAGTCCTCATTTAACAACCTTTCGTTTGCAAAAGTTACATAACCACCCCCAAAAGGTATTTATGACCCAATTCCAGAGTTCCAATAGCAGCACTGTCCCCCATGGTCACATGGCCACAGTTCAGGTGCTTGGCAACTGGCTTGCCTTTAAAGACAGTTGCAGTATTCTGCAGTCATGTGAGGTCATTTATGACTTCTTTGTCGGAAACTGGTTTTTTTAATCCAGTTTCTGACCAAAAAAAACTGTTACAGGAATGCATTGACTCGCTTAATAACCACTGTGTTCACTTAACAACTGCCACAAAAAAGTGTTGTAAAATCTGGTTGGTCACGTGGGTGCCTTGATTTACAACTGTCATGAGTTATGATGAAAATTTCAGGCTCCATGATGGTCGTAAATCAAGGATTACCTGTACTACATTAAGATAATAATAATAATAATAATAATAATAATAATAATAATAATAATAATAATAATAATAATAATAATAATAATAATAATAATAATAATAATAATAATAATAATAATAATAATAGCAACAACAACAACAACAACAACAACAACAACAACAACAACAGAATTGGAAGGGACCTTGGAGGTCTTCTAGTCCAACCCTCTGCTTAGGCAGGAAACCCTACACCACTTCAGACAAATGGTTATCCAACATCTTCTTAAAAACTTCCAGTGTTGGAGCATTCACAACTTCTGGAGGCAAGCTGTTCCACGGATTAATTCTTCTAACTGTCAGGAAATTTCTCCTTAGTTCTAAGTTGCTTCTCTCCTTGATTAGTTTCCACCCATTGTTTCTTGTCCTACCCTCAGGTGCTTTGGAGAATAGTTTGATTGCCTCTTCTTTGTGGCAACCCCTGAGATATCGGAACACTGCTATCATGTCTCCCCTAGTCCTTCTTTTCATTAAACTAGACATACCCAGTTCCTGCAACCATTCTGCATATGTTTTAGCCTCCAGTCCCCTGAGATACAGGCTTTGTTTGTACATTCTAAACCACACTTAACCTCATGTGTTATACACAGCCCATTATGGTGTAACATGTTGTGGAAACTCCAACAATTGAATTAATTTGATTTTTTATTTAAAATATTTATATATCACTTCTTAATTTAAAAAATTCTCAAAGAGGTTTACAATAAAAAAGTAAACACGATTTAGCATATGAAGTGAATGCAACTGTAACTATAGATATGAACTTCCCAAGCATGCCATAGGTATATTCAATAAAGTGATGGCTTTGTGTTCTATGACTGAGGGGGCAATATATGACTACTGTAGCTGCACAGTATTTCCAACATGTCTTTGGAAATTCCATCATATTATTGTTTGATATCAACTATAATGAATGCGCACCACTGGTGCATCATCTGTCTTTTAACAATACAATTGAAGAAATCTGTTATCAATTTTCTAAAATGCAGTGCAACATAAAAACTAAATACTTTTAGTGCACAACACTTTTCTTGTATGTTCCTTTTGCACACTCACTCACCAACAACTCATAAATAATGATGAACAAGAGAGGAGAAATGAAGGAAATAGCATCCAGCAATTTACAACTTCCTCTATTATTAACAGTCAAACAATGAGGAGTTTTGAAGCCATACAAAAGCAAATATATTGATTCAAAATGGAAAGATATTACCAGCTATATTATCATTGTGCATTGCACAAGGTAACATATATAAATCACATATTATTTTCTACATAAATCAAATGATACATTGTTTACAATTATGCTGTATCAATCGTCACTTTTCTGCTCAATGAGATGCACTGTTATCTGTTAACATACAACTCTTAGTTTATACATAATGCAAGCTTTTATGCCCAGCTTTCCAGGCTAAACTAGTTACAGAAATTGTATTTCTGTAAAGGCTATGTTCAATTGCCATTATGATATTGTTAAATAAAGAGGGAGAGAAAGCGACGAATGAAAATTTAAAACTCAGGATACATGGTATATATTCAGTGTTATAGATTTTATGTACCTACGTGTAGAAAACAAGAGTATTTACATATACAGATTTATTTTGCTGTATTATCTGTTCCACACTTGTTGAAAAGAGAAAAACAAAGCAGACTTATACTCAAGCCCTAGTTTTGTTTTGTTTTTCTAGGAAGGGGAGGACTAGGTAAAAGGCCCACAGTAGTCATTGTTCATGCGGAACGGGCGGGTGGATCACAGTAAGAAGGAACAGCCTGACTAAAGATGAGCAGGCTACCCTTGGGCTATTGCCAGACTGAATCCCATCTATGCATATATCAGCTATTCTGAAAAATGATTGGCTTACAGCTATCTCCGCCCCTTTTTTCAAACAGAATTCGAGTGCCCATTCTTTGTCTTCCCATCCCTCTGCAGCTGTTGCCGTATCACATCTCACATTTTCCATTCTGCTGAGCAGGGCCTCAGAGCTCTTGTTCCCCACACCCTGTGATGACAAGGCAGCCATCGGCTGCTATTCTCTTAAAGGCGTAACAGCTTCCCAATACTACTATTCTCCTGTCAGCTTTGTTCAGTAGGTCTCTGAAGAGAGGCCAAAAAGGGAAAGCAAAGCACGGTATGCGTACTTGCTCCCTCCTGCCCCCCCTCACCCTCCACACTGGTAAAGTAAGATGAGGAAAGGAATTTCGAACACAAAGACTGATCATAACTTCCACAAAGCATGCTGTGCTCCTCGGATCAATAATATAGAACGAAACAAATCCACAGAGGCATCTTGACATTGGTGCATTTTCCCAGAAGAAATATAATTATTTAACCCACAGCAACCTCAGATGCATAAAAGCTGCAAATTAAGCCTAATACAACAGCTTATACCTCTTTGCCCATATTCTGCAAACTGGCTGGGGGGGGGGGAACCCAGAAAGAAAACATTTATTTTTTTATTGTTTTCTCCTCATTGCAGTCTCAATTAAAAACTTCCCATTTCCATCTATTAGCCCAGGAAAAACAATTGTCATTGGACCCACTAGGTTCATATCCTAACCTCACAAACGGCAAAGAGATGACATTTTGTAATCACATCAACAGCAACATCAGTGAACAAAAGTTTTCAAAGCTGGAGAAGGAATAACCCTAACCCAGGGGTGGGCTTCAAAAATTTTAGGAAGGGGTTCTCTGCCCGGTTGCTGGATGGGCGTGGCCATGGTGAGCATGGCCTAGTCAGCCTCCTGCACCATGGGGGGGTTGCCCTCCCCGGGCTATGGAGGCTTTCCTTGAGCCTCCAGGAGGGCGCAAACGGCCTCCCCAGGCTTCAGAGGCCCTCTGGAGGCCGGAAAGGCCTTCCCAAACTTCCGATAGGCCTGTTTTTCGCCCTCCCAGAGCCTCCGCATGCACCCTGCACTTACCTGCATCCAAAACAGGCCGCATGGGGACTCTTGGTAGGAGTGGGGTGGGGTGGGCGGGGCCAGCCAGGAGTGGGATTTGGGGGTTCTCCGAACTGCACAGAATCTTAGCTAGAGGTTCTCCCGAACCCCTGCGAACCCCCAGCAGCCCACCCCTGCCCTAACCCTAACCCTATGCTGCTTCCCAATGTAACATCTATAATCAGATGAGTAGAATATGCTGGATAGATAAGTCAATTCTATTTTGATAGAATTCAAAACAGAATCTACAATGGAATCAGCTTTCAGTACCAACATTGGTAGCTCAAGTATACTTGAAGTTCTTCCTTTCCTGCTCTTTGCTGGAAGTAACCTGAATAGTCTCCATTCGGATTTCTTGAACTACACTACTACAGAAAACAATAACATTCTAATGCAGTGGTTCTCAACCTTCCTAAAGCTGCGACCCATGCCCCCGCAACCCTGCCGCACCCCACCCCGTTGCCGTGCCTGCCGCGGCGACTACCGCCATTTGAGTACTTTTACCCTCTGCGCATGCACAAAGCGTTCTGCGCATGCGCAGAGGGTAAAAGAACCCAAATGGCGGCGTCCGGGCAAAGTCTCCCAACCCCTGTGAAAGGGTCGTTCAACCCCTAAAGGGGTCGCAACCCCCAGGTTGAGAACCGCTGTTCTAATGTTTCATGTAAACTATATTATGAAAGTAACCGAAGTGATTTTTTTTCTTTCATTTTTATATTCTAGTACATTTGTACACTTTATTTTAATAACGTTCTTTAATACTGAGCTGTGACAAATAAATGCTGTGCTGATGTAGTAAAGCGTCTCTTGCAAAGTTTGTGTGTCGTTTTCTGTTTGTTAACAACAGCACCAGAAAATCTCTATGGAGCAAAAAAAATTATTAAAAGCAAGATGATAAACAGGAGGATTCCATCAGTAGGAGGATAAATCAGCTTCTAAACAAATAGTACAAATACAGAATTGGCAAATCTCAGATAAAAAGTAGTTCTCATTCGAAGGTGAATTACTAAGGAATAGCAAGGGAATTAAAAATGCTTAATATGGAATTAATCAAGATTTGCATTTTAATCTTTCTCAAATCCATGCAAACTGTTATTACTTACACAGGAATAAATTACCTTGAAGTCACCGGGACTTACTTTTACTTATATGTAAAGTGATGTGTACAATATACACATATATATGCATACATATATAAATTACAAACATAACCACTGGAAAATAGCTCTTTCAAATTCCTTGGAATTTACTTCTACATAAACCTGCAAATGACTATGCTGTTAAATGCACAGTTTTAATTTTTAATTGCTCTTAACACTGGCTGGATCATGACCAAAAAAATGTAACGTAAGTGCCCTTGTATATTTCTAATTAGTTTGAAATGTTGTTACACTGCCATGACAACTTTGAATCTCTGCAGCCGTTTTCTATCAGAATATTGAGAAAGGCCAGCCTAAATGAAATCTTGACTTCTTGCCAATTTTCCTTTATTTAAAAGGGAAGGGGAGGTATAATTCACTACTTTATTTGGCTTTATTTGGATTCCCATAACCAGTCTTCAGCCTTGAGCCAAAAACTTCACTATCCTGCGAAACCAGGACAAACTGTGCTGATCCAATATATGCAATGAGTTTTGTACCACATCTTTGCAATCTCACGCTGAATACTGAGGATTCAAAATCCTAAACTTCAGGTCTCAAAATAAATGGTAGGCATCCATGATATAAAAACTATGCCTATAAGGGGTAAGTCAAAAGATATTTGTGCTATAGTCTAGTCTCTAGTGCTTCTTGATACCAATCACAGTTGCTTCCTGTAGCATTGTAGTTCTCTGGTTAAGATATCCCTATTTTTTCTTGCCACAGAAATGCTTGCAGGAAGACAAAGCAGATATTAAATGGTGTTATGCTAAACCAGTTGTATAATATTTAGACTATCAACAGTATTTTCTACAGAGCAGCTACGTTTGATTTAACACAGTCAATCTTTGTCTCACAGTACAGATTACCTGCAGGCAAAGCAGGAACCAACATTTATCTGAACATAATATCTGGAAATGCTTGTACACTGCAAAACTAGAGTACAGATGTGGATATGCAGGAACTTAGCACTTAGCACTTAGACTTACATACCGTTTCATAGTGCTTTACAGCCCTCTCTAAGCGGTTTACAGAGTTCAGCATATTGCCCCCAACAATCTGGGTCCTCATTTTACCCACCTCAGAAAGATGGACGGCTGAGTCAACCATGAGCCTGGTGAGATTTGAACAGCTGAACTGCAGCTAGCAGTCAGCTGAAGTAGCCTGCAGTGCTGCACTCTAACCACTGCGCCACCTCGGAACATAGAAAGTTAGAAAGGGGACACCCAAGGATATAACAAAGATTCACTATGGGGATGCCTCAGACAAGAAATACCAATAGGCAAATATACCAATAGGCTTCTCTCCTTGATTAGTTTCCATCCATTGCTTCCTGAAAGCAGGAGAAGAAGCAAGAGATGGAAACTAGACAAGGAGACAAGCAACCTAGAGCTAAGGAAAACATTCCTGACAGTTAGAACAATCCATCAGTGGAAAAACTTGCCTCCAGAAGTTGTGAATGCTTCAACACTGGAAGTTTTTAAGAGAGTGAACAACTATCTATCTGAAATGGTACAGGGTTTCTTGCCTGAGCAGGGGGTCGACTAGAAGACCTGCAAGGTCCCTTCCAACTCTGTTATTCTATACTCTGTATACCCTAAATCAGGGGTCGGCAACCTTAAACACTCAAAGAGTCACTTGGGCTCGTTTCCCACAGAAAACAAAACACTGGGAGCCACAAAACCTGGGTGGGCATGGCCAACTCTATGTCACTCACTCCCACCCAGTCAGATGAACCCCAGCCACGCCTACCCAGGTTTTGTGGCTCGTGTTTTCTATGGGAAATGGGTAACTCTTGTCTCCCTCTCATCTCTTTCTCCCTCTCTGTGTATCTCCCTCTCTCTGTGTATCTTTCTCTTTCTCATCTCTTTCTTTTTCTCTCTATCTTCCTCTCATCCCTCTCTCTCATTTCTCTCTCTGTCTGTCTGTCTGTCTGTCTCTTTCTTTCTTTCTCTCCCCCCCCCCCTCTCTCTACGTCTGTGAGAGTGAGTGTGAGTGTGTGTGAGTGTGAGTCACTCTCTCACACTCCCTGCCTCTGTGTCTCTTCCCACTCTCGGAAAGCCCTGCAGCCCTGAGTGCGCTCTTTGGGGCTTTTCGCCAGCTGTTTTTCTTTCTTCCTTTTGGAAAGCCGGGCTGGCGGAGCAATGAGGGCAACCTGCAGCAAAGCCTTCCCTCCCCCTCCCCCTCCTCCTCTTGCGACCCCTGGCTGGCTGTGGCGGGGCTGGGAGGGTGCGCATGAGAGGAGGAGGAGGAGGGAGGAGGAGAGAAGCCTCTGCCATGCATTCCTCCACCAGCCCGGCTTTCCAAAAGGAAGAAAGAGAAATAGCTGGTGAAAAGTCCCAGAGAGCATGCAGGGCTGCAGGGGTTTCCAAGAGTGAGACACAGAGGCAGGGAGCGAGACAGAGGTGGTATTCAGCCGGTTCGGACTGATTCGTGCGTAGTGTTGGCGGTGGCTGGCTGGCCACACCCGAGAACCGGTTCTCCGGTCGCCGCAGCTGGCAAAAGAACCCTCTGTGCATGCGCAGAGGCTTCTGCGCATGCGCAGAGGGTCTTTTGCGTAACCCGATGGGGCGAAAGCAAAACGTGCACTTCTGTTGTGATGCAAACCGGTAGGGAAGGTAAATGGAACCCACCCCTGGAGCGAGAGAGAGGAACACACATACATACACACAGAGAGAGAGAGAGAGACAGAGAGAGAGACAC
Organism: Diadophis punctatus similis; assembly: GCA_023053685.1. NCBI lineage: Eukaryota > Metazoa > Chordata > Lepidosauria > Squamata > Dipsadidae > Diadophis > Diadophis punctatus. The sequence continues at coordinate 25,618,854 of JALIGW010000003.1, forward strand.
ACACACAAACACACAGTGAGGGAGACTGGCTGATGGGTAAGCGTCTTTGGCGAGGGCTAAATTGAGGTGAATCTGTCTCCCCCCCCTCTCTCGCTGCCTGACTGGCAGAGGACAGAGGAGCGTGCGCTGGAAATGCGTGTTGGGGCAACATCGGAGCGCGTCTTCTGACCCTCCGGTGCTCACCCACAGCACTCCGTGCTCATCCAGGCGTGTCTTTCTGAGGGGGGAGCAGCCCTGATGCCGTTGCTCCCCCCCCATAGCCCCAGCCATCACTGTCCGGGGAAATGAAAGCAAACAGAAATATAGCTCTTGATGAAAGAGCTGAGATCGGGGAAGGCACAGGAAACAGAAAGCAGTGCGTTCCGCTGCGAGAGCCTGACACGCCTCTCTGCCATCCAACTCGCCAATGGGGGCGCTTCTGCCAAGCCATTCCCCCCCCCCCCGGCTGGGCTGTTGTGCTCAGCAGGGCAGGGGAGCGCTTCCCCAGGCTGCCCCCTTCTTTTTCTTGGCCTCGCCAACAAGGGAGGAGGAAGGCCAGGGTTGGGGGATGGCCCCCACCCCACAAGATCCACCCACACCATTCTCTCCCAGCAGTCTTTGCTGGTGGCAACAACAAATGTACCTGCTGCCATGCAAAGGCAAGTGCAAGGGCGCTTTGCTCCCACACTAAGGCTCCAACCATGCCACTGCCGCGACAGGGTGACAGGGAGCGCGGCAGAGGGTCCAAAGAGCCACATGCGGCTCCGGAGCTGCAGGTTGCCAACCCCTGCCCTAAATAAATGTTAAAAATTCACTTGTCAGTCAAACTAGACTTCTCAGTCATCTATGTCAATCTCCCAAGGAGTTACCTTTCATTTTTCTTTAGCAACCATTCCTATATTCCTTAGTCAATTTGAATTGTCTGCAGCTTCTTTGATAAAAACAAAACTCTGTTTAGGTATCCACAAGATTATTAGAAGGGGCATTGGGAGGAAGTGAGGGAGGGTGGAGAGACAGAGAGCATCCATGACATCATTCATCTGTCCCAGATGCACACATCTTGGCATTAGCAGAATGGGGTCTTTGTGTGTGCAGTCATGAAGGCCTCCAGGACACCTGGCATCACAAACTTGTTTGCTGAAGGCTGCATCTAACACAAACCTCATCCTCCTTGCAGAAATAAATGATATTCATGGATACCTGGAGGAGCAACTGTATTAGACGACATTGGAAACTGTCTTCCTCATCTTGTATGTTTGACTTAAGTACGATATTAATGTGGACCATGGGTAGGAGACTTCAGATATTCACCAATTAATTTGTATTTTAATTTTAGAATTCTAAGAACTACTACAGTAAGTGAGATCAAAATATTTTATTTATTTTTTATTGTACTAATCTTATATCACATTCTGATCATATCTATTTCTGAGAATCTTACAGACTTCCAAAATAGTAATAGGACTAAAAATCAATAACATGATATAACAATGTAATAAAATAACTTTGTAATAAAAAAGGTCCGACACTAAGGAACATTCATGACCCCTTTCTTATCAGGAGAGACTAAAATGACTTCCTCAAGAACTTAATTGCCTCGCAAAAAGCTAACAGGGTCAGAACCTGGGTGATATCAGGAGAACACTGTTCCAAAGAAGAGGGCAGTGAACAGTGGTAAGGATATCCCCCCTTAAAATGGACAAGGTATCTTTGAGAAAGAATTTTATTCAGTATCCAAGAAGTGTTTACATTTTTTCACACAAAAATGCATTGAGTGCATAGTGCAAAAAAGCAAAACAAAAACAAAAACAAAAAAACCTGCTACACGTATATACACATGTAATTATTTTAATTATATTATTCTACACTTATAGAATTATTTCTTTCTATCAGAAATCTGTCAGAGGCAGTAAGAATCTCTGCCTTTTCTAGGGATCTAATAGACACTCTAAGCTGAGAGTTGCATGCAGCCATTCAGGAAATATATACTACTGTTACCATGCCAACCGCATCCTGAAAAATAAAATCATCACTGCTCAATAGTAATAGCTCAGAGAAGCAACTGAATCTGGCAACAACCCAATTACTCCCCATTCCCTCTCTTTCAGAAACTGCAGGGTTTCCTAACAAGCAACATTCTTACATTATTCAAATAGTACTCCATCAAAGTCTGTAAACCACTCTAGGGGCACATCAGCAAAGTAGCTTTCCATACAATTAATTTAACTCAGTCAGTAGAAAGGAACACACAGTGAACAACCTTTGCAGGAATGTAGGTGTCTTTCTCTACTGTGAATATGAACACACAACTTGCTATGTGCAATGTAAGGTAAGGCAATGCACTATCCTGTGTTGCCTCCAGAAACAGTATAGAAATTGCAGCTATGCAATGCCGGGAAAAGATGCAGCTGCTTTAAAAAGCTGCCGAGAGGTCCTACATACAGGTTCCTGTCTACTCCAAACAGCCTTTGGGAATCAGTTCTGAAATCTTGGACACAATTACTTCTTATTACTCATATACTCTATGAGAGTACCCAGGCAAGAGCACTGTTTTCCCCCATTAAATGAAGGAAACATATTTTAGAGCTAGCAAAAATTTTCTCAATGGGAGGGAGAATCAATGGACATGAGATTATTAAACATCTCTATCACTTCTCCCCTGAAAATGGCCTCTCACTCCTGGCATTGTTATTACCATGGCACATTTCAGGGATATGGCTGCCAAGATCATAATATATATATTTCCATTTAAGGTATATTAGTTTATGTATCAGAAAGCCAGTCTGGCCCAAAGGTTAAAGCACTGGACTAGGATTGGAGAAACCTGAGTTTTAGCTGTAACTTAAGCACAGAAACAAACTGGGGTAACCTTGGACATTCACTTTCTATCAGCCTTAGCAATAAGACAAGGGCAAACAGCTTCTGAAAATGTGGCTTAGAAAACTGCATGGACTAGTTTTGTCTATTGATTAAGGTGTCAGGCTAGAAAACATGACACTGTGAGTTCTAGTGCTGGCTCAGGCATGAAAGCCATTTGGGTGACTGTGATGCAGTCAGTTTCTCTCAGCCCATCACACCTTGCAGGATTGTTGTTGCTGCAGGGAAAATAGGAGAAGTATTAAGTATGTTCGCTGCTTTGAGTTACTTATAAAAAATAATAAGGGCAGGACATACACACATACCATACATAATTACTGGGAATCAAATTGGACTCCAAAGAAAAAACAAGTTTGCATTAAGATACACACATACCTAACTATAATTCTGTACAACTTCTTGCCCTTCAGTACAGCTAGAGCTGATTGTTATATAAATTACTCTTCTGCTCTACATTAATGCCATACTACTCTGAGAGCACCTAATCATCCTATAAGAAACCTCTGTCTAATCAGAACCTGATGACATGATGTTAGAATTTTAATATGTGCCAGGGGTGCCAGGGGTGGGTTCCTCCCAGTTCGGACCAGATCGCCCGAACCAGTAGCGACCCACTGGTGACATCACTGTTGGTGCCGGTCTATGCGGGCCGCCATCTTTTTTTATTTTGTGCGAAATTTTCCCCTTCCGCGGCTTGAAAAAGGGCCCTCCCGCCCGCCCGCCTGCGGGTAAATTCTGACCTTTATTTCTTCGCCCGAAGCACAGCTGATCAGCTCCTCAGCTGTGTTTCGGGCTCATTCCTGCTTCTGAGCATTTATTTATTTATTTATTTTGTGAGATTTATATACCGCCTCACAGTGCAAGCACTCTCTAAGCGGTTTACACCAGTAAGCAATATATTTTTATATTGCCCCCAACAATCTGGGTCCTCATTTTACCTACCTCGGAAGGATGGAAGGCTGAGTCAACTCTGAGCCGGTGAGATTTGAACCGCTGATCTGCGGATCACAGTCAGCTAAAGTGACCTGCAATACTGCCTCTAACCGCTGCACCACCTCGGCTCAAGCATGCGCGGAAGCCAGATCGCACGAGGGGACGTGCGAAACATCGCAATGCGAACCGGTGGCGAAGGTAAGTGGAACCCACCCCTGGTGATTGCCATAGGGAAGCAGCTTCCCATGGAGATAAAATAACCTTTAAGAAGCTCTAATAAACCCTAAAAGATTTTTGCTTAATAGACCTGAACAGTCTCCTATTCTTGAAACACTGAAATGTAATGTGAGAGGGTAATTCCAGTTCCATAAGAAAGGATTCCTTCCTTAAGAATATGGTGTGTCCAACTGATGGGATAAGGAATATGTAATGTAACTCTAAGATGCCACAGAGGGGAAACTCTTATGTCAGTAAGAGGCAGCTGTTCATTGCATGAAGTGTCTGCAATGTTAGAGGTATGATTCCTTCCATTAAATTTGACTAGGGACCTTTTTCTTTTTGTTTCTAAGAAAGAACAAACATCTGTATCAGCATAAATCTACATATTACCCAGAGAACTGTGGTTATAAGGCAATTTATCAATATAATAATGTATTTCTAATAAGTAACATAACAAACTCAATGCCTTCTGGATGTTTTTTTGGAAATAAGTTGCAAAAAGATTCAAATTCCGGACATTGTAGTTGTTGACACATCCAAAGACTGATAGAAACTGTATTGCAGAACATCTGTTTCAGTAAGCCAAAGGAGAATTCGGAAGAAAAAAATCTTTTGAAAGCATGCATATTTTTTAAACATGGAGTCTGAATGCTCCTGAGGCAAAAGAATGTAAATTAGAAGCTTTAGGATGCTGGTGGGTGACTTTAGGGTTGTAAGATAAATGTCCTACGAATAATCAACATTCTATAAAGGTGAACATTTGTTTTATTATCAGTGTCTGTTCTAGTAAAGCTAGACTCCTCATCAATGAAAGGGCTACAGAATTCAACATGGCAACTGATCTTGCTAAAGGACATGACATTCCTGGTCCATAGGTTTTGATGAATACCTGCTTCAAAACAAAGAGGACCATTCCAACAATGACTGATTTTTGCTCCAGGATTGGAAGGAGAGCGGTTGCACACATTTAGCAGTAAATGTCTTAAACAAGACTAAGGGGCCATGATTTCTATGAGTAGCAAAAACATCCACCACAGATAAAGTGTTTCTAGGTTTTCCTTCTGGAACAGCTTTCTGCAATGCTCTCCAGAATGCACCACATTGTCTCAGATTGGGACAATTCCCCACGGCTGACTCACCTGGGCCAACTCAAGATGGTCAACTCGTCACTGAACATGAGATAACTATACAATTATCCGCCACTGTTTCTTTGACTATTTTCATTTTTTTTCATTCACATTTCATGTTGTCCTTCCTTTAGCATCCTTTCTTTAGCATCCTTTCTTTAACGATTCTATCCCACCATTTCTTAGTCTAACTCTTGTAATTCTAGATTAATTTAGTTCCAGTTATCCCATGTGGAATTGTCCAGCGGTGAGTTAGCCAAGGTGACTTGGCCGGGGCCAAATGATGGTGATGAGTTGTCCTAAACCTGCCTTTTCCAAGGCTTGTACAGACTTGTACAGCAACTACAGAAGCACCAGCACCTTTTGAGAGCACCACATGGGGGGAAGTCATTGTACAAGTTATTAGTCCATATAACAGTATGTATTAGGGGAGGCCAGATATTAGATTCGACCCAGGGGGCATCTTTTGAGGGAAGGGGCGTGCCTCTTTTACAAAGACTTCCAAGGTCCGAGTGGCTGCTACTGGATGGCTGCAGAAGGCCTGGGCGACCAAGAGGCCTGGGGGAGGGCGGGGGGGGGGGCGGAGAGACAATTCGCTGCAGAATCTGCGCTGTGCAAAATCGAAGGTTTTGTTTTCCCCGTGAGAAAACAGCCCCGTGCCTGCTCTCTCCGCCGAGCCTGCCCTCAAACCGGACCCTGCTCACCTTGAGATAGTCGTTCTCAGAGCGCAGCTCCTCCAACTCCCTAGCGACTCCCGCGTCCAGCAGCTCCTCGGTGAGGTCGGAGAAAGCCAGCGAGGTGCTGAGAGGGAGGCGGCTACTGGCCAGCGAGGCCCCTGTCGACAGGTCCTCGGGCAGCGGGGAGACGCCATCGGCGGAGGCACTGGCCGGCTGGGCAGGGGCGCTGCTGCTGGGTGGGGACTCGGTGTCGCTGCCGCCGCCGCTCAGCCCGCCCAGCTCCAGCAGCGACAGGACCTTCGCTTCCTCCGAGGCGCTGCAGTCCGACACCTCCGAGCTGCTGTCTGTCAGGCTGGATGCAGGCGGCGGCTGGGAGCGCGCCGACGGCACCTTTCCGGCCCCGCCGGAGGCAGCTGCCCCCTCGCCAGCCCCGGGGAGACGGCTCCGCCCCTTTACTCTCGCCCCGGCTCGGCCTCCCGAGCCTTTCCCGGAGCCCCGCGACCCCAACGGCGGCGTGGCCTTGCCCTTCTTCTCGCCGCGGCCATCCTTGGCGCTCCCAGCCCGGCGCGAGTGTCCACCGCCTGCTCCTGACTTGCCGGGGAAGAAAACGGGCGAGCCGGGGTGGCTGCCGCGCCGGCTCTTGGCCAGCGACCACCCGGGCACATCCTTGGGTCTGGCCGGGGACGGCGCCCGATGCAGCTTCTTCCTCTCGGGCTGCGCGGGAGGCAGCGGCGCTGGGGCCGGGGCGAGGCGCTGGCTGGGTTCCGCCTCGCACGGCGCTGCTGCCATGCCCGGAGCGGACGGCTCCTCACTGGCCCCTTCGGAGCCGTCTGAGGCTGAGACCGCTCATGATCCGGCCGGAAAGCCGCCTCCCTCGTTCCCGCGCTGGATCCCCTGATGGCTCAAACTCTTCCAGCGGGCTCGCCGACAAGAGAGGCTCGCTCGGCTGAGGGGACGAAAACAGATTAGGCTGACCGTTAATCCGCGATGATGCTCGTCTCCGCCGCCCCACAAGCAGCAACAGTTCCTCGGTTGGCTCCCTCCTCCTCGTCGTCGTCGTCGTCCTCGGTATCCCCGCCCAGCTGCGAAGACGGTGACGCGCATGGTCTGGGAACAAAAGGCGGAGTGAGGCGCCCGAGGGGGCGCTCGGATCCTCGAGGCAACAGCGACCTCTTTCTCCGGACGGCCGAGAGGGCGTATCTCGATCTTGGGTCGAGGTGGATATAGAGAGAAATGCCGTAAGGACGCAGCGCCCCGACTCCGTTTTTCTCCTGGAAGCAAGGGCTGGACCCACCACCACGTAACCCCGTGATCTTTCCTCAGAAGCCCGAAAAGTCCCCTCAATGAGGAGCTTCTGTGTGGCGGAGATAGGAACACCTCTGGGATTAAAAAAAGGAAAAAGATCGTGGCTTTTGAGCATGCTTGTGGTCAGGCACATCAGTATTATGAGAAATGTAGCTCAAGCAAACCCCAAAGCCACGATATTCTTTTTTTTTTACTCCCAGGAGGAAAGAACGCTGTTCCCAGTCTTTGAAAGAAGAAGACAACGATTGAATTTCCCCCACAGAAATCAAAACATGCAGCAGCTGGAAACCAAGGCAAGACAGTGCCCTACTTGTGAGCATTGTAGCACAGAAGACCAGGGAGGGAACGGCTAGTGCATGTAGGATGCAATAATGTTCAACTATTTCTGCAGGGGGAAAGGGTCTAGATCAGGGGGTCTGCAACCTTAAACACTCAAAGAGCCATTTGGACCTGTTTCCCACAGAAAAGAAAACACTAGGAGCCACAAAACCTGGGTGGGCCTGGCCAACTCAAGTCACTCACTTCCACCAGTCACATGATCCCCCAAGCCACGCCTATCCAGCCAGTCATTAGGGCAGACAACCGATTGTTAAAAAACACTGGGAACCACAAAACCCTTTTGACATCTCTCTCTCCCCCTCCCTCCCACTCTCTCTCCCTGTCCCCCCCTCTCTCTATGTCTCTCTCTCTCCCCCTCTCTCTGTATCTCTCTGTCTCTGCCCTGGCCGCTTCTCCATCCCCCACCGTCACCCTTACCTTCTCAGGCCAGGCAAGGAGTGACTAGGAGGGGCGGGCGAAGGGCGGGGCCAGCCAGTGGTGGGATCACCCGACAGGGAGCCACAGCAGAGGGCCCAAAGAGTCGCATGCGGCTCCGGAGCCACATCCTGACACCTGGTCTAGATGGTTGGGGTTTTTTTTCCCTGTTCCTCCTGAAAGTTTGCTCAGCAGAAAAACATATGCTTTCCATATATGTTTCTTATTTTTTTCTAAGGATTCATGTTATTTCTATTATGCAAAATCTCCTTCAAGTCTTCCCCAAACCAAATGCTCAGTTTGAGCATCAGTGGGAAGTGGGTATGGGGGAAGACATTATATTGAGTCCATAAATGATTATACAAATAATTAGTTCAAAGACCCAATTGTAGCAACAAAATGCTTTCAGATGAGCTCCTACATTTTTTTGCCTCACAACAGACCATTTTGCAAAGAGACACGTTAAAACAGTTCCACAATGCTTCAGATATATTCTACTTCAGCACCCATAATGTCGTGGTGGAACTAATGTGAGGGAACTAATGTCCTCCGTGTGCTATATGAATAATTCCCAAAGAAAATGCGAGAGAGCCAATATTCATGGTCTCTTGAATAGACTTGAGTCCTGTATGATTTATTGTGCACTTAGCAAGGCAGTTACTCTTTGTGTTCCCCACTAGTGGTACAAAACAAAACATCGGTGCATGAAGAAAACACAGTGTAGTTTCACAGTTGCTTTGCCATACATTTTTCTGTCCACTTTCTGTTCTAAGTAGAATGTTATCCAAGAGTTCAGTTAAAATTGCAATACGTGATTACATTGAACGTTCAGAAACCAAGATAAACAATGGGCCAATAGAACAAAACTGGAATAACATATCAACATATATAAGATGCAAATTCTGGAAGAGTAAAATTGTGCTATCTATATAATATGAAGCACATTTTTCTAGGAAAACATTGGAATAATTATCTTGGAAAGAAAGAGTTGCTTGTATGTGTTCTCTGGCTCTCTTCTGCTATCTAACATTTGTAGCTGGGTATCTCAAAAATGTTATATTCTCAAAGTGTAAATCAAAGCTGGCACTCAGCATTTCTCAGGAAGTCATGTGATTTATACACAGCAGCTGTTGGCAAAGCACACGAAAGCAATCAATGGATCTGTCTACTGTATCATTGCATTGCATCAGAAGACCTGGCAGTAACACAGTTGTCTTGGAATACAGCTGCAAATTGGTTTTAAAATCACACTTTTCATCTGCCACATTGCCTCAGACTTAAATATTGGTCCACTAATGTTAGCTAATGTTGGCTTTGAAACTAGGTGCTATCATTTTGCCACTACAGGTACTCCTGTAGGGGTGTATGGGGTGCTCAGGGAGGGGTAGCACCTCTGGTGTAGGGCCATGTCGTGTCCTTTTACGGCAGCTCATTTTAGGGCAGCTTTTAGGGCAGCTCGTTCACCTTTGGTCCCCACCTGTCACTCAGCTCTCACCTCTGGCTCCTAGCAGCTGCAGCATGCGCAGCGGCCACACCCCGGGCAACAGCTTCGACAGGCTGGCCAAACCAGGTTGAAAGTAGCTGGTGGATCATTGACCTTTGGTGAGACAGGGACTTGTCTAACCCGAGCATGTGAAGACAGATTCTGGCGGACTAAGCGGATGAAATCTACTAGAATAGGACAACGGTCATGAAGGCGGTCTCTGCAAGCAATGTGGTACGGTAAGAGCACGGCAAGACACGAAAGACGCCCTGGTCAACCACTGCACCCAGCCCATCTCCAACTGTCTCGACTCTTGTCCTGCTATTTGGAGCAAGATGGAATCTGAGAAGAGAGAGTGAGGCTGACTATGCGCACCTCTCCCTCACTTTAATCCAATTCACGCGCAAGCCTTGACATCCCCCCCCCAATTCCTGTGAAAAGTCCTGTGCCAATGGGGGTGCGACAAAGCAGCAGGTGTGGATACACTGGGAGCTGTAGCTGCGGACCTGCACACAGGCGACTCAGGTCTATGATAGATGTCAAGGTCCTCTTCGAATACGATGGACGAACATCACAGGTACTCCTTGACTTATGACCATATATTCAGTGACTGTTCAAAATTATGATCTCTTCCCAAAGTTACAGTCGCTGCAGCATCCTGCGGTCACAAGAACAAAATTTGAGCACTTGGCAATCTGCCCACCCTTACGACCAATTGCAAGGATGCTGCAGCTCAATTCCAGGCTCAATTGTGATCATAAATCGAGGACTACCTGTATTTACAGCTGGAAAGTGACACATATTGATTTCTAATGCCAATCAATAACTACTTCCTTAGTACCTGTCCCCTCTCTGAAAAGAAACATGAACTGTTGAGATGAGACCATTTGGAGTCATCACTGATTCATGAAGATAAGAAAAGAGCAGAATGACTAGCATGAGTGACCTCCCACAACAAGAATCTAATTTAAAGAAAAGGAAAAACTACTTTCTCCATCTCAATTTTTACTGTGCTTGAGTGAATCTAATGCATAATTGGAACGTTGCCAAAAGATATTGCTATAAGCTAAGCTTCCTTAATGTGATGGTCCTTATATGTTAACTGTGCTTTCATCATTTCCATGCATCTGTTTATTAACAAAGTTTTGTGGCAAAGATTGAAGTCATAAACTAACAAACGCTGGGTCAGAAGATTATATGACTCTGTTTTTAATTGATTGAATATATGAATTCAGTTAGATGTGGCATGTTCTAATGTTCTAATGTTTGTTTATTATTTGCTGTTTGTTTTTTGTATAACTCCCTCGGGAGTTGGGCGGCATATAAGAAAGCCAAAATAAATAAATAAATAAATAAACCACCCTGAGTTACACAGTGGGTTAACCATGGGTTAACAGAATAAATAAATGCTTATATGGAGAGCATCACACAAACTTTTATATCTGGATTGGACGGTATAGATGTTGCTTAGGTATAGATGTTGGACGGTATAGATGTTGCTTAGGTACCATTCATAACATTCTGTTCTTTTTAAAGTATCTTATAGCTATAGACTTCATTTCTCCATGTTGTTCAGACAGCAAAACATTTAGGGATACATATTTTCCACATTGTCTTGTAACTTAACAAATTAAGGCTATAAAAATGCAGAAAGACCATCTCATGAATCTGGAGTTGATATTTTTATTAACAGTTACTTATTAATGATTATGAAAGTATTAATAATCTGAAATAAAGTATGTTCCGGTCGATTTTATCTTCGGTGCCATTTCTCATCCTTTCTCCAATCCCGATAACATGATACCCTTTTTTGCATAATCAATACAGGAGTTGTTTTGATGTACAGAGAATAGCTGCCTTTTAAAACAGAAGGGGGGACATGTTAACTTCAGCACCAGAGGGAGATGAGCTTCCAGCAAAATAGTGAACATACCAATCTTTTCTTGGACGGGTTTTTTGTTTTTTAATTTAATGCTGGAAAAATATGGCAGTGCTGGCTTTTTATACGAATGAAGCATGCTCTGCTGAAGAAATCTGTAAACATTTATTTGTTATGGTTTTCACTATTCATAAAATAGCACATTCTAGAAAATGTTTTTGTCTACTACAGGTTCAATGGCATTTGCAGGGGGGGGTCAAACAGGCAAAATAGTACACCCGATGCCACAATCCAAGCCCCACCACTGAATGTGTGCATGCAATAGCATCTTTACAAAAGGGATCATGACGCTATACACACACACACACACACACACACACACACACACACACACACACACACACACACACACCTAAAATGTCATTGCACGGATTACATATCAGTGAGATCTAACTATGCTCAGACACAAATTAAAATGTAAACACATTTAATTCAACTTCATTACATAAGTGGAGCTTTAAAAAGAAAATTTATACACCCAATGGGCTGGTCTGTATAGGAGTATCTGTAAGTTGTGAGGGAGAAGCTTCCATCATCATACAAAAATACATACCGTATTTTTCAGAGAATGACGCACCTTTTTCCTCCCTAAAAGAGGCTGAAAATTTGGGTGCGTCTTATACTCCGAATGTAGCTTTTCCGAAGCTTTTTCCCCCAGCCCTAAGAAGGTGCTAACGATCTTCCCGGCTTCCTACTCCATCTTTGCAGGCTTGTTTTCATTCCTACTCCCTCTGAAAAAGGTTTTTTCAGCCCTAATGAGGTGCTAACGATCTTACTGGCTTGCAGCATTTTTTAATTCCTACTCCCTCCGAAGTAGTTTTTTCCTGCCCTAAGTCTTCTCAGGCTTGTTTTCATTCCTACTCCTCTGAAAAAGGGCTTTTCAGCCCTAACCAGAGGATAAAATAATGTACTGAAGCTGAACAGACTAAGGACGCTAGCCAGATGAATACCTGGTAGGTAGATTTTTTTTCCCTATTTTCCTCTCCCAAAACTAAGGTGTGTCTTATACTCCGGTGCATCTTATACTCTGAAAAATACGGTATTTGCCTGAGAAAAGCAGAAAAATTAATTGTCCTTTTCCTTTCCCCTCGTGAATTTGGTTTTTAAGAAGAAACTGGATAGTCACTTGTCTGAGATGGTATAGGATAGGTTCTCCTGCTTGAGCTGAGGGCTGGATTAGAAGACCCCCAAGGTCCCTTTCAGCTTCTCTTCTCTTCTCTTCTCTTCTCTTCTCTTCTCTTCTCTTCTCTTCTCTTCTCTTCTATTCTATTCTATTCTATTCTATTCTATTCTATTCTATTCTAGTTTCATGCAAATATGAAATTAATTCCTTTTACTCCCACTTAATGTTGAACCATAGTAATAGCTAACAGATTTTCATGGGGACAAACTATATATACACCAGCAAAACTAAATTTGAAAGTAATTTCCTTGTAATTAAATTAATTACACTCAATATGTTAACTTTCCAGATATGTTGCTAATATGTTTCCCCTGCTATGACTTTAAATATTATTATTTAAAAGTGACTTCAGGATTGTACCCAAGCTACTAGCAATCCCAGGATGTCTGATAATGCACCTTTGTTTCATATGGGCAAATGTAAGATAGGGACTATTTGATTCTCATAGCCAGCAAGCTTATACTTGCCCCAATCACACAGAAGTATATCAGTCTCTGTCTCTATTCTTATAATCTAGCTTCTGTTTCTTACTCTAAAAATGATGGGATTGCATAGAATGCTTGAACCTGCCTTATTTCTCATGATGATCCACATCACCACTAAATATTCATAATTTTTATGTGGGCACATTCTTGTGTTTACTCATAACAGCAAGAAGTACACATCCAAGAGAGAGAGAAAAAATTAAATCTGGGTTGGCAGCAGCTCCCAAATATTTATACAACATGCCTTCAGAAAGATCATAAAGGAAGGAATGAAACTTGTGTGCAGGTTCAAAAAGATTCACAGGGATGGAGCCTGGAATCATGAAATAAATATCTGCTATTTGAGAGAAAGACTATGCCAAATGTAGACCAAATATTAAAGCATAAAGACAACACAATGACAACAAAGTTACGTTTTTTCAAGGTAGTTTTTAGTTGTAACGTAAGTGTGAAAACTTGGCCATCAAAAAGGCCACCAGATTAACCAAAAAATGATGGTCTTGAATTGTATCATTAGAGAAAATTTTTTTCTCTAAAAAAGCTTTTCACTGCTATAGCTGAACCTCTAAGCATAATATTTGAAAAATCTTTCAGGACCAGCTCCCTATCCAACCTGTGGTCACTAGCCACGGTCATCCCTATCTTCAAAAAGGGAGACCCCAGCCTAGTTGAAAATTACAGACCAATCTCTTTATGCTGCGTCACCTGCAAAGTCATGGAATCAATCATTAACCAATCCATTACCCTCCACTTAGAAACAAACAACCTACTCTCTAACAAACAATTTGGTTTCAGAAAAAAATTATCCTGTAATCTACAACTTCTACATTGCAAAACCATATGGACTACAAAACTCGATCAGGGCAAAGCAATAGACGCAATTTACATAGACTTCTGTAAAGCCTTTGATTCAGTGGTACACAACAAACTACTTCTAAAACTAAAATCCTATGGCATCTCTGGACCCCTGCATAATTGGATAGCTGCGTTCCTGTCAAACAGACAACAAGTGGTCAAAATAGGGAGCGCCCTATCAAATCCTGCACCTGTTAACAGCGGTGTCTCCCAAGGCAGCGTTCTAGGACCAACACTCTTTATACTTTACATAAATGACCTTTGCAATCATATTATAAGCAACTGCGTTCTCTTCTCCAATGATATAAAGCTATTTAACAGCACTGACAATGCTGCTACCCTTCAAAAAGACCTTGACTTTGTGTCAGAATGTTCAAACAATTGGCAACTCCAAATGTCAACCAACAAATGCTCTGTCTTACACATTGGCAAAAAGAATCAGAACACGAAATACAAGCTTACGGGACACAACCTCATAGACGACCCTCACTCTGTCAAGGACCTTGGAGTACTCATATCTAAGGATCTAAGTGCCAAAGCCCACTGTAACAACATCGCCAAAAAGGCATTAAGAGTTGTAAACCTAATCTTGCATACTGTAGCTTCTTCTCCAGTAATATTACACTACTAACCAGAGCATACAAAACATTTGCTAGACCAATTATCAAATACAGCTCATCTGTGTGGAACCCACACTGCATGTCGGACATTAATACAATTGAACGTGTCCAGGGATATTTCACGAGAAGAGTCCTCCACTCCTCTGCTCGCAACAGAATGCCTTATGCCACCAGACTTGAAATTCTGGGCTTAGACAACTTAGAACTACGTCGCCTTCGGTATGACCTAAGCGTAGTTCATAAAATTATCTGCTACAATGTCCTACCTGTCAATGACTACTTCAGCTTCAACCATAACAATACACGAGCACACAATAGATACAAACTTAAAGTTAACCGCTCCAAACTCGATTGCAGAAAATACGACTTCAGCAACAGAGTGGTCAATGCCTGGAATACACTACCCGACTGGTTTCATCCCCAAACCAGAGGTGAAATTCAAAATTTTTCCCTACCAGTTCTAAGGGCATGCCTTGGTGGGCGTGGCAGGGGAAGGATACTGCAAAAATCTCCATTCCCACCCCACTCCAGGGGAAGGATACTGCAAAATCCTCATTCCCTCCCCACTCTGGATACCAGAGGTGGTATTTGCTGATCTCCGAACTACTCAAAATTTCTGCTACAGGTTCTCCAGAACCTGTCAGAACCTGCTGAATTTTACCCCTGCCCCAAACCCCCAAAATTTTAACCTTAGACTGTCTACTGTTGACTTCACCCCATTCCTAAGAGGTCTGTAAGGGGCGTGCATAAGTGCACCAGTGTGCTTACCGTCCCTGTCCTAATGTACCCTTTTATTATTATTCGTATTCATTTTGTTCTGACCTAGGCTTCCTGATCAAATAATACAGCACAAACTGAGTCCCAAAAACCTCTTTTTATTTTAACGGCTGTGAATTATTATCATTCCCAGCCGTAATAAGTCCCAAACAATGATAACAAGTCCGACAACAGTCTTTCAGGGAAAGGCAGATAAGCACACGAGCCTTTATCTTTCTGGACAAGCTGCCAAAGACCAATTAGCAAGAAACTTGGCAAGGCCAAACAGAAACACAGAGTTCGAACTGAAATAACACTAGTTGAACAAAGTTGCTTCCTGCGACGAGCACTACCGTTTGCTCCACTTATATAGTCTATGGGAGGGGCCAATTATTTCCAAGCCTTACTCCCAAGTAGTCCTTCTCCTCTGTAACTGTTCTTGCCTTCTGACAGCTCTGCGCATGCGTGCATTGAGAATAGGCTCCCCCTGTTCCTCTGCCTCACTCATGTCAGCCTCTGGAGGCTCTGGAGTAAGCACAGACCTCCCAGATGGCCCGGGCTGGATCCCTGCCTCTGGCACCGAGCCTTCTCCAGACTCCAGGCCTGGCCCATGTTCCTCCCCAGCCTCCTCGCTGTCCAACTCTGCTGCCAGCTCCGCAGGCCGCTGGCGTACCACAACACATTTCATATATTCAAATCATGTTTATACTTATATGTGCTATCTAATACAAGTTTGACTAAATAAATAAATAAATAAAAATAACAGGAGAAGAACCTAGAGTGCTGCTAGCAAATGACAAGGAGCAATTGCAATCGATACAGGTTAGAGCCACTATTAGAGCCTGTGTTGGTAAGAGCAACAAAACATAAGTATTTCTCTGCTCTTATGGCATCTACTAATAGCCTTCATCAGCCTTTCTTTAGGTGACCAGAGCCCTCCTTCAAGGAGTGGCTCTGTGATTCATTATGAAGATAGTCATGGTGTGAATGGATTAGACATATGAAAAATAAAGTTGACCAGATAAGTTGGACTTTGGCCTTGGAGCAGGTCCTGGCTTGGTGGGGTGGTAGGGCTGGCTTGGTTATCTTTGATTATGTTGGGCCTGAAGAAGTAAACAACATAGCTGTCAGCTTGGTTACCTCTGCATTAGATCTATATCCATCTAGCTGGTTAAGGCTACAAGGGAGGAACAGTAGTAATGCATCCCTTCCTCAAAGGACCTTACTGGATCTGACCATTCTTGACAATTTACATCCATTTCTTTTTTGGGGAAATTATCTAGACTCCTTTCAGTAAGGATTCAAGATTGGGTATGAGACTGAGATCATTGATCACATTACTGGATGACCTCTGGCAAGATCAGGATGGGAATGGTAAGCCCTTTCTTGCTCATCTTGAGCTCTTGGTAACCTTTGATATCATTGATCATGAGATCCTTCTGGGTTGGTTTTGGGAATTGGAGGTAGGCAGAACACTATTGTTCTGGTTCTTCTCTTTTGTCAGGGGTCACTGTCAATGCTAGCGAATGGTCCAGCACCAAGGCTCTACTTTTAGGGTGCTGCAGAGTTCCGTACTTTCTCCCCTCCTGTTTAATGTTATAAGAGAATGTCACCTTGGAGAATGAAGGGAAGAGATTATGCCTAAGAAGCAATCAGACGAGAGAAGCAGGAGTCCCCAGTGGCTTAACAGAGAAAGAAACTTAGGAAGTTCTAATGGATCAAGCAGTTAAAAGTGATGGTGAAAAATTTGTAGTTTCAGACTTGCATGATTCTGTTAATGTAACCTTACAATAAAGTAAAATTAGTTCATCTAGTCATGTTTTCTGTCTGATTTGCTTGGGAGGGCTGACGTCAGTTTTGCGAGTCTGAAAGAACAAATTTCCCAATGTACATCTACAGTACATGAAGCCACTGGGTGAGGTGATCCAGTGGTCTGGGGAGAGATATCATTGATGTGTTGGTGATACCCAGTTTTATATCCCCACCTCAGACTGTCTGCATGATGCTGTGAAAGCCTTATATCAGTCCCTTCTAACATGCTTGCCATGCCACCATTCCTTCTGTTGGCAAAGCTGCCTCTTATCTGATCATTGCCTAGCCTGCAGCTCCTCACTCCTGCCTTCTCAAGGACATTCTCACAAACTATTACAGGAACATTTTTTGGCTATGTTGAGGCCATCATATGACTCTCTGGCTGCTGTGTATTTTATTTCTTGTTCTATTTCTGTATGTATTTTTGTTTTTACTGCTTTGAGCCACCAAGAGTCGTGCACTTGAGGTTGTCTCTGCCTATCCTGTGTTCAGAGTTATCCATGATAATGTAAAAGCTAAGATGAGATCTTAGAACCATTAGTTCCACTAGTACCATGGATTAACACAAAACAAAGTTCAGTCAAAGTACACCTGGGATGTGTTCATAGTTCATAAACCCAAGTTAACAAGCACAGTGGCTCTGCTCACCAATCTTGCTATGCCCAGCAACGCATTCCCAATCTAATGCTTTGTGTGAACCCAACCATGAAGAAGAATGTATTTTAATTTTTCCAAAAGCTATTTTTGGCATCAGTGAAGGATTTTCCACTCTCTCTTCCACAAATTAAAAAAAATAAAGCTACAAGTTACAAAGAGGATTTTCTTCCAGGTTACCTTTGAAGAAGAAATTGTTAAATTCATTTCTATACTTGCTCAGTTCCCATTATCTCTTTCTTTCCTTTCCCAGTCTCCCCCCCCCCAATCCCAATTTTTAAAACTACAAATTATCTTGTGTACATCTTGGCTCTGATTGGTTTATGTTATGTGAAAAAATGTGAATCCTATCCCCAAAATAATTTAAAATGAAGCTAGGGAATCTACTGTTTGCATATGAAAAGCACATCAAAGCTAGATAATGATTGCAGAGCAGACAAGATTTAACTTTGAAGGTAACGAGATGGATATATCTCAGGCAAGCCTATGTTTGTAATATGTTACACTGAACTAAAGATTAACCATTGCCACATTTTAGTCTGATGTGTAGCATAAACCCTTCTTATGTAGGTTGATGGTTGATGGTTCACTTAACCTGGTAAGCTCAAAAAATTGAGTTAACATGGCTACTTGTTTTATGAAAGTACAATCTACACCTTGCTAGATATGTCACTGACTTTGAGCCACCAGGTGGATTTAAAACACTGCACTTTACTGTATAGAATTTCAGTGACTTTTTTCAAATATCCCAAGTGTGCATTACAAAAAAAAAAAGGCAGTGGCCTCCCAACTTGTATCAGCAAGTGTCTGTTCGGTGAATTTCAACAAACAATTAATATTTCCAATAATTTTATCTCTCTCACCCTCCCCCCCAAAAAAGCAAACATAGAAGAAGCAGTTCATGACTATTTGTACGACTCTTAGTCTGCTTGTGAAACTGGCAGAAGATAGCTGGCTTTGGATAAGTACTGGGGAAATCATAGAAAAGAATTGTTTACTGTCAGGTAATTTCAAGAAGTGTCCAGTATCCCAAGAATAGCATCACCCAATACAATATAACATATGGTTTTGCTTCAGGATACTTCAGTTCAGCCTTTCATTTTTGGGGTGGAGATGTTTATTTTGTAGTCAAACTTCCAACCTGCAACTGTAATAAATTCAGGATCAACTGATTCAAATTCTTGATAGGCAAGCCAGAGCAAGTAATAAAAACAAGAATCTAAAAGTGAGAGGAGTTGCAATTGAAAGAAAGTATGTTCACCTGCTTGACCCTCTAACCCTGGGTTTCTCCACCGTAGCAAATTTAAGATATATGGACTTCAACTCCCAGAATTCCTCAGCCAGCATGGAGAATGCTGCAGATATTGAGTATGGTGGCTGGTAAATTCTGGCAGTTGAGGTCTACATATCTTAAAGTCACCAGGGTTAAACAAAACGCTGTTCAGACAGATGGCAATGCTGTTAGGGAAGAAATCAGTAAAAGAGTAATATCAAGCACTACATCTGTAGTCTCAAAGGTGCTTTTTCAAGAGGCAACTGGACTTTCTCGTTTTTCTTTGAGGACATTTCGCTTCTCATCCAAGAAGCTTCTTCAGCTCTGACTGGGTGGTGGGGAATGGTGGTCATTTACGATACATTCTTTTAGCGAGTTGTTAAGACCACTTGGAAGTTTATCTGTGTCATCAGGGTCACCTGAGTGGTGCAAATGGGTCTAGAGTCTAGACTCTAGAGCCTTCTTGGAATTGTTGAAAGGACTGTGTTCTAGACTGGAGATAGATGATGTCATATCCCTCCCCCTCTTTTGAAAGAGGGATGTTCAATTTTGACATAGATGGTCTCTTTGACCCCTCTTTCAAACCAGCGGTCCTCTCTGTCCAAAATATGGACTTCTTTTTCTTGGATGAGAAGTGAAACATCTTTAAAGAAAAACCAGAAAGTCCAGTTGCCTCTTGAAAAAGCAACCTTTGGGACAACCATGACCTGGATGACTGAGAATCTCCATAGACATTGCATCTGTAGGTTAATTCAATAAATTATGCAACCATTTACTTTCTCCATACAAAATAATTGAAGGGGTCAGAAAATTTTTGGCAGCCTCTAAAATTATAGCTGCCTGTGAACAAACTGAAATGACTACCTGAGATAGAAGATGGAGAGAATGAAGAAAAGTACGAGGTGATGGGTAACAGGATTGTGGATTTACTATTCTGCTATAGCCTGTGGGTGATATGGAGAATATTATTCTGATTATTATTTAAATAATACTCAACTGTCCAGTCAGTCAGCTTTTATACATGTGCAGACTGGAGGGGTGGAATAGGAAAGTACAATCTTCTCTTTTGCTTTATTCTCCTAAATATTTTGAAGAAGATCTGTAAAGGGGCTAGTTATTTCTTCAAACTACTTGATTATTTCAGAGGAAAAAATGGTCAGCAATTATGGGTGCATGTAGCTTTGGCCAGAAAAGGGTGGGAAGGGGGAAGGGAAGGAGTATGGTGTTTATAAATGGAACAAAGTGTTTGCTGTTGAACCACAAAGTGCTTCAAACACTTTCATTTTCTTATACATCAGCCATCTGCTTATCCTGAGAAAGATTTTCTTTATTTTAGGATCGCCCTGGCAAAATGCACTTTCACAGAATACTTGCTCAATTATCACTATTCTTGTCACAGAACAGGAGTGCATCAGTGGGAAAAGCAGGCAACATATTTTTAGAGCAGTGTAACAGTGAAGACTAGATGTTAACATGTCAGTCACAGTAATGTGACTGACATGTTAACATCTAGTCTTCACTGTACGTAAAACAAATATATTTTATTTGCTAGAATAAATTCATAAAAATTATCTTCACCATACAGAAAGATGTTCAAGTTCAAATGAGTGAAGCTCAACTTTTGTAGATGTGTGGCAGCTAACAGCTGTAAGGTCATTAAATCGTGATCTCTGTTTGATTACCTCAAATAATTTGACAAGAAAGTGGACAAAATGAAGACTAGGTATATACTTAAACAAATATTTGTACCTGTTTTAATAAAAATTATGTGCAATGTGTATGACTGATAACTGATCCAGTATTCAGTTTGCTGGAATGGCAATCTATAAACTAAATTGCAACATCAGGCTCAAGAACTGAGTGTGTCCACTCTTAAACACTCTTGTTGTACTGCAATAAAGGCTGCAATAAAATGTCAAGTCAGCATTTCACAAACTAGCAGGTGTTCCAAAGTACTTCTCAGTATTAGATATGTTATGCATACACAGTACCACCCCATGTGAATGGCTGAGAGCTATCCTGCTGAATAGTATCTTAATTATCTTTGACCTAATCATCTTTGTGCAGAGTTCACCAGCCACTCAAATACTATTAACCCATGAACTCTTCTATCATATCAATCTTAAGTAGTTCTCCTATCTCTTTTTGAAGTCATAATATGTCCCTTTTCCTAATAATAGCAACTATCCTTCCATTCACATATTAAAATGGGGCCCAGAAACAGCTATCTTGGCTTGATACATTAAAAGACAAAAGATGGTCAGAGAAATAGAAAAATCCAGAATTTAGCCAGATATTGAGTTCTACCATTATAAAAGTTGAAGCTAGTGGAGTTGGAATAACCAGTTTTAATAATGGAGAACACCATTTTGTAAATAAGAGGCAGGTGGCATTAACCTTCAAGGCCTATAAAGGAACAACTATATGTCTGATGACTCAAAAAGGAATGAGGAGGAAGTCCAAGATTTAATTCTGGGGTTGAGCATAAAAAAGAGGGGACAATTTAGAGCTGCTGTTAATGGAGCACTTCATATGTTTGCCTTCCTTATTCTCCATAATAATATTAGCTATCTGACATTTCAGTGTTTGTTTGGGAATGTGGCGGGGAGAGTTTGAGCAACATGCAGTTATATCCTCCTCCCTGAAGCTCAGCACTGGTTCTCCTCAGGGCTGTGTGGTCAGTCCATACCTGTACTCATTGTATACATATGATTGTGTACCTTCTGACCCATCCACTGTGATTATCAAGTTTGCAGATGATACCACCATATTGGCCCTCATTACAGGTGGAGACGAAGCAGCATACAGGGGGGAGGTTCAAAAATTATCCACATGGTGCTCAGAAAACAACCTGCACCTGAACATCAGCAAGACAAAGGAGATGGTGCTAGACTTCCGGAAGAAGAGAGAGGAACCTGCCCCACTTTACATCGAGGGGGGCTGTGTGGAGAGAGTCCCCTCCTTCAAATTCCTGGGAGTCCACCTTAGCGAAGATCTCACCTGGAGAAACAACACAACCCAGGTGGCCAGAGACAGAGACTCCCCTTCCTTAGGGCCTTGCGGAAGAACAAGGTAGAACAACAACTGATGACCTCCTTTTACCGGTCCACAATAGAAAGCATCCTCACTTATTGTATTACGATATGGTATGCTGGCTTGACAACCACGGACAGAAAGACATTACAGAGGGTGATGAACATGGCACAAAACAATATGGGCTGCCCCCTGACATCACTAGATGAAATCGCTAGGACTCGCTGCCTTAGAAAAGTGAGGAAAATCATCAGGGACGACTCACACCCTGGTCAGCACTTCTTTACTCTCCTACCATCAGGTAGGAGATATAAAAGCATAGCCAGTTGTATGAACAGGCTGAAGAACAGCTTTTATCCGTGGGCTGTCAGACTGAATGCAATATAACATCATAAGTACCGTATGTGCCGGCGTATAAGACGACTTTTTACCCCTTGAAAATCTTCTCAAAAGTCGGGGGTCGTCTTATACGCGGGGTACTGAAAATTCCGAGCCGGGGGGAGCTGAAAAACGGCCGTGGCCACATCCCCGCCGTTCTCTCCCATTTCCTTGCTTGTACTGAGATGGGATGCTTCCTCCCCTCGGAGGAAGAAGGAGCCTCTGTCACTGTCTCTCGCGGGGCTCCAGCCACCCGACTGAGTCCCTGACCGCAGCGCCAGCAGGGTTAACGCGCATGGGAGGGAAGGAGAGCGCGCACTACCGCCGCTGCTGCTTTCGCCGCTCCGATATTTCTTCAGTGGGCGCGTGCGGGAGGGTCCGCGGAGCAAAGGCGCCCGGCAGCTTAAGGCAAGAGGCGGGTGGGAGACACGGGCAGGAACCTGCCCCGATGCCACCACTTCTGGCATCCCCGTGCCTCTCACCCCGCTCGCCGGGTGCCTCTGCTCAGCGGTTCCTCCCGCGTGCGCCCACCGAAGAAATATCGGAGCAGCGAAAGCAGCAGCGGCGGCGGTAGCGCGCGCTCTCCTTCCCTCCCATGCACTTTAACCCTGCCAGCGCCGCGGTCGGGGACTCAGTCGGGTGGCTGGAGCCCCGCGAGAGACAGTGACAGAGGCTCCTTCTTCCTCCGAGGGGAGGGGAGGGGAGCAACCCACCCACCTACCTCGCTTGGTGCGGTTCCCCGCACTTTGCGTCCTGGAAGAGAAAGAAAGAAGGAAGGAAGGAAGGAAGGAAGGAAGGAAGGAAGGAAGGAAGGAAGGAAGGAAGGAAGGAAGGAAGGAAGGAAGGAAGGAAGGAGAGAGAGAGAGAGAGAGAAAGAAAGAAAGAAAGAAAGAAAGAAAGAAAGAAAGAAAGAAAGAAAGAAAGAAAGAAAGAAAGAAAGAAAGAAAGAAAGAAAGAATCATTACCAATGCTATGATGGAAACCACCAACTCAAAGACAAATATCACTTTGGAGCAAGGAAGCTGCTACAGCAGCAACAAATTAAACAGCACAAACACAGGGATTCTCTCAATATCCCATTGTCCCTATTGGACAATATTGGAGGGTTGCCAGAAAGTTTCTTCATTTGTTCTACAGAGAGCAAAGTAGTTTTCACAGTACAAGGCATATGTTGCCTAATTGTCTATCACAAAGCTTGCAATTGTGAAGAAATTAAAAAATCCAAGGTAGAAGAAAAGGGTTCCTGTTATTGGTTCTTTGTCATAAAATGCATAGAAAAGGCATCAGATGGATTCTTACTTGTAGGAAAGTATGCAATAAAGTGTGAAAAGGAAGGAAGGAAGGAAGGAAGGAAGGAAGAAGGAAGAAAGAAGAAAAAGAAAGAAAGAAAGAAAGAAAGAAAGAAAGAAAGAAAGAAAGAAAGAAAGAAAGAAAGAAAGAAAGAAAGAAAGAAAGAAAGAAAGAAAGAAAGATGGTAGGAAGGAAGGAAGGAAGACAGACAGACAGACAGACAGACAGACAGACAGACAGACAGACAGACAGACAGACAGAAAGAAAGAAAGAAAGAAAGAAAGAAAGAAAGAAAGAAAGAAAGAAAGATGTTAGGAAGGAAGAAAGACAGAAAGAAAAAGAAAGATAGTAGGAAGGGTAGTCTTATACGGCGAGTATATCCCAAACTCTATATTTGAACTGGAAAAGTTGGGGGTCGTCTTATACGCCCAGTCGTCTTATACGCCGGAACATACGGTATGTAGTATGAAAGACTTGCAGGGCCAGCACAACATTTTCATATTGGTGCAATATATTATATTATGATGTTATGTTATGCACATATATGTATAGAGGATTGTGTGTTGTTAGTATGATTTATTGGGTTAGGGATTTTCTTTCTTTCACTGTGAGTTATTGATATGTATTTATGTTGTGGGGGTGCACGAAGGGAGGCTCAGCCAATCTTATTGTACACATGTTGTACATTGACAATAAAGGTTGAATTGAACTGAATATCCAATCTTTGGAGACCAAAAGGCAGTACCTGGAATAAGTCATTTTCAAATCCACTCAGATAGCAAATGGGCCAATTAGCCAGTAGCAGAATGAATCTGGAACCTGAAATAATGGAAAGCACCCATCCAATGACACGTCTGACTTCTAAGAAGCAACTCAGTTCTCTTTGTATCTAAATCTGAAGTATTGTCTGAAATTGCTTTCAGATTCAAGATCAAAAACAGATCTGGATGCATTAGATCTTTCTTGTTTCCCATTTTAAACATATACCGGTATATATATTTCTAGCCCAGAGGTTTTCAAACTTGGCAACTTTAAGACTTGTGGAGCTGGCTGGAGAATTCTGGGAGTTGAAGTCCACAAGTCTTAAAGTTGCCAAGTTTGGGGACCCCTGTTCTAGCCTGATGAAAAATTTTGGAGACAATTCTCAATTCTCAATTGTGAATTTTATATTTTTTTCCCTTGATGCTTTAATCCAGTTACTCATTGCAGATGCACACATCACAGACCTTCTCTTGGTGCTAATATAGTTCTATAATCTCAGCCTTCCTTACTCGTGGCTGTTTAAATGCAATATATACAATCATCTGTACTTCTAAAGTTATGGGAAAAGTGAGGGATTCAGGAAAATATAGTCTTAAGGCAATTCCCAGTTGCAGGTATTTATTTATTTTTATCTGTGCATTTAGTTATTTCTAACTTAGAGTTTGGGTTTTATTAAGAAGAGATTGTGGAAGAAAATAGCTTGAGACTGCAGGAATATCACCCTGTGGTCCCCAAAGTTCTTGGTATCAGATATATTGCAGGGTATGCTACAGTGTAGGCTTAAGTGGACTTTAGAAATCCCAGGAGCTTAGCTTTCCATACAATACTTAATACCAAGACAACTGGAGAGACTTGTAAGATAGAGAAAAAGTATGCTCCAGTCTAAGCTCACGGATCAGTAGGAACAGCCTATACCAGTGATGGCGAACCTTTTTTTGCTCAGGTGCCAAAAGGGTGCGTGCGCACGCGCCCACACCCATAATGCAATGCCCTTCCCCCCATGCATGCGTGCACAACCCGCCCCCCTGTGCTGCCCCCTGCGCATGCACACAAGCCTCACTGAAGTCTCCGAACTTCCAGTAGGCCCGTTGGGTTCGTTTTTCACCATCCACAGGCTCCGGAGGCTTTCCTATGCCATTTTCGCCGTCCCCCTGCCCTCCGGAAGACCAAACATCAGCTGACCAGCGCGCACATGCGCGCTGGAGCTGACATAGGGCAATGTCTCGTGTGCCCTCAGATATGGCTCCACATGCCACCTGTGGCACACGTGCCATAGGTTCACCATCACGGGCCTATACCTTGCACAATACTTCCTGCCCATGTAAGCAGACGAATATTTGATACGAAGTGAGGCAAAATGTCCTACCTTTTGGTCTTTAAAAATTGGATATAACTGCATATTGCTTATTGCAGTCCTCTGTCAATAGGCAGCATTAATCAGAGAGAGATTCCCCCCCCCCAAAAAAAAGCAGCAGAAGATTGGCTAATCCTGCAGTCTGACATTAGTATTTAGGCTGAAAGATTGTTCAGTTTTTCAATTTTGTACTGTTGTCCCCACAGGTGTAAAAGAGCAGCTGGGAATAGCTTTTGTATCAGCTATTTCAGCAACAAACCCTTATCTTGCTTATTTCCATCTCAAGCAATTTGGGTAGGGAGGAGAAAAAGGATGTAAGCTTATTCCATACCCCCTCAGAGTGGCAAGGCGAGTGCCATATTTTTCCTTCTTTTTTGAAATTCTCTTCAGGCCTAACTGCATGGAGGAACCTGCCTCTTTTCATTGTTGTTTTAACGTGTCATCAGAAATGGAACATGTGTTATGCGTGAGGTCATTTGACTACCATTTACCTACATCTGCCATGCAGATGTGAACAACAGGGATGAAAGTATATGGACATGCACTCTCTGAAGAAAGCACCTTTGCCAACAGAGCCTTACATCTGTAGCAATTAATTAGGGGCATTGGCTATTGAAAACAATAAATTACAGACATATGCTCTTTTAGAGGGAATCATCCCCTTGGCAGGCAGGCAAACACCCCTTTAATTAGCCACATTTCTCTCATTCAGAGCTCTCCCATTCAAAGCTTGACTTAAATGACACAGCTCCCTCTCGGCTAGTCCTGCATAGTGTCAGAAACACATACGAGAATATATATAGCTCAGGGCTGAACTGTGAAGTCCTTGCTGCTTTCTAAACTTGGCTGTTTACTTGCAAATGTTTCATTCACTGACTAGGTAACATCATTGGCACTAGTGAGTATAGATTCCAGATTGTTTATATACCATAGTTTACTCTGCCAATGTTGGGGGGGGGGGGGGTTCTGCTTACTTGTCCCTTGATTTGGATATTTTTTTTCTGCTTGGTTGTTTGTCTGCATGATTGCGTGTCTCCTTGGTATTTTCTTGATTAGGGTACTGTTTTCTATTTGATTGTTTGTCTGGTGGTAACTGCTGCTTACTTGGGTGTTGGCTACTGAGGAGAATAAGTTCTGATCTTTTTGTTTCCCTCTTAGCTTTAATAAGGCAGCCAACAGAGAATGCTAGAAAGCAAATTGGAATATTTTTGGTCTCCCATTCTGCAAAGAATTAAGAATAACATCTACTTGGCCATTACACCAGATGTCTTAGAACTGTGTGTAAACATAGGTCAGAATCCAAATTCTCATAACAAGATGCCACTTATTCTAAAACAAAATGAATCCAAACAGGATAATGGGAAAAAGTAACCAAAAATAATGTATTCTGCATTTAATTAAGATTGCTATAGTTTTCACGAAGGCGGGACACTCATATTTCAGTCTTATTTATTTCCACCTAATTGGGAACCAACCATTGCCATCAAAGACAAAGAAGATTCATATAAAGCACCCTTTTTCAAAAGATGCACGCCAGCAGTGGTGGGTTCCTACAGGTGCGGTCCACTCTATAGCACCGGTAGCGGCCCGCTGGTGACGTCACAGTACCGGTGCGGTCGGTTGCCGGTGCCTGGGCGCCGCCATAAAAAAATTTTTTTTTAATTTTTAAAAGAAATTTCTTCTGCGCATGCCCAGAAGCCGAGCTTCTGGCACTGCGCATGCACTGCCTTCCTACCCCACAGTGAGTCCAAGCAGGGGAGGATGGCTGAGGGAGCATGTGAGACGCTGAAAGAACAGGCAGCAGGAGCTATTTCCATTCCCCTCCCTTCAGCAGTCCGAGAAGCCACGAACACGCGGTGATGATCCTAGACATTTTTGCACGTTCGAGGCTTCTCGAGCTGCTGAGGGGAGGGGGAATGGGCGGCAGGACCTATCTCAGTTTCCCTCCCTTCAGCAGTCTGAGAAGCCACGCCCACCCGGTCACATGGCTGGCAAGCCACACCCACAAAATAAGCCACACCCACAGAGTGGTAGTAAAAAAATTAGGAACCCGCCCCTGCACGCCAGTCTGTCTGAACTACAGTCCACAATAAATCCTCAAGCATTAGAAGCAATTATTTGGCCCCATCTATAGCTTCTAAAATCTTGTTTTCACAATCCTTTAAAATCTCTATCCATTTCTATTTTTCTTAAGATTTGGTCCTGTGCTTACCTGAACTCTATGTGGCTATTTTCTCAAGTCTTAAATCTATAGAGATGGCACAATTATGTTCTATCCTAGGATATACAGTATTTAGTAAGATTAGAATTATGAAGTAGATGGAGGCCATTTATGTCACTGACCCTTCTTCAGTGTGGGGATCCAAATAAAAATATCAACCGAGCCTCTCCTTGAACATATCTAAATGAAAGGGAATTCACTACCTTCACCAACTCCATTGACCAACAACTATTTAACAGTTAAGTTTTATTTTGTTTTTTAAATGCTGGAATATGCTTCTCCATAATTTCAAATCATTCTTCCATTTTCTGTACTCTGGACAAAAGTGAGCAGAATAACAGAGTTGGAAGGACCACGGAGGTCTTCTAGTCCAACCTTCTTTTCAAGCAGGAAACCTTATACCATTTCAGACAAATGCTTGCCCAATCTCTTCTTAAAAACTTCCAGTAATGGAGCGCCCACAACTTCTGGAGTCATGACCCTCTATAAAAATCCTTTCAGGTATAGTATATCAAAAGGGTTAGAAGCGGCGTGAGCACAAGCACGCGCGCGAACCGCTAGCTATGGGATTTAGCGCGTGTGCACACACACACACACACACAGAGTATTAAAAACTGTTTTCTGAATACCAAATGAATCAATTGAAAAAATTTTGAAGTATATTTGGAGCAAAATGTAACAATATTGTGGCTGGACAATCTGTACTCCAGATCTAAAATTTATGTTTCTTCCTGCATTCAAGGAGAAAGAAAACAGATTTATATTCTTCTCTCCTTAAACATCCAAATGAAACAGCATTGACAACTGAAGGTAAACTAGAACACTATGAAAGAGAAACTCTTTTTAAATTCCATGTGGTTAGCATATTTTCCATGATCCCCTAAACTTCTCCTAACATGGAATAATTGTTTGAATCTCATTTAAACCCTGATTGGGACCTATCTAAAGATAGCTCAATGATGAGTCAGATTTCAAGATTCTTCAGAGACTAGGAGAGAAAATCATATCTTGGTGGGGAAAAAAGGTGTGGGGAGAAGATTGTCCCGCACTGATTTTTAAGAGATATAACATCTATATCTTTCAGAAAGCCTCACCAGATACTGACTAGACATCAGTCCTGCTTGAAACATACACTGGAATGGGAATGAGAATGCCTTTTCCAAAAACAAAGGGAAAACACAGGGTATTAGCAAACACCAAGCAGACTAGAAGCAGAATCTAAGGTAGGTCTAGGTCTGAGATGGAAACAGCCAGCCTTTTATGAATGCAGCTCATTAATTAACTTTCTGTGATCATCATCCTAAATTTGATTGATTGATTAATTTAATCTTTCCAAATATTAGGTCAGCTGCATTTTCCATCTAAAAAAGAGAGACATAAAAGAGAGAAAATGTAGACAGAGGTATCAGAGACAAAAAAAAGTATCAGAAAAAATAAAAATCTCTTTAGCTCTTCCCATTCTCATACCTTGCTATAGTTCCACCCACCAAATGGTTCTCAGCAAACTACAAACTACAAATGAAGAAATATTGATTTCTCTCTCTGTGTCTCTGTCTCTGTCTCTCTGTCTCTCTGTCTCATCCATCCATCCATCCATCCATCTATCCATCCATCCATCCATCCATTCAGTCTCTCCTACCATTAGGCAGATAGCAGAAGTTGTATAGTGTCAAAGATTCAAAGTGCCTGGTGATATATGCAGTGGGAGGGAAGACTATTGCCTTTCCCTTAGGCCTTCAGTCAGCTCCCAGGTACATTTCTTAAGATAAAAACACTCTCAAGTCAAAATTGGCTCCATAGCTGGCTGGAGAATTCTGGGAGTTGAAGTCCACAAGTCTTAAAGTTGCCAAGTTTGAAGACCTCTGACCTAGAGAGATCCATGATGTTTTCTTGGCAAGAATTACAGAAGTGATTGAACATTACTATCTTGTAACTCTACCACAGCCTTGGGATTTCCTAATAATCCTGTAACCAAACACTAACCAATTCTGAATCTGCCAAATCTTTCAGATCTTTAACAAGCTAAGTTTTAAAAGGCTGCATTTTACTTTATATGAAAAACATAAGTGTTTTAATGATTTTCCATGCTTTTGGAGCCTTCCATATGCTTTCCATCATTAAAAGATAAAAATAGGAAATTAGGTCATATTTTGGCCAGCACGGAGTTTGTATTCACACTGCACCTAATTTTAAGAATACTCAATCTAATATATACAGTATATGCTCAGAACTAAGGTCCACTAAATTAATATGGTTTAGTCGTGGGTGTGGAATAGAATTCTTCAGTTCCCTGAATTCCTAACCTAATTAAAGAAGTCAAGTGATTAATGGTGGCAATATGCCAGGAACCAACATAACAGAAGACACAGTAAGTGATGTGATTCTAAAAGTCCCTCATCACAGCCTGTGAAGAGCTTTTGCTTAAGGGTCAAGTGTTGTGTTATGCAACCATCATGCATCTCTGGTCTCACTTGGCATTTGTAAGAGGCTGAATTAACATCCTTGCAAATGTTTGCAGCAAAAAAAGGATTCTAAACTTGGTCAAGTGAAGAAGTGCTGGAATTATGTGCAGTTGCCTATATACACAAATGCATCATTATTATATGTATTTGTGTGTGTTGGAGCCACTACAGGTATGCGGTTTAATCTCAGAAAATAGGCAGGTATTCATAAGCACCTACAAAACCGCTTGTTCTTTGTCTTATGCAAATATGTGCCATACAGTCAGATAAAGTCCAGCATCTTTAAGGAAT
Source organism: Diadophis punctatus similis (assembly GCA_023053685.1). Lineage (NCBI taxonomy): Eukaryota > Metazoa > Chordata > Lepidosauria > Squamata > Dipsadidae > Diadophis > Diadophis punctatus. The sequence continues at coordinate 25,649,575 of JALIGW010000003.1, forward strand.
TTTGTTCATTGGGTGGGGTTGCTTTTTGGGCAGAAACTCTGTGCACATTCCCTAAGAAAAATCCCAACTGAATAAGCAGGTTCTTTCCCATAAAAATAATTTATATTTTTCAGGGATAGTGGAGTTGTGTATGTAAACATTGTCTGTGTTTAAACGACTTTTCTTATGCCTACATTTCTTGGGAATGATCCTTCAGATCAAATCAAACGTTTTTATATAGTTGAGTGAACTAAGATGAAGAAGCTCTGATTTTGTTGTTGTGAGTTTGGTTCAGTTTGGTTTGAACTCATCTGTCTCAAGACCAGAATTTGAGTATTTTTGTCTGTCATTTTTGTCTAAACATTTTGTTAGGGAAAGTCATCTATTAATGTAATATAAAACTCCTCCTTGATTTCCATGCTTTTCAATTCATATGAAATCACTTGGAGAGAAGATAATGATGCCTGGAATTGCAGATTTTATTTAATTATTTATCCCCTTTTTCAAATCCTACTAAGCCACCAAACTCTTTGAACAGTTATCAGGACTCAGATAAAAAGCAATGGGATCGTATTGACCACATCCCCCCACAAATTCCATATCTATATTAAGGCCATTATCCTTATTAGTCCAAAACAGCTTGCAGTTTAAATATTTTTCCCAGGAAAAAAAGATGAAGAGCCAGTGTGGGTAAAGTGGCTAATGTGCTGGGGTAGCACTTGAGAGGCTGAGGTTCAAGCTCATCGTCAACCACAGAAACTTAATGGGTCATTCGGGGCCAGTCAGTGTCAGCATGATCTACCTTATTGGATATTTGGGTTAGGCAATGAAGAGAAACATCTATGTAAGCTGCATTGAGCTCCTGGAGAAAAGGCAGGGCACAAACCTAATAAATAAAAATAACTGGGGTAATTAGGGAAAATAAGAACTGGGATTTACTACAGCCCTCCCCAACTTGGAGCACACAGATGTTCCAGGACTACAGAGATGTTCAAGATAGCAGTTTATTTTAAACTATGAAGGAGCACCATCTCTTTAAAAACCGCCAACCTCTGTGAGTACAAGTTTTATATATATATATAACCCTGTAATCTCTTAATTCAGGGTAGAGTCCAGTAGTGGGATTCAAAATTTTTTACTACCAGTTCTGTGGGCATGGCTTGGTGGGCGTGGTGTGGTTTGGTGGGCATGGCTTGGTGGGCATGGCTTGGTGGGCGTGGCAAGGGAAGGATACTGTAAAATCTCCATTCCCTCCCCACTCCAGGGGAAGGTTACTGCAAAGTCCCCATTTCCTCCCGATCAGCTGGGACTCGGGAGGCAGAGAATAGATGGGGGCGGGGCCAATCAGAGGTGGTATTTACCGGTTCTCCGAACTACTCAAAATTTCCACTACCGGTTCTCCAGAACTGGTCAGAACCTGCTGAATCTCACCTCTGGTAGAGTCGGGGCAACTGAATGGAGCTGAGTGTTTACTGGCCGGATGCCCTTCCTGATGCCTGCGTGAATTTGTAGCAAATATTTTCTCTTTGTACCCTGAGAGAGAAACTTCTGTCACTACCTAGGATTGAACTCTCAACCGTCTGAGTGGGAGGTGAGTGTCTTTACCATTAGGCCACCATGTCGCTCTATCTCTGGGAGTACAGTACTGGAAGATTTTCAATGTGAAAAAGAACAGAATATGGGCTACTTCCCTCCCCCTCTCCATTCATTCATCCAGTAGACACAATAAATGATACATTTCTCTCTGAGTTATAATGGAAGATCTGGAAAAAATAGCAGAGTGAAATTCAGACCCCCAAACTGAATAGTGACCTACCCTGACCTAAACCATCCATGATTGATGAATCTTAAAAAGTGCTTCCAACTCTAGTAACCTGAATCTGAATTTCCTTTCCTCATTAACTGCTAAGATTATTGAGGGAACTTTCCTTTATCTAAAATATCCAAATAGTTTTATCACTAAGAAGAAGGGGCTAATTAGTGATGTTGCCTTTATAATGGAACACCCATTTGGGGCAAAAAGCTTATCCATTTCCCCTTTTATTCTAACAAAGTGTCTGCAAAAGCTTTTCTTATTCATAAAGTTAGCATGGTTACTTGATTTGAGCCTGTTATTACTGCTGAGGATAGTAACTTTTGTCTTATTATTGTGGTGTAGTTTTAGTTCTGTCTGCCTTATACATATAATCATATTTATTGCATTTATAATCCATTGCAAAAAAATTGTTGGGTTAGTTAGCAATGTCTAAAGTGCTAGAAATATAGATCCGTTTTCTCTTATTTCTTCCTATCAAGTTCCATTGTTGTTGTCTATCTTATGAAGGCAGAATCTTTCCATCTTCCAATCTTATTATTACCCTTAGTGAGACAATATCTCCACCATGGGTATACTAAATTCCTTTCCTTCTATCAGAATGCTTATTACCAGCCTAGCCTGCTTTTCCATGTAAGAGCTATTGCCATGGAAACTGTCGGAGGCTCTGGGCTGACTGATTCAGGCAATACATAATTTAACTATTGCACTACAATATATGATTCTGGGACAATAGTAAGGAAAGTTTCATTCTTTATAGGAGAATTACTGGAAAGACTTGCTTTATACAGGGTCTAGGACTGTTCGTCTCATACCCTTGGCCGCCTCTCCTTCTCCACGGGAGTTCCTTCCTTGGGCAATTATCTGCTGACTGTTTTCCTTGGCTGACACCCCCACACACACCGATTCGCCCTGGGCAATGGGCCACGGCCTCTCCGTCCCACATGCTTCGGCACAGCCCATTCGCAGAAGGACATTCGTTCCCATGCCTGAGCTAAACGTAAGACCACAAACCCAACCACAACCTCCCCCTGTAGTAATACAAGGAGAGACACACTATGAGGTGAAGAAAATTTTAGTTGTCCAGAATGTTTAGGGGTCAATTACAATATCTAATCCATTGGAAGGGATACCCTTTGTCCAAAGCTACTTGGGTGAAAAGTTGGAATGTAAAAGCTGACAAGCTAGTTAAACAATTCCACGACAAATACCCAGACAAACCAAAGGGTCCCCCTTAGGGGGGAGGAATGATTAAGGATGCTGTATTAACCCCCTATGTTATTCTCTTTCTTTTCTTGTAGGACATGGTCTTTTCCTCAGGTGAGGCCACCTGTCAGGCCAAAGCCATTTTAGTTGGGGTCTTTAGCCTGCCACACTTTATGCTATTTTAAAATGTATTCTTTCCTGTGGGAATTTGGGAAGGGTAATTGCATGAGGGATGTCTGCAAGTAGCCATAACAAATTCCTTCTAGATTGTCAAGGTCATCCTTTGTCTTTGCACTCCTGCACCTGCACGGAAGGAGAAGGGAGTTTCTGCCAAGTTGGCAGATGAAGATTGGTCAACGTGATGGACTTGGGGGTGTGGGGACAAGGGCTTGAACTTTCAACTGGGTGGAGAAACCCCTGAGACTTCAGATTCGGATTTCTCCCAGATGTGCCAACATGGCTCTGTTAATAAATTGGAACTTTGAGGAATACTTTGCCTCGGACTCTGATTTAGTTTTGGATGCTATTTGGAACCCTGACATATCAATTTCATCCTTCCTTGTTTTACCTAAATTGCAAAAGCCTAATCTAACAAAGGGTAAGGCAAGAGTTCCCTCCAATGCAGAAGTGAAGCCATGGTTGCTCAAGATAAGACAAAATGATAAACTCAATAAAACAAGCTTTCCCTGCCCCACAAACCCAGCTTCCTTGTGGTTTCAGCTACACTGCAGTTGAACCAGAAATATGTTGGCTGAATTCCATTATTATTGTCGTGAGAATATAGAGATCCAAAGCCACTTTCGAAGTGATGGAAAGTCCTCGTGTGGAACTTCTCTCATTCTGCACAGAACGAGAGGACAGTGATAGCTACCCATTTGATGTCAGCTTGAAGACTGGATTATTTGTAGCTGGATTCATATCGTATTTCTTTTTTCAGGAATTTTCTCCATCATAACACACCTCTGCAGGAAGTTTGGCTGAAATGTTATGACTGACTGAAAATCGCCCAATAAGCTCCCAAGGCTAAGGCGAAGAAGATATGCTGGGTTGTAGAGTAGTATAGCATATAATTATATAATTGGTCATTTGGGACCATGGTGGTGGTGATGGTGTGTGTGTGTGTGTGTGTGTGTGTGTGTGTGTGTGTGTGTGTGTGTGTGTGTGTTGGCAGGCACAAACACAGGCACAAGAATTATGGAAGCACATTACAAGCCCTATTATAAAATGCCTGTCCTGGGGGAATATGGGCCATCACAAATAATTTACAAAAAAAACCCTAAACTGTAGAACTTCCTATCTTCAACTTGACATATTCCCATATAATGCTTGTTATCCTTCCACTTTATATTCACCATTTTCTTTTCTTTTTTTTCCCTGGGAAGATTGGCACACTCCTAAAACAAGCATCGTTTGTAACAATCCACCATTTTTAAGGTCTGATACCCAAAGGATCCATTTTGCATCCAGCTGAATAGAGATGACACTAAAGTCTGATGATTTATATGGCTGCCTTCTTATTTATTTTAATTTAAAAACAATTGAGTTTTTTTTTAAACATTCAGAATGGGCAAAAAACCTGGTGGATATCCACAGTCAGTTTACATATTGTATAACCCATGTAGATATATACATCTAATAAAATCTAAGAGTCTGCGCTTTGTGGGTATGGAATCATGATTTTATACAATACAGAGTCAAAATAGGGCAGCTTATTTATTAAAGCTAGAAGCAGCATGAAACCTCATGTTTGGTAGAGGATTGTTCAGTGCTTACTAATGCTTTTCCATTTGCCTAACAAATATGTCACACAATAGATGTGCACAGAAACATGCAGTTAATATATTCTGCAATGAAAATTAGCTTTTTCTTCAACAGAAGCTTTTGTTCTGTCTATCCTTTCTGTACAAATGTATATGTTATTACCAGCTGTCAACAGAGTCTCTTGGATTCACATTCTCCAAATGGGAATTGTCAGAGGTTATGTATTTCTGCCCAGATCAGGAAACAAGCAGTTTATTTAACAATCAATTTGTACCTCTTTAATAGGAAGGGGTATCACTTGGGAGTCACTGACTGTGTGACAATTACAAACTGATAAAACTTTTGCTGTACTGAAGTTCCGATGAGGAGGTAAACCACATCTGCAGTTGGGGGATTAGAACACCAAGGGAATAGTGCTAGGAAAAAAAAATCAAATTCAAAGCTTTTATTAGCACTAATGAATAAAGAAAATGGATCATTATAAACTCTGGACACAGTTTGTTCAACTGAACAACGAAGCTGATTTACTGAAAAAGTTTATAGTGATATATAACCAATCATAAACTGCTAAATAAACAAGTAATCTATGTAATTGAAATTGGGCTAAATGAATTCCAGACATCGCAGAAGTCTTGCTCAATAGCCCAGAGACATTAAAGAGCCTTTTGAAGGGCTATTTTCTCTAGAAGAATCATCAAATGCAGTCACTTCTTGCATTTGTTTCTTTCATTGGTCTTTGATCCATTCCTCTTTCTTGACTACAGTAATTAATTATCCTCATTCAAGAAAGGCCTCATGTATTGAGTTTAGACTGAGAGACCATAAATACATTAAGCCGATTCACCATAGGTTCCACTTCCTTATATTTCTGTTCACAGATAGCCCATCTCAGCCCTTTATCCTCAACTCACCCTCCATTTTTGCCCCCCAAAAAAGAAAGAGTATTTTCATAAAATGTCTAAAGTATTATTTTAGATCTTGACAAAGCAGACAAACTCTTTTTTTTTGTATTTATTCGACTCATTGGCCAGTACAATAGACCAGCTGCTGTGGCCTAGAGGTAGAGCTCTTGCCTCATAATCAGGAGGTTGTGAGTTCAATCCTAGGTAGAGGCAGATGTAGGGTCTCCTGCTTGGGCAGGGGGTTGGACTAGATGACCTGTAAGGTCCCTTCCAACTCTGTTAATCTGTAATATGAAACAAATGTCTATGCAGATTCTCAGTCATTCAGGTCATGGTTGTCCCAAAGGTGCTTTTTCAGGAGGCAACTGGATTTTCTGTTTTTTCTTTGAAGACATTTCGCTTCTCATCCAAGAAGAAGAAGTCCACATTTTGGACAGAGAGGACCGCTGGTTTGAAAGAGGGGTCAAAGAGACCGTCTATGTCAAAATTGAACATCCCTCTTTCAACAGAGGGGGAGGGATATGACATCATCTATCTCCAGTCTACAACACAGTCCTTTCAACAGTTCCAAGAAGGCTCTAGACCAGTGGTTCCCAACTTGGGGCCCATGCCCCACAGGGGGGCAATTTGATTTTTAATGGGGGCAATTGGAACCTTGTTTAAACCAGGTTAAAAGGGTTTAAACCCTTTTAGGCTTCCTCCACATGAGTAGGAGTTCACTTTTTGAATAGTAAGAATTATATGTCACCGGGGGAGCATCAGAATTTTAGAGATGCTTAGGTGGGGCATGGCCAAAAGAAGGTTGGGAACCACTGCTCTAGACCTATTTGCACCATTCAGGTGACCCTGATGAAACAGATAAACTTCCAAGTGGATGAACTTGGATGAGAAGCAAAACATCTTCAAAGAAAAACCAGAAAGCCCAGTTGCCTCTTGAAAAAGTACCTTTGGGATAATATCAAACAAATATAATCAACAATTACCATAATGCTTCTGTGTTTATTTATAGTTTTTACATATTGTTTGTTGATTATTTTTTGGATTATTATTACTTTCTTCCTTTGTTAACTGTTTCATTTCAATGTAAGTTTAGAAAGATGGGAACTATATGCTGCTGAAGGTTCATTTCAATTGGAGCAACTGATACACTGTGGAAAATAAATAAATAACAGAGTCTAGACCGTGAACCTTTTCTATTTATTTGTTTCCATGATTCAGCAAAGCAATGAACAGGAACATCAAAAAGCAAAATATGGAACAAAGCCTAACAACAAATAACCAACAAATAATTATAACTTTGAAATCAATCCAATGAAGGCAATAGGGTATTTAGAATGGGCTAGGAAGATTGTTCTTCATACTGTGAATCCATGGCTGTATATAGTCACTGACGTTTGCTTGCGACCCTGTTGCATTTGCCAATTGCTTCTAGATTAATGTAAAAGACATGGGATTTGGGGAGGATCATCCAACCTGAAAAAGCTCCACTGGGAAATACTGGTATGGGTGGGGGGGTGTACTAAAAAGAGGACTATTATCTACTGCTTAAGAGTCTCCGAAGAAGTTCATGGAAAGAATAAAAAACTTCCTGGCTTTTCTCACAGAAGGAAAGGGAAGTATATACTATATTTCCCACTTGAAGTCCAGTAATAGCAAGGAATTGGTTCCATCAGGAAATCAACCGCAACTTTGGGGAGGCATAAAGATGTCCCCCTAAGGAGTGCTTTGTCTGAATAGGGCAGTTGTCCTTTGTACCAAATTTTTCCCACCTAGCCAGGTTCTTCCATAAATCAGACACCAGGAATGAAGAGTCAGTTGTGGTGTCAATTGTTGCAGCATCTGTTTCAGCCTTTGATCTCTTTGGGGGGATTGGGATTTTACTTACTTACTTACTTACTTACTTACTTACTTACTTACTTACTTACTTACTTACTTACTTACTTACTTACTTACTTACTTACTTGATGTCTATGCTGCCCATCTTGCCAAAGTGACTCTAGGCAGCTTACAGCCATATGATGTCATTCAGCCATGGAGATTTCCACTCAGGCCATATAGGGAAAGTTCCTCATCCTTTAAAGAGGGCCAGCCATGGCTCAGAGGAATGCCATCTGGAAAGTTAAAAACAAACAAACAAACCTATCTACAGGGGCTTCTTCAGCTGAGGTTGACATTTGAGACTTGCCTCTTTGAAGAGGGAAGACCAAAAGGATTGGACTCTACAGCTGGCTTATCTTTTTTCTTGATGGTATAATTTGATTTATAGTTTGACAGACAGAAGCTTCAAAGGGAGGCCAATTTTTTAAAAAAGCTGTAACCCTGAGAGCTTAAAGGGATGGTGTGAACAAAGTGTGCTCCACTGGCATCTCTTGGATTTGTCTTCCTACTCTTGAACCTGCTTGATTGCTTCCTGCTTTTCAACTAAGGAAGGGCCTCTGCCACATGGCTTTTCCTGTGTTATGTGAATTTAACAGATTAACAGAGTTGGAAGGGACCTTGCAGGTCATCTAGTCCAACCCCCTGCCCAAGCAGGAGACCCTCCTTACATCTGCCTCTACCTAGGATCAAACTCACAACCTCCTGATTATGAGGCAAGAGCTCTACCTCTAGGCCACAGAGGGTACTTACCCATCTGTGGTTTTAAGCAAGCCACAATTAATCAAACTGTTGCTTAACATAGTGTGATTCTGCCTAAAATCTGCCAGTCAGTGTCCATCACTTGATCTATAAATCTATAAATCTATAAATCTATTGATCTATTCTTGATTGATGTACTTATCCCTATTGGTGCTATGGTACCTTGCATAATCTATCAGCAACTTCACATCCAAGACTGGCATCTCTTTAGTAAATATGAATTTTTATTACTATACATTAGCTTTAACTTTTTTTTCAGGACTTGGCATCTTTTAGAATAGGATAGAATAGAATAGAATAGAATTCTTTATTGGCCAAGTGTGATTGGACACACAAGGAATTTGTCTTTGGTGTATATGCTCTCAGTGTACATAAAAGAAAAGATACATTTGTCAAGAATGGTTGTCATAGGGTTCAAGTAAGCAATCAGGAAACAATCAATATGAATATAAATCGTAAGGATACAAGCAACAAGTTACAGTCATACAGTCATAAGTGGGAGGAGATGGGTGATAGGAACTATGAGAAAAACTAATAGTAATAGTAATGCAGCCTAGTGAATAGTTTGACAGTGGTGAGGGAATTATTTGTTTAGCAGAGTGATAGCGTTTGGGAAAAAACTGTTCTTGTGTCTAGTTGTCTTGGTGTGCAGTGCTCTATAGCGATGTTTTGAGGGTAGGAGTTGAAGCAATTTATGTCCAGGATGCGAGGGTTCAGTAATAGCAATAGCAATAGCACTTTTCTTATATACCGCTTCATAGTGCTTTACAGCACTCTCTAAGCGGTTTACAGAGTTCAGCATATTGCCCCCAACAATCTGGGTCCTCATTTTACCGACCTCGGAAGGATGGAAGGCTGAGTCAACCTTGAGCCTAGTGAGATTTGAACAGCTGAACTGTTGAACTAGCAGTCAGCCTGCAATGGCTGCATTTAACCACTGCACCACTTCAGCTCTTAAATTAAATTTACTATTTAATAGTAAATATTTTCACGGCCCTCTTTTTGACTCGTGCAGTATACAGGTCCTCAATGGAAGGCAGGTTGGCAGTAATTGTTTTTTTCTGCAGTTCTAATTATCCTCTGAAGTCTGTGTCTGTCTTGTTGGGTTGCGGAACCAAACCAGACAGTTATAGAGGTGCAGATGACAGACTCAATGATTCCTCTGTAGAACTGTATCAGCAGTTTTATTACCAGTTGTTACTATAGTATGTCATAACAAAATTTTTTTTACTGAGTGTGGATAGTTTCAAAGATGGTATCTTGTGATTTGAACAATGATACTGTGTAAATGTGTTGTTGGGGTGAGAATAAGATCTCATAGAAGCGATTTAGATCTTTTCTTGGAATTCAGACAGTTAGAAATAAAGCCGAGATTAAAAGTCTAATAGAAAATATTTATTTCAGTACAAAAACAATAAATGTTGAATAACATGACCGTTCAGGTCAACAGCTAAGGCAGAAGAGAATTAATGGTGGTTTAGGAATGCACACATGCGCACTCATTATATCACGTGTTCTGCTTATATTGGAATGTACCATAATATTAGATAGGGGTGCATCACCCTGCATAGACATACAACTGACAATATTCACTACGTGACATGTGTATTCTGTGTCTTGCTTACTACTTGCATGAAATGTGTTAAACAGCTGAGTTGCTTATATCCTAAATTTATGTCCATATAGTAGCTTTTGGACATAATTGATACACGAACTATTGTTTTTATTTGTTATTTCACAAAAAAATTGCTGGCAACATTTCAGCAATTATGCCGTCTGGAAACAAAATTGATTATGTCTGAATGGTGATTTGAATTATCTGCTATTGTTAAAATAAATTGTTAACAGAACTTAAGCGACTTAATCAAAAGCAGCTCCTGAGGTTCTTCAGTATGTAGCATTGAAAACCACAAAAACAATGAAAAGAATAAAATTGTTGTCAGAATTAGAAATAACAAGGAAGAGTTAGGCCTACATGTAATTACTTGTTATTTTTATAGTTGTGGCTTTTTTTCACTAGGCTCTCTCCAAACTGCTTCCCAAGAAGAATTACATCAGGAATTGATTATTTTAAGAGTGTTCAATTGGTATTTCCAGAATCCTGGATCACTGCTACTAATCTATCCCAGAATTGCACAGATCGGTTATTCTAGTTCATGACTAATTCCAGTTTCAACCAAGTGAAAGGAATTAACTTCACTTGTAAACTCCTCCTCCTCCTTCTCTTCTGAAAGATTCTTTTTTAGACAGAATGAGCTTTATTTGTATTTACTTTAATATGTGATAAACCATTCCTTTCTGTTAAGTTCCCATACTGAAGGGGCTGGAGACAATAGCGTGGCTAACAGCTCTTTATTCAAGTATTGTCAGAATCTAGCAAAGGAACCAGCCGGGCAGCTCTCTCTTAAATAGAAGGCTGCCGGCTGGTTCAACCAATCAGCGATCTCCATTTTCCTGCTCTGCAAAGCGGACCTTGGTGTAAGCAGTTAACTTAAATTCAAACTTCAATACATAACACTTTCCATACAGCTGAATGGGCACAGGAATATGAGCTTTCACCATTAAAGTCCATTAAACACCTAACCCAAGTTCACTAAATGGCTGGAGACAAATCATGTGTCTCCTGAATTTACTCCAATATTTCAGTCAAAAAATCTCTGAATTTAAACAAGCTTATTTTTTCCTGTGATTGATACATATCGTGACTATTTTGAAGAAATGCTGTAATAGGACTGGATACTATTTTAATTTTCAACTGTGGTAGTAGCAACTGTAGTCCCAAAGCTTGAAATATCATTTAAAAACTGTCATATCTGTTGTAATCTACTTACCTGTGCATCTTTTTTTAGCCAATGAGGTATGGATTTCTGAAAGGGAAACTTGTCTTTTTAAAAAGTCTTTCAGTGCTGACAGCAGCAGCAGCTGATCTTGATTTAGGTGTCAAGATATTTATTCAACATGCATTATCAGACAGCTGTAACCCCCATATAAAAAATGTTTCAGAACATTTAAGTCACTCAGCAAATGAATATGAATTTTAGACTACTCCGGTTACTATGCTTTTCCCATTTGTCTTGCCCTAGTAACATTTATGCCTAGCAACAAGACGGGATGTGTTACTACCACAGATTCTGCACACTCTTCATTCTTATCATAGCAACATCTGTGCCTAGCAACAAGGCTCCACATTTTTCAAGGGTCTCTTGAACGATGTGCTGGTTTTCAGCCAATCCAATGTTTCAGAATTCTGAGCTTTAAAGGTAAAGTTAGTCTATCACATTCTGTCATTTACCCTATGGCCCTCCCCCCACTGCATAGTTTCTTTTGTGATATATAATTTAAAAATCCAGTCTTAGCTTTAACTATACATCAGCGGATGACATTTTTTTCTTAAAGCAATCCATGGAAAATCAATAAGCTCTTTCTTAATAAGCACCTGTGGTTCGGTTCAAGCTAAGAATGGCACGGTGGGCCCGTTTTTCGCCCTCCCCAGGCTCCAGAGGCTTTCTAGGAGCCTGGGGAGGGCAAAAACGGCCTTCTCCCCCGCTCCGGAGGCCCAACAGAGGCTGGAAACTGCCCATTTGCCAACTTCCAGTGGGACCGGAGGGCCTGTTTTTCACTCTCCCCAGGCCCTCCAGAGTCCAGAAACACCCTCTCAGAGACTCCGCTTAAGCCCTTTACTTACCTCAAAACTGGCCGCTGGAGACTCCTGGGAGGGGAGGGGGGCGTGGCCAGCCAAAAATCAGCTGGCCAGCACGCGCATGCACGCTGGAGCTGATCTACGGCAATGGCTCCTATGCCGGCAGATATGGCTCCGTGTACCACCTGTGGCACGCGTGCCATAGGTTTGCCATCATGGCACTAAGCCTTCTCCATCTGAGAGCCTTCAGGATGTATTAGGGTATTCTATAAATTCCAAACAGCAAGCTTAGTGGTTATGGTAGGAGGGGTATTGTGGGAGTTAGTCAATCACATGTAAAAAGTCTAGATCCTGAAGATTATTATATCTGCTCTGTCTACTAAGATTCAAACCTCAGTGATATAGTTTTTATTTTATTTATTTATTTGTCAAGTACATGTTGGTAATATACATAGATAAAACATTGTTTATATACATAAGATGGGTACTGATAAGCGGGAACATTAGGACAGGGACGGTAGGCACACTGGTGCACTTATGCACGCCCCTTACTGACTTCTTAGGAATCGGGTGAGGTCAACAGTAGACAGTCTAAGGGTAAAGTTTTGGGGGTTTGGTGATGAAACCACAGAGTCAGGTAGTGAGTTCCAGGCATTTACCACTCTGTTGCTAAAGTCATATTTTCTACAGTCAAGTTTGGAGCGGTTCACTTTGAGTTTGTATCTGTTATGTGCTCGTGTATTGTTGTGATTGAAGCTGAAGTAGTCATTGACAGGAAGGACGTTGTAGCAGATAATTTTATGAGTTATGCTTAGGTCATGCCGAAGGCGACGTAGTTCTAAGCTTTCTAAGCCCAGGATTTCAAGTCTGGTTGCGTAAGGTATTCTGTTGCGAGTAGAGGAGTGGAGGACTCTTCTTGTAAAGTATCTCTGGACACTTTCTAATGTATTTATGTCCGATATGCGGTGTGGGTTCCAGACAGATGAGCTGTATTCAAGGATTGGTCTGGCGAATGTTTTGTATGCTCTGGTTAGTAGTGTGATATTACCGGAGAAGAAGCTACGTAAGATTAGGTTAACAACTCTTGAAGCCTTTTTGGCGATGTTGTTGCAGTGGGCTTTGGCACTTAGGTCATTTGATATGAGTATTCCAAGGTCTTTGACAGAGTGAGGGTCGTCTGTAAGGTCTTGACTTTTCAGCTTGTATTTAATGTTCTGATTTTTTTTGCCAATGTGTAGGACAGAGCATTTGTTGGTTGAGATTTGGAGTTGCCAGATGTTTGACCATTGTGACACAAAGTCTAGGTCTTTTGGGAGGATAGCAGTGTTGTCGGTGGTGTTGAAGAGTTTTACATCATCGGCGAAGAGAACGCAGTCGCTTGTAATGTGATCGCAAAGGTCATTTACATAGAGTATGAAGAGTGTGGGTCCTAGTACGCTGCCTTGGGGTACACCGCTGTTAACAGGAACGGGATTTGATAGGGCGCTCCCTATTTTGACCATTTGTTGTCTGTTTGACAGGAACGCAGTTATCCAGTCATGTAGGGGTCCAGAGATGCCATAGGATTTCAGTTTCAGAAATAGTTTATCGTGAACCACTGAGTCAAAGGCTTTACAGAAGTCTAGTTTTGGCCTCCATGAATCCTCCTGTGATTCTCTAGTGTTACTAAGAGCAATCCCCAAAGTGCTAAGGTTTGTTTTTCTGTGGTTAGAAGTGAATGAGTATTTGGATGCTTAAAATGGGTCTAATTTTCAGTAGGCTGGAAGGAAATTTTTATGCCTCCAGCAAACAATGGGAAAAACAGAATACTATATAAGCATGTAATTAGAGATGTTATTATGCCTATTCAGTACAACAGGCAATCAAGGCACTAATACATATTCAACTGAAACACAGTCACATACATATTCTATAATTTGATTTAAATTATATTTGCCATGGAAGTTGTTAGTGATCATTTTACTCACACATGAACGACATACACAGAGAGGAATCAACTCAGTAGTTACTACCAAATTACTACATGTATTTCTCCAGGGACTTTAAGGTATAAATATTTTTTTCCTTAGACTATTTATAGTAGGTCAAACCAGAAGAGAAACATTGAACAGACACCAAGTTTGAATTAGCCACCCTAACCCTAGCACCTTCCAGATTTTGTGGGATGGCAGTTCCCTGAAATTTTAGCCAGTATGGCGCAACACATGTGGCAGGGTATTGTGTTGGAGAAGGTTGATCTAAGTAACCATTTCAGGTTATGCTTTCTCCATAATCTTTCCATAACTGAGGAAACAGTGTTATTTATATAAAAAGAGGGAAAGTATAAGACGGTTCACAGTCACTGCTAAACAATAAGCTAAGTTACCTTAAATGCAGATATGCAGCCTTATCCCATGTATGTTAATTGGAAAAAGATGCTGTTTGGCTTAGAGGAGCTTACAGAAGAATTGCTTGGAAAATGCAATTAGAGAGCAGGACATTTCAATCATTAGAAGATATGAATCTACAATGAACTAGATTTGGGATATGTCTGGAAATAAAGAGATTGCTTGAAACATGGAAAGCTGGGATAAAATATGAGGATGCCCCTAGTGCAGGGGTCGGCAACCTTAAACACTCAAAGAGCCGTTTGGACCCATTTCCCACAGAAAAGAAAACACCGGGAGCCACAAAACCCTTTTGACATCTAAAAGGAAGATAACACTGCATATATCATTTTTTACCTTTATGCTATGTATAAAAAAACTACAGTGTACTGCATTTGTGAAATCAATGAACTGCTACAGGGAAAACAAATTTTTATTTTAGCATGCCACAAAAACATTTTGAACTCTGAAAAAAAAGGTGGGTCGAAAAGCTCAATAAATCGCTGCTGGCTGGTGTCGCACATTGGCGGTTGTGACGCATATTTTGAGCGACAAGGAGCCACAGGAGAGGGATGAAAGAGCCACATGCGGCTCCAGAGCCATGAGTTGCAGACCCCTGCCCTAGTGGATGAGATGAAGTAGAGATAGTCCTTGACTTACAACCATTGTTCAGTGACCATTCAAAGTTAAATAAAGTTAAATAAAGTATTGTCAAAAAATGACTTATGGGCAATGTGATAGGCAGTCATTTGGATTTTGCATTGCATTCTAAGGTCCAACTTTCACCTCTGCAGGGTGAATTAACATTCATGTCAGGCAATGAAAAACCTTCCAAAATTCTCTGGAAGAGACTAGTCATTTTAATGTCCTAAAAGTTATTGGAAAGCTGAAGTTTCACAACCACAAGATATGCATCCTTCCCCTGGTTTGGAATTTAGAGATCGTTAGTCATGCCAGGGCAGAGATGCTAATCAATATTTATTTTTTCTAGGAAACTTTCCACTTTCTTCATGGTGCCTTTTAGTGGATTGCTTAGTACCAACCCAGAAGAGTTGTAACATCTTGTTTTTATTTCCTTTTTATATCTGCTCTGACTGACTGCCCGCATCCAAAATATAATTAAGGATCATGGATATCTGTTGCCAAGACATCTTTCCCATAATACTTCATAAAACCCACAACAACTATTTCAAAGCATATGGCATTTACTGAATAACTCTGGGATACATAATGAAACAAGGAAGCAAATCAGGAGGGCAAGATGCAGGAAGCAGGTTGAATCTACACTTTTACCAGATGGCAGTGTAGCCCTGAGGGAGGTTTTTTGAAAGTAAAACAGCTAGCTCAGCGCTCTGCTTGCGAACTGTTGCAGGCCCAGCCTCACAGTCTGAGTGAGTGAGTGAGATGGCTACCTCAGGCTTCTGATTTGGGGTGTGCTGAATGACTAGTAATTTCTATTTCTATTGATTACTATTGATTAAAGAGTCCTTTCTATCCCAGCTGCCTGAATACTTGGCTAGCCTTAAATTTTATGGTGGTCCATTGACTGTTTCCAGGTGCTGTTTGTGAGGTTTGAAAGATTACCTTCTCTGCCTCAGTTCTGCCAACTCAGCTCACAGCAGCATATTAGCTACACAAATCATCAGTAAGATCACCACAAAGTTCACTCTCTCCTGCTGTTCCCATTGCATGTTGCAGGAGCAACAACGAAGGGAACAGCAAACTTATAGCAAGCTTGCAATTAATCTTCACAGCAATCTGTCAACAAAAGGAGGGCACCTGAGTACGAAGAGAAAGGGAGGAAGTTTAGCGGACTCTTGTTATGCTCCCTCCTGCGTCATCCTGTGCCCTTTGCTGAGCCACCAACCTATCAAACAGGTGAGGGGGGTTTGGACATATATCTAAAGCTATAGTGGAATAGCGGTAGATACTTGTTCAGAACAAGGACAGTCCATGTGCAGAGAAATTCCACACTTATTACATGAGTGGTGTAGGAAGTTAGCACCCACCCCTCTCCTGGGAAATGAGATATCCTAGGAGATATTAAAATGTAGGAAATATTCTGTGGAACATATCTGGAAACATGCTTTTAAACAAACAAAAGACTCCTCTTGGAAACCCCCACCCCTGCTAAGCTCACATATTCCTCTCACCTGGCTGAAAGTCTTTTGCATGACAAAATCACAATAGGATTTGCCCAAGGCCCTTTCATTCAGCCAAAGCTGGATTAGACAAAAGCCAAGAGCCACCCCAGCATGCCCCTGGGGGGTCTGAGAGCCAATGGGATACATTTCTATACAGGAAAAGGAAATTTAAGAGGTGGGACCCAACTTACACTATAAAAACCAGGAACTCAATATATCTCCTCCTCTTTTTTCTCTTCACCACACCTGGAACCATGTAAGTTACCTTTTCTGTACAGGGGCTCCTGCCATGTGCTCCTGTCCACCATTAAACCTTCCTTCCAAGCAACCTTCATGAATCCAGTGTCTTTTTCCCCACTTGGAACTGAACCTAAAAGGATATTTCCTTATAACAATTGGCGAGCCAGCTGGATTTCCAAGCTAGCCTCTTCAATGATCCAGGCCTAAATAAATTTATTAGGCCTTGGCCATTGGGAAGTAGGTTTTAAAGGGGTTTTGAGTTCAAAATTCAAGGGCTGCTTGGAAAGAAGGTGAGTACCTACCTCTAAATTTTACTTTAAACCATAGAAAACTGGGAAATGTGTGTTTGCATGTGTGTATGTGTGTGGGGGTAATTTTTGCTTTTTAATTTTACTTTATGGCATATGTAAATTCCAATTTCAATTGAATAGTGTGTTTGGGTACAAATCATTTTAGGGAAAAAATAATCATGCTTTTTGTTTAACCAAGTTAATGTATCTTCCTAAATCCTTTGATATTTCCTTCCCCCCCCTTTCCCCCCCTTCTCCCCCCCCCCAGCCCTGTTTTGTCTGCTAGCCATTGCAGGATACTCATTTTATGGTGGTTCTTTTCCACTTCTCCAAATCTTTTTTAATTTGTTGCACCAATTTAGATAGGGCTCAGAATTTTGTTGTTTTTTTTTCTCTTTCTTTTTGAAGATGGGAACCACATTAGCTTTTTCCCAGTTTCTCAGGTGGTCCCCGTGTCCCAAGATTTTTTTTTTAAGATGTGCAGTGGTTCTGAGATTTCATTTACCAGCTCCTTTAGGACTCTGGGACCTGGTGTTCTCTTACTGTTTTTGCTTATTTTAACTTTAGTTTACAGTCTGTTTTATTTTTTCCTTTCCAGTTATATTTCTGGTTAGTTGGGTTGCATTTCTTTTTGCAAGAAGACATGCAAAGAATGAGTTAAGCAACTCATGGCTTTCTCTGTGTTGCCTTCTCTCCTTAGTGGTCCAACTGTTTCCTTGATTTTTTTTCTTGTTTTTTTATGTATTGGAAGAATCTTTTATATTATCTTTCACCTTTGTTGCAAGTTTTTGTTCAGTCAAGGCTTTGTTTCCTGATTTTTCTTTACAGATTCTTGCTATCTGCTGATACTCCCTTAGTTATGTGTCCCTCTTTCCATTTTTGTATCTGTCCTTCATTCATTCAATTTGTCAGTGAGGTCTTTGTGCAGCCATGCTGGTTTCTTGGATTTCTGGTTTTTTTTTCTGATTGCTTTTGTGCAATTGGCTTTTATAATCAAGTTTTTTCAGAGTTTACCAAGCAGCTTCTTGAGTTGCTTCTTTCCTTTAGGACTTTCATCCAAGGAATCTTTCTCAAGTTTCTCTTGAGTTTATTAAGGTCAGCTTTATTTTAAAATCTAAGACTTTAGTGTGTTCAATTGTGTTCAATCGTTTTTGTTATGTTAATGATGCAGTTTCAAATCCTTCTACAACTTCTTTGTTTGTAAGTATTAAGTCAAGTATGGACTTAATTATCTCCTCTAGTTCTCTTCTCTACCTTTTGGACAACAAAATTGTCAGCCAGGTTGGTTATTAACATATTTTATTTCTCTCTTGGTGCAAAATTAGTTTTCAAAGTTTCCATGCCTTTAATTTCTGTGTCTGCCATAATATTTATATTTAGCACTTCCAGTATCAAAATCAATAGCATCCTTTTCTTGTGCCTTTTTTTTATGTGTATTTAAAATCATTCTCATTTTGTTTTTAATCTGTCTCTTAGAAAAAGCTTAAGAGAGCTGAATGTATAAATTCATTTAGGAACCTTTTAGTTTGCTGCCATTATTGAAGTATATATTTTATAGTCAGCATTCAGTGAAGAGATGGGCCTATAGTTTTATCTGCATTAAATCTGAATCTTATTTTGGAATCAAAGTAATATTTGCTCCCATTCAGGAATGTGGTACCTTTACATCAATCAATACCTCATCATGTAAAATCTTTGTAAAATTCTGCCACTGGCCCACCTGGTCCTGGTGTTTGGTTGTTCTTTTGTCTCTTGATCTGCTTCTGATAATTCCATCATTGATATTCATTCATTTAATAGTTTTTGTCCTTTTCTGGTACTTTAGGCAATTCCATTTTTTTTTCAAATATTCTTTAATTTTATTTTCTGAAACTTCTTGCTCATACAGCTTTTCATAATATTGAATTATTTTTGTTTATCCTTATTTGGTAGTATAGAGTTTCTTTCTCATCTACCAGCCTATGTGTCAATGTCTTCTCTTTCTCTGTTTTGATTTGTGTAAGTTCTGTTTAGCGTTTACAGAGCACAGGACCTTCTGTTAGGGAAGGAGGAAGAATGTCTGTGTGTGTGTGTGTGTGTGTGTGTGTGTGTGTGTGTGTGTGTGATTGAAGGGTGGGAAAGCAAATTTTGTTGTTGTTGTTGTCATTTTTATGTGCACATCCCAAAAGCAAACCCCAGAATTTTCAGTTCTAAATGTGAAGCCCGTGAGTGTGGAGGTCCTAGTACTAGCTGTATAGGGGCGGCTAGTCCTCGCAGATCCCCTTTTTGGATCTGATAAACCTAGAGAGATTCCCTACAGGAAGGGGGCCTTACTTCTACGAGGGAATCGGAAGTCCTTCCCAGAGTTTTTTTTCTCTGAAACTGTTGAGCGTGCCACTAGCTAAGCCAAAGTGAACCTTACATTTAAAGGATCATGGGAAGCTCTAGTTCGAGGGTGGTGGAAACCCATGTGTGGGCTTGGAACCTGGGACGCCAGGAATATATCTGTATGACAGGAATGTGCAAAAGTAAAAGCAGGAAACTTGTGTAGAAAATGGGCTTTGCTGAGGGATGACACAGAGAAACAAAACAAAACAAAACAGCCAATTTGGCTAAATAAAGGTACTTAAGAAAACAGAAAAGGAAAAATGTTGAGGTGTTTGTTGTTTCTTCTCTCTCTCTTTTCTTCTCTCTCTCTTATATGTAACCACGTGGTTTGTTTGTTAAGATTTGTGCCTTCCTAATTTAACTGAGATTTATGGCAGGAAGGACTTGTGTGTATGTCCTGTCATCCTCTTTGTCCATGTTTTTGTGTATGTGTACGTCTTTGTCTTGTCTTGTGCGCACTCGAGTAATTGCAACTGTAAAATATCTCTGTTTCCTAGAGATATGAATTTCAAATTGTTAGAAAATTAAAAGCACTGAAAAGAAAGGAAAATGTCTTTGCCCAGTTAGGACTGGCCAACCTGATCTGGGACAAGGAACAGAGTTCAATTTTCCTATTCCTCTCGGTGTTTTTAAGAAAAGCCAAAATTTAAGGGACAATGTTTTAAGTTAATTTACAGGAAAATTTCATTTTTACATTTACTGTATGTACATGCAAACAGTTTTAATATTGCTCTTCTGTGATGTTTAATGGATGCCAATTCTCTGCTAAGATGGAAATGTCTGTTCATTTTTTTCCCCTGGTGATGTCTCCATTTTGTTATAATTGATTTAACTGCGATACTGATGTGTTGATTGTTTTCCTCAAACCCTGCCTGCAAGCTATCTACCCCCCCCCAAATATCTAATCCTTTTACAATGCCTCTCGTGGTAGAATTACCAGCAAAAGGGGGAAGGGACCCTGTTCTTATGTCTTTCAGCCCTGCACATATGATCCTGAAGCCTATGGAAGCAGAGCAAATGGGCTCAGACACTGCCTCCAGTAAAGACATTCCATCCATTTGAGCCAGAAGTGGGTTTGAATCTAGTCCTCTAGACATCACATCAACCAGAGTGGAGTAGATCTTTCCAAGCCTGACTGACCAGCCTTACCACCAAAACCTAAGGCCACCCAGCAGACATGAATGAAAGGACCCTGAGATGGACAAATAAAGACCAAACATCTATTTTCAATCCTCAGAAGACAGCTGAAAAGACTAGGGGGGAGGGGGGAACTTTATTGTAAAGTTTTTCTTTCTTTCTTTGCTTCAGTCACAGAAATTCATTGTAAAGTTTTTCTTTCTTTCTTTGCTTCAGTCACAGAAATTCATTGTAAAGTTTTTCTTTCTTTCTTTGCTTCAGTCACAGAAATTCATTGTAACGTTTCTCTTTCTTGTCTCATCTATATTGTAATCAGTTTAATGTACTCATGTAAGAATTGTATTGGGAGTGGTTACCACAGTGAGTTCTGTACACTTTAGATTTCTGTCTAGTGGGAGGTAAATTTGTAGCTGCATACACAAACACACAGAGACACGCCATTCAGAATTAGACTGAGGTTATCCCTTTTTCACCTACCCCCACCCAAAGCTGCTTTTAGCTTGCTGGTTTTTTTTTTGTTGTTGTTGTTGTTTTGACTCCTGCTTTGTGGCATTAAAGCCCAGGCAGTCATATCTCCCTGCTAATTCCATGGGGGAAGGGGACAGGTCCCCTCAGGCAATTTCCCCACTTGAAGAGCTAGCAGAAAGGATCTTCGAAAACCCAAGGCCTGACTGCTGCCCAGTAAAGCAGGGTATTTTGCACTGGTGGTCTCAGGAGTAAGAGTCCCAGGGCTCATTCTAAAAAAAAAAAAAAAAAAAAAAAGAAAGAAAGGAAAAGCCTAGATTGCACACTGGCTAATTTCAATTTGGACTCACAAATCCTAGATGCACTAAAGTAAGAGCTAGGGCAGATTCAAGAACCATCCCTTGGAAATGGGCAGCCTGTGATTTCAAGGTAAACCATGGCTGTGGGAATATTGTGGGGCCTGTGCTTGCTTGAAACCTGTCTGGGAGCTCATCGAAAGTGTTATCAAACCTCTGAACATAATTGGCATGGAAAATTGGATACTGTAAATTTATTTCCAGAACTTTTGCCCTGGCCATTGACCATCATGATTGAAAGCTCTCCTTTTGGGAGCTACTGAAGGAATCCTTCTGCTGCCTCTTTCAACTGCCTCTTTCAACGTCTTCCCCTCTGCATCAGAGAAAATTGAAAGCACCCATAAAATCTCCCTGACCTGATCAATTTGAAGTTTGTGTCAAAACATGTGTTGCACTCACATGTTTTGAAAAAAAAAATGAGGGATTGTAGGAAGTTAGCACCCACCCCTCTCCTGGGAAATGAGATATCCTAGGAGATATTAAAATGTAGGAAATATTCTGTGGAACATATCTGGAAACATGCTTTTAAACAAACAAAAGACTCCTCTTGGAAACCCCCACCCCTGCTAAGCTCACATATTCCTCTCACCTGGCTGAAAGTCTTTTGCATGACAAAATCACAATAGGATTTGCCCAAGGCCCTTTCATTCAGCCAAAGCTGGATTAGACAAAAGCCAAGAGCCACCCCAGCATGCCCCTGGGGGGTCTGAGAGCCAATGGGATACATTTCTATACAGGAAAAGGAAATCTAAGAGGTGGGACCCAACTTACACTATAAAAACCAGGAACTCAATATATCTCCTCCTCTTTTTTCTCTTCACCACACCTGGAACCATGTAAGTTACCTTTTCTGTACAGGGGCTCCTGCCATGTGCTCCTGTCCACCATTAAACCTTCCTTCCAAGCAACCTTCATGAATCCAGTGTCTTTTTCCCCACTTGGAACTGAACCTAAAAGGATATTTCCTTATAACAGTGGCTTGAAAGATGGCAGAGGATATTTATTTTGCTCTGAATATGGTTATTAAACTATCAACAGTGTATAGAACAGGAACAGTGTCAAGTCTCTGATGCCCAGGTTTATGTCACACACACACACACACACACACACACACACACACACACACACACACACAGAGTGAAAGTTATTTTTCCCACCCACAAAGTGGAAGGACAAATACTGGTAAGAAAGGAAATGCAGCAACCAATCACTGCCTTACCTTGCTTACATTAAAATTGAATGTAAGCCATTTTCTGTCTTTGTAACGGAAGGGACCCATTTTATAAGGATTCCTCTTTTTCCTTGGATGCCATCCCCAATTTAGCCTACGCAGTCTAAACAGGCCCATTTAAACACAGATGTTCTAGGATTGCCACAAAAATGGTTTGCCTTCTGAATTTTAAGGATCACTATGGTTGTTCATGTACATGCCAAATGTTTTTATTTTTTTAAACATGGTCAGAATCTCATGCAATTATTCAATCTCACAAGATGATTGGGGTGAGGGTTTCATCTAGACTTTTGCAAAATTGCAGACGATAACTAAAATCTCAAAACATTTTAGACATTTTACTGAGGTATTTAAATCAATTCTTTTTTATTTTCTCCGAGAATCATATGAGTTACATTGCCTGCAGGCATCACATTGCTCACCACCCCATCAGGCTTATTCAGTGGGCCTCAAAATTAGTGGCTGAGCTGCAGTGGGTGAGTTGTTGAGATGGTGGTGGGAAAAACTATACAATGTCATAGAGCAGGGGTGTCAAACCCGCATTGTCATAGTGGCGTCACATGATGTATTGGGACTTTTCCCCCCTTCACTAAACTGGGCAGGGGCGGAGCCAGCATGTGACGCATCTGGCCCGCGGCCTACAAGTTTGACACCCCTGTCATAGAGGAAGCAGATTATCTGGACCTTTTTCAGATAGTGTTCATACTTGGCAGCACTGGTATTCCACTAGGCCTGGGAAGTATTCCCTCCTGGTCATATTAGACCTTTTAGTGGTCTTCACCCATATTGTCCTTCTGGGCTCCCTGTGAAAATTGGGCATTGGAGCCCTGTTGTGCTGTAATTCTGTTTCTTTCTTAATGGGCAGTTCCAGTTGATGCTTTTAAGGAAGGAAGGGTCAGATCCAGGGGTGGGTTCCTCCCGGTTCGGACCAGATCGCCCGAACCGGTAGTGACCCACTGGTGACGACACTGTTGCTACCGGTCTGTGCGCGTCTTCATCTTTTTTGGGTTTTTTTTTCCCGAATTTTTCCCCTTCCGCTGTTTGAAAAAGGGCCCTCCCATCCACCTGTGGGTTAATGCTAACCTTTATTTCTTCGCCCGAAGCACAGCTGATCAGCTCCTCAGCTGTGTTTCTGGCTGATTCCTGCTTCTGAGCATGCGCAAAAGCCAAATCACACAAGGGGGCACGTGCGAAACATCACGATGCGAACCGGTGGCGAAGGTAAGTGGAACCCATCCCTGGTCAGATCTGATCAGTGTGTGTGTACCTTTTTGAGATGCCCCAAGGTTCTGTCTTATCCTTATTACTTTTTAAACATTTACATGAAACCACTGAAAAAGATAACCCATCAATAAGCTAATGATACCCAACTTTATAGTGTCAATTCGCTTAACAATTCGGATCAGAATTGTACAACTGCCCTGGCTTGAGAATGCAATTAGAAACATCTTGTTGCCTTTGCTGCCATCTAGTGAAAGTTTGAAAGATAGGTCTACAGGACTGAGTTCATTCAATTGAAGGATGTATTTACCGCTCTCAAGTGTTAAGATTAAAGGATTAAAGGTTCTTGTGATGGAAATGAAACATCACACTTGCAATGTTTTCAAAAAGCAAAGTACCTTGAATCACACCTACAAGCCAACTGGCAATCAATGCATCTGCCAAAGCATTTTGTACCAGCTGTAGCATCCAAATGCTCTTCAAAGTCAATCCCATGAAAGGAGTCTTACAGTAGTCCAAATGGGAGGTGATTAGGGCAGAAGTGACTGTGGGCAGGATTCACTGAATTCTCCAGATGTGAGTAATAGAGATCAATATTTATGGCCCCATCTGGTAAGATTTGTATTCTCTTCACTTGCCTTTAACTTGTGCTCGCTAAACACTTTTCAGTGCTTAGCATAAAGTTACTTATGGAGTAGAACTATGGGCATGGACGTATGTGTGTGTGTATCAGGCAAGAGTTTGTTTTATATATGGCAGACATACATTCTATTTATAATTCTGTACATTGTAAATATTTACATTTGTCACAAAGAAGAACAAATGATGCACTAACGCAGACACATGTAAATACTGTATGCTGTTTATATAGAGAGAAAGGTATTCTACTGCCTATTTGAAAAGATGACAATTTTAAAAAATAGTACATTATTAAAATGAACAAAATTCATTTTTAAAATGAACTTATCCACCAAAACCAAGATCAAAACCTGCAATAAATATAAACGGTTTCTTTAAACAGCCTTTGGAAAAGCAGAATAGGGACAATCTAGGAATGATTGACAGAGGAGGGAGTGTTTGCTCAGGTATTTGCTGAAACAAGGGGAATCCTCCCCAGCTTGCAGGTCTTAATATCCAGACAGGTAAGTATTAGAATTGATGGTGCCCAAGCCATTTATTGCTTAATTTTTCAAAATTTAATAGTTGCATAAATTTAACTTTTCTTGGTATATAATTTGGGCTAAGGCTGCAAGCTAGTCATGTGAAGGCTAGTTTGCATGGCAATCAAGTGGAAGCTTACCTGGCTCAAAAACCATGCCTAAAGAGAGCATGTTAATGGTTCCTTAGCAAACTGCAGAAAGAGGTGCCTGGACCCTGTAATCTTTAACATTTTTACAGTGCCTTAGAGGGGAAGTGAATGACTATCAGATTTTCAGGTAATACAAAATTTGGTAGGATACCTAATATTGTAAAATATTCAAAAGTAGTTTGAATATACTAGAGAAAGAAATCAAATTCAAAAGAAGGTTAAGGCATGAGAGGTAAGGGTTCAGAATTATATTCTGCTAAAATTCTCACTGTTTATTTGTTTGTACCCTCAAGTTAGTGCTAATGGTGCATTTTAGGGTAACGTTTTTTGAATCAAGGTATCTGAAACCCACTATCTTAAAGAATGAGTAAAAAAAAATCTGGGACTTATTATTCCTGTAGCATTGAAATGTCCACAATGTCCAGATAAGTTTTATTTGCAAAGTTTTAGCTGTTGCAGCAGCTCCTCAATCATGTGATTGTTATTGCTGATGCTCCCTGCCAGATTACAGTATGACAAGTTAAGTCAATGGGAAACCAGCAGGAAGTCAGAAGTTACTATTGCAACGCGCTCTACATGGGGCTACCCTTGAAGAGTATCCAGAGACTTCAGTTGGTGCAAAATGCGGCTGCCCGTGCTGTGGTGGGTGTGCCAAGGTACACCCACGTGACACCTATACTCCGCCAGCTGCACTGGTTGCCCATCGGTCTCCGGGTACAATTCAAGGTGTTGATCATCATCTTTTAAACCCTTCATGGCTTAGGACCAGGTTATCTCCAGGGCCGCATTCTGCCTCATACTTCCCTTCGACCGGTTAGGGCCCACAGAGTTGGCCTCCTCCAGGTCCTGTCAGCCAAGCAATGCCAGCTGGCGGGCCCTAGGGGGAGGGACTTCTCTGTGGGGGGCCCCGCGCTCTGGAACCAACTTCCCCCAGAGACCCGAACCATCCCCACCCTGCTAGCCCTCCAAAAAGCCGTTAAGACATGGCTTTTCCTGCAGGCAGGGGGTAGAGACTAATCCATCTGAGCTCTCCCCCAGGTAAGTCTGGTTGATGGATGTTTTTTTTTAATATTGAATTTTTAATTTTTGTATTGGTTTTAATTAATGTTTATTTGTTGGTTTCTTGCAGTTTTTTCTGCTGTACACCGCCCTGAGTCCCTCGGGAGTAGGGTGGCATATAAGAAAACCTAAATAAATAAATAAATGAATGAATGAATGAATGAATGAATGAATGAATGAATGAATGAATGAATGAATAAATAAATATTTTTGTTCCCACTGCTTTTTTGCCCACCTGTGGTCTTTCTGTTCATCTGTTCAGGAAGTAAATATTGATTTCTTATTGAAGTTCATCTGCCACTACAATTATTTTTATATTTATGATATATACCCTTCTTAATGATCATGGGACCATCTAGCATTGGGGTAATATGGTCAGCCTAAAATTTAATGTTCATTCTGTATTATCTTTCTGTCAAAGGATGACCCAATGGGTCACAGTTGTCTTATAAAATCATATACTTCAAAAACAAAAAGCAAGGTGCAGGTATAGAACAGGTATTAGTAGATATGAAAATAATTTTGGAATAGTAAATAGATTGGAAATGGAATATGAATTAGCAGTGTGATGGGACTGCAAATAAAAGGCAGTCATCAGAATTGTAATTTTCAAATCATTGGATATAATAGTTCTTTATTCTGCTTTGGTAAGATCCACCCTGAGTATAGTGTCCAGTTCTTGGCCCTACCCTTTAAGAAAGATTTGGAGAAATTAGATCAGTTTCAGAAAAGAGCAATGAAGATGATTAGAAAATAAGAAATAAAGTCCTTTGAAGACATACTGAACATAGAGGGTATGTAATGCCATGCTCTAGCTATCCAAAAGGATATCTTAACTTTATCCTTAACAGTAAGAGCAGTTTGTCAGTAGAACCAATTGCTAAGATAGGCGGTGGCTTCCCCTTCACCAAATGTGTTCAAGCAAAGGCTAAGCAGCCGTCTGTTACTTTACATGGCCCCTAGACTGTGTTTGAACCAGTAGTGCAATGTGGGTTCCTACCGGTGCGGCCCACTCTACAGTACTGGTAACGGCCAGCAGATGGCGCTATTTGAGTGCAGCTGCTCTGGTGCTGTATTTTTGGGCTTTTTTGCTTCCGTGCATGCGCGGAAGCAAAATCTCGGTGAAATAATGCGCGCGTGCGTCCCCTTGCAAAATTTCAGCGTCCCCTTGCAAAATCATGTGAGGGGCGCGCGCACGTAGCAAGGGGGCGCCTGCACGTAGCAAGAGGGCGCGCACGTAGCGAGGGGGCGAGCGCACCAAACATGGTGATGCACGCGCAGAGCTCCGGTAGCAAGGTAAGAGAGCAACCCACTCCTGCAGCAGTGGGTTGTTCCTGGTTCGGCCCAGTTCTGCAAATATGTAGCGGTGGCGGCGGGACACTCCGCCCACCCGCCCAGGACACTTCTGTGCGTGCACAGAAGCATTGTGCGCGCATGCTCGCACATGCGCAAACCGATAGCAACGGGTTTTAGAACCCACTACTGGTTTGAACACATTTGGTGAAGGTGTTAGATAGGGTGCTTTAATTTGGATTTTGACCCTAGGCAAGCAGTTGAACTTGATGGGCTAAATAGCCCTTTCCAGTTCTGTTCTTCTATCTATAAGGTCTTCATATATTTATAGCCCACTTTGTACCCATGAGTACAATTAAAGAGAATGCCTTCTTTGTTTTGAACATGTCCTTGAAATGTTCCGCTGTAATGCAGTTTGTTATGCAGAAGCAAATGGTTGCTGCTGTCCCTCTTTCCCAACAGAGTTCTAGGCTCACCTGCAGCTCCCTCAGAAACAGTGGCTACACGCTTATGAGGGAAATAATAGAAAGTTTCCAAATTCTTAAGTAAAACCACTACTGAGGCTTTGCAAGTTGCATGCTCTTTTTTTCCTGAAAATTAGTTAATTCTTGTCATCTCTTCCCTCATATAATCTTAGATCTTTGTGCTTCCACTGGTATCAGTTACTCATGTGTTGTGATATCACAGTGCATCTGCACTTTGCTTTTGTTGGCGTCACAGACTACCTGTTTCTGTGCTGGATTTTTCCAACTGGGAGCTTACCTGATCAACTACACAGTTGTGTCAATATATGCCCCACAATCAGTGTTTCCACAATGCTTGTGGAAGATATCAGGAAGGCTGCTCTATACTTTCTAACCAAAGGGTGGAGTCAGAGGATGTTAATGGAAA
Source organism: Diadophis punctatus similis (assembly GCA_023053685.1). Lineage (NCBI taxonomy): Eukaryota > Metazoa > Chordata > Lepidosauria > Squamata > Dipsadidae > Diadophis > Diadophis punctatus. Next base: position 25,677,882 of record JALIGW010000003.1, read on the forward strand.
CCTAAGATATTCTGACCCATTAGCTACAACTATGACAGTAGTTTGTCCTTGGTCTGTGATTATAAAGCTACAGAAGGTAGTGATGGCACAGACAATGAATTATTGCGGCCTTAAAGAATCCACCAAAATCGCAAAACCCCGAGATGAGGAAGATTACTTGGCATTTGGGATGTGGATACCACTGAGCATCTGTGAGAAGTGAAAATGTCTTATCTATAGCAAAGAATGTCCAGTGAAAACATTGGCTAGTCTAGCAAAATGTCTTCAAGATCTTAATCAGACACTTCTACCTCTGCTCCCATGAATTGCACCTTGCAAAGACATAGTAAACAAAAGATATGGGAAGGTTGGCATATTTTGCAACTTCCTTATCTGAAATGAAATGGTAAATAACATGTTTTAAAGTAGTTAATTCCATAACCAAAACAAGTCATATCAGTTATATTATGCATTTGGATTCACTAATACTTTTCCAAAGACTCAAGGAAGGTCACAACATACTTAAAACCAAAACAGAATAATAAGCTGTAAAAGTGCACCAGTACACACAAACATAAGAACAGTGAGGTAATATCTCCATTATCCTTCATATCTGGCCAACCAAATGTAGTGTGGAAAATCCTTTCCTACATATCACTTACTCATTCCAATGAGTGACACTTCTTCCATGCGTTGTTCCTATCTCTAAAAACAGCTGCAAGCTATGACTAAAATTACAATATTGTGAATCCGGGTTGTTAGTTATGCTTTCATTATTTTGACTTCAAGAAGGACTTAAATTACTCATGACTAACTTTTTCACTGATTTCAACAGTTAGGATTCTTTCAGTGTGAACCAATTTCCTCCCCAAAGCTCTTAATCTATTTTTTAATGCAACAATATATTTTTGTAAGAGACATTTTCAGGTGTGGTTTCTAATTTACCTCACTGCCGGTTCACTTCCCCCCATGCCACGTGGCCACGCCTCATATGCGCAATTCTAAAAAATAAAAAAAATCCCCCCAAAAAGCCAAAAACAAGATGGCGACGCATGTGCAGTGCCGGAAACTCAGCTTCTGCGCATGCGCAGAAGAAAAAAACCCAGAAAAAATCCAAACCTCCCCCAAAAAAAATTCTAAAAAAAGATGGCAGTGCCCATGGACCGTCACCGACCGAACCGATTCCGTGACATCATCGTGACATCACCAGCGGCTTGCTACCGGTTCGGGCGAACCAGTCCGAACCGGGAGGAACCCACCTCTGGTCACTTTCTATGTAAAATCTGTGATTTTGCATATCAGCTGGGCAGTGTATGTTAATTTCCACCAGTACCTGAGAAAATATATAGCAAGAAAAGTAAAAACTGCTATACTCTACTCTCAATTTCTACTTGTTATTTTGTCTACACATTTAATCTTTCTGCTGCATAGAAAGAATAAATATTCATACTAAAGCAACAGACATGGGTGGGTGGGAAGAAGATGGACAGAAGAACAAATGGAAGTACAAAGCAGAAGTCACCCCTGTTCTTGCTTTTCTTAGTGCCTCAAAGCCTTTAAGTATATAGGTACAATTTTGATTGAAAGCTTGGCACCATTAACAATCAATGGAAGTGATTGTGTGGCTTTGATAGTTTGCTTTTTCTAAACTTTGAGTATCCATGATCTGTTACCAAGCTAATCAACAGGATTTCAACTCTATTAATCCCATTGAATCAACATATTCTAATATGCTTCTAGACTTACAAAGTAAACATAGCAATAACACTTAGACTTATATACCGCTTCATAGTGCTTTACTGCCTTCTCTAAGCGGTTTACAGAGTTCAGCATATTGCCCCCAACAATCTGGGTCCTCATTTTACCCACCTCGGAAGGATGGAAGGCTGAGTCAACCTTGAGCCTGGTGAGATTTGAACAGCTGAACTAGCAATCAGCTGAAGGTTGCAGTGCTGCTTTTAACCACTGCACCACCTCGGCTCCAACATGGAAGTTGTCATCCAGGGACAAGTGAATAACTGACTATAGTTCCATCAGGTTGGAGAGGAAGAGGAAAAAAATGTGTCAATTTTCAGCCTTATCATCACTGGAGGTTTACAGACAATACATGGCTTGCAACATCATTGTTATAAATAGCAACACCTGCATCAACCTTACTATTGATCCCAAAATAATGAGATCAGACCAGAATGACCTGGGGGCAAGCAGTCAGCCTGTTGACCCAGATGATGAATTGGGCAGGATGGGCTGGGCAGGGCTAGATATAAATTCACAGTCCCTCTGAACTTTACAAGATTCAGAAACAACTATTTTCCATCCCTGGTAAGGCTAATTCTTTCTTTGATGATCCCTCAACTTCACTGCATTAAATAAGCAAGGGAGATAGGCCTTTGAATGGGCTCTTCCACATTTGCTTAGGTGGTATCTCTCAAGGAAGCCTTTTTACCCTAATGTAAGTATACTGCTAGTAAATAACTAAATGCATGTGCCTATGGTTTTAATATTTTTACACTATGTGACTAGTTCTTTAAGTGGGAAAATAAAAGGTGAAGGTGAGAACAAAATTAGATCTTTTGAAATTAAGTTGCAAGGAGGAGGATGTATTTAAAATGCCGATTATCCTTTCTATAATTAGCTTGGGAGAAAAAAGTATGCTGTTAATTTAAATAAATTCCAGGTCATACCTCACCCATTATCTAGCAGGACACTGTAAATACACAGAAGTAAATACTACTGAGTTTACTTCCAAATGGGTACTTTAAGACTAAATTGTCATCTTAGAATCAATGGGATTCCAAAATTAGGAGGTTAACTACAAATCAGCAAGATGAAGAGAAGCCCCCTAAATTAGATAAAACAACACAAACAATTAGAAAACTATTTATTGTGCTACCATTCTTCAGACTATATAGAAAACATAGCTCTATGGTGGCTTCTTTACTACATCAATCTTTTGTGCAAATGGAAACAGAATCACAGATGCTACAAGTTTAAGGGGAACTTTTGCAAGCCAGGAGACTGATGGTTCCTCAGAGATTATGCACCTTGTATTTGACAATATCAGAGATAATATGTCAAGTTATTTAGAACATAAAATTTAAAAATCTATTTTATACTTTTTTAAAAAAAATTAAAACCTGTTAAAACATCACAGAATTCAAGATAAATTGCTTTGGATTACAACAGATAAATACAAGTTTTCAGCCAATGAAGGTACAACTGTCAAGTAAAAGAGCTAGTAAGAGATTTAATTTGCTTACTAAGAAGTTGTCACATGTCACATTGTTTCTGACATCCCTCTTCCATTTCCTGGTTGGGAATTACCAGGAAATAGTTATCATATGGAAGGCATTAGACTGCAAAAGATTGTCAGTCTAGCATGCGAGGTACCACAGCTTCATGCCTTGTTCTGTGCACATAAGGACTTTTGTTTCCAACTCTCCTTTGTTGTGCAGTCTACAAACTATGTTAGAGATAAAGCTTCACCTCATAGTCAAATTCCAAAGCTCCAGAGCAGAGGTGGGTTTCTACCGGTGCGGTCCAGTGCGGGTGCTCTGGTAGTAGCCTGCTGATGACTTAATTTAGGCGTGACAGTTCCGGTGCAGTCTGTGCCAGTCCGTGCACGCTGCCATATTTTTTTCCTAAGTTTCGGTGATTTTTCGGCTCTCTGAGCATGTGTGGAAGTAAAATCATCCCTCTGCGCATGCGTGGAACTAAAATTGTGCAATGTTGCGATATGCACCGGTAGGAAAAAGTAAAAAGAACCCGCCCCTGCTCCAGAGTTAGGTCAACACAAGTAGCTATCACACACAGCTTTTTTCCTGCTCTCAGTAACAGAGTGTGACTGCTACACTTTGCCTAATGGTACAACTGCCCATACTCACAGCCCAACTATCGTACCAGACAGTGACAGGTGATGAGGACAGTAATCCAGGGATTTATAAGAACTGCTCTCCATTTTCAGAGAAAGTACGATTGTGCTTAAACGCATATTGGAATAGATTCATGGTTACTATGGAAGCCATGAAATCCAACACTACTGTAAAAACAACATCATATTGAAACATTCTATTTCCCTGACCTCAAAAGGCCATGTCCTGATTCCACAAGACAGTGATTCACATGACTCATAAAGCAAATTAATTTGCATGTTTCCATGGTATCCTTTGCAGGTCTTTTTTTTAATATAATGGCTGCTTTGAATTATTTAAGCTATATGCCCCCTGCTCTTAGGGGAGAAGACCATTCTGGAATGAAGCCTACCAAATACTCCCAGGGTAAATACTAATATGAGACTCGGCTTAAAAAAAAAAACCCAGAGAATTTCTATCATAAGCAGACAGGTTATGAATCAATTTAGGGAATTCTCTTTTCATATCATTATTCTCAATTATTCCTAAGTGCCACCATCACTTTTCACACATAAACTTTCTTGCAAAAGGACCCACAATGGCTGAAATGTTAATTCAAAAAGCTTGGAGCTGAGACAATCACTCTGGAAGCCATGGTTCCTCTCATGCTAAATTTAGATAATCTTGTCCTTAAATTGATCATCATTTATGCCACTTCTGCTGCTGCCACATATTTTAGAATACTGCAATGATGAAGAGCATTTCAGATGTTATGTCTGAAGGACATAAATAAACAGGAATATGATGGGTGGCCCATGAAATAAAAGACCCCATTCATAGCAATAGCAATAGCACTTAGACTTATATACCGCTTCATAGTGCTTTACAGCCCTCTCTAAGTGGTTTATAGAGTTCAGCATATTGCCCCCAACAATCTGGGTCCTCATTTTACCCACCTCGGAAGGATGGAAGGCTGAGTCAACCTTGAGCCTGGTGAGATTTGAACAGCTGAACTGCTGAACTAGCAATCAGCTGAAGGTCGCAGTGCTGCTTTTAACCACTGCACTACCTCGGCTCCTTCATGTTCATCAAAAGTTCAAAAGGGCTTCTGTTTATATTGTTTGAAAAGAAATAGATGGTTCCATACAATTGAAATGTGGTGGTTGTTCCACTGCATTCTTAGTATGTAAAGTGAATATCTTCTCAAGAACCAATGGCCACCATGCTACCTATGTTAATAGGACTATGGACATACTGTCATAAACCTGCCTATGTTGTGGCAATTAATGTAGCATGAAGCCAGTGGATCTAATTAGTGTTGGAATTGATTGAGAGATGGAAGGTCATTATACTCCACGTAACTCTTGAGGCTATGTGCCACTGCCCCCCCTCCCCAGCTCAGCAGATTTCCCAGGGTTGTTAGAAGGCTAGAGAATGCTAATATTGGATGCCTAGACATCTAATGAGATATAAATGTACAAAATAATTAACCACCCAGAGGCCTAGTTCCAATACGCTTATTCCAAAAGATACAACTTACTAATTCTACTAGGCTTTGAATGGCAGCAATTAGAATGCTAAATCATAGCGTAGTTTTGTGGCTACTATAATTTGCTCTTTAAAAGATCCTGGCTTGGCATTAATTGCAATACAGCCGATATTATGCCCCACTTCTAAAATGTAAAGAAGCACATGTACAAGATAGGCATAAGACAGGAGTTCACAACATGAAGAGTTGCATTTCGTTCACCAGTCTCATTTCTATGGAAAACGCTTTTTGACAGTGGATTTTCTACAGAATGCAAAGTCAGGTCTCAGCCTCTTTGCTGCTTCCCCAGCCTGAATTCACAATGACTTCTAGGCACAGAGTTCATTCTCCCCATCATGTCTGATACATTGCAAAGGGAGCGAAAGAGAAGGGTCCTTTTTAACCTATCATTAGTAATGTTTGCTTGAAGCTCAGTCACGCCAATTGGACAGGACCTAAGAAATATTGTGGATCATCCACACCATTATCTTAATTTTCATTAATCTTAGATTCAAAAAGAACAGAATAGATGTAGATTTCTGATCGCATCTTGACCAATCTTCTAACAATGAATTAAAAAGATCTGTGGCACCAACTTCTTATTCTACATATATTACTGCCAGGAGTTCTGTAACAGGACTAACCCTAGCCTCAGCAAAAGCCAAATAGTGTTGATGGGATTGGGGTGGTGGTGGAAAAAGTTAGGAAGAAATCCAGTGGGAAGAATAAGAATTATTCTTAAATTCTAGAAATTGTAAATTGGTCAAACATTTTAGGTAGTAGGGAGATAACCATTTTACTTTTTAAAAAGTTGGAAGAGGCACTTTTGGATAAGTTATACATTTTGGAAACACTCCACAAGCAATTCCATCCACAGACACATTGACTTACAATCAGCCTACGAACCCCTCAGAATCCAAATCAACCACACAGCCAACTAGAGACAGCACCAACCCTCAACCAACCCACACAACTCCCCCACCAGCAGTTCACCTCCCAATGACCCTGACCTGATGTAACCTTCCTATCACATGACCCGTCACAAGACTCTCACTGATGACTCACACCTGATCCATCACAAGACCCTCACTCGACACACCCACACCTGAAACCCTTATAAACAGAAGAACATTGACACTGACATCTCCTAAACTCTGCTGAAGGTGTTACCTAGCCTGGTAATGAAATTTTGGAAACCAACCCACAAGCTCAGAAAATGAACCTTCACCCTCATTTTAGAAACATTTAATCAGATATATTTTTCTCCTGATTTTTAATATTCCACCAGATCTACTAATCCAAACTGCTGGCTTTCTACATTTCCTAATACATTTCTGCAAGATTCTCTGCTCATTTCTCCTTTGAAAAATCAGCTTGGGCACAATTTTGAACTTTTGTAGTTTATCCCACCTACAGTATATTGGCAATTCCGACCAATCGATCCACTTCCACACATTTGTAAAACTACAGATTGGAAATAAAAGAACTGAAAATATTTTTAAGAGATTTGTTTTGTATTATCTTAGATCTGTGAAACAGGAAGTGTAACTTCTTAAGAGAAGGGATAAAGTACACAGTGTTTACAGGGCAATGTTCTCCACAGGTTATCGGCAGACACCTGCTCTCCATACACGCTCTGCCGGTAAAAAGCACACCTGTCCAGGACTCTGGTTTGGACAATCACAGAAAGAATGAAAACTCCACGCTACCGTTACATTCTTCTGGTATGTATTTTTGTGCATGCTTTAGGGCACAGATGGAAAAGGGAAGAGCAGAGTGAAATTTCCACCTGACCCAATGGCACTAGCCATTCTCCCATCACTTGATTCTTTCTCACACCAAATATATTGCCACTCTGCATGATGATTGCTACTCCCAAATAATATAATCCCTAGTGGAAAAAAGGGGAGAAGCTTCTTCAAGATGAAGCAGTGATTTTGTTTTGGAATTTTTTGACTAAAAATCTTTGCAGAATCAATTAAGGCTAGAACCTAGGGCTTAGTAGTCAATAGATGAGTGTGAAGAATTAACTGTTGGACAAATGAATTCTGTGTTATGAAGTCAGTTGTGACTTTGGGTGTAATAAGCTGCTACAGGTTAAGTTGCATTAGCTATACGTAAAGGTTTTCCCTCTAGGTATCTTGGATTTTGACTTCAAAATACACTCGACTATTCTGATGGGAGAAGTAGGGCAATTCCTGATGAAATCGCATTGTGTTGAGGCTGGAAATGGATGGAGCTTTAGTATCTTAGTATCTTCTCTTCCCCAAATTTGGAGAAAAATGCAAAATAAATAGCATCAGTATCAGTTTTTCTTTGTGTGAAGTTCTGAATTTTGATTCCCCCTCTTCCCACTGTTTTAATTACAGAGTATCATGTCCTCTACTGACGTTGAGATTATGTCATTGATAGTAAAAATGACATGAAAAAAAGAGAAATAATAAGCAGCTGGGGGAATGATCAAAATAGCTCAGTGAGGAATGCACATGCTTGTCACCTACTCAAAGCTGAGGGGTGTGTGTGTGTGTGTGTGTGTGTGTGTGTGTGTGTGTGTGTGTGTGTGTGTGTGTGTGTGATGGAGTGTTGTTAGAGAGAACCAGAAAACTGGGGGAGGGAATATATGGGATCACAAAATAGAGCCTATGCAAGTTTCCTTTATTTGCCATAAGACAAAAATAAACTACATTTTATATCAAGTATTAACTCAGTCTTGCTATATCATAGAATTCTTAAATGATACAGTCATGAAATACAGATTGTTACTGCACTCATCAAACAAGGGAAAAGAGTAACTGGAATTTTTATTCCACAAAGAACAAATAATGTCCAAAGCCAATTCATGACTGATGATATCTTTGACATACATATATATCAATCCAGTATTGTATAGAGACCAATTGACCTATGGAACATTCAGCAGGAAAAGGAGATAAGAATTTCAGGAGAGCTAATAGAATTAGATATTACGAATCCATTGAAGAAGTGTTACAATTCATTGTCTTCCAACGTCAAGTATTAAAGTCCTGGTCCACCCTGCCAATGGAAGTTAACCATATGAGGAGGGGGGGAGGAGAATAAATCTGGTGAGGAGGTCTAGGCTGTGTGAAACTTCATGCAGATATTTTGTAAGTGTGTGACTGGATTCTGACTTACAAACAAAGGCTGGAACCCAATAGCTGTGGGTTTGAATGGCCCAACTTTTCAGCCAAGGTACAGGTTTTGCATACATAAACATACACATGAATCTTAATAATATTTGTAATGCCTTTCAGATGAATGACATGTTTCTAAGATTGGAAAAAAGTCTTAGTCATCCTGTGCAGAAATCTCATTGCAATACTGAATAGATGAGGGAAAATGAATACGCAGCAGCTATTATTGCAAATCTTTTCAATCCTGAAGAATTCCCAATGCAATGCAAATTTTAGGCTTGCTTTGAAAACATTCTGGCTACAGAAATAGATCCATAGGAAAGATGCAATAATGCAATGTTACATGAATCATAATCAATTCCTCCTTCCCTCTTATGAGACTATTCAAAGGCTTAATGGAAAAAAGGACAGCTTGTTGAATTGAGATTCCAACACTTTTTAAAATGGCTTGTTATGGACAAATTACTCATGTCACTAACTTCATGTACATATTATTGTCTCATTGGAATTATTTTTGTAATGATAGGCTGATTTATCCAACTATTTAATGGGAGATGTTCTACAGGCCAGGTAGGAAAAGAGAATTCTCACCTTATTTAATGGTGTGTTTTTTGCCAGCCCAATCTGGGCGATGAAACTTTGTCTCTAGAACCTGAAGAGGAAGCTGATGGGCTAGACTCAGTTAGGACAAATGCAGATGATCCATCCCAAGTTGCAGAAGAATTGAATGGGCCTATACTGAATGCTCAAAGTAGCATCTTGCACGCAGAAGAAATCCAACAGGTAAATACATTTTCTCTGTATATCTTGGAATTTTACACTTTTCATGGGGATAGCTGGATATTATAGCTTAGCCTCTTTGCCGTTGTCCCTGGAAATTGCATAGAAAAAGCCCATTTCCTCAAGACAATGCATTTAGCTGATGCAAGTTTTATTGACACTTTAACTGGGTTCAAACAGCTTGTCGAAAGCACATACAGTAGTGTGACTCCAGCCATTGTACTTTGTAAGCCATTGTTTCTGACTTAGGTGCTGATGGCTTAGGGTGTAAATCAAGGGTGAAATTCAGCAGGTTCTGACAGGTTCTGGAGAACCGATAGCGGAAATTTTGAGTAGTTCGGAGAACTGGCAAATACCACCTCTGGCTGGCCCCAGAGTGTAGTGGGAATGGAGATTTTGCAATATCCTTCCCCCAGGAGTGGGGAGGGAATGGGGATTTTGCAGTATCCTTCCCCTGCCACACCCACCAAGCCACACCACACCCACCATGCCACAGAACCAGTAGGGGAAATTTTTGAATTTCACCCCTGGTGTAAATTGAGATTTATTCAATAAACTTTGGTTAAACAATCATTTAGCGTGGTGTGTAAATCCAACCATTTTGTTCTCTGATACCAAGTTTCTGGTAGGACTGAAGTAGTTTCTGGCAAAGATTGAATATTTACTTTGCTTAGGCAGCATCCAGAAGCTGGATGAGGGAATCTTGTTTTCAGTTATGTGTTTCATAATTTGCAGCCTGCAAAGATCATGCTGATTCTAGTCCAATGTTTCCAAAGCTGAGCAAACTGAGAAGGAAAAGACAGTCAAAGGAAAAGACAGCTTGTTATGGGGAGAGATGAGAAAAATTGATCTTGTTTATATGGTCCCTCTCAGCTAACTCCACATCTCCCTCTGCGAGTGACTGCCTATCCTTGGAACCTTGTCTACTGTACAGCAAGGGACGGATTTAGTCTGAAGACCATGTATAGAAGCATGAGCAACTTGGCCTCTCCTGTGTTATTGGTTATCAGGGATACTGATGCGCAGGTAACCCAGATAGGTCTAAATCACAACTTTACATATGTAAGATTGATGATATGGAAAAGAAGAATGCTAATTAACTAGGTCTAACTCAACTTTAAATAATCAGGCAATTATTTTTCTCCATTCACAACATTAAGAAGCAGTCAACAATATTCAGTAGATCCTCCTGATCCATTTGAAATGGGAAATGGAAAGATGCAACAGAAACGGAAAGATCCATTTTACTATGATATAATAACTGCACACCCAGTTGGTCTACTGCAGGGGTGCCAAACTCAATTTCATTGAGGGCCGCATCAGGGTTGTGTTTGATCTCAGGGGCCGGGTGGGCGTGGCCAGGGTGCACGTAGCCAGCTCGACATCACCTGTGGGGGGGCACCCTTCCCAGGCTCCATTTTCAGCTGTGATGGCCTCCTGCAGTACTTTGCCAGTGAAAACAGAGTCTGGGAGGGAGAGCTGGCAGAGCGGTGCAGGAGGCCGTCGCAGCTGAAAAAGGAGTTCAGCCCTCTTGAGCTCCATTTTCACTGGCAGAGGCACTGTGGGCTGGTCCCTTGCTGTTTCTGGGCAGCCCCGCGAGCCAGATCTAAGCACCCCACGGGCTGGATCTGGCCCGCGGGTCTTAAGTTTGACACCCCTGGTCTAGTGGTTAAGGCACCGGGCTAGAAATCCTGAGACCGTGAATTCAAGTCCAGCCTTGGCATGAAAGCCAGTTGGGTGACCTTGGACCAGTCATTCTCTCTCAGCCCAACTCACCTCACAGTTATTTGTAAAAATAATAAAGCGGAAAATAAATAAACAGCTCATTATGTGTAGATTGGAGGTAATGCAAGTCATCTGGATACAAAAAAAAGTACCTGGCTTCACCACCCAAGGCATAAACTGCCCTCCGAGCTACTATTTTAATAGATGGTTAGAAAGCTGAGTTCCACTTTAGAAATGTAAGAGTTCATGTTTATTAAAAAATCTATTCGTGTTAATGCTAAACAAACTGTTGCTGTCTTATTGTTTGACAACAACTATTTGAAATCCTAGGCTGTTTTGTAAACAACATTGTAATAATAGAAAGAATACTGGATTTAAAAGGGAAAAATGGCTTAGAAATATAATTCAGTAATTCATAGACTGAATTGATCTGCATTTTAGCACGTTTAATAAATACAGTTCATCAGATCATCAGATTAACAGAGTTGGAAGGGACCTTGCAGGTCATCTAGTCTAACCCCCTGCCCAAGCAGGAGACCCTTACATCTGCCTCTACCTAGGATCGAACTCACAACCTCCTGATTGTGAGGCAAGAGCTCCATCTCTAGGCCACAGCAGTTAATGTTGGTTCATTCAATATAATAAGCTAAGCAGATCATGACATCATGATGGGTAATGTGCAGAAAGATAGACATGATTAAACTCCTGAAAACTGAAACATATTTTCTCTTCTGTATCTTTTTCAGATATTTGGAGCTTTTTCTTCTACGGCTATTCATGTGAGCAGTTGTTTTTATGGCAATGGAGAAACATTTCTGTTCTCTTTCACTCCACAACTCAAGGTGATTGAAACGCCATGTTAATCTCTATGTTGAGTGAGTTGCTTTTGTATTTACAGCTTCAGGAACCAATAGTTACGCAAATTTTGCCAGTCACTAAATTGCTATGGCTATAAAGGGCACACTTTAAAAGATTCTGTGATATTGTTGTGTTCCAGAATATAACTCGGCAAGAATTGTTTTAATGCCAACACTAAAAAGGGTTTTGATAGATTAGAGAGTGGGCTAGGGGAAAATGAAATTTAACAGAAACATGTGAGTTTCTTCTTGTAATAATGAAGAAAGAAGAAAACAGAAATGATGAAACAGAAAGCATATGGAAATGTATGGGTTGGAATATAACCAGTCCGGTAATTTATTTAATTTATATCCCATCTTTATTATTTGTGAAAAGCATATTGGACTGATAATTGGAATAACAGTGCCGTTTAAACGTCAGTATTTTGATATCATTGGGAAAAGACTAATGTAATTTTAGGCTGCATCAATATACCATATTTTTCGGAGTATAAGACGCAACTTTTTACCCCCCAAAAGAGGGTGAAAACTTGGGTGCGTTTTATACACCGAGCCCCACCCAGCCACCCCCACTCTTTGATCTTTGCCTGCCAGCAATTTACCTCCTTGCAGCAAACAGCAGCAGAGCCTGATTAGCACAAGCCACTGATTATCTGCCTCCCGACACTCAGCTGATCGATTGAAGTTGCCCGCAAGCCCACGTGCGAAAATGAAAGTGAAACTAAAGCTGCACGGAGGCAAATTGCTGGAGGGAGAGGCGAAGACAGAATTTTATTTTCTTGTGCTAACCAGACTGTGCTGAAACTGGCTATTTGTCTTTTGCTGAAAGGAGGTAAGTCAATAACTATAAATGCCTATAGAATGTTCAAATTATTAGACTTATTTTTAAAGACTGTTTTATTATTGTTCTAGACAACTTAACAAAATGAAGAAGCTTTTTAAAATAAATGCTTGATCTGAAGAGGCCCAGTGCTATTGTATCTTCTTTTAAATAGCAGAGAATAATTCCAGAAAGCCACATCAATTTTAAAGATCTGTAAAAATATAATCTGAAATGTCCTGTTTTAGTATTAAGTATCAAGTATTAGTATTAAGTATCAAGTATTAGTATTAAAATAATGCAGCTGAATTAAACCCTGACTTAGTCATGTTTGGAGTAGATCTATTTAAATAATTGGGAGGAGTTAGTGTGATTACATTTAAGAAAACTTTCTGGGATTAATATACTGCCATAATGTACATTTCTCCAATTATTTGCTATTTCTATGGGTCATACACACATGCACAGAAATACACAGCAAACAGTGTATATCATCTGTGCTGTTTGCTGTTTGTTGTTTGGCAAATTGCTGGGAGGCAGAGGCCTTTTTTCCTTGTTTTCCTCCCCTAAAAATAATACAGTAAATACTGTTTCCAAGTTCAAGAAAAAATAAGAGCTCCACTTTATTCTGTATGATTCAGGCCCTAACTTTGGTATTGTGTTTGTTTCTGGCACCACACTTTAAGAAAGATTCAGACAACCTGAAAGAGATTTAAGGAGCAACAAGATGAGAAACTATCTCTTGTGAAGAGTGGCTGGAAAAATTGTGATATTTAGCCTTAAGAAAAGAATATTAAAGAAGAGTACAATAGCACTCTTCAACAACATGAAAAGAAGTACCCAAAAGGTCAATGGAAAATATTCAATGAAATGTCAGAAAAAAAGTTTGCTAATAGCAAAAGGACTTTGACAATGTGTTCTTCCTCTTTGGATATATCTTCAGGTGACGGTTAGACAGTTTTCTGTTGGGAGGGTTAACATGGATTCATACATTGAGCAATGAATTGCACCAGCACCATAAATCAGGATGTTTCAGGAATTGTCCAGCCAGCATGCTACTTCACTCAGATGCTTTATTTCAGAGGTCTTCAAGCTATGATGGCTGGAGAATTCTGGGAGTTGAAGTCCACAAGTCTTAAAGTTGCCAAGTTTGGGGACCCCTGCTTTATTTCTATGCATGTCCACTCTTTCGTGATCATGAACAGGAGAATAGCTGGACATACAGATTAACAGAGTTGGAAGGGATCTTGCAGGTCATCTAGTCCAACCCCCTGCCCAAGCAGGAGACCCTACATCTGCCTCTACCTAGGATCGAACTCACAACCTCCTGATTGTGAGGCAAGAGCTCCACCTCTAGGCCACAGCAGCTGTTACAATTAGATATGATCTATTAAATCACACTATGAAAAGATACAAGCTATCACTAGAAATAATATGAGTGAGATTTTTGGGGGCATAAGAAGCTTATATGGTTTTATTCCTGAACTGCTTTTGATTCCTTTGCCAGGTATTTAAATGGACAGGCAAAAATACCTTCTTCATGAAAGGAGATGCAGACTCTTTAGCCATTGGTGGAGGCAGGTATGTAGCTTTGAAAGAAAGCTCGGTTATAAGGAAATTAATTTGTCAGTTCAGCATGCCTGCTGCAGTGCAATCTTTGTGGAGAATTTCATTAGCTCCTTTGCATGGCTAAGGAAGATCATGAATTGGAAAAATGTTTCCTCCATTGTTTTTCCTCACCAAATTTACCATTACTAGCAACAGTATATGTTTTTATCATCCAATTTTTGATGTTCGTAGTTCATAAATGACAGTGTCATTGCTGCCACTAGATAAGTATTTGAAAAAAAATTTTGAACAGTAAAATTGCCCTAAAATGTGGATTGTGTCTATTTTGTTTTTACTCAAGTTATCACTATCATCCTCTCCTTAGTTCTTTGTTCTGCTATATCATGTTGAATGTCATTCTATCCCCTATTTCCTCTCTTCACACTCTTGTTATTCCAATAGTTGAGTTAAACTGTTGAGTTTTCATGCATGTCATTTTATTGGACATTGGAATGACTGCCAAGTTGTGAATATTATTACTTGCCAAAGTTCCCTGCTAGGGCATTTTCTCTTCCACACTGGTCCTTTTCGTTTCCATGCACCAGCAAATGTTGGAAGAATGCCAAGAGATGCAATTGAGACTATCTCCAAAATGTCCAAGGTTCCCAAGAGTATGAAAGAATTCTGCATTTGATTTTCTTAATAGTAGTGTTAGTGATAGGTATGTCACAATTCTGCCAGAGCAAAGCGAGATCTTGGAGTAAAAAACAAAACACTATATATTTAGTATAGATTCTATCACCCCATAGGAGCATCCAGCACCCCAACTTAGAAAACAAATGCAAAGCTTATATTCTAAATGGACTCCAGCAAATGAGTCAGTATCATTGTAGCATTGAATAGATTTTGTGCTATGGAAGTTGTTCTATATGCTATCTCTTGCCTTATATGCAGTGGTAAATTTGGACTCTGGCTAGATGGAGATCTGAACCATGGAGGAAGCCACCCCTGTGAAACCTTCAATAACGAGGCATTATCACCCAAAGAGGAATTCCTCATCCGAGACTTGGAAGTTTGGACACTGTCTTAACTGGAAGAAAAATCAAGACATCTCTTCATGCACTTTCCAAGCACTTAAGAAGCTTTGGCCAGTAGTCCTGCGTCTGTTTGTCAAATCCCCCTCAAATGAGGATAATCCTTTTGTGGATTCCCTGTGTCTTTATAGATTGGGAAGAAAGAAAGCAATGCTGGAGACTCTTACCAATTTCCTAATATTTATATCCCTCAATTACCAGCCTCTTCTCAGGTTAGCTGACCCTAAAAGTTGTTTGTCCTTTGGATGTATCCAGGCTAGTGGTAGACATATGTAGTTCAGATAGGAAGTGATGTCTGGGTAACAATCTTATTAGGAACTGGTAAGCAATAAACGTATTTGCCACTATTGCTTGCTAGGGAAGTAACATAAACATATTTTGTTTTTTGCTTTATCTGACCATTTATTGTATGGGCCAAGCTACTTTCATAATAGAAGCAAACATATTGCTCTTAGGCTTCACCTGAGACATTTTTACTTGCTTGTAAAATATTAAGTAAATAAGGAGGAATTTCCTGACAATGAGTTATTAAACAGTGGAACAAACTGCCACTTGGAGTTGCGGGTGTCCCATCACTGAAGCATTTCAAGCAAAAGGATGGAGTGCCATTTCTCTGGGAAGCCAGAAGATCCTGGTCCTGAATAGCGGGTTGGCTAAAGACCTCCAACATCCCTTCCAACCCAGATTCTATACTTTAGCTTTATGCTTTAAAATGTGAAATCTCTGGAGAGACTTTCAATAGGAATTCTTGACTTAATTGTGATGCTTAGGAATAGTCGAGTATTTATATCACAACACATTTCTATTGTTATTTTGTTTTGTTCACATGCCCAAATACCTTCTAGAGACATATTTCTCTAAATGTGTTAAGTGCTTACAATGGCTCCATACTTAAAGAATATTTATAGCTCAGAGTTGAACTGTGGTGTCCTTGGTGCTCTCTGAGCTGGTAGCTCATGCAATGGAATACTACAATCATTTTTTTCTATAGTAAGTCAACTTTTGAGTTGAACTCTGATGATGTAACATGGACATGTCCATTCAGTATTCATGGCTTCATACATATGGCAGTGTGTTGCTGTTGCTTCTTGCAGGGAAGTATTGTTTTTGCATCTCAGGACCTGGTGGTTGGGGGGGAGGGTTTGCCTGCAAAAGTACCATATTTTTCGGAGTATAAGATACACCGAAGTATAAGACGCACCTTAGTTTTAGGGGAGGAAAACAAGGAAAAAAGGCCTCTGCCTCCCAGCAATTTGCCAAACAGCAAACAGCACAGATGATATACACTGTTTGCTGTGTATTTCTGTGCATGTGTGCTTGACCCATAGAAATAGCAAAGAATTGGAGAAATGTACATTATGGCAGTATATTAATCCCAGAAAGTTTTCTTAAATGTAATCACACTAACTCATCCCAATGATTTAAATAGATCTACTCCAAACATGACTAAGTCAGGGTTTAATTCAGCTGCCTTATTTTAATACTAATACTTAATACTAAAACAGGACATTTCAGATTATACTTTTACAGATCTTTAAAATTGATATGGCTTTCTGGAAGGCTTTCTGCTATTTAAAAGAAGATACAATAGCACTGGGCCTCTTCAGAACAAGAATTTATTTTAAAAAGCTTCTTCATTTTGTTAAGTTGTCTAGAACAATAATAAAGCAGTTTTTAAAAAATAAGTCTAATAATTTGAACACTCTACAAACAGTTAACAAAACAATGTATTAACAGAATCTGCCTCTACCTAGGATAGAACTCACAACCTCCTGACTGTGAGGCAAGAGCTCTACCTCTAGGCTATAGCAGCTGTAGCTTACTTCCTTGCAATTTCAGCAGTGTAACATTGCCAGCAGTTTATCTCCCAGCATTTTGTCTCATTACAGCCACCGTGGTTAGTTTCATTTTACCACGTGGTTTGCAAGCCTCTGTCAGCTGTAGGTCGGGAGGCAAGTAATCTCTTAGTGTGCTAATAAGGCTTTGCCCTGTTTGTTGCAAAGAGGTAAATTGCTGGCAGGCAGAGGCCAAAGGGTGGGGATGGCTGGGTGGGACTACATTCAGTGTATAAGATGCACCCAAATTTTCACCCTCTTTTTGAGGGTAAAAAGGTGCGTCTTATACTCCGAAAAATACGGTAGCTTTGTAAATGGTAGTTCTTCTTTAATACAAGGCATTCATCACTTAGGTTTTACATCAAACTTTTTAGCCTTTTTCTTTCTATCATAGAAAGCTCACTTTATTAGCACTGCATTTGCAACATTTTGTCTCCAGAAATCTGCCACATCTTCTGTAATGTAATATGGACAAATTTCACTATTGTATTTCTGGCATTTTATAAGCATTTCAATATTCTATAATATTTATAAACGAATAAGAAGTTGGTCATGGTGGCTTTCCAGCATAAGAATACTAACAGAGCTTTTTACAATAAATTAATTTTAAGAAAAGATTTTGAAAGAAATCCACTACAGTCATGGTTTTGCAATTGGATGAATTTTCTAACTTTTGTGAAACTCCTCTTTTAACAAGCACTGTTCTTTGACCTAGCTGAGCACCCTTTGAGAGTTGCAGTGGCCCAAAGGGAAAAAAGAGATAATTTCAGGAAAAAATATTTGCTCCCAGTCCATTCAGTATTTCTCTTGATTTGTCTTCATTCTCAGTTCTATTGTTACCAAATTATCTAGTGAAATTCATAAAAATTACTTTAAAGCGGATTAAATTGTGCAGTGTAGCTATGCTATTAATAGTCTCATTTTTCCTGACCTAATTTGAACTATCAAAAAGCTAGAAATATATTTAGCTTGACATAAAATAACATGGAATATAGGAAGGATCCGGTACACAATATAGATACTCAAGTCATCCTAATGGCAAACTAAATCAAGAATGGTCTTTTCAGATTAAAATTGGGTAAAATAGCTAGTATTGTACTCTGGTAGACAGAAACATAATTCAGAACATCATTGAAAGATTCAAGTGAGCTGAAAAAATAAAATGAAATCTAACTGACACATGCCAATGTCTTTACTAAAAGGCAAATATATATATGCAGAGATAGAGGCATACTTGGGTTACTGGAAAAGATTTTGTACGTTATCAGTATATGATTGGAATAAAGGAAAATTCATTTTTAGGCATATATACTCTATAGTCTTTGCAGCCGGGGAGGAAGCCGGGAACAGAAGGAAAAAAAAGTGTACTTTCTGTACATGCATCATGATTTTGCACCCATGTATAGGGTTACCAGATAGCTAATTAGATAAAGGAGGACAAATGTTTAACATTTGCATTTACATTCATTGGAGGGGAAGGAATTACAAGTAAACAGGCACACAATGGGGAATATACACTGAGATGAATGTATATAGTGCCTAGTAAATAGTGCCAACTGTTTGTCTAACATGTCTGTGGTTCTGTGCCAGAAGCAGGTTAAGAAGCAGGAAAAGCCTTCATGTAATTGATAAAGGTTTTATCAGTTTCAGACAACAGTACAAGTGGGAAGATGCTGATCAACTAATTAAGGTCATAAGTCTAACTTTGTTAACTTCTGTTAGCACTTATTAGGGAAGCCCAGATCTATATTCTTCTTCTGAAGGGAAACCTCAGATATGCAAAGGGGAGGGGCAACATTTGGCTGTCGGCTGGATGGAGGTCATGAAGACAAAATGGAAGACACATCCTCCTTTGGCTGGATATCTGGTAATTCTACCCGTGTAAAAGGGATGGATAGCTTTCTTATCACAAAAGCAGCAAGATAATGCAGAAGCCCAGGATTACGATGAACAATTCACTAACCATTCAGACATGAAGCTGAAAGAATAGCCTGATTTACAAATAGAAGCAATGTTTGAAAATTCTTTCAACTGGACCAAATGCTGTACAAATCCATATGGTAAACAGGTCTTTAGGAACTTCACAATTTCATCATATAAACCCTGAGCTTGTAGCAGTTTGAATTCCAACAACTAACATAATGATTTACTGTAATGATTCAGTCTACAGTAGATCCTTGAAAAAAAAAACCTGAGGCTCAAAAACTTAACACAAAAACAATTAAATGTACAAAAAAAACCTCAAACCCCAATATATCCATATTCTAAATCCACTGAGGGGTAAGTATAATTTTCTGCACATATTATATTTTAATTGCAAAGCTCTAGCTTTGTTTAAGCTTGAATATTTTTAAGACAATTGAAGTAAGGTAAGTTTCAAATCTATTAAGGAATAAAGCAACAGGATGTTATTGCTGAATGAAATATTCACCGATTGATATTCAAATTCAGGCTATAAAATTTAAAGTTAGGTTGGATTGAGTATTTTATTAACTAAATTCTATTCTCAATGTAACAAGGGGGAGGATGTCCACCAATCCCTTACAAGAGCCTTCATATCAGTGGTGTGAAAGGTAAACGCAGGAGCTGCAGAAGGAATGCATGAAAATCACTTTTGTTTTCTCCAGTGGGAATATGTATCTTTCTTCTATACCACAAAACAATGGTTCATGGAAGGGCAAATCTGTAGCCAATCCATCATATTTTTAAATTAAAAATGTAGAATTCTTCTGAAACTAATTCGGATTCGTTGAATGGGTCTAAAACAAAAATTATACTTTAGAATTAAATATTATTCTTGCAATTAACAGAAACACCATGTTATTGTACAAAGTACATATTGTAGAACTTGGTAAAGAAACAACATACTGTTCTAAACAAATAATCCATAATATCTGATTACTACAAGATATAAAAATTGCATTCAAGGTGGCTTCAGAGAAGCTGGATAAATTTTCCTCTTATAGTTCCTTTTTGTCTCTTTATGGTTCAACATAATTTTCTTGTGTTTCATTGAAAGCATGAGACCTGTATTGTTTTATAATTTTTTTATTATAATGATGATCAAAATATTCATAACTTTAAAATATTATTATAATGATGATCAAAATATTCATAACTTTAAAATATTGTAATAGTTACTGTGCTAATGAATATTTAGCTCCAAATCAATATACATTCACCAGCTGTCATGATTTAAAAGAGTTAAGGAATTATAGAATAATCCCTTCAGATAGAAAATATATGAATTTCAAACAAGTAGCACAAGCTCTCCCCCCCTCTTAAGTTTATTTTATATATTTTCTCAGAATATATATGAAACTATGGGTTTTATTCACTGGTTCATTTCCCAGTTGATGGTTTGCACTAGTGGAAAGAATACACTTGTGAATATTAATGATCCAATTTTTAATTTAAACAACACTGCCTGAATACTAAGGCTAAAGTTAGTGTGAGGAAAAGCATTTTCATGAGATCGACAAAGTACACATGGGGGGGGGGCTCAGCCATTTACACCGCAGACATGTTTTGGCCCCGAATATTTATGCAGGATATGCTGCTCCAGAATGGAGTACATCCACCTATGCAAAGCTAGTTGACATCACTGTCAATGAAGCAGTACACACAGTGACAGGATGCCCTAAACCCACACCAATTGAGAAAATGTATCCTCTTGCTGGTATTGCTCCACCTAGGATTAGGAGAGAAGTAGCAGCAGATGCTGAGAGAACCAAACGAATGCTCTCCGACATCCTCCGAATGGATACGTGCCCCAAACCCGTCGACTTAGATCTAGGACAGTGATGGCGAACCTTTTTTGGTTCGCGTGCCAAAAGGGGGGGTGCGTGCGCTAGCCCACACCCATTCCCTTCCCCCCATGCATGCGCACAACCCCCCCCATGCTGCCCCCTGCGCATGTGCACACACCCCCACCCCCGCGCAAAGGCCTTACCGAAGCCTGGGACGGTAAAAAACAACGAAATGGGCAAACTGGAGGTTTGGAAAAATGCACTTCCGGTTTGTCCGTTGGGGTGTTTTTTGCACTCCGGGGCTTCAGGAAGCTTCCCTGAACTCTCCGGAGTGCTAAAAACAGCCCAATGGCAAATCGGAAGTGCGTTTTCCGAACTTCCGGTTTGTCCGTTTCGTCATTTTTTGCATTCCAGGGCTTCAGGAAGCTTCCCTGAACCCTCCGGAGTGCTAAAAACAGCACAATGGCAAACCTGAAGTGCGTTTTTCCGAACTTCATGCCATAGGTTCGCCATCACTGATCTAGGAAAAGGTTTTATGGCAGGAGCAAAACTCTATTAGTAGATGGAGGACAGAATTCATGGAACAAGAAATAATCTCAAAAGAGGACACAGCTAAGGGATTTGATCTCCCTATGTTACTTGGAAGATATTGAGGGTGGGAGTGCCTAAAAGTAAGACCAACATGCTAAGGTGGGGGTTGCTGGCGGATAACAACATGCAGTATGAAAGTGGGGAGAGGCAGAGTCCGGCCCATTTGTTAGTCTGTCAATTACTACCAGTAGAATGCACCAAAAGTGATTTGTTTCCGGTCAAAAAGGTAGCCTCATTTGGGAAGTTTAAGGTTTGATCTGGACACAAAATAAATAAAAATCAATTAGGCCTACTTACTATAACCTCTCTCCCCATCCCTTGAGGAAACATTTCTGAAATGGGCAGCTGGTGGGGGGACGACACATTTCAAACAGTTCAGGAGAAGATATAAATGAAAATTGGTTACCCCTCCTTGTGAAAATTTAGAGAATTTACACTTATAAAGCCAATGCTGGATTCAGTGAAGTATTCAGAAAATTTTAGAAAAAATGATTTATATTGCAAAACTGAAATCTGTTAGTTTCTTCATTTTTAAACCCTGAGGCGTTTTTGTAAGTTTGCTATATAGAACAGTGATGTTTATCTTAAATTAACACTAAAATAGTGTTGATAAATTATTTAGCTTTCTCAAATTCGCAGTAATATACAATTTTGTGAAAAGGTCTACAGGTATTTTCCACTGGAGTTTTTCAAAGGCACTATGCAGGCTTACTCTGTAATTTTACAGAATATCTTTTGAAGAAAGTTTGGCTAGAATACATGCACACAGACAGAATTGAAGGAATATACTAACTCACTTAAAAAAGTTTTACTTTACAATTTAAAGCACTACTGTTCCTGTTTGAATCCTTATTTTCATCATCCTCATTCCACCCTTTTTTCATTGGAGTAAGTTCTGGAGCAACCACATCACCATCCTATTAAATAATTAAAAAAAGAAATTAAGTTTTGCATTTCAGATCGACTGTTAAGATATTTTGTCATCTTCTCTCCTGACAATTGAAATAAATGTGTGTACATTTAAGGGATAAAATATTATCAGGACTGACGTATCCCTGTGCATGGGATAAATCATGATTTTTTAAAAATTCACAATTATCTTTTTTATTGTTGTTAATGAAAATACCAATTTTATGTAAATAATATTTTAATTTCTAGTAAGTTCATTAGTATAATTAATATAGCATATGAGAAGGATTTGTGTCTTACCAATGCTTATTGCAGTAGTCCATTAAAAAGTATACAGTAAAGAATTACACTTTCCAAAATTTTCAGGAAGATGCCGCATTATGAGTGTACCCTCATTCACGTGTGAACATCTTACCCGTGGTTTAGTGAAATCTTTATCCATACACCACTGAACAAAATATTTTGTAGCAGCCTCAATTATTTTTGTATCCTTTTTTTTACAATAAACTCTGATGCTCTGCTCTGCAAATTTTTCTGGGAGAAGCTTTGAAACCTTGAAGACAGAAATAATTAAAACACTTAACTTCAATTACTTTCCTGATCTTTCCCAAGCAGTAAAGCAGACCATTGAAAGCCATTATAAAAGAAGCATCCGATAGAGCCGGTGTAGAGGAAGTCAGGTAATCCTTGACTTATGACCAGTTGCTTAGAGACTGTCCAAAGTTACAAAGAACCCCCCAAAAGGTACTTTTGACCTGGATTTGAGGCTGCAATGGCGGCTCTCCTCCCCAGTCACATATTATATTTTGGACACTCAGCAACGGGTCCACTTTTACGTTTATTGGCACAATCCTACAATCACATAACCATGATTTGCATATCCTTCCCCAACAACCAGCATTTGCTTCTGATTTTTGGCAAAAAAAAAAAGGCCATTGAGGACAAAGGATTCACTTAATTATTGCAGGGTTTGCATTACAACCACAGGATTCATGTTACAACCGCTGCAAAAAACATTCTAAACTCAGATATGATCACATGATAACCTCATGACTTCTGAACATAATCCTGGGCTCAGTTATGCTCATAAATCAAGGACTACCTGCAATATAGTGGCTATTTTAAAAACAACACAATAAACTGGCAAAACTAACCACTCCCATTTTTACTTACTTGTTCTCTTGTAATTTTAACTGCCTGAGTGATGTCATACTTGCAGTAAAAATGAACACTATTGACAGGGTTCCTTTCTTTCATTCCATAATCCATATTAATAACCTTTATTGATACAAAATCAAAATAAAGCACACTTAACAATTTATATACATACACTCTAAGAAAGCAAAGTAAGATATTCTATAAAAAACAAAATAAAACCTGAGCTTGGTTGTTTTGTTGCAGATGTTTCATTACCCAAACTAAATAACACCATCACTGCTATTGATCAGTGCTAGCACTGATGATGTTACCTAGTTTGGGTAATGAAGCATCTGCAACAAAACAAGCAAGCTCAGAGAGTACTAAGAACCCCTCATTTCAACCCTGAGCTACAAATATTCTCCTTTACTGGTAAAACAAAACCAAAAAGCACCTTACTTACATCAACAATAAAATCTTCAGCCTTCAGTTCCACAGCCTTCAGTTCCACATCTTGAGAGATTGTGATAGGTTTGGAATTAACAATTTCAGCACACAATCCATCATAATCTTCCTGGAAGGCATAACATTTTTAACTTTTCATTGAGTCAGCAGACAACAGTAATTTGTGATTAATATCTAGAATAATGTTTGAGTTATTGTATCATTTACTGCAACAAATATAGAATTGCTATAACAGTATATCTATCTATCTATCATCTATCTATCTATCTATCTATCATCTATCTATCTATCGCAATAGCAATAGCACTTAGACTTATATACCGCTTCATAGTGCTTTACAGCCCTCTCTAAGCGGTTTACAGAGTTCAGCATATTGCCCCCAACAATCTGGGTCCTCATTTTACCGACCTCAGAAGGATGGAAGGCTGAGTCAACCTTGAGCCGGTGAGCTTTGAACCGCTGAACTGCAGTGCTGCACTTTAACCACTGCGCCACCTCGTCTCTCTCTCTCTCTCTCTCTCCCTCCCTCCCTCCCTCCCTCCCTCCCTCCCTCTCTCTCTCTCTCTCTCTCTCTCTATCTATATATATATAATTTATATATTTATATATTTATATATTTATATATTTATATATTTATATATTTATATATATAAAAGGCCGAAAGGCAAAAGGAAGCAGTATGCTCCCTCCCATATTTGGGTATACCAGGGTGATTCGACAGAAAAAAACATATAACCCCTCCCTGGTACAAGCTTATACAGGAAGAGAGCCTGTAGAGGTTAAAGGTACTGCCTTATAGACAGGCTGCCCAGGTTCAAATCCCAGTAAAGGTATGGCTAGCTGATGAGAGCTAAATAGCTTGAAATAGATCTATACTAGTCTCCCTTCATTTTCATTATCAGTAAAAATGTGTTACATATATAAACAATAATTAGATCAAAAGCCATCCGTATTGGCAAGAGAATTCTGAACTCTTCAGGTGGACTGAAGTTGGGAGTGAAGTTAAACTCCATTACAAAGAGAAGGCAAATATAGGTTGCTGTATTTTAGTAGTTATTTCACGATAAAAACTTACGATAACATTTTCATGAAAATATACAGCATGTAATTGAAATATGGATTAAACAAAAAGTATGGCTCATATGCTCTAGCAGCCTCTACGGTACCTGCAGTATTACGATGCAGCACTCTTATGAATGAAAAGCAACAATTCAAGTTTACAAAAAGAAAAATAAGAATAGTAGTTATATATCTGAATGATATATATGGAATGATATATATCTGAATGATATATATGGAATGAAGAATTGGAAAATCCACAATCTGAGTATAATTAAGAAACATGAAACATAATTATTAAATATGAAATGAATTTATTGGAAAATTGATTTTTAAAATAAAGGTTTTGGGGAGGGTGTTGTTTTTTTAGTTCCTTGTACCTTACTAAAAGGTAAGTATGGAGTATATGCCTTTTGAGAGCCTGTGTGCCTGCACAACAATTTAATTCTACTGCTAGTTCCAATAGAAGTTACTGTATGTCTTGTATGTATACATGTAAATGGAAATTGCAGTCATGCAAGCTTCCTAAATGAGCTGTTGTATTGTTTCATGAGATGTTTTAATTTGGACCAAATCACTTTACAAATTATCACTTTTGAATACTTTGCAAAACTTAAGAATGAATAAGCTATACTACAAGAGTTGTAAACATAATAGCAATAGCAATAGCACTTAGACTTATATACCACTTCATATAGGGAAGAGCCGAGGTGGCGCAGTGGTTAAATGCAGCTACTGCAGGCTACTCCAGCTGACTGCTAGTTCAGCAGTTCAGCTGTTCAAATCTCACCAGGCTCAAGGTTGACTAGCCTTCCATCCTTCTGAGGTCGGTAAAATGAGGACCCAGATTGTTGGGGGCAATATGCTGAACTCTGTAAACCACTTAGAGAGGGCTGTAAAGCACTATGAAGCGGTATATAAGTCTAAGTGCGATAGTGCTATTGCTATACGTAGTGTTTTACAGCCCTCTCTAAGCGGTTTACAGAGTTCAGCATATTGCCCCCAACAATCTGAGTCCTCATTTTACCCACCTCGGAAGGATAAAAGGCTGAGTCAACCTTGAGCCGGTGAGATTTGAACAGCTGAACTGCAGCTAGCAGTCAGCTGAAGTAGCCTGCAGTGCTGCACTCTAACAACTGCGCCACCTCAGCTCCTAATGTTTGACCACAGACACCAATTTGTATCTTTTTTGCAAACAATTAAAGAAAACAGCTCCAAGTCAATGTATCCAAAAGAGAAAATTTAAAATTTTAATATCTTATTCATTGCTAATAGAACGAATATAGATGAGCAACTGTTTTCTTTATTCCCTGTGATGGCTGTCTGCCTTAGACATTTTAATTAACACATTGAAAATTCTGTTGCAAAAGGAAAAGGTCCTACCTAATTCAGTCTGTTTCAACTAATTACAAAGGGATTTTTCAATGTTCAAAAACATTTTGTTTCCTGCAGGTTCATTACCCAGTAATTACAAAAGGCTGCCACCTCACCTTTTCCTGTGCAACTGGGATGAAAGGCCTCATTCCCATGATTTTCTATGACCCAAACACTGAAACATTAGTTCTGATTAGACAATCCTTGCCCTGTTGGGTTATTGTTTCAGAAATATTTCCTTACCTAAACAAGGAATAAAGTGGGGGGGGGGAGCAGTTGGAATAGAAGCGCCTGCTTCCAATTTCCTACTGCCTTCCCCATTGAGTTTCCTTCTGGGAATCTGTCAAGGAGCATTGGAAATCTCTCTCTCCCTCTCCCATTTCCTTCCCTTCCCTTTCAGGTAGGCAGATAAGAGGCTGTTGCTGCGTGGAGGGGGAAGCGAGGGATTGTGAGACTGGCTCAGAAACTGTCACAGAAGATTGAAAATAAAGATCATATATGATAGCAACCACAACTTTCCCAAATTTTACCCCTTGGGACTCATGGGCCCCAGATTTTGGAAGCATTCTGTAAGTTAGTCCATTTGAAGTAACTTGGTTCAGGAATTGTTGTCCTATGGTGTTCCATTTCATCCAATTAAAGGACATGATGAGAGTTTTAATAGTATAGAAATGGAGCACTCAAGCTATTAAGAATTGTTTAAAGGTATATCCTTTAAAACTCTACATGGCACAGACCAAGGTTATCTGCAAGATCGCCTTTTTCTAAGGACGTCCACCTGTCCTACCAGGGCCGATAGGTTGGGCACAGCGCTCATCCCTTCCCTTAAATCAGTGCTTCTCAATTATTTTCTGTTATGCCCCCCCCCCGGAAGAAGTAAACATTTCGTGCTCCCCCAACTCTCCGATCTGGGCCCCAATGGAATTTTAGTGTTAATATTTATTATTTTACTTATTATAAGCTGCAAGCAAACTATTGGCTGGGGAAGGCTGCTCTGCCCACTTACCTGGGAGTAAGTCACACTGAACTCAGTGGAACCTGTTTTCGGTTAGGCAGGCATAGGCTACCGTGGTTAGGGCCCTCTTTTGACACAGGGCCAGGCCAGCTTAATCAAGCCGATATTTTGGGGTCGACGGCCTGGCCCATAAGCACCGCCTCTGCCGGGCACTCACAGCGAATGGTGTGGAAGGCGGCTTTAGGGTGCCGTTCGAAGCTTTCGCCCAGCTGCAGAGGACGCTCCTCTTTGTCCAGTAGTGGTTCGCCACGCCGTTCATGGCTACCGCGGCGCCCGCCAAGAACAACAAGAACCCACGCAGCCGCCCCGCTTGGCCGCCTTCTCTTCCGGGCTCAGAGCAGTGTGCAACTGGGAAAACACTCCCAGTCCAGGGGAATCGATCGAGAGGGACCACGCATGTTCCCCGGGGTCACATGCACCCCCCTGGCATCGCTCCACACCCCACTATTTGAGAAACACTGTGGAAACATTGCTACCTTATGGGAGCGAGGAAGCATGTATTTTTTGTGGCAGTCCCTGCTCTATGGAACACTCTTCTCCCTGAAGTTGGGCAGGCTTCTACTCTCCTAGCTTTCAAAAAACCACTGATGACCTGGTTTTCCTCCAAGTGCTGGGATAGGATGAGGTGACTGCTAGAAGCTTGACTGGATGCCAGGCTTTTTTGTTTATAATGTTTATTGTTTTAGTGAGTTTTTATGTGGTTTGTATTCTTGATTGGGAGCTACCCAGAGTTTGGTATAAGATGGGCAATTATAAAGATGTTTTAAATAAAATACATGTATACATATTTTGCACCATCGCATCAGAAGTAGCAGTGCACTGGTTCCTGGAACATTTTTAGATGCCCTCAGTCATCGTTCCCTATTTTTAATTATCCAAATCTCAAAATATTGCCAAACTTTATGAATCTTATGAGAGATTTATATTTAGAAAATATAAAATATAGAAAATAAATGATTGTTCAATCATTATAGCTAAATGAATTCATACAATGAAACAATTTAACCAGTGCAAATTGTCTCAACCTTTTTAATTTCCTTGCCCTCTGGTGGCTGTGTTTCCCCCAAGCACTTAAAGAGATCGCGCTGCTGTATTTTACACAGAATTTCGCGTGCATCACTCAGCTCTGGTTCATCAGAATGAAGAATCTTCAAAAAGATTTCATCTGTCAGAAAGCATTATATAAATGATTATTCTCACATATATTTTGTTAAATATTTCAATAATAAACAATATTGCAAACTAAAAGAAAAAAAAGAGAATAGAAAGAACAAAATGTGAAAAAAAATAAAGAAAATGAAGCGAAATGAAGTGACTGCTAGAAGCTTGACTGGATGCCAGGCTTTTTTGCTTATAATGTTTATTGTTTTAGTGAGTTTTTATGTGGTTTGTATTCTTGATTGGTCTTCCAACCTTCATTACAAGTATAGACAAATTTAGTAACTCTTCACATCTTATATGGCAACAAACAGATAGCTCTTCATCCCTTATCTATAAGCAAACCCATAAAACATCAACTTTTCAATGCTGGTGTCAGCAAGGGTTGCCAGAACTTTGTAACAAAGTCTTATTTTAATCAAGTAAACCAACCTGTGGGTTTACTCACCAGTTCTTCTTTAATGCCTTAATTATTAAAGCTAACTATAAATATTCTTATATCCATGAAAAAATATAAGACATATTTTTTTCAAGTCTAAAATGGCAACCAGTAACCTCCCAACAAACAGAAATGCTCGTTCTATTCACGACTTTTAATCCAACTGAAGAATCTCACTGATAAAATGGGGGAACAACAGGGTAAGATCTTTTTTCTCATTCTCTAATTCCACAAACCCTTCTGAACTGTGGATTACATAATTGGAGTACCCTGCAGAAATACCTGGTTTTTGAAAGGATTTGCAGTTTCAGTGGAAACACTTGTTACAGTATTATAGCACCTTGCTACAAAACTGAAACCTGAGAAAAATACTTCTCAGTGTGATAAGAATTTCTGGAGAATCCATACATTCACCTGTCAGCTTAGTGTAGGCTTGCATGTCTTCCAGTGCTGTAGAGATCTGGAACACTTTTCCACCTGAGCCCTTTATTTTGATATGTGGATCAGCCTTTAGAAAGGCATCAGAAATCCTAATATGAAAGACATGATACAAATTGGAAATTATTAAAAACTGTATTTCCAGAAACTATATATTTAATTATACTTAAATATAAACAATATTTACCTTCTTCAATAAAATCTACTTTGACAATGATTAAGAGAGAAACGAAAGGGTATGTTCAATTGAGCTATACCGTGTTTCCCCAAAAATAAGACCCTGTCTTATATTTTTTTTGAACCCTGAAATAAGCGCTTGGCCTTATTGCCATGCATTCTAAAGCCCGATTGGGCTTATTATCAGTGGATGTCTTATTTTGGGGGAAACAGGGTATTAGCAGAGAAAAAGTTAATTGGCTAGATTAATTTATTAAAAGTCTTTTGAGAAATCAATGACACTTCTAAGTATATTAACTGCACACAACTTATTTATAAAAAGTGCAGCTAAACATCAAAACCAGGGGTGAAATCCAGCAGGTTCTGACAGGTTCTGGAGAACCGGTAGCGGAAATTTTGAGTAGTTCAGAGAACCGGTAGCGGAAATTTTGAGTAGTTCGGAGAACTGGCAAATACCACTTCTAGCTGGCCCCAGAGTGGGGTGGGAATGGAGATTTTGCAATATCCTTCCCCCAGGAGTGGGGAGGGAATGGGGATTTTGCAGTATCCTTCCCCTGAAGTGGGGTGGGAATGGAGATTTTGCAGTATCCTTCCCCTGCCATACCCACCAAGCCACACCACGCCCACAGAACCGGTATTAAAAAAAATTGGATTCCACCACTGCATCAAACCTTATTGAAGCAGCATTTCCCTACCTAATCATGTAGAGATATAACTTCTTCAAATAATATCTTATTCATTGCAAATGTATGCAGATTTAAAACTATTAAAATGCACATTTTTATAAGGATTGATTTAATCAACAACTCCCACAGAGTAGATCCTTTCAAACTTACATGGTTTCAATAATGTTGCCAACTTTGTGCTGATATGCTCTGCGGTGCAGACAGTTTCGCGTGTGGAACATGTCATACAAATTTCCAACCTCCTTTTAAACATAAAGCATATTATTTATCTGTTATTAAAACTATAGTTGCAAAACAATCCAGCATTGAGGGTAGAATTAACCAACTCACAAAACTGTCCACTTGCAAAATCTCTGACTAATTTTAATGATCAGTTAATACTCTCTCCAAATGCTTGTTTCTTAGATATCTAGAAATGAATTCTGATGACTCTTTTGAAGAAATAGGGGACATTTCTGGAACATTTATTATGAATAAAATATTTACTATGTAATTCTATATATCAAGAGTTTATACTTCTCATCTCATTCATAGCTTCTCATAAGCAAGACTCACTAAGTCTAAAAAGGATCATTCCCAGCTAAGTGTTTATTATTGCAATCCTATTGGATCAATTCTACTATGGGTCCTCATATTGGTTTGTTTTTCTAAATAGTAATAGTGTTGTTGTTTTTTAAAAAAACTGCTCTTGAACACAGCAATACATTGACTGTTGCAAAAAAATTGTATGAGAGTTCTATAAAGATAAAATTATTTTAATCAGTAAAACACTGTCCAACAGAGATACTTTTGTGAAATATACAAAATACACAATCTGTCCAAGGGAATTTACCTTGTCACGAGTACAAATATGCATCATATCTTTCACTTGGCACACCCGAGCAAATTTAATGAAGCGCTCATAATCAAAATTGTTTTGAATTCCAAGATGATGACAATCCCTGAGTATATTCCGAAAAGACAAATAAGACCATTCAATTATAATTTTAAAAAAATCTAGTTTGCACATGAATACATTTACAATGGTTCTAATAAATATTATTCCACACAAATTAACATACAGTACTGATTTAAAATATTATTTATGGAAAGCAAAACAGTAGCAAAATTTTTAAACCAAACAGACAATGAACATGAAACAAATCAGTAATTTCAACTTTCTATAGCGATTGACATTTTTAAAGTTCATTTATTTGATTTTCTTAAGCAGTCTCCCATGATATGAAACAATTCATAAAAGTTGGAATTTCAATTATAAAACAATATACTATCTATCTATCTATCTATCTATCTATCTATCTATCTATCTATCTATCTATCTATCTATCTATCTATCTATCCATCCATCTATCTATCTACACACACATACACACACGCACAAACACAAACACACTTAATTTTAAAGTCATAGCTATCATTTGACCAACATTCTTTCTCATTTTCCACCATATTTTTCTCTACTATGAACTACAGATCCACAAGTACCGTATCATTTCGCTCAGAAAAACATGAAATGTAGACTGGTCAGGATCAGGGGTGAAATCCAGCAGGTTCTGGAGAACCGGTAGTGGAAATTTTGAGTAGTTTGGAGAACCGGTAGCGGAAATTTTGACTAGTTTGGAGAACCGGCAAATACCACCTCTGGCTGGCCCCAGAGTGGGATGGGAATGGAGATTGTGCAATATCCTTCCCCCAGGAGTGGGGAGGGAATGGGGATTATGCAGTATCCTTCTCTTGGAGTGGGGTGGGAATGGAGATTTTGAGGTATCCTTCTCCTGCTACACCCACCAAGCCACGCCCACCAAGCCACATCACGCCTACCAAGCCATACTACCAGAACCAGTAGTAAAAAAAATCGGATTTCACCACTGCTCAGGATGCTTATTTTTACTCAGTTTTCTCTACAGCTTTTTGATATATTATTCTACAGAATCAATAGGGATAGTGCTACCAGTCAAGCTATTGTAGAGGTGGAATGAAAATAATTGAAAATTGGCATTTGTACTGATTATCAACCTACTTTACACAGAACTAAATTTGATACCAACCTATTGGCTTATCAAAGATTTCTCAAAGTGATCCAATTACTAGCTTCCAATTAATAGCTTAGTTTCTTCTTCGTTTATTTATTAAAATACATGATATAATATAGTTTGAGGTAAGACTGAGTTAAGATCTACCCATTTCTTGCTCACTTTTGAATAGTTTGATATCTTCTGAAGGGATACCACATTACATTATTTATTATTTCTATCGAAATAATAAATAATGTAATAATAAATAATGTAATAATAGCTTGTCTTTCTATCAAGATGACTAATAATCTAAAATAATACATAATAATAGAAATAGCATAAAAACAATTAAAACCACATAACATTGAAGGAGTCTAACTGCAAAGAAAAATACATTCATGTTATTTTAGAGATGGAAAAAAATCATTTTATTGAAGGCATTGTAGGCAAAACTCTTCCAATATTGCTTATAAAAATGTTTTCAAGTCCATTAAATAGTAAAGTTTCCATACCTGGCAAAGTAATCCCATTTATCAACATCAATGCCACTTGTTTTGTTAGCCACTATTTCGTAAAGAAAACTCTTGTTTTTAGAACGACCACGATAGGGCCACTGGATGAGAAAGACAAAAATGTAAGCAAACACTGTCTTCTAATTAATATTTGTACCTATTTCATGGTGGAAACAAGTTAAACAATCACACCAAGATTTTTAAGCAGTAACTTTCCAAAGTGTTGCAAATTCTGCAGCAGATTAAATCCTATGATCTGCATTTTAATCATATAGAATTAAAAGGCGGACAGTCCCAGTCCAGCCCATGTCAGTGGGCCGTGGGGGCTGAGGAAGCAGCAGTGATGGGAGAAGCGCGGCAGCAGGGGTAGGACAGTGGTGCAGTGCTGGCATTGGGGGCAGGGCAGTAGTGCAGCATCGGGGGTGGACAGCAGGGGGCAGGACAGTAGTGACCATCCACAACAGTCCCAGTTTTTTATGTGGCCCTTCGGAAAATATTGCTCACCCGTTATAGATGTATTCCATAATTATTCCCATTGCTGTATTATGTCTGTTTTTTAAAACACTTTGCATCTTTTTTAACATGCAATGTTTTATTTGTTTTGTCTCCATGTCATATTTGAGTAAGACTTTATATATGGGACCTAGTGGATGTCTTAATTCTGTATGACATTTCAAAATTTTCTTAGAAACTCTCTCTCATTTTTGAGTTCAGTTTTTAATTTTACAGCAATGTTTAAAGTAATCCATATTTTTTATTTGACCAGGATTGAAAAAAAAACATTTATACATCTATTCTAATGATGGCTCTCAACATGTCAGCAAGCAGCATCTTCTACCCCCAGAAATGTCAGGACTAAGCATGGGCCTTTCTGCATGCAATGGTTTGCTCTGTTATTGAACTTATTATTTATTTATTTATTTATTTATTTATTTATTTATATTTGTTTGTTTGTTTATTTATTTATTTATTTATTTATTTATTATTTGGAGGTTTTTCTATGCCGCCCTACTCCCTGAGGACTCAGGGCGGCGTACAATATTTTAAGAAAACAACCAAACAAATAATTAAAAACAGTTTAAAAAAACAATTAAAAATATATATAACACCATACATAGATGGGGGAGACATCAGATGTAATGTTGTCTCAGAATTACCCCGCCTGCAGGAAGAGCCATGTCTTAATGGCTTTTCGGAAGGCCAGCAAGGTGGAGATAATTCGGATCTCTGGGGGGAGTTGGTTCCAGAGAACAGGGGCCCCTACAGAGAAGGCCCTCCCCCTAGGCCCCACCAGTCGGCATTGTTTGGCTGACGGGACCCGGAGGAGGCCCACTCTGTGGGACCTCACTGGTTGAAGGGAAGTATGAGGTAGGATGCGGTCCTGGAGGTAGCCTGGTCCTAAGCCATGTAGGGCTTTAAAGATGATGATCAACACCTTGAATTGCACCCAGAGACTAATGGGCAGCCAATGCAGCTGGCGGAGTATAGGTGTTACGTGGGTGTATCTTGAAACACCCACCACAGCACGCGCAGCCGCATTTTGCACCAGTTGAAGTCTCCGGATACTCTTCAAGGGTAGCCCCATGTAGAGCGCATTGCAGTAATCCAGTCTAGAGGTGACAAGGGCATGAGTGACCATGAGTAGAGCCTCCTTCTCTAAGTATGGTCGCAATTGGTGCACCAGGCGAACCTGTGCTAAGGTTCCCCTAGCCACAGCTGTAAGTTGTTGATCTAATTTTAGCTGTGGGTCTAGGAGAACTCCCAAATTGCGGACCCGTTCTGAGGGGGTTAGTTTTTCTCCCGCAAGAACCAAAGAGGGACAGTCGGAATAGTCCTTAGGGGGCAATATCCAGAGCCACTCAGTCTTGTCGGGGTTAAGCTTGAGCCTGTTCCTCCCCATCCAGATCCTGACATCGTCCAGGCATCGGCACATTCCGTCCACTGCCTCCCTGAATTGACACGGGGTTGACAGCTGGGTGTCATCAGCATACTGTTGAAAACTCACCCTGTGTCGACGGATGATCTCCCCCAGCGGTTTCATGCAAATGTTAAACAGGATGGGCGAGAGGACCGAACCCTGTGGCACCCCATAAGTCAGGGGCCTAGGAGACAACCTCTGCCCTCCTGTTAACACTGACTGCATCCTATCAGCGAGGTAAGAGGAGAACCACCGCAAAACGGTGCCTCCCACTCCCACCTCACCGAGATGATGTAGAAGGATACCATGGTTGATGGTATCGAAGGCCACCGAGAGGTCAAGTAGCACCAGGATGGAAGAATAACCCCCATCCCGGGCTCGCCAGAGATCAGCCGTCAGGGCGACCAAGGATGTTTCTATACTGTAGCAGCGCCTGAATCCCGATTGAAAGGAATCTAGATAATTGGTTTCCTCCAATAACTGAAGAAGCTGAAAAGCTACCACCTTTTCAACAACTTTCCCTATGAAAGGTAAGTTGGAGACAGGACGAAAGTTTTTCAAATCCGCCGGGTCCAGGGAAGGCTTCTTAAGGAGGGGTCTCACCACCGCAACCTTTAAAGGCTGCGGTACCGATCCCTCCCTAAAAGAAGCGTTGATCACCACCTGGATCCAGCCACGTGCCACCTCCCTGCTGGCCGAAACCAGCCAGGAGGGACACGAGTCCAATAAACAGGTGGAAGAGCTCATAGCTCCCACAGCCTTGTCCACGTCATCAGGAGTGACTGGCTCAAACTCTTCCCACAACGGTGGACTAAGACTTGCCCCTGTCAACTCACTTGGCATTGTCCAGCCAGAGTCCAGGTTCAACCGAATCTGAGCGACTTTATCCGTCAGAAACTGCGCAAATTCCTCAGCTCTACCTTGCAAGTGTTCCTCGCTCCCCCCTTTAGCAAGGAGGGAGCGAGTCACCCTAAACAAGGCGGCTGGGCGAGAATCTGCGGATGCAATAAGAGCGGAAAAATGAACACGTTTTGCCGCCATTATCGCCACTAAATAAGACTTAATAAAAGTTCTTAGAAGTGTTCGATCAGATAACTTTACATATCTGATCATCCTGCACTTTACATATTAAAAATAAGTAACTAATAAAAACTAATGACCTTGCCTTTTGCCACTTTCCTCTTTTGATCCCAGTTCATTCTAGTGAATTGCACAACATTTAGATAAGATCCAGGGATATGAAAAAAATGGAACTCACCTCTTTGTTCCCCATTTTCTCCTCAACAGGACTTTCTATCTGTTCTTTGATAAAATGTATGTCTTCATCAAGCTTGAGACCATAATTTATCATGTCTGGCTTTAAGTTATTGGAATCAATTAAGTATTCAAACATCTGAACAGAAGCCTGCTCATGCTGTAAATATAGATAGATAGATATATGTTCAATCACTTCTTTTTTAAGAGTATGGCGTACATAGACAGGGAAGTCTACAATACTTTTTCGTTCTGGCAGGTTATGATTGCTATTTCATTTTATTCACGCATACGCGCTATCCATGGGTATACCACAGGGGGCGAACTAGCTTTGCACCAGCTGGCTAGCAGAGTTCAGGGAATATCGGGTCATCTAGGCTTTCTTCCACTTTGCCTCGCAACTGGGCAGGTCTGGCGTCGGCTCCCACTTCCACAAGGAATGCTTTTCCCACTGGAGTGGTATCTATTTATCTACTGGCATTCTTTTTCATGCTTTCAAACTGCTAGGTGGGCAGGAGCTAGAGAAAAATAATGGGAGCTCACTTTGTCACGTGGTGTCATGGGTTCGAACAGCCAGAGTGCTGACCATCACTGGCCAATATATCAAAGGATATTAAGCTGCTGGGTCACTGTGCTCCCTTATGTTAATCACAATATAACTACCAATCAATCCAGCATAATTAATATTTCTGGTTGCACATCAAGAAAAGCTAAAAACCCTTGTTTAAAATCTCCACAATGATTTAAATTTGGTTTAAATTTGTCTTATGAATCCCAGCTACTCAGATAATGTCATAGTTTTAAGTTTGTATGTATTACAAATAGTATTTATAGTTACTGCAGTTATTGTTGCTTTTCCATCCATTCAGGGAATAAGCAGAATAAGACACTTGCCCATACAGATATCGTATTTTTCGGAGTATAAGATGCACCTTTTTCCTCCCTAAAAGAGGCTGAAAATTTGGGTGCGTCTTATACTCTGAATGTAGCTTTTCCGAAGCTTTTTTCCTCAGCCCTAACGAGGCGCTAACGATCTTCCCGACTCTTACTGGCTTGCAGGCTTTTTCATTGTTACTCTCTCCGAAGGAGGTTTTTTTAAGTCCTAACCAGGGGATAAAATAATGTGCTGAAGCTGACCAGACTAAGGACGCTAGCCAGATGAATACCTGGTAGGCAGATTCCCCCCCCCTTATTTTCCTCCCCAAAAACTAAGGTGCGTCTTATATTCCGGTGCGTCTTATACTCCCAAAAATACGGTAGTTTTTCGACTTACAACAGATCGCTTTTGAACAGAATGTTGACTTTTGCTGTCTTCAAAAGAGTGACTTTTGTCTTTCAGAAACAGATGGAAAGACAAAGACACTCTTTTGAAGAGAGCAAAATCCACATTCTGGACAGAGAGAACCACAGGTTTGAAAGAGGAGTCAAAGAGGCCATCTATGTTAAAAATGAAAAGCCGCCTCTCAACAGATTGAAAATAAAGATTATATATGATAGCAACCACAACTTTCACAAAATTTATCCCTTGGGACTCATGGCCCCCAGATTTTGGAAGCACCACCTATCTTCTGTCTACAATACAGTCCTTTCAGCAGTCCCAAGAAGGTTCCACACACATTTACACTCCCATTCAAGTGACTCTGGGGACACAGATAAACCCCCAACTGGCCACAACGACTCTGAGAGCGCTAATGATCTATTCTCAGAGTGCTAACAGCCAGATAACTGCAAAAAAAAAATCCTTCCATTCCCCAACATTCAGTCAGAATTGAAGAAGCCTCTTGGATAAGAAGTGAACTTTTTTCAAGAGAAAAAAAACCCCAAAGAAATCCAGTTGCCTTTTGGAAAAGCACCTTTGGGACAACCATGACCTGGATGATTGAGAATCTCCATGAGCATGTCTCACTTACAATACATATAAATTTAATAAATAAAATAATACCCACCTTCCATTTTAATGTTGGACGAGCAAGTGGAATGAATCTTGTATCAAACATATGTGAAAATGGTCCATGACCTATAAGTAAAGATTATACAATTAATGTTCCTCAAATTATGGTATTACTAAATCTATTACAGGCGAAGTATATTCACTTATTGTTTATTGAGCCTGAGTTGGTCATTTTTTAATCCATTCCCTCTCTCTGATTAACAATTATACTAGAATTTAAGATTTAAGTTTCAAACTGTTTTCAGAATATTGATGTTTTGTGTCATGTTGAAATAAGTAATTTAATTTATAGAGTAGAACTTTAAAATTTAAAAGCAATATTAATCCAGAGAAACAAACTAGAAATTTTTTTAAAAGTGGCATGTTCTTCCTGTTACATTATTGAAAACATGGTTTCTAACCAGTTCCTCAAAATAGGAAAACCTTATCATTTGGACTTATTATTTGTGCTAATTGATAATACACAAGATTTATCTTTCTAACAACTGCATTCCATATTAAAATCATGCTTAGTTTTCCTTTCATAGAATAATTATGCTAAACTATTGCCAGAGTTCCCAAGGCAAGATCCTCCTGCCTTACCTTTCTTTCAGATGTTTTTAAATATTAACATTAAATGAATATTATTAAAAAGCTGGCATGCTGCAAAGCAAAACAGTGGCATTAGTGTCATTTACAGAGTTATTTCTGTAAATATCTCAGAATTCAACACAAAAATGGGGGCTGGCTACAGTTTAGGTCTTTGTTATAAACGAACAGAAAGTAATCTGGGACTTGAAAGCAGACGGCCTGAGGAACTGGACAGTGTAGCTGGGAGGATTTAATGAAGTACAAAATTGTAATAATACTCCTGACAAATTCAACTGCTGCTCAGTGACTGTGATAAAAACTATCTATCCCATAAGCTTCACAGTTACCTGCACGAAATAATGACAGAAAACTGGGGCTAAAAATAAGATTTGCCACTGTAAGCCCAAATTAAATATATATATCTCCAAATCAAGAGTGACGGAAAGCTAACAATAACAACAAAATCAATTATTTGGGATTGAAAGGTCCCAAATCAGCTCCAATCAGCAACAGCAGAAATATACTCCTGTACCGTGTTTCCCCGAAAATAAGACAGGGGCTTATATTTTTTGACCCCCCCCCAAACTGCCACTGGCCTTATTTTCGGGGGTGGCTTATTATTTGGGGGTGCCGCCACCTCCCCCTCCATGCTCTTGGCCGCCGCCGCTGCTTCGTGGAGCAGGACTCTGCAAGGCTTGTTGTGCTGTTGTATGCACGAACTGCAGAACTGCTGTGAGCTTCATCATACCGGCACAGCTGGGGTCCTCCTGCCGTTCGTACATGCAACGGCACAACAAGCCTTGCACAGTCCTGCTCCATGAAGCAGCAGCAGCAGGCCGAGAGACGGGCATCTTACCGGTACTGGAGTTTGGCAGCTCTGTCTCTCTCGACTGGTCTCTTTAGGGAAAAAAGGCTTGCAAAATACAGAAACTCTTCTCGCGAGGGCAAGCAATTAACAACTTCTGGCAGCGAGAAGTTTCTGTATTTTGCAAGCCTTTTTTCCCTTAAAGAGACCAGCCGAGAGAGACACAGATAATTTTTGGAGCGGGGCGGGGGCGGGGCGGAAGGACACAATTATCCCAGGGGTAAAGTGAAAGAGTGAGCTAACAAAGGCGTTTATCAGCAAGCCAAGTTTTCCAGCATCATGAGAGATTTGCAGTAACAATGCCAAGAGTAAATGAAGAGGATGGAAAAAAATAAGGACTGGGAAGTAAGGAAAAAGATGGAAGGAGGAAATTATGGCCAAGAACTATATCATCGGTTAGAAACAAAGAACGCACAGGAATACTCTACGGAGAAAGGAAAAAATGTGGCTGAAGCAAAAAAGCGCGAGAAAAGAAAGGCAATGATTCCACCCTCTCTTCCCCCCCCCTTTGGGTTGCTACAAGTGAATAGGGAGGAAGGAATGGAACGTACCAATAACATTTATGGGGGGACGAAGAAGACATTGTGACATCTCCGAGATGTCAGCTTCCCAGGAGGTCCTACGTCATGCAGACAGGGGACAGCTCCTTAGGGAATGGCCTTCAAGAAGGGAAAAGCTTCAGGCGCTGCGGCTCAGTGCGCATGGGGGAAAGTCCGCCATTCCTCCCCCCTCCTCTGGCAGGCGGGGTG
Organism: Diadophis punctatus similis; assembly: GCA_023053685.1. Taxonomy (NCBI): domain Eukaryota; kingdom Metazoa; phylum Chordata; class Lepidosauria; order Squamata; family Dipsadidae; genus Diadophis; species Diadophis punctatus. The sequence goes on from JALIGW010000003.1 coordinate 25,718,082, forward strand.
GTATGTCCTGTTCCTGCCGGAGAGGGAATCGGAGCCTGAGGAAAGCAGCAAAAGGCTGCTTTGAAAGGCTGCAGCTTTCCACAGCACCATGGTGACAATAGCAACTTTTAGTGGTGCGTGATGAGTCCCGGCGAAGGCAGCCTCTTCCCTGCCCTACTTGTGAGGGATGGTTTTCAAAGGTTGGGGCATTTGAGGCTGGCCTTTCGTCTCTGCCAAGCAGTGGCGGCTGACGATCCCTTCTCCTTTGCATGTGGGGATCCGAGGTGGCCACTCTGTCAATCTTTCAAGGGCAGCCACATGGTTGTGCAAGCATGCCACACCTGCCGGGTTGGGAATAGCAGGAGGAGCAAAAAGACACCATAGCTGCAAGTGCTCCACCTGGATGAAAACCCACCCACTCCAGTCTTCAGTCCAGGGAGCTTGCAAAGAGCCAAGGCAGGAGGGGCTGGACTCGGGTTTATTTTTAGGCTACCGGTAGCCTAAGGACATGTCCTCTTGTTGGGTCTGGAAATAGTTGGGGCCGTGGGCAGACACCTCCCCCTCGGCATTCCTGCCTGGACAGGGAGTAAACAAAAACATTTTATGTGACAAGGACTGGAAGGAGCAGAGGAGAAACCATATCGAGAGGTAGTTTGAAATACAAGCTGATCGCTGGGAGGAAACCTTCCCTCACAGTGACACACGGACCCGGCGCAGGGAAGAGGAGAAGGAGGCTGTAGCGGTAGCGCTTGGGAGTCGTAGCGGCGGCGGTTGGGAGTAGTTCCTAGCCTCCAGCATGGCCGGGTCTATAGAGATGGCTGTTCCGCCCGGCCGCGAGTTAGCCTCCTCTTTTTCCCCATCGGCACAGCATTGTTGCTGCTGCCACTGCCGAACCATGCCTGCCTTACCCGGCACAATTGGGGGTGGCAGGGGAGAGGGAGGGCCGGGCTGCGAGACGCTCATCTTACCAGCGTCTGGCAGTTCGCGGCTTCTCTTTCTTGGCAGGTCTTTGCAGGGAAACTCCTTCAATGTAAAGGAGAAGTTATCGTGAGTGCGAAAAGTTGTTAATTCATCGCACTCGCGATAACTTCTCCTTTACATTGAAGGAGTTTCCCTGCAAAGACCTGCCAAGAAAGAGAAGTCGCGAACTGCCAGATGCTGGTAAGATCGTCAGGCACAATTTGGGGGTGGCGGGGGTGGCAGGGGAGGGCCGGGCTGCGAGACACTCATCTTACCAGCGTCTGGAAGTTCACGGCTTCTCTTTCTTGGCAGGTCTTTGCAGGGAAACGCCTTCAATGTAAAGGAGAAGTTATCGCGAGTGCGAGCAATTAACAACTTTTCGCACTTGCGATAACTTCTCCTTTACATTTCAAGGAGTTTCCCTGCAAAGATCTGCCAAGAAAGAGAAGCCGCAAACTTCCAGATGCTGGTAAGATTGTCAGGCACAATTTGGGGGTGGCAGGGGAGGGCCGGGCTGCGAGACGCTCATCTTACCAGCGTCTGGGAGTTCGCGGCTTCTCTTTCTTGGCAGGTCTTTGCAGGGAAATTCCTTGAAATGTAAAGGAGAAGTTATCGTGAGTGCGAAAAGTTGTTAATTCATCGCACTCGCGATAACTTCTCCTTTACATTGAAGGAGTTTCCCTGCAAAGACCTGCCAAGAAAGAGAAGCCGCAAACTTCCAGATGCTGGTAAGATTGTCAGGCACAATTTGGGGGTGGCTGGGGTGGCAGGGGAAGGCCGGGCTGCGAGACACTCATCTTACCAGCGTCTGGAAGTTCACGACTTCTCTTTCTTGGCAGGTCTTTGCAGGGAAACTCCTTCAATGTAAAGGAGAAGTTATCGCGAGTGCGAGCAATTAACAACTTTTCGCACTTGCGATAACTTCTCCTTTACATTTCAAGGAGTTTCCCTGCAAAGATCTGCCAAGAAAGAGAAGCCGCAAACTTCCAGATGCTGGTAAGATTGTCAGGCACAATTTGGGGGTGGCAGGGGAGACAGGGGAGGGCCGGGCTGCGAGACGCTCATCTTACCAGCGTCTGGAAGTTCGCGGCTTCTCTTTTCAGCAGGTCTTTGCAGGGAAACTCCTTCAATGTAAAGGAGAAGTTATCGTGAGTGCGAAAAGTTGTTAATTCATCGCACTCGCGATAACTTCTCCTTTACATTGAAGGAGTTTCCCTGCAAAGACCTGCCAAGAAAGAGAAGTCGCGAACTGCCAGATGCTGGTAAGATCGTCAGGCACAATTTGGGGGTGGCGGGGGTGGCAGGGGAGGGCCGGGCTGCGAGACACTCATCTTACCAGCGTCTGGAAGTTCACGGCTTCTCTTTCTTGGCAGGTCTTTGCAGGGAAACGCCTTCAATGTAAAGGAGAAGTTATCGCGAGTGCGAGCAATTAACAACTTTTCGCACTTGCGATAACTTCTCCTTTACATTTCAAGGAGTTTCCCTGCAAAGATCTGCCAAGAAAGAGAAGCCGCAAACTTCCAGATGCTGGTAAGATTGTCAGGCACAATTTGGGGGTGGCAGGGGAGGGCCGGGCTGCGAGACGCTCATCTTACCAGCGTCTGGGAGTTCGCGGCTTCTCTTTCTTGGCAGGTCTTTGCAGGGAAATTCCTTGAAATGTAAAGGAGAAGTTATCGTGAGTGCGAAAAGTTGTTAATTCATCGCACTCGCGATAACTTCTCCTTTACATTGAAGGAGTTTCCCTGCAAAGACCTGCCAAGAAAGAGAAGCCGCAAACTTCCAGATGCTGGTAAGATTGTCAGGCACAATTTGGGGGTGGCTGGGGTGGCAGGGGAAGGCCGGGCTGCGAGACACTCATCTTACCAGCGTCTGGAAGTTCACGACTTCTCTTTCTTGGCAGGTCTTTGCAGGGAAACTCCTTCAATGTAAAGGAGAAGTTATCGCGAGTGCGAGCAATTAACAACTTTTCGCACTTGCGATAACTTCTCCTTTACATTTCAAGGAGTTTCCCTGCAAAGATCTGCCAAGAAAGAGAAGCCGCAAACTTCCAGATGCTGGTAAGATTGTCAGGCACAATTTGGGGGTGGCAGGGGAGACAGGGGAGGGCCGGGCTGCGAGACGCTCATCTTACCAGCGTCTGGAAGTTCGCGGCTTCTCTTTTCAGCAGGTCTTTGCAGGGAAACTTCTTGAGGGATCTCTCTCTCTCCCGGCCAAAAGAGTGCTGCCGCAAAAAGAGCGGCTCCCGGCATGTCCCCCCCCTTTCCCCGAAAGTAGTTGGGGGGCTTATTTTCGGGGGGTGGCTTATTTCAAGGCATGTCCCGAAAAGCCCTGTGTGGCTTATTTTTGGGACATGTCTTATTTTCGGGGAAACACGGTAGATGTTTAGCTCTCTTTGTTTCAGCATACTTGACGGGATTGGCCTTGTGACCTTCTATCTCTCTCATAGGATTTGGGGTGGACTGTCACCCCACCGAGATTACTTTTATGTACCCTCAGTCACATTCCATTGGTTGACAAACAAAGAATTACCACATCTCTACAGCAGATAAGGGTCAAAATAATGAATTCTAGTTGAGGCATTTCATAATCAAATTGACCTTTGTAATCCCTTTGTACAACCTTAGCCACTTTAAGCTCAGCAACTACATTTTAAATACTGACACAGTTTACATCAAATTAATATTTATCTATTCTTTTGTATAGAAATTGGCTCACCTGTCTCATGTTGAATGCAGTATTTTACAATTCTACCCTACTCCTTTTCCAGAAGCATGAAATCTGCATTTTTTTAAAATCTCAGGGCTATATACATTTGATCAAGTTAATGCAGAAGTTAATACAGTTGTTAAAACTCTCACAAGAAATAGTTTGGAATGGTATAATATGATTATATACATATTTCTTATTAACAAAGAACTTGCTTACCCAGGTCATGACAAAGTCCAGCAATTTGAACACAGAGAATATCCCTCTGATCAATATTCAGTTCAGGTTGTCGTTCTTGCAATGCCTGCACCAAACGGCCTGCGAGATGACTAACGCTTTTCCAAAAAGGGAAAAAATTAACTTTTCTATGTCTTGATTTATAAATAAAATGGGAATTTAAGTTATTAATGCAATGCAATTATTAACTGGATTATAAGGCTTATTTAAATTCTGAATTTCAATATTATATAGTAGATGATTACTGATCTTTGTTTTGAAAAAAGTGAAATGTGAAATTTAATGTGAAACAAGGAAGATTTTTTTTCATTTTTAAAGGAAGAAAACAATATCTGCATATTCTTTCCTGTATTTTATATACACTATGTAGAGGCCAGTTTTCTTTAGCTCAAGCAAAAATTAAGAAAACTTTTCCTCTCTCTCCTGTTTATTCTTTGCATGGAGCATGGAAACCCTACAATATAGAGATTCTATATGCTACACAAAGCCCAGTTTTACCAATGGTATTCAACATAATAAAATGCATTATATTCAAGATACTGGCTACATAAACCAAGTAGTCTTTATTTTCATTTACAATTATTAGTCGTGATTCCCAAAGTTTAAGAAAAAATATTATGTACTAGTAGCTGGATACTCGTGCTTCGCTACAAAACTATGTGATGAGGCTTGATAAATTGACAGCTAAAGCTTACAAATTAATGAGTAGTAGGTAATTCTCTCCCTCAGGCTTGCCCCACAGAAGCGTCTCCTCTACCCTTCTCTCCCTCAGGCTTGTCCCACAGAAGCCTCTCCTATCTTATTCCCTTCTCTCCCTTTCAAGTGGGGAGGGGGAGTAGAATGTCTAACTCCTTAGCATGGAGTAGAATGTCTAAACTCCCAGCCCGCAGGCCAGATGAGTCACGCTCTGGTCACACCCACTGGCAGTTGGAACAGAGTTCTTTTCAGGTGGGGAGGGGGAGTAGAACGTCTAACTCCTTAGCATCAGAGCGTGTTAATAATAATATAAGAAATAACTAATGATCTGATGGTCATTTCGAAAAATCCTTTCTTAGTGAGCACCTAGAAGCCAAGAGGAACATATGTGCCAAGTTTCAAGTTTGTAAGCTTTACAGTTCTGGAGATGTCATGATGATGCGTGAGTGGCATTTGACTTTTATATATAGAGATTGTAAATTTCAGGTGTATCTAAATATGCGGCATCATAAAGCAAAATTTAAATATAAAAATCTCCCTCAATGGAAAACATATAGCAGGAACTCGCTGTTTTAAAAAATTCAGTAGAATCATTTTACTTATACAAAAGCAATTTCTGTGTATATAAACAAGTAAACAATACTCCTTACCCAAGAGAATGTTCAAAGCGATTGTGTGATGCTCCTGGGAAAACATAGTAAGTGCCACCCAACTGTTTAATATATCGTAGACGCTGAAATTGAGGGGTGTCAATGATGCGAACAAGAAGAGGATGCATTTCAATATGACCATGGATTGGATCATTAAATACCTGGAAAAAGCAAAACAAAAATTTTAAAATATCAGTTAATCTATGATGAATAATATTTCAATCAAGAATAAACATTGCCTTTTTAAAATTCTAAAAAATTAAGATAACCACAGGGTAATTAAAGGCTTGATTCACAAATAACAAATAGCCCAAATGAAATTCAACTGGGAAAATTAACCACCCATATTAAAAAAAAGTTGAAAACCTTAGGCTAATGATTTAAATACTAGCTATTATCTTTCTTCTGCCATTCCCAGAACTACTATAGATGGCTACTCTCTTACCATCTTCAGCAGATTTGGGGCAGGAAATAAAGCCTGCAGAGAATTTTTTTTTAAAGTTATCTGTTCCAAAAATATTATGAAAGTTCTTATGAAATGGATGGGCCCTTTTTTTTTTAAAGCAGGGAATTTTAACTTTTCAGATTTCCAGTTTTATCATTGGGCTAATCTAAACTTCCATTTCTTCACATAATTTAAGTAATTCTCAAAATAATATGGTCATATTCAGAAAGTTAATGTTTGTCCCCATTCGCACCCTGCCAAGAACTCGCATCTAGTTTTACTCAAAAAATCTGTGGCCTCCCTTTCTTGCATTAGAGGTCAAAAGACATATTTGGATGCTGCTGGGAAAGCTTAAACCAGGCCTCAATTATCAGTAGATAGAATAGAATAGAATTCTTTGTTGGCCAAGTGTGATTGGACACACAAGGAATTTGTCTTTAGTGCATATGCTCTCAGTGTACATAAAAGAAAAGATACATTTGTCAAGAATCATGAGGTACAACACTAAATGATTGTCATAGGGTACAAATAAGCAATCAGGAAATAATCAGTATTAATATAAATCGTGATACAAGCAACAAGTTACAGTCATAAGTGGGAGGAGATGGGTGATAGGAACGATGAGAAGACTAATAGTAATAGTAATGCAGCCTTAGTGAATAGTTTGACAGTGGTGAGGGAATTATTTGTTTAGCAGAGTGATGGCGTTCGGGAATATATTGACACTTTAACATATAATAAGTGCTTATTTTCCTACAATAATCTTTCCTGTGTTCAAAGTTACATATATGATTAAATACCTGATTTTCTGCTTAACTTTGTTCTGGTTATATAGGATTTTTTGCTTTGTTTATTATAACAATTTATTTATTATGTGCTATCAGGTCAATGTTGACTTTTAGTGACTATATATTTTTTCCAAGGCACTCTGTCTTCACCTTAGTACTTTAAGTCTTCCAATGGTAAACTCTTGGTCATCTTCCTTTCCTCTTTCTTTCCACCCTTCCCAGCATTGTAGAGTTGTCCAGAGAGCTAGGTCTTCCTATAATGTGTCTGAAGCATGATTTAAATCTGATCATTTATGTCTCAAATGAGTACTCTGGGTTGATTTCTTTGATGACCCATTTGTAGGATTACCATATATAAAGTAGGAGGCTATATGTTTCCCAAGCAAATATATCAAATTAATGAAATAACTATTTGTTATACCATTTGTTAGAATATACTAAATTAAATGTTCAAGTGCACAGAGAGGCATAAAAGAAATTAGCATATCCAGTTGATGAACATCAGTGAAAGACAATTTCAGCATCTGTTGGCTATTATTTTTATCATTTTAAGATTATAGTTAAATTAACAAAAAGTATAATTTTTTTGTGCTGGACATCCATATATCCTTTCAGAAAGAATGTAATAGGGATTCAGCTAAATATTGGAGATGTGTAATTCAAAATACAACATTGATTCATACGATCCCATCCCGTTCATGTCAGAAGCAACTAAGGTGCTTCCAGGTTAAAAGGATTAGCTGGTAAAATCACTGTTGCCCGGGGGACGCCCAGTTAGGGGCCCTTTCATGTCCCCGTTAATGTGCCCACCGAAGTGGTACCTATCTATCTATTCATGATTGCTCCCTTTCGAACTACTAGGTCAGCTGGAGGTGAAATGACACAACAGCACTCGGGTCTCAGACTAATCGTCAACCCAGACTCCTAACCACAACAGTCCTGTGGTTCATACGATATGGCCTTCTGTTATTGTGATTTCCTTTTAAACAACTTTTATTTCACTTATTAATTTTGTTTTAAAGTTCATCGGATTTTATAGACACTAATGTTCTTTTGAATTATATAAAAATGATTTGGAAATTAATGGAGGACAGAAAACAGACCAGGTGGTTTAACAATTGTAAAACAACATCTAAACAAACATATGAAAATGAAAGCATGTCTATTTTCTACCATATATACAATTTCTAAAGACTTCTGTTATATTCTAACAAGATTTTATGGCCAGGAGAGTCAATTCCAGGTCTATTTAGAAAATTAGAAATTTGGACTGAATTGTAGCTTGTTTCCCAATGTTAAATAAACTGACTTAATTATTAAAATAATATAGCATTACAGCAAGACTAATTTTGTTTGGTACATTCCTTTTTCAACAGACATAATAAATAAAAAAGTGTTTGTTTACCTTTGTTATTTTAGTGTAACTTTGACTTTGTGCCAGTTTGCACACACACATTAGCAGCTTCTTTATCACTCCTACAGCACTGAAAATGAAGCATATAATATGACTTAAACAATAATTCAATATTTTATTTAGTAATGAAGTTAATATGGAAGCTAAATTAACTGCTACTAAGACATGAATTTTTACAGAAGTTTTTAGCAAAATATCTTCTGGCAGAAAGCGATGGTGATAAATCACTCATTTTTAAAGGATAATGTCATGAAGAAAAAAATACATTCTAAAAGAAATGTTAAATTTACATTTCCACATTAATTTTATTAATAAGAACATATACATATTTCATTTTCTCTTTTTACCCTGAGCAATGTTCTGCACAGTGCAACTATAAAATGGTATGTATCAGGAATGAAATGCTCCCGGTTTGGGCGGGCCAGTCAGTCGTCGTAGAGCCGATAGAGCCAATAGCGATCGCAGCGCGAGCCTTCCCCCACCCGCCTGGACGCCGCCATTTGGGTTATTTTACCCTCTGCGCATGCGCAAAGCGGGAAGGCTATCGGCTCTATGACAATCGACCGGCCCGCCCGAACCGGGAGCATTTCACCCCTGGTATGCATACTATATCCTCATTTACATTCTGCAAGCAAAGCAGTATCTCCATTGTTGGGATGCTTTATGGCAGTGTTGATTCAAAGATGTATGGCACTCCTAAACCACAATGGCAAAAGCAAGAGACCTTTGGCAGAAGTCAAAAGCTTCATAGTGTGACTTGGTGCTCTCTCTCTCCAAGGGAAACAGGCAAGTCCCTCAGAGCAAGCCTCTAAGAGACTCAGAGAGGCTGAAAATACTTGCACAACTTTGATTGGGTAACAGTTCTTATAAAAAAGGATACAGAAATAAGTATCCTTTTTGAAATAAGAAATAAGGTTACAGGGATCAAGAGAAACAAACAACAGGGTGCAGGGAACAGAAACGGGATGTAAAATTAGAAAATTTAGAGCGGAATATAGTAAGAATATAAACAGAATTAAAAGGACAAAATGAAATAAGATAATAAGACAAAATATAAAGTCTTATTTAAAAATAAGACATTACTAGCAATAAAAGGTCACACAATGCTATATCATCAGGGATAAACTTTATTTTGTTATTCACCAACAAAAGTTACTTATTGTATATCTTTGTTATAATAAAAACATTTTTGCTTAAAAGACAGATGAGAGTGTACTGTCTGAATTTGTACTGTCCATGAAATTATACAGCATGTACCAGAGAAACTTGTCACAAATGTACACAGTGGTACTCCAGATTTGTCATTTTGAATAAATGATTTGTGAATTAGCTCTCTATCAACACAATGGGAAGACAAATTTACATCTTGTGGGGGCAGGGTGTAAGCAAAGTTTAAAAATAGTGGTTGTTAAATGTTTGGTATGTATTATGTTTATTTATTTTTTCCTGTATTTTTGCTTTTTTTTAATCTTCCATTTGTGTGTGTGTACCAAAGCAATATTTAAAAAATCTTCCTAAAAACAGTATCTGAAAATGAAAGTCACTTAAGTATATTATAGTATTTAGGCAACCAATAACAACCAAAGAGCTATGCAGGTGCAGAAGACATAACATTTTAATAATTTCTTCAATTTGAATAGATAAAAAAGTTGCTTACCAAATTCCCATTGTTTCAAGATCAGATTCAGTTAGATATGGTACAGTTGAACCAGTTACTTTATGTTCTAGGGAGTTAAATACATAAGCTTTAACATTTCTTTCTGAAATTGTCACTTTGAAATTATTTGGCAGGTTACAGACTACAGGACTACAATTAATGAATAATATATACATTAATAAACCTGAAATACAATATTGCTTTGATTCATGCAATTACAAATTCTTCAGAGAACCCATGACAATATAGTGTATGAAGAGGCTACTAATCCATGTTAGTAGTTTATTGAGAGTCAGGCAACATAAACATTTAATAATTATAATTAAAGGCATATATCCTGTGAATTAATCTTTCATATTACTGTAATAGAGTGGTTTTTCTTGTTCCCTAAATATAGAAAAACCTGAATATTACATTTATCCTGGAATAAATTAGCATAATCAGAAGATCTCCAATATTTACCGTATTTTTTCAGAGTATAAGACGCACCTTTTTCCTCCCTAAAAGTGGCTGAAAATTTGGGTGCGTCTTATACTTCGAATGTAGCTTTTTTCCCAGCCCTAACTAGGTGCTAACAGATCTTCCCAGCTCTTACCTTGCAGGCTTTTTCATTGTTACTCTCTCCAAAGAATGGTTTTCCAGCCCTAAGTCTTTGCAGAAGTTTTTTTCATTGCTCTACTTGCTCCGAATAAGTTTTTTTCTAGCCCTAACTAGGTGCTAACGATCTTCCCAGCTCTTACTGGCTTGCATGCTCTTTCATTGTTACTCTCTCAGAAGAAGGTTTTTTTAAGTCCTAACCAGGGGATAAAATAATGTGCTGAAGCTGACCAGACTAAGGATGCTAGCCAGATGAATACCTGGTAGGCAGATTATTTTCCCCTATTTTCCTCCCCAAAAACTAAGGTGCGTCTTATACTCTGAAAAATACAGTATTTATTTATTTATTTATTTGTGAGATTTATATACCGCCTCACAGTGCAAGCACTCTCTAAGTGGTTTACACCAGTAAGCAATGTATATTTATATTGCCCCCAACAATCTGGGTCCTCATTTTACCTACCTCGGAAGGATGGAAGGCTGAGTCAACCTTGAGCCGGTGAGATTTGAACTGCTGACCTGTGGATCACAGTCAGCTAAAGTGGCCTGCAGTACTGCCTCTAACCGCTGCACCACCTCGGCTCTTTTTTATACATCCCAAAACTTCCCTGTGGATACAGGAAGGAAGTTACCGTATTTTTCAGAGTATAAGACGCACCTTTTTCCTCCCTAAAAGAGGCTGAAAATTTGGGTGCGTCTTATACTTCGAATGTAGCTTTTTCAAAGCTTTTTTCCCCAGCCCTAACGAAGTGCTAACGATCTTCCCGACTTCCTATTCCCTCTGAAGGTTTTTTCCAGCCCTAAGTCTTTGCAGGCTTGTTTTCATTCCTACTCCCTCTGAAAAAGCGGTGCTTTTCAGCCCTAACACGGTGCTAACGATCTTCCTGGCTTGCTGCATTTATTTTTATTCCTCCTCCCTCCGAAGCAATTGTTCCTGTCCTAAGTCTTTGCAGGCTTGTTTTCATTCCTACTCCCTCTGAAAAAGGCTTTTTCAGCCCTAACCAGAGGATAAGATAATGTGCTGAAGCTGAACAGACTAAGGACGCTAACTAAGGTGCGTCTTATACTCTGAAAAATACGGTGCATAGTGAAGAGTATGAGTCTTGCCAGTGCCCTGAAGATTTGCTAATTACATGGTAGTTTGATCTTGCTTACTTATGAGATAAGAACAACTTACTGAGCAGAGCAAGCAATTCTATGCCAGACTGTCAAGTATCACAGCCTTCTAGATTCAACTCAATTCACAAAGCTTATTGAGCACACCCTCTAACATTACTACAGGGGAAACAGCAATCCCAGAAGGCTGTATGATTTCAGTATCAGAGCAGATCATGCTTACTATGAAACAGGGAATCCAAGTGATCATATAACAATATATTCTTGTCTATCCCATGTACCGTATTTTTCGGAGTACCCCCAAAAAGAGGGTGAAAACTTGGGTGTGTCTTATACACCGAATGTAGCCCCACCCAGCCAGCCACCCCCACCCTTTGGCCTCTGTCTTCCAGCAATTTACCTGCTTGCAGGAAAGAGGGAAGAGCCTGTAAAGCCAAGCAAGTCAGTAGCAGTTTCCCGATGTACAGCTGATTATGTTTGCCACGTGGGAAAATGAAAGTGAAACTAACTGCAAAGAGGCAAATAGCTGGGAGAGACACAGCAGATTTTTATTTTTTGCTGAACTGGATGGAAGGGGGTAAGTGAATAACTATAAATGTCTGTAGAATGTTCAAATTATTAGACTTATTTTTTAAAGACTGCTTTATTATTGCTCTAGAGCCAGGGGTCTCCAACCTTGGCAACTTTAAGACTTGTGGACTTCAACTCCCAGAATTCAACAGCCAGCTTTGTTAGCTTTGCTGGCTGTGGAATTCTGGGAGTTGAAGTCCACAAGTCTTAAAGTTGCCAAGGTTGGAGATCCCTGTAAATCTAGACAACTTAACAAAATAAAGAAGCTTTTTAAAATAAATGCTTGCTCTGAAGAGGCCCAATGCTATTGTATCTTCTTTTAAATAACAGAGAATAATGTATACTTCCAGAAATTTTAATTAATTTTAACAGCTCTGTACAAGTATAGTATGAAATGTAACAGTGTCCTGTTTAGCGTTAGAGTTTAGTTACCTTGGAGTAGATCTATTTAAATAATTGGGAGGAGTTAGTGTGACTACATTTAAGAAAACATTCTGGCATAATGTACATTTCTCCAATTCTTTGCTATTTCTATGGGTCAGGCACACATGCACAGAAATACACAGCAAACAGTGTATATCATCTGTGCTGTTTGCTGTTTGGCAAATTGCTTGGAGGCAGAGGCCTTTTTCCCTTGTTTTCCTCCCCCAAAACTAAGGTGCGTCTTATATTTTGGTGCGTCCTATACTCCAAAAAATACGGTAGTTTGATTATAACATGTTTCTACATATTAATCTCCTTTGCAATGATCTTGGTTTTTTGCCGATTTCATGTTCAAGTCCATGCAGATTTTTTGACAACAGTAGAGAAATAAGTTTTCCATTTCCTTCTTCTGAAATGTTGACCTGCCAGTTGTTAAGATTTTTTTTTACATAGCATTAGGATATTTTATTAGAGGATTAACTGTCAGACCTGCCACAAACTTAAACCTCTAAATACAAAGGATCCTTGGCTCCATTTGTTGAGAAAGGTATAGTGAATTGCAGTAGTGCATAGCCAGAACTGAAAATCAAGTGCCAAAAGCTCTAAGTCCAACTTTTCCCTCCCTTAACTACCTCCCTCTGCCCACCACTATGTGACCAGTAAGGTTCAAGCAGGCCTGTCAAAGCACAGATTGGTATGCAGCTGGTATGCCAGGTGACCTTGTAGCAGAATCTCCAAGAGATACAGCATTCACTTTCGTTTCCCCTTTGTTTCACCACTCCCCATAGTGGTGAATGCAGTATGTTACAACATAGTATATATTATATAAGTAGCCTAAGCCCATGCCATTTAGGGCTTTAAAAGTGACAACCACCATCTGGAAAGAAACTGGAGCCATTGCACCTCATGCAATAATGATGAAATATGAGCAAAATGTGAGGCATCTAGAACTGCAAATACCACCACATTCTGGACCAGTTGTACTTTGCAGATGATCTTCAAGGGCAGTCCCATGTAGAGCCATTGCAGTAATTCATCTGGGAAATGACCAGGGTTTGAGTGACTGTGAGCAAAGTATCCCAGTCCAGGAATGACTGCAATTGATCCATGAGATGGATCTGTCTAAAGGTCCCAATAGCCATGACTACCACTTGTCCCACAAGCAGAATTTTCAAGTCCATGAGTAGCCCCAAACTGTGTGCCAGCTGTGTCTGGTGGAATACCAGCCTGGCAAGAATCAAAATGGCATATGCCTGGACTCAGGAGTCCCAACAATGCAGAGCCACTTGCTAGGGCTGAGTTGAAACTGGCGCTTTCCCATCAAATGCTAGCAGCTGGCAGGTACTGGGCCAAAAGCAGGATAGTATCACTTAGCCAGCAAGGAACAGAGATGTATAATTAGGTATCCTCAGCATATTGATATTATACCTGTGAGATTAGACTGAACCTGCCATAACCAAAGATAAAACAGGTGCAAAAGCAGAGAAGACAAAAGCCAGGAATCTTATCTAAAAGATTCCTTCAGGGAAATAGATAAGAAATAAAGTCATTAAGAAAACAAAGGAAAGATGTCACCTGAACCATTCAAAGGAAGTTGGGCCTGAGCCATGAAAAAAGATACAAACCCAGCTAACCAACAAAGCAAGAACTTTGGGGAATAAAAAGAGATCTTAGCCTATTCCTAGAGTCTTCTTTGGATTCAGACTTGGCAGCCTTGTTTAGAAAGTAGGTGTGTGTGTGTGTGTGTGTGAAGGAAAGAATGTTATACATTATAGCCAGTAAAGTTTTTCTGTAACTTTAACCGTGTCTCTGTGTATTCCAAAGAACATGTTGTGCCTCAGTGTTTGCCTGAAAGTGATTTCTGTGTGTCCCTAGTTATTTCCCTAGTTATAGGAGGAGGAGGAGCCTCCGACGGAGAGGGCGCTGGGAGAGCAGAGCTCCACTCGCCCGAATCCTTAACTTGGAATTCTGGAGCCCCGACCCCAACTTTTCCAACTTTGGGGGTAGGAGAAGGTGAATGAAGATCTTAACATCCCTCAGGAACCCCGTGACGAAAAAACCTGTCCGGCGTGAGGACGGGGGGATCGTGTGAGCTCCAGGCTGCAAAAAAAGGACGGCCGCCATTATGGTAGTGAGTGCAGCGTCGGAGAGCAGAAATAAGGCGAGAGGTACCGTATGGGCGGAAGAAGAAGAACTTGGAGGGCGGCGGATTGGAAAGCCGAGCGTTGGGATCGTCTGCCGGCTGGAGACGGGGGGCTATTATCCACCTTGTGAAACGCCCTTTGTTTTGTCTGGCTTTTTGAGAGACGGTGATCTGGGCGGAAGCGAGGTACAGTCGGGCCCCAGATCACGGGATTGCAGTGGCCGTTGCGAGGACGTGCACCCCCACGACTGCCTGTACCAATTTAAAAAACGTCTGGACAGACCGGGGGTAATCTGGTCTGAGACCCTAGGAACTCCCTGGGTTGAAACGACTGCCGCCTTTGTGATCGTGGCGGCTTTTTCTTTCTCTATTTGGCGGTGTGGTTGTTCCCACCGCGATTGCGAGATCCCTGTGGACTACTCGAATTTGACCTGTTTCGGGAGACTTTTTATGTTCTGTATGTGCTTTATCAACTGCACTGGCGGGCTACCACCTTGGGAGGGGAGCCTATCATCTGGACCTCGGCCGCCATTCTCCCATTCGGAGCGGTGCTCCCTGCGCAGCCCCACTACCGCCATTTTGACCTCGAGGTTGCCTCTGGCTGAGACCTGCTGTAAGATCCTTCTCAGCCTTATGAGGACGTCCAGGATTATTGGGATCTGGCGGAGGGAAGCTGGAGGACTTTGCGACATCTGTGGAACCTCGGCGGGGATCATATTCATGAAAAACTTTATCAGCACCAATACTGTGACGAGAATCGGGGAACATTCACAGAGAAACTTAAAAGCTTCACCAAGAATTACTATCAGCTTTGGTGTAAAGTTTAGGAGGAAGAACGAAAGAACTAGATTAACATCTGTTAGAACATTATCAGACAAGCTAGGAGACCGGGATTTACGTACCTCCCATACGTGGAAACTGTTTTTTTTTTTTTTTTAATTAGTTTTACCCTTGCCTGTTTTATAGATTATCCTACCTCGGGGGGGGGGGGAGTAGATGGATGGATTGTATGTGTGAGTTGCTAGGGTTGAGTGGAGGGAGTGCAACTGAAGATTTTAGATGATGTTTGTGGGAAAGAGGGAGCCTGGGACGGGGGTTCTTCCCTCCTCCGCTGAGTGTGAAAACAGAAGCGGAGGGGGGGTCGGGCCCCATGCCAGGCCCAGTATGAATGGAGTGTTTGGCCTGCCGGGAGTTGGGAGTACCAGTGGGGTGGGGGAGGGGATCTCTGGTGTGATAGAGAGTGGGTGCATCACGGTCATTACAGGGAGAGGCAGGTATGCCGGGAGCAGAGGGGTAGGCCGCTCACGGGGAACGAGAATTCGCTGTTTACAAGCGATTCCTCGTTCTGGCCCCTCAGATCAGGTTCCATCTTGCTCAGCCCAAGTACCTGGTAACCAGGGATGTCAGGGCCCTGGGCTCAAGCTGCTGCTGTTGAATGCCAGGTCAATTAACAACAAGGCCCCCCTTATCCGGGATTTAATCTTGGAGGAGGGGGCGGACCTGGCATGTATTACTGAGACCTGGCTGGGCCAGGAGGGGGGGGTTCCCCTCTCCGAGATGTGCCCAGACGGGTTCTCAGTGCAGCATCAGCCGCGACCCCAGGGAAGGGGTGGAGGAGTGGCTATTATAGCTCGCCAAAGTCTGTGCCCTCGGAGGATCCCTGCCCCGGAGATTGTTGGGTGTGAGACGCTCCTTCTGAAGTTGGACTTAGGGGTACAGGTGGGCCTTTTGCTAACGTACTTGCCTCCTAGCTGCGTTGCTAAGGCCCTGCCTGTTCTGCTCGAGGCGATAGCCGGGCTGGCGATTGAGTTCCCCAGATTGATGGTGCTGGGGGACTTCAACCTGCCATCGCCCGGCGAAACCTCGGAGGCAGTCCAGGAGTTCATGGCTTCCATGACAACCATGGACCTGACCCAAGTAGTTCAGGGTCCGACTCATGAGGGTGGTCACACACTTGACCTTGTGTTTCTCTCGGGGCAGTGGAGAGATGATCTGAGGCTGAGGGGTTTAGTCACAATACCCTTGTCATGGTCAGATCATTTCCTCCTGAGGTTGGATTTTATGGCACCACTCCTCCACCGCAAGGAGGCGGGATCGATTAAGTGGTTCCGCCCCAGGCGCCTAATGGAATCCGAAGGATTTCAGAGGGAACTTGGGGAAATACCTGAATCCCTGGTACACAATTCATCTGAGGACCTAGTGACTGCCTGGAACCGGGCAGCGTCAGGGGCCTTAGATCGGATTGCGCCTTTGCGGCCTCTCCGTGGCAGCGGATCCAGGAGGGATCCTTGGTTCACTGAGGAACTCCGGGAGATGAAGCGCCTAAAGAGACGCCTAGAGCGACGATGGAGGGCTAGTAAAGCTGAATCTGATCGGACACTTTTAAGAACTTGCATTAAGTCTTACTTAGTGGCAATACGGGCGGCAAAATGCGCGTATTTTTCCGCCCGTATTGCGTCCGCCGACTCCCGCCCAGCCGCCCTGTTTAGGGTAACGCGCTCCCTGCTTGCAAAGGGGGGGAGCGAAGAACCCTTGCAGGGTAGAGCTGAGGAATTTTCGCAGTTCCTGGCGGATAAAATCACTCAGATTCGGACAGACCTGGACTCCATTTGGACAGAGCAGGCCGAGATGACAGAGGCGAGTCTTAGTCCTGTTATTTGGGAGGAGTTTGAGCCTATCACTCCTGAGGATGTGGACAAGGCCATAGGAGCGATGAGCGCCTCCACTTGTTTATTGGACCCGTGTCCCTCCTGGCTGGTTTCGGCTAGCAGGGAGGTGACACGCGGCTGGCTCCAGGCGGTTGTGATCGCATCTTTGAGAGAGGGGTCCATCCCGCAGCCCTTAAAAGCTGCGGTGGTGAGGCCCCTCCTCAAGAAGCCTTCCCTGGACCCAGCGGATTTAAAGAACTTCCGTCCAGTCTCCAACTTACCCTTCGTGGGTAAAGTTGTCGAGAAAGTGGTGTCGCTCCAACTCCTGCGGTTATTGGAGGAAACGGATTATCTGGATCCCTTTCAATCGGGTTTCAGGCACGGCTACAGTACGGAGACTGCTTTGGTCGCTCTGATGGATGATCTCTGGCGAGCCCGAGATGGAGGTCATTCCTCCATCTTGGTGTTACTTGACCTCTCAGCGGCTTTCGATACTATCGACCATGGTATCCTTCTGCGTCGTCTCGGGGAGATGGGAGTGGGGGGCACCGTTCTTCGGTGGTTCTCCTCCTTTCTCTCCGACAGGACGCAGTCGGTGTTGACAGGAGGGCAGAGGTCAGCCCCTAGGCCCCTGCTTTGCGGGGTGCCACAGGGCTCGGTCCTCTCTCCCATCCTGTTCAACATTTACATGAAACCGTTGGGTGAGATCATCCGACGACACGGGGTGAGGTATCAGCAGTATGCTGATGATACCCAGTTGTACATCTCCACTCCGTGTCAGTTCAGTGAAGCAGTTAATGTAATGTGCCGCTGCCTGGACGATGTAAGGGTCTGGATGGGAGTGAATAGACTCAGGCTCAACCCAGACAAGACTGAGTGGCTTTGGATATTGCCTCCCAAGGATTATGTCGACTGTCCCTCCTTGGTTCTTGGGGGAGAAAAATTGACTCCCTCAGAACAGGTCCGCAATTTGGGTGTCCTCCTAGATCCACAGCTTAAATTGGAGCAACATCTTTCAGCTGTGGCTAGGGGGACCTTTGCACAGGTACGTCTTGTGCACCAATTGCGACCCTACTTGGAGAGGGAGGCTTTGCTCACAGTCACTCATGCCCTTGTCACCTCACGGCTTGACTACTGTAACGGGCTCTACATGGGGCTACCCTCGAAGAGCATCCGGAGACTACAATTGGTACAGAATGCAGCTGCGCGAGCTGTGGTGGGTGTACCGAGATACACCCACGTAACACCCATCCTCCGCCAGCTGCATTGGCTACCCATTGGTCTCCGGTCGCAATTCAAGGTGTTGGTTTTGACCTTTAAAGCCCTACATGGCTCAGGGCCAGGTTATCTTCGGGACCGCATCCTGCCACATTCCTCCCTACGACCAGTGAGGTCCCACAGAGAGGGCCTCCTCCAGGTCCCGTCTGCCAAACAATGCCGGCTGGCGGGCCCACGGGGGAGGGCCTTCTCTGTGGGAGCCCCATCTCTCTGGAACCAACTCCCGCCAGAGATCCGGACTATCCCCACCCTACTGGCCTTCCGCAAGGCAGTAAAAACGTGGCTCTTCCGGCAGGCGGGGTGAAGAGATGATTCCCCCAAGGATGAATGGTTTTTTATATTGTAATATGATGTTTTTAAATGCCTTTTTTAATCTGTAGTTCTAATCTCTGCTGTAAGCCGCCCTGAGTCCCAAGGGATTGGGCGGCCTATAAGAACTCTTAATAAATAAATAAATAAATAAATAAATATTTCCTGGCTGTTGAACAAGGATATGTGTCCTATCTACTGCAGTTATATCTATCTGGAAAACCCACTTAGGAAGCAAGAGGGACTTGCAAGATCTGCATGCAGCACACTGCAATATCAGATGACCTCTCTGATCTCTTGAGAAGATGAGATATATCACTGCTTCCCTCAAGGGGGGCAGCACCAGCTGTTTCCATGATAAGGCATTATCACATGGACCCAACTGTGAGCCATCTCTCAAGAGGCCTTATTTTTATTATTTTATTTTATTTTTATTACATTTTTTATCCCACCTTTATTTTATAGGTAACTCAAAGCAAACATACATAATATTGATGGATCCAATCTGGGTCAGTCACCAGAGGTTTGGCCTTCTGAGCTTTTGAATCTGTGCTGGAGCCCATCCGCAGGGAATTTCTCTCTCACCAGATACATTCCGGTGAGAGAGAAGTTCCTTGAGGATGGGCTTTAGCATGAGTGCAAAGCTCGGAAGGCTAAACCTCCGGTACCCAGTGACCAACCCAGATTGGATCCTGCAACATTATCCTGGGACACATACATTTGCCTTTATTTGTGAGACATAGTATTCCTTCCTCATCCTATTTTCCATATAACAATTCTGTAAGGTGAGTTGGACTGAGTGAGAGTGACTGGCCCAAAGTCATGGCTTACGCTGGACTAGTTCCTGGATTGAAGCCTGCTGCCTTAACCACTAAACCAAACCAGGAAAGAGCACAGGTACAAAATATAGGCAGTAGAGCTTATAGTAGAGCTCCTTTGCATTAACTGGCTGAACTGTCCTAATAACTTCCAAATAATATGCCCAGTTGGCATCTTAATTCCAAGAAAAGTCAAGCAACTTTATCCAATAGATGCTGAAAATATTCTTCACAGTGGCACTACAAAGGCTCCCATAGTTGTCCCTCCTTACCCAAAGAAAGACCTGTTTAAGAGGCCTGCCCATTGCCACATAGGCTAAAAACAATAACAGCCAGTAACGGGAAATGGGTCATTTCTTACTATTGATTTAAAGTGCTACCCAAATATCCTTGAAAAGGCAGACAGCTATATTGTTATGGAATTTGTTCTTCCATTCTCAATCCCTTTCCTACCACCACTGTGGGAGTAAGTGGGAGTCAAATCCTAGCAGAGTTTAAATATATAGAGGCTGCCTTTGAACGTTTTGGGATAGTGGAGAAAACATCACTTTAAACAGCTGTACAACTATATACATACATACATACATACATACATACATACATACATACATACATACATATATATGTGTGTGTGTGTGTGTGTGTGTGTGTATATATGTGTGTGTGTGTATGTGTGTGTGTGTGTGTATGTATATATATATATATATATATATATATATATATATATATATATTTATTTATTTATATTTATATATAGTTAGTTATATATATATAGTTATAGTTATATATAGTTATATATAAACTATATGTATATAGTTATATATATATAAATATATACAAAATCATATACCAAAATGTCCTTCCTGTTAATAACTACTTCAGCTTCAACCGCAACAATACACGAGCACGTAATAGATTTAAACTAAATGTAAAGCGCTCCAAACTCGACTGCAGAAAATATGACTTCAGCAACAGAGTGATCAATGCCTGGAATGCACTGCCTGACTCTGTGGTTTCTTCCCCAAACCCCAAAAACTTTAACCTTAGACTGTCTACAGTCGACCTCTCCCCGTTTCTAAGAGGTCTGTAAGGGGCGTGTATAAGCGCACCACTGTGCCTACCGTCCCTGTCCTACTGTCCTCTTTTATCGTTACTTTTTACTTATGTTTATACAAACTACTACTATCCTATACATGTTTGACAAATAAATAAATAAAATAAATAAAATAAAATAAATAAAATAAATAAATAAAAACTAAGGAAAGTGAGTCAAGCTGTCTCATTCAGGGCTGATGAAGCCAAACACAGCAGGAAAAGGTTGCGGCCATTGTGGCTAGGAGGGGGGGGGGGGAGCCCTTTGATTCCGAGATTTTTTTTCTTTCTGCACTAGAAAAAAGCGCCACTGCCCTCTCTCTAGGCAGGGGTCTCCAACCTTGGCAACTTTAAGCCTGGAGGACTTCAACTCCCAGAATTCCCCATCCAGTTGAAGTCCTCCAGGTTTAAAGTTGCCAAGGTTGGAGACCCCTGCCTCTAGAGCAGCGTTTCCCAACCTTGGCAACTTGAAGATGTCTGGACTTCAACTCCCAGAATTCCACAGCCAGCGAATGCTGGCTGGGGAATTCTGGGAGTTGAAGTCCAGACATCTTCAAGTTGCCAAGGTTGGGAAATGCTGCTCTAGAGCACCCAGCGTGAAAATAAACCTGTTCCTTGTTCCCTGGCAATGACGGGCATCACTTTTGGAGCGTCCTGCCACAAAGGAAAGTCTTCGGGGAAAAACCTTTCCGAGTCTAGTATCTTTCGGCAAATGCCCGGCAAACGCCCACAGCAACATTAGATGGCGGCTCCTTTAATAAACCTTTCCCGCGGCCCGCCCCGCCGTTCCATTTGCCGGCTTTCCCGCGCACCTCGAAAGCACTGCAGCTCCGCAGCATCGAAGCCCTGAGTCTGAAGGAAGGCGCACAGTTGCTCCGTGTCCCATGACGGAGGATGGAGGCTAACGGAACCCGCCGAGTCTGAAGCGGTAACGCCGCGCTTTTGAGGCGTCTGGAAGCCATCGGCCGAGCTGGTGGGCCAGGCCCGTTTAAGGGTGCCTTCCCGGCTACCGTTCGACATTGCTCTGCAGCACTGATGAGAAGGGCGAGCAGCCGCTATCCTTCGCTTTCGCGGGCTCCGGACCCGCCCCGTTGCCACCTCACGTAACCACGGGCGAGTCGGCGGAGGGGAGGGAGCCACGTGACTGTTGCTGGCTTCTCCGGGACGGGCGACCACGAAGGGGGACTTTTGCGCGCCTCGGCCCCTCTGGGCATTCACCTTGCCACGTTAACAAGAGCTGGAAACGCGTGGGAATAAGAGCCGGCCTTGAAACCACGACCCGCCAATGGACCCATCCGTCCCCCTTCGATATTTCTGGCTCCCCCGCCCCCTTTCGGAGAAATGAGCAGTGGCTCAAGCTGAACGGCTAAAAGGGGACATCTCTACCCAGGCTTTGAAGTCTTAATCGGCCTGCTTGTCGTCTGTTCCGTATTTTCAAATAAAAAGGCAATAATCCTTTTTTAAAAGATAGACGTTGAAGTAGTTACATCTAACCACAGCAGGTGCCATCTGGTTCCATGTTGTAATCTCACTTCCCAACTCTCCTGATCTGCTAGCTTCCATTCTCTGCGTTTCCTCTCCATGCAAATGTATCGGGCCCATCCCCTCCTCAGACATGAGTGTGTGCCTTGGAGTCAGTGTTGACGCCTGGTGACCACGCAGTTTTCTTGGCAAGATTTAAGAAGTGGTTTGCCATTGCCTGCCTCCTAGAGCTGAGAGAGTGACTGGTCCAAAGTCACCCAGCTGGCTTTAATAATAATAATAACAGAGTTGGAAAGGACCTTGGAGGTCTTCTAGTCCAACATCCTGCCTAGGCAGGAAACTCTACACTACTTCAGACAAATGGTTATCCAACATCATCTTAAAAACTTCCAGTGTTGGAGCATTCACAATTTCTGGAGGCAGGCTGTTCCATGGATTAATTGTTGTCAGGAAATTTCTCCTTAGTTCTAAGTTGCTTCTCTCGTTTAGTTTCCACCCATTGCTTCTTGTTCTACCCTCAGGTGCTTTAGAGAATAGTTTGACTCCCTCTTCTTTGTGGTAACCCGAGATATTGGAACACTGCTATCATGTCTCCCCTGATCCTTCTTTTCATTAAACTAGACATACCCAGTTCCTGCAACCGTTCTTCATATGTTTTAGCCTCCAGTCCCCTAATCATCTTTGTTGCTCTTCTCTGCACTCTTTCTAGAGTCTCAACATCCTTTTTACATCATGGCGACCAAAACTGAATGCAGTATTCCAAGTGTGGCCTTACCAAGGCATTATAAAGTGGTATTAACACTTCATGTGATCTTGATTCTATCCCTCTGTTAATGCAGCCTAGAACTGTGTTGGCTTTTTTGGCAGCTGCTGCACACTGCTGGCTCATATTTAAATGGTTCTCCACTAGGACTCCAAGATCCCTTTGGCAGGACTAGTCACCTGGTTTCTAGCTTGATCCCTTAACCATTACACCAAACTGGCTATCATTTTCAAACTTGAACCTTTCCAAAATATTGTCAAATAAAACTGCAGGGAATGCACTTTTCTTTTCCCACGATTTGTCTCATCCTTCTTAGATGATCCTTTTTGTCCAAATATTAAGAGGCAAGATAAGGGAACATAGGCAAGATATGAACTGAATTACCATTTTCACTGGAGCTGCTTTCTTGCAGCTTATAAATTATAATTCTCCAATGTATAGGGGCACACACCCAATTTAGTGCAATGGAAGTCATAAAGCAAAAAAGTTCCAAATCAAAATAAGTTATTCCCCTTTTTCTTTTTGCATTATTCATTCATTCATTTATTTATTTATTTATTTATTAGGTTCTTCTATGCCGCCCTACTCCCTAAGGACTTCCTCATCCACATGTCTTGGCAGGTAATGATCTTGCTTTACCTCTGAAACTAACCAGGGTTGGGCCTGCTTGCTTCTTGGATGGAAAAATGCCAAGAGCTGAAGCATGGATTAGAAAATAATTTTAAAAAGCTTCTTGAAATAATGAAGTAAAAAACCACTACTGCAGATTGCCATAAAAACTACATGATTGTATCAATGAATTTACCAAACATTGAAGCTAGATTTCAGGGCATTTTACAGCACTTTCAAAAAAATCCTTGCTTCCCTGAGTAATATCTGGAATATAGACAAAATAGAGTACATTGCAAAATACATGTGCAAATATTGAGTTCTTAAAAATCCTTCCTCAGGAAAAAGATAACTAAAGCAAGAGACAGGAAGAAAAAAGACAAAGACAGATTGGTACTGTAGTTTTAGATCACATGGAATTTGCTGTGTTTTAAAGAGCAAACATTTTGTGGCCAAACTACTCCATGATCAATTGTTGCTTGAAATACTTGGTTTTATTATTTCTATACTTGTATGTTTCTTAAAGTGATGGAAATGCTAAAATCTCCCTCCCCTAACATCTTTATATTAGAAAGCTAAAATTATTTTAGAAGCATGTAGTCCTTTATATTTAGTAACCTGCTAGTGTGAAAGGATCAAGAATGCTTGCTCAAGTGAAACCTTAGACCCATGGATGGGAGTCCAACAACAACTTGATCATGTCTACAATTTGCCACATCAAGTCTTCGGATTTGTCAAACCTGGGTCACAGCAGGGCGGATCCTAGCAATCAAACAGACAGACCCGGTCCTTTAGCTGAATGGGCGAGGACAACCCATCCTGAATGCTGGCTCCACCTGATGAGAAGAGGCGTATCCGGTAAGTTCAACGCCTATTTCCCACTCTAAATTTCAAAATACAGACAGTGCACATGAATAATAGATGACAACAATGGTGATAGAGGCTTTTGTAATCCCAGAAAACTGGTTTGCCCAATTTGCATTGCCAATGAAAACAAGCTCTGAGGTGGAGATTACAAACTATTTTAGTCTCTGAGGTGGAGATTACAAACTATTTTATTCTGTGCAGAAAAAGGACACGGGGATCACTCCCACTTTGTCCATGTTACCTGAGTTCAGCCAATATTGCTTAGTAACATCAGCACTATCTATCAGCAATCAGCACATTTGTCCGGAGTTTCCAGTAAAATTAGTACATTATACTATAATTAGTACATTGTCCCGAAGTTCCTTTTTTCCCAAGCTGTTGCCTTGCCCAATGATATGTCTAGGGCAGTGATGGCAAACCTTTTCAGCATAGAGTGCCGAAAAGGGAGCACGTGCGTGCGCAGCACCAAGTGCCAAAAAGGGAGCGCTTTGCACGCACGCTCGTCGGGGCTGCGACCAGGAAGCAGAGCTGCCCAGGGGACATGCGCGCGCTGGAAAACGTACTTCCAGTTTCCGGCACATGCATGCGCGCTGGCCAGCAAGTCTTCCAGTTATTGCCATGCATGCGCATGCACCGATCACGATTTCTGATGGGACATAAGATTTCTGATGGGAAGATCCTGACTTAGGTCTGAGTGAGCATTCATTTCTATGTAACTTGGATTTATGATAAAAGAGATCAGTACTATGGTTAGGGACTATCATAAATACTTCCCTTCTGCGCTAATTTCCTCATTTTTAGTAAACATTCATTGAGGCACTGTAATTCAAATACATAATTTCCATACGTTTCAAGATAACAAAACAGTTCAAATCAGGTCAGAATAAAGGTTTTTTTTTAATTAAGAAGTTCTATTTACAAGGATAGATCCAAAGAGTTAAGTTCTAGAAAATAAAACCAATTTTTAATCTGGAACATCAGTCATATATCATAATCAACTTGTAATTAATACAAAAATTATAATTAGTATAAAACTCAATTAATATAAATTATTAATGCATAATTAAGCCAAATTTCAGCATCAAACTTTTAATGTCAGACTTGAGAATATCTCTATTGGATAGATAAATAAAGAAAGCAAGGATATAACTAGAGTTCCATGGGTAGTAAGGCAAATCTTTGGGAGGTTGGGGCCTCCATCCAAACATTAGTCATCAACATGGCTACATTTGAAGTGGGTAGACCTTTTCTGATGTCTGGGGTTTTATATCAGTGGTAGACTGGACTACTCTTATTAGGAGCGGAGCTGTACTATTAGAACAGGACTATAAAAATCAGACAGCCACTAAATGGCACTCATAAGTTAGGGATTTCTGTTATCTCTGTGCTGCCACTTAGGAGTCTCAAAAATTAGTGGAGGCAGCTGCTATGTCTGCTCACAGACTGCTTCTGTCTGCTGATCTATATCCCTAGCTACCTCTATTACATGCATCAGATCTCAGCAGCAACCATTGATCAGTTTTCTTTTTTCTTTTCTTTTTTAAAGGCTGAAGGCCCAGAAGGGCACTTTTTTTTTGAAGATCCCAAGGTTGCTTCCCTGCCTTGAATGTATTTATACCATTGAGAGGAAAGTAAGACATTAAGACTGATTGACTAGAAAAGAAAGGTAAAAACCAATTGTATATAATTGAAATAACTATATTCTGAGTATAATTTTATGCCACACTCTGTGATAACAAGCCAATATTTCAAAAGGTAAAACACTTTTCTCCCCAAAGGAAAAAGACACCTTTTATAAATATATTTAAGTCTATTGTAAAACATTTTTCAGCATATTATTTGGCTTTGTGGTGGTTTATTAAATGATAGCTCTCAATGCATTATACTATGGAATACTAACTAAATATATAAATCCTTTTTAGAACTGATTAAACTGTTATAAAAGCAATCTTAACAAAATGTAAACCTTTCTATATATGAATCAGAAATACAAAATATGTTATGGTTCTTACTTTTAATAGATAGAATGATCCTTTATGATGGAACTTCTATCTTTCTATATTATCATAAAATATTTCTAATGAATTTACCTCTTTATAAAAAAAAATCAGCATTTTTTTAAAAAGTAGCCAAATAGAATACTACAGTTAAAACCTTATATTGCATATTGATTTTATGCATACACTTAATTTGATAAGCCTTATATTTTGTGTAGATACTACACAAAGGTAAATAAGCTTTTCAGGTTGAAAAAATTATTTTAATAGAATGTTACAATTTACAGCTGCTTAGTAGGTGGTTAGAGCTACCAAGAAGTTCATTAAAGAAGGCTGGTGTACTTTATAATATTCCTTGACTTAGCAAAAGTTTTGATAATGCATAGAAACAGTATTTTCCTAGGAAATCATTTTCAGGATTTGCTAGGGTTTTTTGGGATGAAGGGAGAAAAAGAAATCTTTAAGTTTATAGGGTTTTTTTCCTGCTTCTCAATAAATGCTGGAAAATCTTTTTTAAACCTAGCCAATGTTAAGATAAACACAGCAACATGGTACTTTTTTATCTTTTATACAGCAAAAATATTTCCCATTTTAAGAGCTGAGGAAGATACCAGTTTAGACAATGCTTCCGCCTTCCCTTGAAGGGGGAGAGGGAGGAAACACTTGAGATGCCTCATAGTCGGACACAACTGCATCTTTGATAAACAGCTATAATGTATCATGTAGACAGGTTCTCCCTGTGAGAAACCATATTAATTATAAATGCATGTTACTCATACCAAGAGGACTGCTTCTGCACTATAGATGCCTATGCATCTCTTAAATTCTATATATACAAGGAGTGCATCCATTTATTCAACCGGGGCTCAGTATCACTTTAGGAAATTGATTCAGAAAAAAGTAAACCAATATAGACTATAACAGTGATGGCGAACCTTTTTTGGTTCGCGTGCCAAAAGGGGGGGGATGCGGGGGATCACGTGTGTGCGTGCCCACACTCATAATTCCATGCACCCCCGCACATGCACGCATGCCCCCCCTGCTCCCAGCATGCAATGGCATGCCCATTTTTCGCTCTCCCCAGGCTCCAGAGCCTTTCTAGGAGCCTGGGGAGGGCGAAAACGGCCTTCCCCACCCCCTCTGGAGGCTGGAAACAGCCTGTTTCCCGACTGCCAGTGGGACCAGAAGGCCCGAAAATCAGCCGGCTGGTGCACACATGCACGCCGGACCTGAGCTCGCGTGCCCACCGATATGGCTCCGCGTGCCACTTGTGGCACCCGTGCCATAGGTTCGCCATCACGGGACTATAATGAAAGCATATTTTCACACAATTGTCCTAGTAGCAAAACTAAAACCAATTACCTCAAATCCTAATCCAGCTCATCCTGTACAAAGATTGCTAAGAGTTCAGTGCTTTACAGCTGTGGTCCCCAACCTTTCTGGCTCTGCAGACCGCCGGTAGGGACAGGAGGGGAGAGGGGATGCTTTTGCGCAAGCAGTGGGGGAGTGTGTATTTACTGTTCCATTTGCACAAGCGGCAGACACATGCACCTGTCACTCATGCAAATGGAGCTGCACGTGCTCACATGCTCCCCCAACGCTTGCACGGCCCAGTTCCGAACAGGCCATGGCCCAGGGGTGGGGACCCCTGCTTTACAGAATAGCTTATTCAAAGCATTTATCCAACCTTTCAAACGGGAAATATCTCCATTCTAAACTACAACACCTTATCTTACTGTACCGGTATTAATGATTAACTGTATCTTACCTTATTTTATATTAAAATAATGCATAGATCCTAATATTCTTTTAAACAATAATACCAAAAATGTTTTTAAGTGAACCATAAACCCAAATTACTATGCCAGTAAATAATAGACATTGTAAATGTTGAAAAAGCTATCTTCAATCAAGATTTTCTCACAAGCTCCTACTTTCACATAATTATTCCATTAATCTTTTAATAACCTTAAAATGCATTATTTAATTTGGCTCTGATCAAAACCTTCAAAATAATGACATAAATTCAGAGTATAAAAATTAAAATTCATAACTGCCATAAATTTTGTTTCAATGGAGCATCTTAAAATTCGAATACATTGATTTATAACCGTCTACCTACAAAACATAAAAACTTTAGGAAGGACAGAGAATTGAGTCACAAGAAAGCTTTGGTGCTCACAGCATCTTTGCTGATTTAATGGTTTGCTCTTTCACTGACAACATCTTGAAGACGTTTAAGTAAAACATCATCATTCTCTTGACAAAGTCTCTTAGCTGGTGATTCTGTGTCACTATCAATTGATATTCCTCTCTTCTTAGGTCTCTGTTCTTGTTTAATCATATTGTTAATTTCCTTCAAACTCTGTCAAATTGAAAATATCACAATCAAAAACAATACTAAATTTCACAGTTAAAAGAGCTTAATATGTTTTATTAGGTTTTGAATGTTCAAAGTACATTTGTATACTGCAATTAATATTTTCATATAATAGTCTAATTTTTATCACTGTCAGACCTGCTGCAACTTAAATCTCTAAATAGAAACAATCCTTGGCTCCATTTGTTAAGAAAGGTATCGTTTTATTAAAAGCCAGTGCATTGCAATTGCATGCCAAAATTCATAAGTTCAACTTTTCCCTGTCTTAGCTGCCTCCCCCACGCCACCCACCCACCCCAACAGTGCAAGCAAGATGTTTTGAGAATGGTCACTTCAAACATACGTGCAGCTGCTTTCTTCTCCCAGCTGGGTGACCTTGAAACAGCCTTCCAGGGAGATTGTGGGGGCAGGTGGAATACAGCAGTTCCTCCTGCTTTCTCCAAGCAGCAGTCACTTTCACTTCCCCCCCCCCCAAGCAAGGCTCCCCTCCCATCCACCTTCCCCATAGTTCTTAGCAGACTGTCACCTCATGGTATTGAAGCTGAGAGTGAGGTAGCAGTTGAGTCACTTTCAAATTTTCAGTCTAATGTTTTATTATATTGCTATCTGGATCCTTTAAAAAAGATCAGAAAGACTATACTGAAGTCAACATTTAAGAATGATGTTTTTAACTCTTAATTGTTAAAAAAATACATCTTACCTTAGAGGGGCTCCCATTAAATTTATACAATAGTGCACTCTTAGGTGTTAGGCAAGAACCATTCTTGTGTGGTGAAACATAAAGAGAATGTTGCTGAGAAATTCGCCGAGGAGATACTGGTAGCTGTTTAATGCTGGGGAAGGGGGAAAGCGGAGGTGCTTCCATCTGGGGAGGAAAAAAGATTACACTTAGATTACTTGTTTATTATAACTTGAATTCATTTGTGCTAACTCAGAAGTTGGCACTCTTTCGCATCTCTTTTAAAATTATTGTTTTTATTCCTTCTGGCATCCAGGCAAGACACTGATATTTCAGGATTTCTTTTCCCATAGTACTAGTTGTGTATAATAAAGTTGTCTTTAACAAACTGGTTTAAGATATGTAGAATGAATATGAAGGCTTACACAATGAGGTTTTTTGTCCGTTTCTCAAGGGGGAATTACCATACTCTAAGATCATTGGTTAAATTGATTGGCAGGAAAATAGAGCAATCCCAGTGGCTGGGCTGCCTCACAGGTCCCTTTAAAAGAGGGAGCTGCTGGACAACCAGGTTACTTCGATGTACCGGTCTACTCAATAAAGAGCTGAAGACACTATGCTAGTCCTGCCTCTTCATTCGACCCAACTTAACAGTTACGGTGATATTTTTTTGTATTTTGGATGCATGTGTTTTCTCAGTTATTCTCTCATCTAACTGAAGCTTAAAAATGAGTCATTTCTCTGCTCAAGTTATTTTATACTCCAACTAGTTGACATCTTTTTTCTTCACTTAAGATTTCTAGAAGCTGTAGCCATTATTTAGCAAAAACTAAAGCAAAATCATCAGATAGTTCAGCTGAACTCCAGTTTTTGTTAAAAACGTTTTAAACTCATAATGCACAAGCGTAGTGTGTTTTTCACCTACCGTATTTTTCGGAGTATAAGACGCACCTTTTTACCCCCCAAGAGGGTGAAAACTTGGGTGCGTCTTATACACCGAATGCAGCCCTACCCCCCACCCTCTTCCAGCAATTTACCTGCTTGCAGGAAAGAGGGAAAAGCCTGTAAAGCCAAGCACGTCAGTAGCAGTTTCCCGACCTACAGCTGATTAGGTTTGCCACGTGGGAAAATGAAAGTGAAACTAACTACAAAGATAGCTGGGAGAGACACGCAGATTTTTATTTTTTGCTGAACTGGATGGAAGGGGATAAGTGAATAACTATAAATGTCTGTGGAATGTTCAAATTATTAGACTTATTTTTTAAAGACTGCTTTATTATTGTTCTAGAGCCAGAGGTCTCCAACCTTGGCAACTTTAAGACTTGTGGACTTCAACTCCCAGAATTCAACAGCCAGCTTTGTTAGCTTTGCTGGCTGTGGAATTCTGGGAGTTGAAGTCCACAAGTCTTAAAGTTGCCAAGGTTGGAGATCCCTGTAAATCTAGACAACTTAACAAAATAAAGAAGCTTTTTAAAATAAATGCTTGCTCTGAAGAGGCCCAATGCTAATGTATCTTCTTTTAAATAATAGACAATAATGTATACTTCCAGAAAATTTAATTAATTTTAATAGCTCTGTACAAGTATAGTATGAAATGTAACAGTGTCCTGTTTAGTATTAGAGTTTAGTTACCTTTGAGTAGATCTATTTAAATAATTGGGAAGAGTTAGTGTGACTACATTTAAGAAACCATTCTGGCATAATGTACATTTCTCCAATTCTTTGCTATTTCTATGGGTCAGGCACACATGCACAGAAATACACAGCAAACAGTGTATATCATCTGTGCTGTTTGCTGCTTGGCAAATTGCTTGGGGGCAGAGGCCTTTTTTCCTTCTTTTCCTTCCCCAAAACTAAGGTGCGTCTTATACTTCGATGCGTCTTATACTCCGAAAAATACGGTATATTAACTTCCCATTAAAATATAAACATTTAGAACATGGTGTGTGAAAAGAAAATTATCTATGAAATACAGGTAAATTATTTTTAACTTATGAGTTGCATTTATATGCCTTTCTTTCAAGAGATCAAAGCATGACATATTCTCCCTGTGAATTTAATACTTGTAACAACCCCAGGAAATAGGTTGGTGACAGTGATTGGTCCAAAGTCACTCAGTGGGCTTCATAGCTGAAGAAGAATTTCAAGCCTATTTTCTCACTCTCAATTACTATTCCACAATGATTAAAATATGCTATATTACAGTAATTAAAATAAATAGATCATGAATTCTTGAACATTAGGAAAAGATGACAATGGTTTTTCAAAAAATACTTTAAAAATTATTGGAGATTAGCCTCTATAATAAATGAAAGCAATTTTCAACTATTCAAATAATAGTAGATAGAAACTTTGTGTGTTGAAGTACATTATAAGACAGATCTCCCTTGGTTACAAAAAAGATGTTTAAAGGATTAGAAAGATAATGTAGTAATTAAGTTGTTGAGCTAGGAATAGGGGGACCTAAATTCTCAGCATCATCTGCTCAATGGGTCAATCACTCTCCTTCAGCCTAACCATGCTAACAGGGTTAGAAGGGAGCACTATGTATACTGCCATCTGCTCCTGAATGAAAAATGGTATAGAAATTTAATTAATTAAATGTGATTAATTTTTAGAAAATTCTAGCTAACCCATCCTTATATATTATCTTTGAACATTTTTCATTTGCTTTAAGTTCTAAATGTATACAAACCATGTGATAAATAATAAGTTTAACAACTTAGAAATATAAATAGGTCAATTAGTGCAGTTAATGAATCCTACAAAATTGTCATTCAAATTCACATCTGTTGAAGTGATATTTCTATGGAAAATAGGATAATTGGTTCCAGCTTAATGGAAATAGGCAATTAACATTTTAAAATATAAATGTAATATGTTTATCAATGATTACTGTACATCATTAAAAGATAAATCCACATCAACAGTATACCTATCTCTTGTATTCTGGTGTAATGTTCAAAATGAACTTTTTAAAGCTTCTCTTGAACAGAACTTTTCTTTTAGACAACATTAGTGTCTAAAACCTCAACAGTGACCATGCATGCACTAGCTTTAACTTCACATGTACTAGTCTCAACTGTACGTGCAATAGCTATGCACTAACTGAATTTTGGCTCATCAAATGCAACCTGGTATTAATTTATAATTTATATTAAATAAATTTGTCACGCTATTCAAACATGCAAAAATGAAAGAAATGAAAAGGATAGGGAGAATAATGTAGTTTTTTGCCAGAGCTTGGAAAGGTAAAAGTCACCCTCTGTGGGAGAATACTCTCTAGCTGGAGATTACTATTGAGATGACCAGCTTTTCTTAATCATATAAACTGGGAATCGTCTTCAATTATAACCTGAATGAGTGTATAGTGTTAGAGGTAATCCACCTCGCTTAGTATCTAAGATAAGCGTAAAAAAACCTGTAATCAAACTGTATGAACCCATCTGGAAATTTGAGATTCACATACCACATAATCATGGTTGGAAACATATTTCGATACAAAGTTTATCACTTTTTTAACATAAATAGTGTTGTAAAATATTATAAGATCGCCTCTCTCTTCTTTTTCCAAATCATTATAATTGTTCATCTTCCCGCAGACACCTTTGAAAGGAAGACAGAAGGAAAGATAAATATAATAAGCTTCTAAATTTAAAAAGGGAAGCAGAAAATATGTTGTCTTTACCACAAAGGCTATTTTTGCTCCTTCCTCTTTCCACCATTTTCTCAATTTGCAGAATTAATAAAAGCAAACACCTGTAGATGCTTTATTTGGAAGCAAGTCAGAAGAGGAATATACGTTAGTCCTATATACGTATACATAGGATTGTAGTCTAAATGGTATTGCAATAAATAAGGGTTGACCTAGTGCACATACATGATATAACCAGATCGCCATGTGTTGAATACAGACCAGGTCCCCTACCTATCACTGTCAGTATCACTAATGGTTTTGTTAGCAACAAAACTAGCACAACACATTTCTGTATATATGCTATATGAAAAAAACTCAGCAGGGAAACCATGGCTAAATGTCATGTCAGGAATTAATTTCTACTGAAAATAAACGCTATTGAACATGGACATCCTTCTGAGTAAGTACACATGTTGGGAAAAATATTGAAGAAATAGTAACATATTTTGAAACCCCGTTTCTTAGAATAGATTTAATTCTATTTCTGGGATTGTTTTCTATAAAATCCAACTTGCTGCGTATATCATGAACTAAAATGCTTTACTTGATCAGAAAATGGAGGTCACAATGCAAATATCTTGATAGTAATTGTTAAGCCCACAAGTTAAATTTTTTTACATTTTTTTACATTTTTTTATTTGTATTATAACATGGCATCACTCTGGTTGTTCCTATTCTCTCCTTTATGTAACAGTCAGCCTTTAAATATGTTAGAATGTTTTAATTTACAATTATAGGGAAAGAATTTAAATAAAACAGTATTTTCAAACCTATAGACATACTTAAAATGAATAAAATGGTTTCCATCTAATTTTGAATAATTGGGCAATATATTCTAAATGTTACATATTCAAGAGAATCCTATTGTCAAATATACATTTTAGCTTAAAATAGTATAATTACCACCCTCTTACCTTCATTTGACATGCTTTCATGTTTTACATCTATTACATCAGCTTGTACTTTTTTCAGTAAGACACTTCTATATACCTAGAGAACAAAAGACAGCAAGATTTTGTAATTTGAGGGAGCATGATTAGAAATATTGTTAAAATTGCAGATAATATTTAAATAACAAAAGCAAAATATTTATAAACGTGCTGAAATATACTTACATAGCTGTTAGCTTGTGGCTGATTTCTATAACTTTTCATAATGTCCTGCCAAGTTCTTTCTTCTTTAGACACCTGAGCAAGAAGCAGTTGTAACTGATTAAAAAGAAAAGGCTCCTATACATAAACCTAAAATAGCTTTCTATAACATTTTCAAAGAATCATTGAATATAACCACAATTAGAAAAAAACCCATTTTCTATTCTTTCTGAATCTTGTTAAGATTTTTGATCTTGAATATCATAGATTCACACCTAATAAAATTGAAGTATTTAAACTAATTCCATGTCTTGTTTGCTTAGCAATTGCTAGCCTAGTTTCTCACTTCTAACAAATTAGAGAAAATGATTTTTCTTCCCGTAACCTACTATCTGATTTTCATATTCATTTTCCACAAATCGCATAATTTGGAATTTAAAAAGCTCAAATAAGATGGAAATTACGATTGCTTTAAACAATCACAAATACTTCAGATATGAACTAAAATGAGATTGTTATAACAGCTGTATAACAAAAATCTGATAAGCTATTAGTGGAAGTAGTAGCAATT
Source organism: Diadophis punctatus similis (assembly GCA_023053685.1). Classification (NCBI taxonomy): domain Eukaryota; kingdom Metazoa; phylum Chordata; class Lepidosauria; order Squamata; family Dipsadidae; genus Diadophis; species Diadophis punctatus. The sequence continues at coordinate 25,752,744 of JALIGW010000003.1, forward strand.
TTATTTAACGTGTACTTGCAGATAAAAGTATGTTCTGGAAAGGGCTAATTATGTATAAAATGCAACAGCATCTAATCAAACTTGTCCATAATGATGCTATGCAGTACTTCAGAAAAAAATGGAAAATATTTCAGAGCTTGTAAGAACCCAAATATAGCTCTAAAGCAGCGTCTTCTTTAGGGATCACACCACTACACACTGCAGTTGCTACATTATCTTCAGAAAATATATTATTGCTTTAAAGAGTTGCAAACAGGAGCTACATTTGTGATCCTACTTTGAAGTACCTTTTCCAATTTATTTTCAAAGTATAACACTCTCTTTTTTGCATATGACCATCTGTGCTGTTTTAATAATGGAAAATAGCCTATTACCTATTGCAGCTGTATCCTGCTTAGCTGGCTAAAGGAAAACATTTATTTAGAGTACCTGGAAATAAAGAATCTAGGAATATGAAAAACATTTTAAGAAAATTTTTCCTTTAAGCAATTTATTAAAATAAGGTATTACAAAGTTCATTCCAGAACATTAAAAAATTACATTTTGAAGGATCTCTTACCTTTGCCATGATAAAAAAACCACAGAGAAGAAGCTGATCCAGGTGTCTATCTTTCATTAGATCTGTACAGTGGACTAAAGTGAATTCAAAACAAGTCCATATTTTCCCTCGTAAATCACTGGAAACATCCAGTTTTGAGCATAAATCACGTAATCGAACACTTGCCAAATTGTATACCTAAGAGGAAAGCCACACTAAGTTTTTGTTTGTTTGTTTTCAGGAATTTGAATCACTTCTGGAAAATGGGTAGTGGTATAATGCTTGTAATTTAAAATTTTTGCAAGTTTATGACTATAATGCTGAAAATTACTGTATAATTTAATTATTTTCAGACATGCTTTGAATAATGACTCTTTTTAACATGGGATTTTATTATATACATTATAGTTGCTTGACATTATTCAAATTGATAGTATAGAACAGGGCTATCAAACTCGTGGCCGGATGTGTCATGTGCTGGCCACGCCCACACCCAGTTTAGTGAAGGGGGAAAAAAATCACGATACGTCATGTGACGATGCGATTTTGACACCTCTGATATAGAACATAAAATATAGAAAAAATGAAATACTGAAACAAAATTGAAAAAATAAAACAAAAAAAATCATAAGGAAGAATTTTCAACAGCTCATTTCCCCCCTTCTTTAGCCACTCTCCCTAGCCACTAATCACTATGCAGATATTTGTACTTTTCTTGAAATGTTGGCCAGGTACACTCAAATGGCTGGTTGACTATGTATAACATGGTAAAGCATCTGGACAAGTGCCTCCTTTACCCATGTCTTTTTATTGAATAAATAAGATAAAGGCAGGTTTTGCTATACAAGCCACACAAATGTGGAAATAGTAATCATTTTTTAATCTTGAAATCTAAAACTCAGGATCCTTTAAATATGAATTCTGTCAAGCTTTTAGAAACTCTATATAAATAGCAACTATCAGATTACTGCTAAAGATACCAGAGAAATATGGCATGACTACTAGGTCTTATCTTTACCAAATGATGTCTTTTTCCATCAATTTTTTCTTTCATATTTCTTACCAATTAAGCCAGAACAGGTATTAGCCAAGCAGATCTCTGCGCATTCAGGTGTTTGCTTTTTGTTCCCTTACCATTTTCATGTTTTCTGCTCTTTGAGGATGCAAGCCTGTATTCTTTTTTTCCCCCTTCTATTTTTCCAAGGTCATTTTTAATAGCTTTCTTGCTTTTTCTTGTTAATCATGTCATCATCCGTGATATTAAATATCACTGAACAGTGATAGTTAAATTAGAACAATTAATCATGGAAAAGACTTGCCTCCAGAAGTTGCGAGTATTCCAATACTGGAGATTGGACAATCATTTGTCTGAAATGGTATAAGGCAGTGATGGCGAACCTTTTTTTGGTTCGCGTGCCAAAAGGGGGGGAATGCAGGGGATCACGTGTGTGCGTGCCCACTCATAATTCCATGCATCCCCGCACATGCACGCATGACCCCCCTGCTCCCAGCATGCAATGGCACGCCCATTTTTCGCTCTCCCCAGGCTCCAGAGCCTTTCTAGGAGCCTGGGGAGGGCGAAAACGGCCTTCCCCACCCCCTCTGGAGGCTGGAAACAGCCTGTTTCCCAACTCCCAGTGGGCCCAGAAGGCCCGAAAATCAGCCGGCTGGTACACACATGCACGCCGGACCTGAGCTCGCGTGCCCACCGATATGGCTCCGCGTGCCACTTGTGGCACCCGTGCCATAGGTTCGCCATCACGGGTATAGGGTTTTGCTTAAGGACTTTGAACTAGACCACCTCCAATCTCCCTTCCAACTCTGTTATTTTGTTATATGTTTCCTGACTTGCAATTTGTTTGCAGATGAAGATCTATGATTATTCTTTTAAATAAGTCTCAAATATTCTGGAGTATTGATCCCGTTTCTCCTTCATGCCCTTCTATTTGAAGTTTCCTATTCTAAAGTTCAATGGACCTACTATGTTTGACTTCCTCAGCAATGTTCAGTTATGTATATGTTATATCTGAACACACTGTAGTCAATTTAATCTATTCCAGATCGAGTAATGAGTGCCACTTATAATTAATCCTAAATTGATTCCACAAGCAACTCTATTAGAGCAGTTTTTAAAGAGTTTTTAGAAAATCAACCTCTTTATCATTTATATGAAAACTATATGAAAGTTTTGGAATTATCTTGGATTCTAGTTGGATATCTCTCTTATTCTAATTTCAACATCACTTTGAGAATTTTAACCAGGGAAAGAATACTCGAAATACAAAAATATTTTAGGTTTCCATCCATAACCATTCTGCAGAGAGGTCTGCTTCACAGTTCTGACCTTTAAATTGTTATACTACATTGGTGCTGCATGTATGTTCTTTTTCTTAAAGAGTTTGAATCCAGAAATGCACTTAAATTCTGTTTTGGTTTATAAGCTTCCAAATCAACATGTAAGATCTGCACAAAAGTACTTTTCCAAATGTCTTTTTATTTTACAATTCTTGTTCTTTTTGACAAATTATATTCTACTGTGGATTCATATTTGAGTTCATCTCATTGTGATTATAAAAAAAATATTGGATTATCACATTTTTATTTTCTAGAGATTATCTATTACTGTATAAGCAGAATAGTCCTCATCTCATGTTAGCTTTCAAAGTGGGTGGTGGTTTTTAGTAACTCTATTTTGTATATAGCTTTTACTGATTTTAATATGTTTAGATTATTTTTACAAAAGATTTCTGCTAGTGGTCATGGTGGAATATCATTTCAATACAAAACATATTTACAAATACATTTTACCTTTCTGAAAAAAAGGGCTAGAGATCCAGTTTTCTTTGGCTTATTTCCTGCTGAATGAAAGGGTTCACTTGGAGGAGGCTGACTTGGACAAACAGTCATTAAAGCATCAGCACTGAGTGGGACTTCTCCATAGCTGTCCACTTTAGAGTCTTCAGATAGGTTGACTGCAATAGGTATCAATGTGATCCTTCCTGTCTCATTTGTGTTACCTAAGATACACACAAAAGTTATTGATCTGTTTATAATATATTTTCTTAGGCTAGAATAAACATTCTGAAAATGCATAGTAAGTCAATACAGAAGACTCTACATCTTAATACAACCTTAGTTTTTTCAACAGACTAATGTAATTTAGGAATAGGTGATACATGGGCCTACTGAAGTTCCTCATTGTTGCCTCAATAAACACTGCATTTTGTATTTACATTAATGTATATTTGTCCCCAGCTATTCCTATGATACAGCATAATACGGAGTAAAAAAAAAACAATTGACCAGCCCTGAAATATTTCCCCATGGATGCCTCCAAAGCAATGCATTTCTACTAAGATTATACCTAGAAGTAACTAAAGTCTTTTTGCTACCCAAGTGAACTCATATTTTATTTCCAACACTTTCATCAGGGACTGCCCAGTGATAAGAAGCTAAATTATTTGGAGTAGCTTTCCCCCCCACCCCCGGCTTGTAAAAAAATGTAACACTAAATTGAACAACAATTTGCTCTTTTTCATACCCATATCAGTTGTTTAAGACAATTATTTCACTCCAAAAATGTTCACTACCATTACCCTTTGCCATTAAAAATTCTAACAAAAACTGCATTATTTCATACCTACCGTGTAATGGGATTGTTACATTTTGTCTTGTTACTGCAGTTTGTGCCATACTTAGAGCAATTTCATCAGGTGAAACAGACATATGGTTATCTGTTGTCAGCTTCATTGCTTCAGCATATTTTTTTTCTACAGATTTTGTGGGAGGGCTTTCATCTCCAAAAAGCCTTCTTTTAGCACTTCCTGCCATAGGAGAATTGTAACGATCATGAATGGAGATTGGAGACAATAGCTGCAAATCTAAAATAAGAGAAAAGCGTTATTTCAAAATGCAGTAAATCAGAGGGACAAAAACATTTTGCATTTGGAACTATACAAATTAAACAATGTTCAAAAGTGGAACACTGAAGGCCAAATAATACTTCTATAATCTTATAACAATAAAATTAGTTTTCATTTTACAATAAATTATAATACTATATTCCACTGGAATATTTTTTGAGTTTATATAAGTAGTTCACATTTATATCTAACTGAATTTTTCAGTTCTTTACAAACCAAGGAATTTACTAGAAAATGTAGTATACTCAGTTTGTGTAAAATAAGGAATAAAGAGACAACATTATCTGAAAGATCTGTTCTTTGACAATTCACTCATTTAGAATTCCCCTTCCCAAGGGACAGTGAAAATCATGACTATCACTCAGCCTCCTTTTATATTGCCTTAGAATCCATTTCCTGGTACCAATTGTCATTTCAATTTGGTTGCACTTTATCAAACACATTTTATTGAAAGGGATAAGTTTTCATGAGATGCAGCTTTTTTCATCAGATCCTGGAGTAACTAGACTGATGCAGGATTTAATATGAGATGGGGAAGAGGGAGTTGCAGGGGATATACTGATGCAGGCTACATATGAGATTACAAGTATCTTATCAATTAACAGTTGTAACATGTTAAAATCCATTGTGTTTGTGGAGACTTCCTGAGATTGCTTGAAACTTTCTGATGTATGTGAGTCCAGCAATCTTTTCAATTGTGCTTATTAAAGTCTGTTTTTTCCCAAAACAGTATCCTTAAGGTCTGCCATAGAATGTCTTGAGAAGTTGAAATGTTCAGGTATTACTTCATCCTTGTTCTGAGTCTTGATATCACATGGTGGCCATTAATTCTTTTAAGACAAGTTTGTCCCATCTAGAGGGGCACTACTAACAAATCATGGCCTATAATCATATTAGAAGAACAGCGTGTGAGGAGACCTTTAATCTTGAGTGTGTACTTGTTGGGGCCTGTGAAAGTATAATTGGTATAGATTTGATGCTAAAAAAAATCTGAGTTTCCTGCAAGGACTGGGCAAAGGAGGCCCATACTGGATCGATACATGTGCAAAAGCATACCTAGCATATTTGAGATGTCACTGAGAGACAGTTTGATATAGTGGTTAAGGTATCAGAGTAGAAACTAGGAAATTGAGTTCTAGCCTTCTCTTGGGCACAAACCTTAGTTCAGTTACTTCTCTCAGCCCTAGGAAGAAGGAACTAGTAAATCACTTCTGAAAAATGCTGCTAAATACTGCAAACCTGCAGGGGGCAGTTGCCAGGAATCAAAACTGACTTAAAGGTATGTTTTCTGTGTCACTGTTGCACTGAAATAGATGATTGATGCATCAGCAGCATCGGCCCACATCCATACTTGCAGCTAGCCTCCTCACTGTCTTCAACAGTATTTGAAGTATTTGCCTGTACAAAGGTGGACAGCCTTGGTATGTCACAGTAGAGAACTGGATGGAAATATGTTTCATCTGGATTTTAATTAGATTTAATTCTAACACTGTATCTAAGTAGATGTTCTTTTAGATATAAAATAAATTCAACTTACCTCGTCTATGACTGCCCTCATGATTTGTCCGAACCTCTTTTACTCTGGGATGCATGATAGGAGATGCTGGCATCATAGGAAGATATCCTAATCCTTTCCCTCCATTTCCTGTTTCAAAATTACTTGGAAATATTACCTGGAGAAGAAAAGGTAACAATTTCAAAAGGTAAAAAAATCATATTGTTTTACAATTCTGTTATAACTCATGTTTTTAATACAAGGAATTGAGCCTTAACATGTTTTAGTCAGACAATATTTCCAGCTTTTCAAACGAAAATGATATACGTATCAGAATAATTTTTCTGTGTTAAATATGAATTGTTTGCTGGACAGCATACTTCTTCACAGCGAGGAACCTCATCTTCTGAGGCTTGAAGGGCATCCCAAAGTACTGAGTCTTCTCTCCAGGCTAGATTTTCAAGTATCTGTTCCTCAATGCTGTTGAGGTGTTTTACCATATCTCTTGAGAGTCCTTCTTCCGAACGTATCAATACTTCAATCACCTGCAAAAAGTAATTTAGTCACATACATACATAATACAAATCCAAATTTTATCTACCCCAATGTAAGAGCACAAAATACTTCATGCGTGTTTCATTTTACAAATTTAAGCATTTGTGATTTTTCACAGCAAACGATTGTTTAAATTATTCATTTTCCTCAGAATAGTTTTTAAAACACCTTATATAAAACCACTTCCTTGTATACCTTTAACTTTTCCTGTGCTTACCTTGTAGAAATAGAATGGCTTGACATTAAGAATATCAATGATCCAGGGAAAAGTTCTTGGTGAACGATATGCAAACAGCACTATTTCAAAACAACATGCAAGCAAAGAGCAATGGAAAATATCTTGTTCTAAAATGGTCTAGAAAGAAGAAGAAAATATTTGAAACTTATAATCATACAAAAATTATCATTTATTTTTAAATTCTTAAAAATATTTGGAATACCAAATGGATTCTTTGGAATTATCTGAAGTTAGATTTTATGGGAATCACTAATGTGCCGATGCCTGGACGACGTTAAGATCTGGATGGGGAGGAACAGACTCAGACTTAATCCCGACAAGACCGAGTGGCTGTGGATAATGCCTCCTAAGGACCATGATAACTGTCCCTCCTTGGTCTTCGAGGGTGCGAAACTGACTCCCTCAGACCAGGTCCGCAACTTGGGGGTCCTCCTAGATCCACAGCTAAAATTAGATCATCACCTTTCTGCTGTGGCTAGGGGGGCCTTTGCACAGGTTCGCCTGGTGCACCAGCTGTGGCCATATCTGGAGAAGGAGGCTTTACTCACGGTCACTCATGCCCTTGTCACCTCGCGTTTGGACTACTGCAATGCGCTCTACATGGGGCTACCCTTGAAGAGTATCCGGAGACTTCAGTTGGTGCAAAATGCGGCTGCGCGTGCTGTGGTGGGTGTGCCGAGGTACACCCACGTGACACCGATTTTCCGCCAGCTGCATTGGTTGCCCATCGGTCTCCGGGTCCAATTCAAGGTGTTGATCACCATCTTTAAAGCCCTTCATGGCTTAGGACCAGGATATCTCCGGGACCGCATGCTGCCGCATACTTCCCTCCGACCGGTTAGGGCCCACAGAGTTGGCCTCCTCCGGGTCCCGTCGGCCAAGCAATGCCGGCTGGCGGGCCCCAGGGGGAGGGCCTTCTCTGTGGCTGGCCCCGTGCTCTGGAACCAACTCCCCCCAGAGACCCGAACCATCCCCACTCTGCTGGCCTTCCGAAAGGCCGTTAAGACATGGCTCTTCCTGCAGGTGGGGGGGACAGCTTAATCATTTGAGCTTACCCCCCAAGTATGTATGTGGTTGAATGGATGGATGTTGTTGTTGCTTTTATACTGCCTTTTTAAATTTTGTACCGTTTTTAAATTGTTGAAATTTTGTTCATTCTTGTATCTCTTATGTTGTACGCCGCCCTGAGTTCTTCGGGAGTTGGGCGGCATATAAGAATAACAAAATAAATAATAAATAAATAAATAAGATTATACAGTAACCATGATAATCAATTTTCTGAGCATGAGGAGCCCCAACTGATGAAATGTTACACAACCCATCACAATACTTATTTATACGGCAGTGAAGCAGCCCGGGTTAAGCAATAAGCAAAGAACAATAGGTGCCATTTACTCATTTGTTGAATGATTAATAGAATATAAGACATCAATTTCTTAGAAACATGTTGATACAATATTGCTAATTTGAGAAATCAGTTTTGCTTTACTTTCTTCTGTTGCAAAATAATCAAATCATTAGTACAGAACATAATTCATTTTTCACACCAATTAGTTCACTATCCTTGTATAAGACCACAGGTGGGTCACTGAATTAAAAAATCCCTTTAATATATTTTTTTAACTCAATGGTATGGTAGTACTCAATTTTTTTGAACTTTGAATTGCAATCTAGTTTTTCATCCCCCTGCCCAAATTTAATAAAACATAGTACCTGCTGTTTGAATTAGCCACTAAAAAGCAAGCATTTAAAGGGCATTATTACCACCCTGTTGTAGCATTTATCTCACAAATGATGTTGCAAGCCTTCCTGAATCAGAATATCCTTTTTTATATCTGAATATTACGTTGCAACTTTAAGTACAATTGCCCTGCTATTGTAGCAGCATCCAAGAGGTATTTTGGAACCCTTCAAGATTTGTGAGAAACAACAGAACGTTAGCCCAATGTTATTTATTTCTTTGTGGAAGAAATTTCTTTGCAAAACCGATCCAAACAGATTTGTTCAGGAATATTTCAGCTCATGTAGATTCTGGAGAGTCATAGCTTTGAAGAACATTTTTCACAATAAAATATAGTTTCCAAAATAAGATAATTCACATGTAAAATATACCAGAAGTTGTGAGAAGTGCCAAAATGGGACTAAACATTTTTGATAGACCATGGAGCCTTCATATAGAATGAGGTACAGGTAGTCCTCAACTTATGACCACAATTGAGCTTAAAATTTCCATTGTTAAGCAAGTTGTTAAATGAGTTGTGCCCCATTTTACGACTTTTTTTGCCACAGTTGTTAAGCAAATCACTGCCGTTGTTAAGTAGTTCATGCAGTTGTTGAGTGAATCTGGCTTTCCCCATTGACTTTGCTTGCCAGAAGGCAGCTGGGGAGGTTACAAATGGTGATCACATGACCCATGGACAGTGCAACTCTTATAAATACATGTCAAGTTGTCAAGCACTCGAATTTTGATCACATGATATATGGGCATGCTGCAACAATCATGTGAAAAAGTGAAAAATCATTTTTTTCAGTGCTATAGTAACATCAAATGATCACTAAATGAATGGTCATAAGCCGAGGACTACCTGTACCATGTATTGTGGGCATCTTTTACATATACAAAATGAAACCTCCTTATTGCAGATTAACTTTGTCCAGAGTACTTCCTTCCTAGAAATTTTATACAAATGGAATCTTAAATTAACCTTTCATCCTAAAACACACTATCATCCAAAGCAGGGGTCACAATCCCCCAGGCTACAGCCCACTATCGGTCGCCAGCCTGTTTGAAACCGTGTTGCGGAAGTGATAGGCAAGTGATAGTATTCTATTGTATTTTTTGACGTAGTTCTCAACTTACAGACATGTCTTTGCCAGGCAGCCTTCGCTTTTCTTGTATCATAATAGTTTCCAAACTTTTATAATACAAAATTTCTGCTAATTTTAATCGGTGAAGTGCAAAATCTGAAAATTAAGTCAAATACTGATGTTTAATTATTAATAATAAATAAATAAATAAATAAATAAAAAGGTTAATACATAAAAGCTTGTCCAGTTTATCTGCAATTTTTCTATAAAACAGTATGTGACTTTATATTGATCAAGAAAGCATTAAAGGCTTCAGATCTTAAAGAGTAAGTTGTATGCGGAATTATCAAACAACAAATTCCACTACTTATAGCATTTATATTTGAGTAAATGAATATAGACCTGTAAATGCAGAAGATATTTAATAATAATTAGAAAAACCCAGTATCAAAGTCATGGATAAATATATGCCAGCTTTGTTATTACTTCTTATGTAAGTAATTTGTTATTATTATATAATACTCATACATGCATATACATATACATTACATATACATATACTAGATAGATAGATAGATAGATAGATAGATAGATAGATAGATAGATAGATAGACAGACAGACAGACAGACAGACAGACAGACAGACAGACAGACAGACAGACAGACAGACAGACATTTATCACAATCCATATTATATACTGTACATGGTGGAAAGGAGTCTTGAGAGTTAACAAAGTTGATACTATATGATACAAAGCTATTATAGAATCTAATTGTTCTGCTTCAAAAACTGTGAAGCCTCCTCCCAGAAAGTAACAAAGAAAACTGGTCATGGAGAGGATGTGTAGCTTCCCTGACAATATTGCGGACCCTGATCAAGCATCACTTACAGTATACGCTATATCCCGGATAGAAGGAAGTGAACTTCCAATAGTTTTTTCTGCCATCCTCACCACTCTCTGCACCACCTTCCTGTCCGAAATATACTTCCAAACCACACACTAATACAATGTGACAGGATGCTTTCAATCATCATGACAGGATGCTTTAATATTAAATCATTAATGTTATTTATTAGATTTAGAGATCACCAAATTCTAGAACTGTCTAATCCTGTTTGTACTCTAGAAAATTAATCATTATTTTGAAGTTTATTTCTGTAAAACTAGCAAAGACACACATTTTCTAGATAAAATTCTAGACAAGGATTTTCATGAGAATAATAAATTTTAGTGGCACCATTTCATTTCCAGACTCTCCAGAGGAATATAAAGGTTCTTGAGCAGAATGATTTAAGTCTTCTTTTGAAATAATTTATACCTTCAAAGTTATAATATAGAGAACAATCAGAGTCATCTGTGAAATAATTGTATTTTTATGGTAGTATTTGTTCCTTTCATCAAAAAAGGGACCAACATGTAATTTCCTACTTTCAATGCAGTTAATTAACTTTTAATTAACTGTTAATTAACTCAATGTGTATCTCTGAGATCAAAGAGAGAAATATTCTTTTAATAACTTTGGCTTTGCAACATATAATTTTTTTTCGTATTCTTACCTAAATGGCATACCAGTTGATCATTGACGGACAAAGTATAATTCTGACGGAAAATATCACCTATCTCTTTCACTCCTTTCAGGATATTATCCATAGGATTCCGTATACATGATCTATAGCGGAATATAAAAAGACATACTTTAAATATGATTAGCAAATAGTATCTTGTTTAAAACAAAACATTAATATGCATTTCAAACTAATTACAGGTGATTTAATATTTTTTAAAATAATAAACTTTACAAACAAGAAGTCTCCCATGATCATTTTAACAAGTAGATGCTTAATTTGCCTTGTAACATTTGAGGTTACAATTCAGGAAACATAGCATGGTTGTTTATCAAATAAAATATCAAATGATATCATCAGAAAAATGAAAGACAGAAGTTAGAGATATGAGCAACATAAAGCAAATGCAATACAACTTACTCAAAAATAGCTATAAGCTGTTCACTTGGTGCATTTTTCAACCCTGCTACAATACTTTGTAACCGGCTCACACTCTGTGTTGCAGAAGCAACTGGTGTAATTACTGATTCCTTCTCTTTCAAGTAACTCCTGCCAGTTAAAGGGGTTGAGGGTGCAAAAGATCTTTTCTGAAAGTCAAATTAAATTTGTTTAAATTGTTTTAGCCAACTGGGTAGACCAACACCACTATATAAATTTCAACAATTACAAAAAGAAATTCAGAAATCATTGATATTGTGCAGACATACAATATTACAGCATTACAACGGATTCATTCTCAGACTTTCCCATGGCAGGTCTTTTGTGCCAAAAACTATTGAGTTTCAGATATTCTGAAATGGGTAGAGAATAATATTGCTGTTTCTCACACAACCCTCCAGCCTCCAAATCTCTCAATAATAGGCATAATGAATTATGTATGACCTGTAAAATTATTGGTTTCAGCTAGTATGGTAAGCCTCTATCCATCATGGTGGAAATAAACTTTAATCATTTTCAGTCTATACATCTCCTACATATCCTCTTCCAATACAGTTCCTGACTTCTGAAAATCAATTACATAATAGTTTTGCAGTAAGTTCAACATACTTTCCACGTATTGGGCAATATTCATTTATCTGCACTAAAAACAGATGAACCATTCCAGCGGTTGATCGGAGAGCACCACAGAAAGACCTCCTTTTTTCAAAAGTTTTATAACTGCTTGCCATGTCAGAGTTGATTAATGACTAGGCTAAAAATATTCCATCCCAGTTATTCTTTAATACTATAACAAATGCATTTGTTTAACACAAAACTTAAATTACCTCAAAATGTTGTTGAAGATGACATTCAACATGAGCTCTTATATTCCCACATGGTGTAGCTGCACAACATTTTTGAGGTGTTCCAATTTCTTCTTCTGCATCTGCTCCCAAGAAAACTCTTTCATCAAAATCACCTTTTGTGAGAACATATTCTTCATATTCTTTATTCAGGGCTTTGCTGAAAAAACAAGCGATATGAAAGTTGATTTATTATTCCTCATTAATATATACTCAATTATATTTTTTCTTATCTTCCTGTTGATTAAAAAAAATACATTGATGTGATAGCAGGGGAAGCATCCGCAATTGTATTATATAAAGACCTTTAAAATTCCAATCTTCTTTCATGATGCTGGAAACTCTGATTAAATGGGGTTGTTTCAAAGTTTTTTATTTCTAGGACTAGAAATCTAACATAAATAAATTCCCTAAATCCTATCCGTAGCCTGTTCAAGGTAATTATAATATGGTTTCATCTAACATTCATAAATACTCCCCAACAGCAATTCACCATATATCTCAGAGACAACAGTAAAAACATTAGTTTTAAAAATCCAGTGAACAATTATTCCAACAGCTACCATACTTGTTATTCAAAATCAATCTAATTTGCATGCTAAAATCACACAAAACAGCCACTTTTAGAATATTTTAATATATACTTTAAACAGTGTGATTAAACAAAACACTTACTTGTTATTTACAAAGTTGCTTGGATCCAAAAGACAATCTCCTTTTAAAATCTAAAATCATCAGAAAAGCAGAAAGATGAAAACAAGGTATCAGACTATTTTTTAATAGCCTAAGTAGTGTGTTGTAGTTTGGGTAATTTTAAAAAAGTTTAACAAAGAAAGCAATATTCAATTCTAGTTTCCTAATTTCTTTATCCATTCATGCAAAGCTCATGAGCTTCTGGTTTATTATGTCAAAATTAATACTTTATTGTGAAGGTAAGTGTGCTCCTAGAGACCTGCTACTATTCAAAAACCGACTAAGATAGTAAATAAATAAGAAGCCCACCTCTCTGGACACCAGAATGGATTGCAATACAGGTACTCCTTGACTTATGACCACAATTGATCCCAAAATTTCTCTTGCTAAGCAAAGCATTTGTTAAGTGAGTTTACCCCATTTTATGACTTTTCTTGCCACAGTTGTTAAGTTAGTAGCATGGTTGTTAATTGAATATGGCTTCCCCATTTACTGTGCTTGTAAGAAGCTTGCAAAGTTGATGTCAAAATGTGAGTCAATTACCAAGCTTCTGAATTTTGATCATGTCACCATGGGGATGCTGCAATGGTCATAAGTGTGAAAAATGGTCATAAGTCACTTTTGCAGCCTCACTAAATGAACTGTCGTATGTCAAGGACTACCTGTACCTGTACTGTTACTAAACAGAACCACCACTGGTAACTTTAGAAACAGATGCTTTCTTTGTAGATGCCTTCAATAGATAAATCATAATCAACTAGCAGACCTAACATTTCTTTAATTTTAACTATTTATATTGCAGGCTCCAACCTAAGTACCGTTCACCTTTATTGTCCTTGAACTCCCAGAATTCTCAACTATGGCAATGCTCATGGAGAATGCTAGGAGTTCCAGAAGTCCATACTTCTGGAAAATATGTTGGTGAAGATGCCATATTGTAATACACTAAGATTGTGTAACAGTGGTGGTAGAAAGGTTGTTTGTAAGAGTTGAATTGCTTGATAGCACTAAGTACAATAGGCAGAGTGTTTCTAACTTCTGATCAAAGGCAGCAGGAAAAAAAATCTGGGGAGAAGATAAATACAGTGCTACAACATACAAGAGTTAAAAGATTGTGGTTTCATAGCTAAATCTTTGACAGTACATTTCCAAGTATTCATTTAAAATGAACAACATTCCAGAAAAAAAATTGTTTCTCCTAGTAACGAAATCTTTAAACACAATTACATGATTAGTAATTACTTTTGACTGTATACCTTCCTATCATAGAGCTTTGAAATATATGGCTTAAAATAATGTTCTTTTATGCCTTTGGCATCTACCAGAAGTCCATCATGTAATTCACACAGTGTAGAAATAATGCATGGTGGCCTTTCAGAAATTCTGGAGTCAGTTGTATGAAAATCTTCTGGCAAACCTTTAAAAAAAAAAGAAAAGTTCCATAAATTTATTTCATTTTTAAAAACAAATTAAAACTTTGCATTGTAGTTGGGAGAAGATAATAAGGAACATACCTTTGAAAGATGGATTTAATAAATCTTTTTTATATGGACACAAAAGTGCATTTGCAAAAATCATATCCAAGCAGCATAAAAGTAAATGATATGAGTTCACTAGATCATCTCCAATCATACTGAAATTACCTTTAAAACAAAATACATCAAGTCATTTAACGATACAGCTGAAATATTTAATAAAAAACAGGCAATGAAGTTAAGCCATTATAAATTACCCTTTGTGTAGATAAATAGAGTCCAGCAGAAGTTGAATAGATCTTTAGCACTACAGGGTACCCGTCTATTGGAAGAGAAGTCTCATTTTAGTTCTAAATTATTACTTAGAATTATTGAAAATCATACAGAAGACTTAGATTCTATTAAGTTTAAGAAGGGCCATAAATGATTATAGCAACTTAACACACCATTTTACTTTGTTCAAGCATCTGCTACCATACCAATCCTATTGTATCCTTGTTTTTATACATACAATATTCCATTAAAAGGTTCACACCATATTACACAAGCCCTTTACTTTCTCAACTACATTATTGAGAAAGATGTGCCTGGAGTCTGCCAAGAAGTATACCAAGGAATTCTATATTATTATATATTTCCATTGCTCACTTTACTTTTTTTAGCAACATGATCTCCAAAATACTACAAAACCTTTGAACATCTTACCTTTGTTTCCTGCTTCTTTGAAATTTAGGTTGTTCTTCATAAGGATTTTTAAATATATCTAAAAATATTGGGGTATATTTTTTGAATATTACTGTGGACACTTCAAAGTTTCTCTCCAACTTCTCTACTCTCTCTCGAAATTCTTGACACAGGTTTGACATGTCCATCCATTTTTTCATTTTACTAAAAAACTGAATTAAACTTAAAAGAAAACAAAATCAAATTATACATTTAATTTCTCTAGATATTCTCAGTCCATTTTATAACAATTTCATTCAGACTGCATTAATACATGCGTATCACTTAATATGTAAATGAACACAGCTGAAAATGCAAAGAGACTTCATTAAAACTCCTGTGTGAAATAATATGAAGGCACTATATTAATATCATAGTCATTAGGTAAACATGACTGAACCAACTAATTATAATCCTGTAAAATAGGCTAGTGTGAAAAATGGTGATTAGCATTACTCAGTGTACTTGATTACACTGATTTGTTGAACAATGGTTTATTAAATACACTAACAATTGCTGGATTCAGACTATACACTAAATCAAACAAAAATCACATATTTAATTACCTGACCAAACCATCTAGTTTCATAAAGTCTTGCATCCAATATATTGTTATTCTTTCTTTGGAATGCTTAATAAAGAACAAGATCAATCTCTGTGCTACTCTTAACAATGACCTTAAATCATAATTTTATTTGCTTTTGGCTAACATATTGTGTTAACTCAATTATTATGGCTTATAAATTTATCATAGACAATCATTGTTCCTTATTCCTTAGAACATACTATGTCTTAGACAGATCTGTTCAGTCAGTTAATATACCGTATTTTGGAGTATAAGACGCACCTTTCTCCTCCCTAAAAGAGGCTGAAAATTTGGGTGCGTCTTATACTCCGAATGTGCTTTTTTTCCCAGCCCTAAGGAGGTGTTAATGACCTTCCCGGCTTCCTACTCCTCTTTGCAGGCTTGTTTTCATTCCTACTCCCTCTGAAAAAGGTTTTTTCAGCCCTAACAAGGTGCTAATGATCTTATCGGATTGCAGCATTTTTTAATTCCTACTCCCTCTGAAGTAGTTTTTCCTGCCCTAAGTCTTTGCAGGCTTGTTTTTATTCCTACTCCTCTGAAAAAGGTCTTTTCAGCCCTAACCAGGGGATAAAATAATGTGCTGAAGCTGAACAGACTAAGGACGCTAGCCAGATGAATACCTGGTAGGTAGATTTTTTCCCTATTTTCCTCCCCCAAAACTAAGGTGTGTCTTATACTCCGAAAAATACGGTAATTACTTTATCCCTCTTTACCTTGCTGCCTATGATCCTTAATAAGAAACAGTAAATACATTAACACTGAACTGTTTACATAACCATATTATCACAACAAAAATTGTGATTACAAAGTTTGATTTAGGTAATAATTGATAATCCTTGATTTAGGTAACAGCAGTAACATAATCATTGTTATGATAACTTTAACCAGATACCAAGTGCAGATACCAAGTTCATTGCAATGCCCACATGGAATGTTAGTCATCTCAGCTGTATCAGTAGTAGTAAATAAAAGTAGGCATTCATTTATGCAAGCTTTGAACTGAAATTAATATTTCTATTGCAATTTTAGACGAGAATGGCACAGGGAATATTGTTTAAAACCAAAATACCTTAACTTCGCTGAACGCAGAATTCTGGTCAGTGAGACACAATTTCCTTTCATCAAACTACTTCCTACAGTAGGCACTACACTTCTACGGCAAGCAACATAGAGAGCACAAGCCAACCAATGTATAATGTCTCCCTGCAAAAATAAGTTATTTACAGTTTTTAGGATTAATAATGTTGATTATAGTGTGAATAAATACTCACTTTTATAAAGCAAGAAGCTTTATAAATAAGAACAATTCTGATTTGGTAGATTAAAAAGGAAAGTTTTATAATGTATTTAATTTACAACATTACATGTAAAGTTTAATAAATACTTATTTAACCCAAACTATGTTATTTCACTTTACTAGAATATTTTTATTGTTGAGATTTTAAATGACTTCTACTGTTATAAGAGTTTGTGGATAAATATAATTTTATTTTCATTCATAGTTTTATGCTTTTTATGTTTATTCATTTTACTGTTTAAGCAGCTTTCCATTCTGATTATTGGATGAAATAAAGTAAATTTTAATTTAATTTTTTATCTTTAAACTCCCTTCGGACAAAACCACTGGGAGGCGTGTTCCTTTGAAAGATCTATTGAAATATATTACTGTAACTACATTCTGATACAAGATTGCCAGTTTACAAAGAATGGTGTACAGCACTTCACACACAAAAAACAATTATTTCATTTTTTTTTCAATTGAATTCTGAATGTATCACAATTCTCTGGCTTGCATAGAGATATGAAAGAGTTCTTTTAAACCAAAGAATCTAATAAATACCAGTAGTCCTCAACTTACAACCATTTATTCAGCGGCCATTCAAATTTATGATGGTGCTGGAAAAATGGATTTGCAATATGTACCCAAAGTTACAGCTGCTGCAACACCCTCAGCTTCATATGATCAAAATTCAGCCACATAGCAGCCTGTATACACTTATGACCTGCAGCTTTAGCTGGAAATGGGAGGGAGGGAGGTTTCCAAAGACTTTTATTTTAATAAAAAAAAATCTATAATTCAATATTTAACCCTATCCTAATCCCAAGGGCCATTTATCCAGTTTGACAACTGAAATTCTGTCCAGAGGCCAACATTCCAGCAGCTCAGGCTATCTATTTATTCTATTAGCAGACATTTGTCTTATTCAGTCCTCGACTTATGACCATAATTGTGCCCAAAATTTCTGTTGCTAAGTGAGACATTTGTTAAGTAAGTTTTGCCCCATTTTACAACCTTTCTTGCCATAGTTAAATGAATCACTGCAGTGGTTAAATTAGTAACACAATTGTTAAATGAATCTGGCTTCCCCATTGACTTTGCTTGTCAGAAGGTTGCAAAAGGTGATCACGTGACCCTAGGACACTGCAACCATCATAAATATGAGTCAGTTGCTAAGAAGAGCCATGGTGGCGCAATGGTTAGAATGCAATATTGCAGTCTAATTCTGCTGACTGCTCCCTGTTCGATCCTGACCGGCTAAAGGTTGACTTAGCTTTCAATACTTCCAAGGTTGGTAAAATGAGGACCCACATTGTTGAAGGCAATATTCTGACTCTGCAAACCACTTAGAGAGGGCCATAAAGCTCTATGAAGCGGTATATAAGTCTAAGTGTGATGATTGATGTCTGAATTTTTATTATGTGACCATGGGGATGCTACAAGTCATAAGGATGAAAAACAGTAATAAATTAATGTTTTCAGTGCTGTTGTAATTTTGAAGTCACTAAACTGCTGTAAATTGAGAACTACTTGTACCTGTTTTCATTTCTATGTTTATGAAGGTTTATCTATAATTCATTATACTGTATCTTAAATTATGCTCCCATTGAACACCAGTGACCTTTATACATCTTGAACATATTTTATGTTTTGTCCCAAGGTTCCTCTGAAATTCTTTTGTGGATTTTGAATTCATTTCACTAGCTAGCCAAACTACTATGTATGCGAATAGAAATTTAGCAGGTATTTTAAAATAGCTCACTAAAACAGTAGGAAAATAAAAATTTAGAAGATTGCAGAATGAAAGCTCAGAGGATGATATTGATTATAGTATCTTTTATTCCAATGAACTTTATTAAAGTGTATTTTCAGTAATTAATGCAAGCCCCCAAAATACCAAAATAAATTAAATTATGCCACATGACATGTCAAAGAAATGTGTTATATTCTGCCAGTTCATACATCTCATTAAAACATAGTATGAAATGAAACTGGAGAAATTGAAATATGTATATCTATGGAAATAATATGTATTTGCTTTGTTGTGGAAATATCTTGTTTGGAATGCCATAAGCGTAAAAGTCATTTTTGCTCAATAACTCAGTTTTCTAGGTTCATACAATATACTGAATCATAAACCTTACAGTTTGGGGGGTCACATAGTGTATTAGCCTAAGTTATAATTCACTACTTTTATGCTTGATTCTATCAAAGGATAATCATTCTATTTCTGGACAGTAATTCTTATTATTTAAGAATAATTTTTTTCAATGTGGTTAGTATTCAGTATTTATACGTTACGACTTCTAAAACTGTAGTACAGAAAAAGCAAGGCTACGTATTTCCACCTCCTGAGGCAATATTTTAATAACATCTTCAAGGAAATGTTCAAATAAACAGTAAAAATAATACAGAACAAGTAGTTCAGACCATCTGCATGTCTTTTTTCTTGGTATTCCGCTTTCTATCAAAATCCTTTCCGGGCTTATGTGTGACTTATTGCATTGAGTTAAATGGTTCTTCTATGGATCTCAGAAGATTTAAGACTCGTCAATGATCGTTCTTAGTTCGATGGACCTTTGGCGAGCATTCATCTTTTCCGACGTCCACCCATAAGGCTGCAGAAGGTCCCTGGGTAACGGTTAAGTGCTTAAAAAGGCAGTAATAAAAGCCTCCTAGGGAACGGGCCACTCAGGACATGCCCTAGTAGTCGAGTGTTGCCGAGGCCCAGGAGCCCCAATCTAGGATTGTGTACACGCACACACAGAGAGACATACACACACCAAGAACAAGGAAGCCCCGGGCTCTGCGTTGCCAGTTGAGCATTTAACCAGCTGCAGGGATTCAGTCAGTCAGCCACCCATCCCTTCCTTAACAGACAAGCCGCCTCCCACCTCAAGGCTGTAGGTGCCCCGCAAGGCTGTGAAATCCCGAAGGGCTTCCGAAGCGCTGTCTACGTCCAGATTGAGTTCCTGACACAAATGGTCGAGGGAGGCCCGGACAGGGCACTGCACAGCGGCAGCCTCTTCTCCTTCCTGCGACATGACAGCAACCGTCCTCGCAGCCACAGGCGCTGCCTTTACCCACAATGCTTTCCGCCGAGCGCGCCAAAACCCTCAACCTGTAATAGCTAAGGAGACGCCCCTTCCGCCCCGCCCCCTTCCCCGGCTACGCGAGGCCGGCGGCTTGGTCGGAGCCTTCTGCCGGCGTTCCGCCTGGTCTTCTGTACGCGCTTACGTCATTGTGGGTTTTGCATATCCTCAAGCGTCGTTGTTTAACTGCGAGGGAGATTCGCGAAATATACTTGGTTAGTTTTGTGGCTCCTGTATGGTGCCAACTGCACAACGTTTGTCATTCATCCTCCTCTTGGGCACAGTTAGCGAGGAACAACGCCGAGAGAGGTAGATTCTTGGTTTTAAACGCCTGGTTTAGAGAATGCCTGAAAGCCGCTTTTTCACAATTTGCGGGGAAGAGTCCTGCCTTCTCAAATGGAGTGCTATGTTATCAGGTGCAGAGGCTTAGGATCAACTATTGCGTCTAAGTAACACAGCTACTTCCTAATTCTTTAGAGATGGTATGTTTTTATAGAGGAAAAATGCTATATATAATATCCAATAATCCAATACATCCAATAATCTCAGATGGTAATAAACACTCAGATTATTAATAGCACTTTCCTTTGTATATCGGTTATATTATAATACGTTATCGCGTTTGTTTAGAACAGTGACATCCAGGAGGACATATTCGTCACTAACAGACTGATTTCATCTACTGCCAGTATGAGTACAGGTAGTCTCGATTTACAACCACAATTGAGACCAAAATTTCCATTGTTAAGCAAGATGGCTGTTATGTAAGGCACACCCAATTTTAGGACGTTTCTTGCCATGCTTTTAAGCAAATCACTGCAGTTGTTAAGTGAATCATACAGTTGTTAAGAAACTGTACCTTCCTCTCCCCACCCCAATTTTGCTTGTCCGAAGTTGTCTTTGAAGATCACAAATTGGGATCGCATGACTGCAAACATTGTAAATACATGCTGGTTGCCAATGTTCAAATTTTGATCATGTGACGGGATGCTAAAACAGTCACAAGTCACTTTTTCAATATTGTAACTTTGCTCACTAAGAGTGGTTATATGTTGAGGACTACCTATAAACACCCCATTCCTAAGAGGAATTACAGACCTCTTAGGAATGGACACCCCATTTCTTAAGAGGTCTGTAAGGGGCATGCATAAGCGCACCACTGGGCCTACCGTCCCTGTCTTACTGTCCTATTGTCCTCATTTATCTGTACTTCTTTGTTTATGTTAAGTTTATACAAACACCTACTATCTTGTACATGTTTGAATAAATAATAAATAAACAAACAAACAAACAAACAAACAAATATTTTCTTCCTGGCAGTTCCAGTCAACCTGATATTCTAAATTTGATAACACCTAGTTATATAATGGGTAGAATGAATAACCTTTTTGGAACGGAAGGAAGAGAGGCTACTGGGTCCACAGTCAGATACAGGTAGTTCTTGGTTTAAGTCCATGGTAACAACTGAAAGTTATGGTGGTTCTGAAAACATGGACATATGACTATTCCTGGAAGTTCAAGCCATTACAGCATCCCATTACAGTGTGCAGTGGCAGCCAAAAAAGCCAGTGCAGTCCTAAATTGCATTAACAGAGGGATACAATCTAGATCAAGTGAGGTACTAATACCACTTTATAAAGCCTTAGTTAGACTGCACCTGGAGTATAGCATCCAGTTTTGGTCACCACACTATAAAAAAGATATTGAGACTCTAGGTTTAGAAAAAGTGCAGAGGAGAGCAACCAGGATGATCAGGGGACTGGAGACTAAAACATATGAAGAGCGGATACAGGAACTGGGCATGGATAGTCTAGTGAAGAGAAGGACCAGGGGAGTCATGATAGCAGTGTTCCAATATTTGAGGGGCTGTCACAGAGAGGAGGGGGGTCAAGCTATTCTCAAAAGCACCTGAAGGACAGACAAGGAATAATGGATGGAAACTGATCAAGGAGAGATTCAACCTAGAAATGAGGAATTTTCTGACAGTGAGAACAATCAACCAATGGAACAGCTTGCCTTCGGAAGTTGTGGGAGCTTTATCACTTGAGACTTTCAAGAAGAGATTGGACTGCCATTTGTCAGAAATGGTGTAGGGTCTCCTGCTTGAGCAGGATGTTGGACTAGATGACCTACAAGGTCCCTTCCAACTCTGTTAATCTATTAATCCCCCTGGGGCTTCTGATCGTAAACCAGGACCCGGGTGTCCAGCTTATGATTACTATGTTGCAGGGTGCTACAGTTATAATTGCCATTGGTGACCTTCCCTTCCAGCTTCCCACAAGCAAAGTCAATGGGAAAACCAGCACAAAAGGTTGCAAGTCACTTCAGTAAGTTGTGTTCTGTCCCCAGTTATGACGTATCAAAAAACACACTGAACAAACGTTTAATTAATGAACCACTGCTAATAACTGGCTTAGCAGTAGTTAACACACAAATCAAAAGAAGCAATCCTTGCTTGCATCAGTCAGCTGCTAATTCGGCTTCATTAGCAGCTGGCGTAAGTTCAGTCAGTCTTAGCTCAAAACAAAGGCAATTAGTTCTGGTTATCTCACGTAATGTCCGAAGGCTTGGCCAAATGCCCAGGAGTTGGTTTTGATAAGATATCCAATGCAGGGAAAACAGGACTTCACGATACAAGGCACGACAGAGATCCAAGTCTGAACTATTGTTTCCTGCAGCTTTCCAGCTGCCTCTACTGTTCTTAAATAGACTAGGGGAGTGGCCAATTAGCCCCCAGTTTTACTCCCAAGGAGACCTCCTCCGGAGTACACCTTCCTGCCTCTTGGCAGCCTTGCGTGCTCTTGCATTCAGGAAAGGAGTAGCCCCTCCTTTCTCATCACTGCCAAGAGGTGCTGGAGGTTCCAAAGGTCCTGGCTGCACAGGCTGCTGGCGGGCCACAACAAGTTGCTCCTGCCTTCAAGCATGTGGTCTCTGTCTGGAGGCAGCCTCTGCTGGTCCTCACAGGCCTCTTCCAACTCGTGTGACCTATGCCAGCCCTCTGATCCAAGCATGGCCTGCACTCGGCCTCCCAAACTGATCCCTCCTCCGCACAGCACATGTCCATCCCACAGCATTCCTGCAGTGGGTATCCAGCAGCTTCCTGCTAAATGACCCACCCACGTCTTGGAGTTGCAACAGCAAATGGGACAGCCAGATTTGTTGTCACTAAGCAAATCAGTCATATGATTTTACACTTCACAACATTGCTTAGCCACAGCAATCTTGGTCCCAATTACCATGGTAACCCGAGAATTACCTGTAAAAGAAGCCAGAAGTCAGGCAGAACTGCAATCCAAGTAAACATTCAGACAAAACCTTGCCTAATTTTCATGAACACAGAGGGAGAGAAGGGAGAAGCATCTTCACTCTAAGCTTTTAATAAAAGTAATACTGGCATGCATTGCTTTTCTAATCTGATCTACCTTGAAGGGCTGACAAGATTCCATGTTTGGAGTCACCCCACCACTCCACCCAAGAACATATCTGGCATGGTGTAATTGTAGCCACATTCCTTTTATTTCCCCAGCTAACCTGGCTGAAAAACTTTTGAAGTTGAAAATTGGTATTATTTTGTAAAATTTACTTCTTGTGGCTTGCATGGCTACTGTTACTATTTTAGTAAGCACAATTGGTTTGTAATGCCTGATAGTATGTGGTGAGGTAATTTCTATTTAGAATCTTCTCATTTCAACACATTCTGGAAGGCCAGCTGTGTTGGTTTATTTGAATAAAGAAGCTGATGGCAGTTTGAATACCAACATATTCTACGACAAAACCTAAATTCATGTGTTAAGATGGTCACAGTATATTGATGTAAGTGATGATGTTCGTCCACCGTTTTCGAAGAGGACCTTGACATCCAATTGGTTGTGGGCTGTCCACGGTGTGTCCGCAGGTGGCTGGTAATGCCTATACCGGCATAGAATGTTCTGCCACATGTCGTGCAGATGTGTGGGCACCATTGTTGCAGCATTTGCAGCTCTGGCTTTGCGGAGTACTCGCTTCTCTTGTGCTAAAGATGTAAGTAAGTAATGGGTGGCTACACAAATACATACAACCACAAACAACAAAGAAAAAGATGACAAAATTGACTTGTTTGATTAGGAAAAGTCAATAACTACATTTGTTAGGGACTGGAAACCTTTCACTTTTTTGCTAAAAATGGAAAAAACTGAGGCATAATGTAACCTTAGATAGGATAAAATATAAACGCCTTTATAACTGCTGTAAAAAATATCAAAAGCCTTCCTTCCTTCCCTCCCTTCCCTTCCCTCTCTTCCCTTTTCTTATTTACTTATTACATTTATTTATTTATTTATTTATTTATTTATTTATTTATTTATTTATTTATTTATTTATTTGTCATTTTTATATGCCGCCCAACTCCCGTGGGACTCAGGGCGGTGTACATGATACGAAAACAATTTATAAAAACGATACTAATGATTAAAAAATTAAAAAAAATTAAAACAAACCATCATTCAAACATGGGGGATTGATCTTAATTTCACCCCAGCATGTTTATTTATATTTCCTATTTTTTAACCTCCCATCTCCCTCAAAGAGGAACTCTGAGCAGTGTACAAGATAATCAATGTATAACAATGTATAAAATTAACATTAAAATCAGAATTAAGATTTAAAAGTTTTAAAATTATAAAAATATAATAAAAATTCAAAAGGTGAAAAATTCCAAGATGGGAGAGTTAGCCGATGTTAATATAGGCCGGGTGTGTGTGTGTGTCATAGCCAGCCCCACATTCGTGAGGGACTTTGTGTCCCCACGCAAGGCTGCATAGTCAAGTTTTGACCACTTTGCAGAAGGCCAATAGATTGGGGGCTGAGTGCATTGTTCCATATTGCAAGGGCAGCAGCAGAGAAGTCCTTCTTCCTAGACCCTGCCAGCCAAAGTTCTTTGACTGACAGGGTCTGCAACATATCTTCCCTGCTAGAATGAGTGGGAGGGGCTGATGTGATGGGATGAAGCTGATTCCATAGGTTGTCCGATCCTATGCTGTGCAGGGCTTTATAGGTGGTGACCAATACCTTGGACTTGAGAAGCAAACTGGCACTTAGTGCAGTTCGCAGGCAAAGGTATTATATATACCCTCCTTTGGGCACTCAGTATGTCTCATGTGACCCCATTCTGCAATAGCTGAAGCTTCCAGATACTTTTCAAGAGTAGCCCCATGTAGAGCATATGCAATAGTCTAATCCAGGGGTCTCCAACCTTGGCAACTTTATGACTTGTGGACTTCAACTCACAGAATTTCTCAGCCAGCATGCACTGGCTGAGGAATTCTGGGAGTTGAAGTCCACAAGTCATAAAGTTGCCAAGGTTGGAGACCCCTGGAATTGGCAGATAACCACAGCATGAGTGACAACGGAGAGTCTCTCTGTCCAGGAAGGGGGGTGACTGGTGCACAATGTACAATTAAGTAAAGGCTCTCCTAGCCACAGCTGCCACTTGCTATTTGAGCAGGAGCCATGAATCCAAGAGAATCCCCAAGTTACACACTGGGTCTGTCTGGGTCTACTGCAACCCCATCCAGGACCAAAGATGATAAACTCCTCGATACAGGGGGCCCCTGTTGACGTCTGTTGTTTCCTGTTCAGACCCTCCTGGCACTGTGATAGGACAGCCACTGTATCATTCACTTCACCTGTGTGAGAGAGATATACCTGGGTCTCATCAGTGTATTGGTAGTACCACATTCCGTGGGGATGATCTCACCCAGTGGTTTCATGTAGATGTTAAACAGGAGCAGAGAGAACCTTGAGCCCTGTGGGGCCCCACAAAGGAGGGGCAATAAGCTGGACCTCTCGCTCCCCATTAAAACTGATTGGGACCAGCCTCAGAGGAAGGTGAACCAGCATAAAATTGTGCTGTCAACACCCAACTCCCAAAAGGATATCATGGCTGATGGTATCAAAAGCCTCTGAGAGATCAAAGAAGAGCAAGGATGGATGCACCACCTCCATCCCACTCATGCTGCAGATCATCCAGGAGTGTGACCAATGAAGTTTCAGGCCCTTATCTTGGGCCTGAAACCGGACTGAAAAGATGCAGATAATCTGTTTTCTCCAGGGTCCTCTGGAATTGCAACTTTTTCAATCACCTTTCCTAGAAAGAGAAGGTGGGAGACTTGACAAAAATTGTCCAGCATGGATCCAGCAATGGCTTCTTGAGTAGGGAACAAACCAGCACCCTCTGACAAGGATGAATTCACCATCACTGTAACCCACCCATCTATTTTACTTTACTTTCCCCTTTTCTTTAACTTGGTACTGTTTTATTCTGTCATTTTTTTAAATAAAAATTAGTTTTAAAAAAGGATAAAGAACAAAAAAACAAAGTTAACTCTTCAATCAAGAGTAATGAAACCAGCTTTCCATTGTAAAAAACACATGACAATTGAGATTACAAGTGGAAAATCAGCTATTTCCTTAGCAACAATTACATTCTGTTGGTCACAGTCCAAGAGTCTATTGGTATCTATGAATAAATGATTTATATTTTTAAAATTGGGAATTGTCATCTACATATAGCCCACCCCCTTTTTATACCCTTGGTAGTTGAAAATTATTTCTTAAAAATAATTTATGATAGGAGTAATAATGATCTAGAAACATCTACTGGATTTAGAGAGATCTAAGTAGACCCACATGGATTAGGTAAATTATTGCGTTTTGGAAAACAATATGCTACATTTAAAACCAAAATAGCTGCTTCCATAGAGAGAGGCTGTCAATTATATTAACAAATATCTGCCTTTTAAAAGTCTTCTGTGGATCCAGGTGTATGTTTCAAGTCAATTAGTTGGTTTTTCTTTCTTTCTGTTGGCATCCATGTACATTTCGTGCACTTGTTTTATTAATGGATTTGATAATTCCATTGCCCAAGAATTGGCAAAACATCCTTGTCCTGTTTCTATATAAAGGGTACTTGTTTTTAAAATAATAATTCATAGCAAAGGAACTATAACTGAAAGAATCAGAATCTTGTACTGAATTTTTAGGGAATGTTCTTACTATATGTTGTCAATCTACATCATCAAAGAAAAAAGAAAAAGAAAACACTAAGAACTTAGAATCTTTTGGTGCCTTAATTACTATATTATTCAATTTAATTGCATGTATTGCTGTTGTACTTCAGTTACCTAGGCCATAACACATTGGTTATATGTTTTAGGGTACTTTAATA
The DNA here is from genome assembly GCA_023053685.1 of Diadophis punctatus similis. NCBI lineage: Eukaryota > Metazoa > Chordata > Lepidosauria > Squamata > Dipsadidae > Diadophis > Diadophis punctatus. The sequence goes on from JALIGW010000003.1 coordinate 25,780,203, forward strand.
TTCTAAATTAATTTGACTGCAAAATTTGTTTAACTTAAAGATGCACACAAATTATCACCTGCATTGTGGAGTATGTTTTTAATGATTTTGAATTTTTCCCCATAGTTCTCCACATTTTCAAGAAACTACCCCCTGCACAATGCTTCCCAACTGAACAGAAATCTGAAGCTAAGGCAAGTTGAATATATGCAACAAGCTTTTGGATTTAATTTCATTAATTGATCAATTAAAATATAGGGAGCTTACATTTTTGTTTTTCCTAAATGAGTCGTTCTTTACCTTGTTCAAAGATAAGACCAGCAGGAAGGGGAGGGAGAGGTAGCAGGACTGTGATATAATCTGCTATATATAATAATATATAATAAGCTGCCTGGTTTTGATGCTGGTTCCAAGACCAGGTTTGGGTTCACAATCTGAAATCTTTTCTCAGCAAGAATGGTATTTTTTAGATACATTTCCTTCCCAAAGGCTGATGTTCTGTGATGGGAAGTAAATACTTAATCTTATTCTGATAAACTGTTATTTTGTTGAAATAGCAGGAAGATAGCAGCTCAGTTGTGGGTCACCGAACAAGGTGCAAGTGAGAATTCATATATCATGATAAACTCTGAAATATGGTTTATAAACTATAATTGCTAATTTTAACTATGTTAAAACTAAGCAAACAATATTAATGCTTGGCAAGATTTCTGCACCCATTCTCTGATGGTAGGGACAAGGTTTATCAAGCTCAAAAGTTTTCTATTCAGATCAAAGGTGACAGCAACTGAGTAGCTTATCAGCTGATACTGGATCAAATTAAGATATAAATAATGGAATTTATACAATCTCGTAGGTTCTTTCTCTTTAAGAGAAAGTGCATCAATGAGCTTCAATTCAAGTCCCTACCCAGCTTCAAATTTCAAATAATTTTTTTCATGTAAAGCACTGAGTGTAGTTGATGTATTATTGCAGCAATTACTATATATTACAAATTTTACAATGCAGGTCTATAATGAAATTGATTCTCTTGAAAGATATCTGCTTAAGTAGAATATTCTAAATAACAACTTTATTTTTATATTAAATCCTGTCATCCAACTCGGGTTTTTTTTTTTTTACTCTTCATATTCTGGTTAACTTGTTGCATACAGAGATTTTGAAAGACAACCTGTTTATCTTACACAAAGTATACTATTCCTGTTCTTAAAAAAATAACAGATTTAAGAAATCAGAGCAAGCATGTTCATTAGCGATTTTTCTTTTGGAAATTTAATATCGAAATCATTTATTGGCATCTTCATTGTAGCACATTCTTCAAAGAGATTCTCAGGATCTCAGCTGGTGAAACTACCACATTTTGTTCTTGCTAGTTAAACATGCTGTGCAAATTCAGTGGATGATATGCATGAATTACTAGAAGATTATCCTAATAATGAACTTCTTTGAAAATCCATAGATACACGAACTGGAAATATTCTAATTATATATCTTGGGCTTCTCACCACAGAAAAGTACTATCTGATGGCTTAAAAATAGTACTGATGTTTAGTTTCTCGAATTATGTGTAAATATTCTATAATCAGAAAAATACCCTAAGCTATTTTTAACCGTTACAGAGTTATCACAGCAGGGTAGTCTTGGGTTAATCAGATAGAAAATATGATAGAAAGAAAAGTTGCAGGCCAAAACAGTGCTCATGCTAAGAAAAAGGCAATTCATGTTTAGTTCCAAATCAAGCAAAACAATCAGAAATAGATTTCCTCGAAAAAGGTATGTACATTTTTTTTGCAAGGCTCAGCCAAGTTTTTTTTTTAAAAAAAAGAAACACATAATATAGGCACTAAATTCAAAAATTAAAATTTTGACCTTTAAATCTATGCATTGTACAAGCACAGACACTTTATTTTAACAACACATCTTTTGGTGATTTATGTTGGTGTGAGTGTTCATGAAGTAAATGAGAAATTCGCATATGTTTTTAAAATGGATATGAAAAAAAGCCATTTATGCCTTTCACTGTAAATAAGCCAGAACAGCTTCACACTGCAAAAGGGTCACATATTGAAAGTCAAACGAAGCCTACAAACATACATTAAAAAAGAAAGGACAAGGTATATAGAACATGCTGACAAACTAAAATTCAGTTTCAACCCTGTTCCTTATAAATGTAACCCTGCCAAACATTCGTATATATTACAAGTAGACTCCAGATAGAGATTTGCATCCATTGACAGTAAGGCTTTCAAGATATATGAAGTTTTATAGCATTTGTATTTTAAGGATTTAGGGTAAGTACATGGTTTTTCTACTAAATAAAAAGTTATTAGTACTTAAAAGGTTCAAAAATATATCAAGTGATTTTTTTTTACATAAATAAATTATATTGATTTTGGATTTAACAGCTGAAAAAACCCTCTTTGCTTCCATTGGAGGCAAAGCTGAACAAAATGTTAGTCAAACAGAGATAGCAGCACTTCTAAGAAATCTGTCAATAGCCATACAGTATCTGTCCTATACAGCTGTATTAAATAGGGTCTATAATATTATCCAATTGTTCTGCAACAATGTAACCAAATTATGTAATTTGTTGATATTGATTCCAACCCAATAGTATAAATTCACCACAACATGCAGCCTTAATTTTAATTCATGGGTAACAGACTTCTTTGAGATGCTAAATTTAACATGTACACACTTTAAAATCCCAAATGTATAAAAGACAATGAAAAAGCATCATAAATAAATAATGCAAACTGAAATAGTTATGTCAAAAACATTTGGACCACCTGATAAATTAGCAAACGGTAAAAGGAAAAAAAAATACAGTAAATTGTGACAAACCAAGTGTGAAACTGAACACTAGCATACACTCCCAAGCCCCTTTAAATGGTCTGCCATTTAAACATCGCACCACATTGTTTTTCAAGTCTCAAATCACGAGCTATAAATTAGAACAAGCCCAAGTGAAAGAAAAGTGACACAGGAGTGGGAATAAAGATAACTATGTAAGAACTGCTTTTGGGTGCAATTCAACATTAAAAATTGGCATATGTTTTTAAACAGTTTCATTTAAAACACAAAACGTATACGTGGAGATGCTGGGAAGTATCATTTAAGAGTGCAAGGGCTCAAGAGGAATGGAAAGAAATAGCAAAAATGTTTTCACAGTCTGATAAAGAAATGAAGGATAAAGTCAAGTTATGAAACTTTGACAATCCCTGCCAAAGGCCAACTATAATGGAAAAATCCATTCCACAGCTTTTAAAAAATCAGTTTTCAAAGTTTTCACGAAGAAAGAAAAAAAAATGATAAAACTTAGGTCCAGTTCCCACTTAAGAAAATTTCATTGCTTTCTTCTTCCCTGGGGGAAAAATGCCAAGTGCCTTTGTGAGAAATGAGTAGTACAAAGTTGAAAAAATAATTGGTAGTTATTATAACCCTCTTCATGCCACTGTATTTTTTTAAATAAAGGTAAGTTGTGCATAAATTTCTCAGCAGGAGCTGAAATGGGCTTGGTATCTAAAGAAAAAAAAACTGAAATGCATCTTAAACATAAAACAAGATTTTCTTTTAGAAATATAAAAGTTAAGTAATCTTTCCCCTTACAGCAGTTTGTTTCCAAAACTTTGTAGTGTGAACAGGAAGAAATTATATATCTACTATTAATGCCTTAAAAAATGAATATATGCATTTCAATCATTAGTTATATACTTCTGTCTATACTACTATTCTAGTAAACATGATAAAATAGGGAAATACTTTAAATCAAAAAATACACATTAGCACTTATTATAGCTGTGCTTTTTACTCCAAAATACAAGATTTGTTTTTTTTTAATTCAGTGTCATTGTAAAAACATCAACCTTTTCCTGTGTTCTTCTGTGTTTAACTCTAAAAGAAGCACTTTCTTTTACCAGATTTTTTTTTCTTTTACACAAGCAAGCAGTTTTGGGAATGACCACATACTTACTATTATTTGGAAGAAGGGAGGGATGACCAGCTTTAGAAATGATTGGATACTTTACTACTGTTTGAAAGAAGGGAAGGGTGAATAGTGGACAAATAAACCAGAATTCCATTCCTCCCACACTAATGTTAGAACACTGCTTATTTCTATGGCAAGACCTTGCAACTATTAAAATGTCACCATAGTTTTCTTACCAGGAATTAGGTAGGTAATATTACTTACAGAAACACAGTTTTTATGAAGGTGAGGTGGGGACAAAGAGCAATAACAAATATTTATGGGATGAGAAACAAGCCACAATATTTTTTTCAGAAAAAAAAACAAAAAAAAATCTAATTGATATCTTTAATTTCTTTTAACTCCTCCTCTTCCTCATCCTCTGCTGGTACATCACGTTCATGCTCCATTGACACATATGGTATTTGTTCTGTACAGTTTTGCTTGTTAGCATGTTCCTTGTCAGATAGTGAGAGCGTTTCTGGTTCCACATTTGCTAATTCCCCTTTAGTTTTCTTTTTTTTTCTTTTCTGACTTTCTAGGTTTGTTGCCTCTGAGTGTCTGGTTTGTTGAAGACCTGGCAAGGCCATACCAATACCAGGAGAAAGAAACATCGAGGGATATATCAGTCCAGATGACATTCCAGGAATAAGAAATGGGTTAAAGGCTACAGGACTACTGGTTGTTATTGCAGGTTCTGACTGATCAGAAAATGAATTAGGACTCAATTTGTCTTCAGAAACAGTTTCTATTTTTGAACCTTGGGTATTCTGTTTGTCTTCAGTTTCATTTTCTGAATGTGTTGTACCACTTTTAGTTGTGCTTGCTAATGAAGTTGGAGCAGTTGAAGTACAAGTAGTAGCTATTGATGGATTAAGAAGTCCTCCAACACCAAACATCTGTGGTACAGCAGCCATGCCTGGTAACATCATTGGCAACATACTCAGAGTACTTTTGACATCCTCACCAGAAGGTAATGCTGCAAATCCAGCAGGAAAGCCAACCAGTCCAGCCAAAGGAATGCCTTGCATGTTTCTCATACTCTGAAGTCCTACTAAATCCATTCCAGCTATAAGTCCATTCATGAATAATGGTCCCATTCCAGATGAAGCATCTGCTCCTATTCCCGGAGCTTTAAAGAGTTCACTTCTTGGCCTTCTTCCTCTTCGTCGAGGTCCAACATCTCGGAGTACAGGCTCAGTGAGAATACGATGAAACTTGCTTTCAGGTAAAAAACCCTGAGAATGGAAAACAAAACAAAATTTCCACAAGTTATTGCTAAGGATAATGAAACTCTGAGGTTAATGAGGATCTTAACTGTATTTCCTAAAGGAATACATTCTCAAATATCATTCTGTGTTATTCAAAATTATGGAAAATGTGGAGACTTTCATAAAGACAAAACTATTTGCATAGAAATCTGATCTAAAATAGTGTAATTTTTAACATATGCAAAGTGCTATTGAATTAGGAAAGAAATCCTTCTAATCCAGGATTCTTTCACACAATGGTCAATGGCATTGCATATCTACTCAGAGCTACCCCACTGAGTTAAACAGAACTTATTTCTAAGTAAGTGGATTTGGAACTTTAGCCTCAACTATTTTATTGTAGATTATACTCAATAATACTGGAATGCTATTCATTCTGTCTCTTACACACTCATTTCAAGAAGAATCTAAATCTTTTAAAAATGTTATATTCTTATTCAAGTGTTAGCAAAAAATATTATTGCAGTCATTATAAAACTTTGAGATTACTCTGGGGATGCATTAAGGATGAAATCCTGAATAGAAGGAATCATATGAATCAAAGAATATCTTCTCAAGGAAATCCAGAGTGTTTAGTAAGGAAAAAATAATTAAGTTATTACTTGATGTTTTGGCTGACTGCTCATACAAGTGAAACATCAGTGCAAAAAGGCAATTTGACAGACAATTGTAAAATAGGCTGAAGTCATGTGATGAGTCATTTAATGACTTCACTGTTTAGCGGCGGGAAGTTCCAATCTCAATTGTGGTCGTAAACTGAGTAATGGCACAGATTTTCCCAAATGTTTTTACTTACTGAAAGCTTAACTATGTCAGACCAGTCTGCTGCAACAGCATACTCCATGTTTGCATCAAGCCACCTTGGTAACTCCTTCAAAGCTGGTGCCATGGCTCCCCCTAACTGCAAAACACAGGGAAAGAGTGACCTCTTTTGCATACAACTTCTAAGCCACACAATTAAGCATTTAACTATTTAGCTCTCCACTTATTTTTTCAACTGCTCATTTCTTGTCTTTTTTAAAAAGAAAGATTTGTTTATTTTATGCTGTTAATACCTTATACAAGAAAATACAGTAGATATCTACTTTCCCAGCTTACTGTGTACTAATGCATGCCACAATGTGAGAAGACCCTTCAGACAGAAAGAAGAAACATAGTTGATGCAGTATTTTAAACAAATATTCTTACAGAGGAGGAGCAAATAATATTTGTTCCTCCTCAGGAAACTTTAGAGAGGCAGAAATATAAAAATTCTAATCATGTCCAGGAGACAATTTAAAACTAAAACTGAACTTTTACCTCAAAAAAAAAAAATTCTAGAGCTCTCTGTTCTTAACCCAATTGCTCTACAAACAATTTTCTACCTTTATTTTACTAGGAAGGAACCTAGTGATATAAATCAAATAGAGTAAATATTATGTATTTACTAACCAATACGGATGCAACAATGTGATGAGAAGATTGCCATGTGATAGAGACAAAATTCAAGATGATAGAATCTAGCTTATATGTGCTTTCCTAAGGCTATAGCATGAGAATAGTAGTATAAATCTCCACCTACTGCTTGTATCTCTATTTAATTCCTACAATGCATTCCAGAGAAAACACTTTAATACTGCCTATTTTCTCAACCAACAAATTTAATCAGCAAATAATTGTAGCTTGCCATATAATACAGCTAACTAAACTTTCCAGGTTTTAATAATCAATTTGCTGAATTGATACAGTTCCAACCTATTTTTTTTTTAAATATCAGATTATCTTTCCTTAGCAGTTCCCAACTTCAGAAAGAAAGTGGTCTACAGTTTAAACACCAGGCCAAGGTTTTCACAAGAAGCATATTTACTTGGAGACGAGGACACTTATACTTAAATGATTCCAGTGCTACTCCATATGCAGTTCAAATGCATAAAGCGCAGGACAGGATTGAATTGAAGAAATAAAGGATAAATCTTAGAATTTTCACTTCCTTCCCTAAAAGGAAATGGACGGATGAAGACCCAGATAAAATTTCCAGATTGTGGACTGATTGATTGATTGATTGATTGGATTTGTCAAAATGCGCACAGTGTGACTATTTTGAGAGAACCCAGGAGCAAAATACAGTAAGCAGAAGTTTGTCTTTCAAATAGTGGTTTATCTACAAAGAATATAGACATACACGTACTAGGCAAAGTCAGGCAATCAATCATCAACTGTAGCACGGAAGCACATACGGAGAGGCCCCTGACAGGGCCTCTCTTATATATACAGCCTCTTAAAGTGATAAGTTAAATAACCCTGCTGACTCATTCTCACTGCATCATCATTTCAATATTACAGCATTACAACATTACAGCAGCTGGTCAGCTATTAAATCATCATTACCCTGACATGATTGGAATAGTATGATGTGAAATAAAGGCAGAAAAAACTCTACTGGCTCAAGCCAAAGACTATATTATTTGTAAGAACGCTTCCACTTACCCTCCGCCCTGTGCCCTTGTGCACCACAGGCACCCGTTCCTCTCCAGTGAGAGAATTTATATCTAGCTTGCTAGGATCTTTACAACGCTGCCTTCTCTGTTTAGGCTTTTCTATAAAATTCTGAAAGGAAAAGAAAGAGTAAATATGAGTGAATCCCAAATAATACTGTCCAGCACTGGAATACAAAACTTGCACTTACTGTGCCAAAGCCAGGGATTTCGAGAGTGTAATCAGACTGCTGTCTCAGCCAATCCAGAAGACTCTTGTTTGGAACAATCTTATCTGTCTGGACATTAGTAGCTGGAGCTGTCTGTTGACTTGAGGTAGTTATAACTGGCCCATCTGAATTAGAATTACTTGTTATGGTCTGACCTTCATCTTCCTGAATAACATAAGGAGGAGAAACAGAGAAAAAAAGGCAGGCTTCAGATATAAATTCTAATATTTTACATATTTATATATGTAGATTTGGACTGCATAAATTACAATTGCTTGTAAGGAAATATTTCATGTTTATCATTATTTAATCTGGGTTAATGACTGACACAGAAACTTTCAGAAATTAGCTGTTCTCTGGCTTCAACTTAACTGCTATTATTTGATCCAGGGGTGGGTTCTAACTTACCTCGCTGCCGGTTCGCTTCCTCCCACACTGTGGGGCCACGTGCGCGCATGCGCAGTGCTGGGGGGAAAAAAGCTGAAAACAAGATGGCGACCGCATGCACAGTGCCGAAACTCGGCTTCTGCGCATGCTCAGAAGAAAAAAAAATTTAAAAAGATGGCGGCGCCCACGGACCAGCACCGACCGAACTGGTTTCGTGACGTCAGCGTGATGTCACCAAAGGGTCGCTACCGGTTCAGGCGAACCGGTCCAAACCGGGAGGAACCCATCTCTGATTTGATCCCACTGAAGCCCCAGCAAGTATTAGGATACCTAATGACCTTGCGACACATCGAGGCCGGTTTGAATGCCACGAACAACGCTTCAGTTCTCCGGAAGGAAGTTGTTCGTCGGATATAAATCCGGAGAGCACTCCGGACATCCAACTTATGCCAGTGACGTTCCAACGGATGATCTGGGTTGGGGCAAAAGTCTGGCAGGATCACCTCCTGGGCCCAATGGAACCAGGAGTTCACTTTAGGTAAAGGAGGGATCCAAATGACCCTGTCCAGATGAAAATGGCAAAGGTCATGGCGCATGGAAAGTGCAGCCAACTCGGAAACCCTTCTGGCTGAGGTAACAGCGACTAAGAAGACTGTCTTGAATGTCAGGAACCAGAGTGAAACTGTCCTTGATGGTTCAAATAGAGAAGATGTGAGCGCTTGTAGGACCAGGGAGAGAGATCCCAGGTAGGGTATTGATGGACGACCTGGGGCTGCAAATTAGTGGCTCCTCTCAAAAAACTATGTACTTTTATAGAGTAATTTTCTTTGTAAAGAGGGAGGGGTGACAGTGGCCAAAAGTACTGCCTCCACATCCAGGATTGGGAAAGAGTGTGATAGTAGGGGTTACGGGACAGGGGCTTGGGATCCTTAATTCAGGAAGCCAGAAGGATTTAGTTGTTTACTGTGATGGATTTTTAAAAACTATTGCTAGTGAGCTTCTCTTTCTGCCGAGTCTAGGCCTCCAAAGCAGCTTTCAACAATTGTAGTCAGAAGATCTCCAAACGCTGTAACAATTGCCCACTGGGAGTTTGGTCCATTGTCCAAAGAAAATTGAAAATAACAAATGAATATGAGGATTTGTACTCACGGGCAGCCCTGTCTGGAGGCTTCTCTCCTTCAAAAGTATCAGGTCAATCCCTTCCACATTTTTTCTCCTACCCCGTCGTCTTCTGATAGCAGCATCATCTCTTCGTAAGCTTCCATTGACAATCTGCCCCGTGACAGGATGAATAAGCCCTGCTTGAAGGATTCCAGACAAGTCCATGCCAAGGGAGCCCTGCAGAGCATTCACGGTCCCTAGCTTAGGTATATTTGTGCTCATGGAAAATGGAGTGCTGCTTGCTGAAGTTCCATCTGGCACTCTTGAGAGATCTACTGCATCCCGCCAGCCATTTAATACAGCTGAAGGATGGGAGTGGGATGCTACAATCTGATCAAGACTCCGGTGCTTGGCATCTCTCTCCATTTCAAATTCATATGATTGCCGGTGCTTGGATTCATCTTTGACAAAGGTGGGAGCCAGAAAAGTTTCCTGTGATTAAAACCAGAGCCAGAAAGGTCACTTTTTATGATTAATGGTATACAGAATGTACAGCTGCAGAATCTATAGCACCCCTTAATAAAAAGGGATGCCTCCATGCCCGTAACAGTTAGAAAAGTTGACTTCTGCTCCTCCATCATTCCCTCCTTTGCTGAAAATATTAAGAAAATTGTCATGAAGAAAGCAACAATCTCTCCTAGAGTGATAGTGTCACATTCCAATGTAATTTAAATTAAAGCAGAATTAACAATGCCTTCATCTTATATTTTCCCAACATATTCAGGGAACGCCCATACAATTTTTTTCTATAAGCATCAAAGAGATGCAACCTCCCACTAAGGAGTTACATCACTAACTGGATATTTGGACCAGTAATAACAATAATCAATAAATAATGTGAATGAGATCTCTCTGGGAGCCCACATTAATGGTCTTCAACGTCTGCCACATAACCTTGATACACCAAGTTTGGGCAGAGGGTTGGACTAGATGACCTGCAAGGTCCCTTCCAACTCGGTTAATCTGATCTGAAGTATATCAACACATAGAAGTACAATGAAACATGAAATATGCAATAGTTTTCTCTATAGGAACAGAAGTCTGAAATACGATACAAATAACTTTTAATAGAATGAATATCTAAACTTACCTTTGGGAGTTGTGTCGCTAACACTCCATTGCTGAAACTAGATTCAGAGACTTCTGGTTCAGTATAGCCACTCCTATTGCAAGTACTGCTGACTAAGGCAGGAGTGGGCATCATATATGGTATGTCAAAAGATTGACTGGAAGAAGGCCACTTTCCCTTTAAGATTGCATGACAGATGTTGTCAATACGGTTAATGATCACTCGATCCTGCCAAAGAATAGATATTCTTCGTTTAGTTGTATACGTTGGCATACTCTCATAATGCTTGGGAAAACTAAAGTTAGTGAACAAACTCAACCTAAGACTCCTTTTCGAATAGGACGTTGAGAGATTGATTGGGCTGTGTATTTACTATTCTGTTTATCAAGAATATGATCATGCTCCAGGCCTGGGAATGCAGACACATAGTTACTCTTATGAATACAGTACATACCATATCAAGAACCTATGCATTAAATCTCTAAGAGATTGCACATTTTAAAAAAGTATGAGATTATTAGTTTATATCTATAAAGTATGTCAACAACATTGGTTTCTCCAATGTGATACTCTCTGGAATTGCATTTTAGGAGGAGGGAATCAAGATGGGGAGGCAAATAAAAGAAAAGATGGTAGATACTATGAAGGAAGGTTGCCACAGAATATTACTGATTGAATGGCCAATGATGAAATGAGATCAACATTTCTGTCTTTTTTAAAATAATATCTGCTTTAAAATATATTTTTTTCAAAGGAGAAATGTCCCAACCTTTATAAATATGTAAAGCAGGAAACTAGTACTACATATGTTCATAAAGTAAAGGAGCTGTGATCTTGACTATTTGACCCCCTCCAAAGGATGGTTATGCCATTAGAATCTCACATATAAAACATTTTCTACTTTGCATATTAAAACACACAAATGCCTATAGAAAGTAATGTTCATGTCTATCAAAACACAGTATAACCTAAGTAGCATGACAGAAGAATGTTCAATTTACAGAAATTAATCAGAGCTACATAGAAAACATTGTTAGTTTCTTATTAATTGGCACCTTCCTGTATGACGTATAGAAATAAAGAAATTTTATTATGGTTTCTGCTGCTTAGAATGATCTGTGAATCCAGTCAACAAGACAATCCTCAGATGGCTGAAGACTCATTAAAATAAGTCCTCTTTTCTAATGAGGAGGACACCATTTTTTTCTTTGATTTATCTTCCTTGGAGTATGCTCTAAAGATAAACCCAGCAAACCATATAATTTCAGATATTGTTGATGTGAAAAAAAAATCTTGAGAAGATATGGGAAGTTGCTCCCAGTTCTCACTGTGCATTGATCTAAATCCTTTATTTATGCATACGGAAACTACAAAGTTACCTTGGGCCACTCTGAGAAAGAGTAAAGTGTCTTCTCCTGCAAAAGTTGAGCTATGGTAGGCGCCCGAATATCATGAAGTTCATCACTCTCTCCAGGAACAGCAAATACGGAGCTCTTACTTTCATCTTCAGAAAACTTCTCAAAGCCATCTAGAGTTTAAAAAAAAAAGTACACTTGAAACTACTACATTGATGACTCTCAACAAATGACTGAAATAAAAGATACTTAGATGTCAGTTGCAGTATTCACTGTTTCGGAGCTTTCTTCACTCCTAAAATAGCACTTAGATATATACCGTTTCATAGTGTTTTACAGCTCTCTCTAAGCTGTTTATCTGGGTCCCCATTTTACTGACCTCAGAAGGATGGAAGTCTGAGTCAAATGGTAGTGCTGTTATGCAGAAAAATGGCTAACATGGATTAGAACTTGAAATATAAAACAAACAGTAAAGACTAATAGATTACAGATCTGAAACATTCCTGAAGAAAATGTAATATTCATTAAATAATTTACTGTTCTCTTCAAACTTGACAACAGATTTCAGACACCGCAGTTAATAGCTAACTGAAAAACTAGATACTTAAACATCACACAGCAGAAAACCTTCTGTATAGAGGAATGGGAAAAATAATTCCTCCCAGTCGATGTCAGACAGTGGTAGACAATTATAAGAATCACTTACTTGAGCCTGTTTCTGCCAAAGGGGCAATAAGATGTAGAGCTGAAGGCATAACTATTATTATTAAACAATAACATTATTAAACTTGTATGCCACCCAATTTTAAACATCTCTGGGTGGCTCACAGCAATCAAAGAAAGTACAATAAAACCAATAAAACTTAAAGAAAAAGATAAAAAATGGCAAGCACAAAAGACCAGATGGAATGAAGTGAGGGGTCTCACTTTTCTTCACCAATGGCTTGGGTGAAGACCCAGGGCTTCAAGGGGCAGAACTTGTTCCAGAGGACAAGCGCTGCTATAGAAAAGGTGCATTCTCTGGGGTCCCAATAGATGACTGTTTAATTGAAGGTACCCAGAGTGTGCCAACTTTGCAGAATTAAACCAGTCAGGCAGAAGATATGGGAGAAGTCCTAAAGGAACCAGACTCTATACCATGTAAGGCTTTGTACTTACTTACTTTTAATACATAAGGAACTGACTTATCTGTTAATTTTTTGTTAAATAAATAATTGCAAAGTCATCTTTTCATATTTTTCCCAATTACATCTTTATATTTTTTGAATGATTAAAATATTGATATGGCTACAAATGTTTAAAAAGGAAAAACCTTACATGGGGTGCACTCAGGGGTGAAATCCTCCTGGTTCGCTCTTAACTGTTGATCGCCGCAGAGCCGAAGAAGCTGATGGCGTTCGTGGCGCGGGGCTTCCCCCGCCCGCTTCCCCCACCCGCCTGGACATCGGCATTTGCGTTCTTTTGCCCTCTGCGCATGCGCAAAGCGTTCTGCTTGCGCAGAGGGCAAAATAACGCAACTGCCGGCGTCCAGGCGGGCGGGGGAAGCCCCGCGCCGCGAATGCCACCAGCTTCTTCGGCTGTGCGGCGACCAACAGGTAAGAGCGATCCGGGAGGATTTCACCCCTGGGTGCACTGACTTTTTCACGATTGCTTTAAGTAGTATCCTAGAGAGTTACAATTAATTAGCAATCACAGCTACAGTTTTCTTGTCCTTTTTTAAAATGGAGTGGAAAACTTATTTTACTAATCTATTTTTCTGTTTTAGATTATTTTAATTAACAATAAATGGGAAGCTGTGATGCCTCAAAGTGTCAAGCTGTAGCATCATCCTTACTGATATGAACATTTCTAGCCCAACATGTGCCCAAATTGAAATATGTAAAGAATTGAAATATTTCTTTACAATAATCTACCTTGATTTTGACTTATTCCATCCCTCTTGTCTAGGTCTTGGTGCTCACACTCCTCTTCTTCTCTCTTTATTTCACTCTCATAAAGAGATTGAGTAACAGGACTATCTCTCTTCTCCTCAGAATCATCTCCCCAGAAGTCTCCTCCCATGCAGACCGGGTGCGACTTAAGGAGTTCCACTTGAATTGCTGAAGCCTGGCTTCTTGCAGAGTGATGGTAGTGGTGGTGACAGGTCTGAATCTCCTGCAAGCCTGGGGTGTGCTCCTCAAGGCTTTCACACTCAGCTTGATCATCCTCACCCATCCCTGGCTCACTATCACATTTGGATGCTGCCAGCTCACTTGAGACTGATTCAATTAGGACCTTATTCCTTTCCTCCATTAATGCATCCAGAGTGCTGAGAATACATGAATTGTGTTTCTGTTCCTCCTGTGTGCTACATATGGCTTCTCCTCTATCTTTCCCAATGTCAGTTACTGTTTCCAGATGATCTTCCTCTTCTTCTTCCTCCTCCTCCTCCTCTTCCTCTTCACTATGGCTTTGACTCTGCATTAATTTCTCCTCCAAACTCTTTTCATGCAATAAGCCCATCAATCTCTTCTCCGGTTGTACTTTGATATCAAAATTACGAAGACTTGGACCATAGACCCCTATGCTCAGAACACTCTCCACACCGTCTCTTTCAAATGGAACTGCTTTTGGGATAATATACTGATTTTCCATATGCTGAAGGGCATTACAGGTTTCCTGAGCAAAACTCTCAGAAGGCTTTGCCTCCTTCTCTGAAAGCTCCTGTCCTATATTTTGACCTTCCAACTGATCACTGCCAAACTGCAAATGATCCAAGTAGGTGGCCTCTCGTATGGTCTCAGCATCACAACTAGAGAGGTCTTCATCCCCATCTGTTTTGCCCTCTGCCACTTTGGTAGCATTGCTGCTGATGTCTGTGCAGCTAGGGCTGTCACGAGCAAAAGAACTGTGCTCACTGTTGCAGGCCTTTTCATCATACATCATGCATGACAAAGAGTCAGGCAAAGAACTCTCATCATAGTTAGCGGAAATCATACTTCGGACCTTAGACATGAAATTTTCACAGCTGCCATCCTGAGAGGTGTTTTCTGCCTGCAAAAGATCATTCCCTGAGTTCATTAGCTTAGCACAGTTTTCTGTTTCTGCCTCTGCTGATGCCTGCTTTCTTTCTGCTTGATTATACAAAGGCGAGTAATATAGTTTAGAATTTGCTTGGTGGTGACAGCATAAGTGTTCTTCTCCAAGGACCCCTGTCCTTTTATTCTGAGCATAATTTCTATAGGCATCCATAAATGACAACTGTGGATCATTCATTATGTAATAGTCTGTGCGATTCAGTCCATGCTTTGCCGTACCAATTAGCAGGTCCCTATCATGTTTGCCACATTCCCACCACACAGGGAGGTATAGGCTTGGGCGGCAAAGTTTGAGCTTTTCATGTAACTGTGGACACCTCAACACTTGCTCACGGATTTTCCGCAAGAGTTCAATTCGATACAGCGTCCTTGCAGCACGTTCCTCTGTGATGGGTTCCACATAAATATTGGGATCTGTTGGGCCTACACAAATAGAATATAAAGGAACAATAGATAAAACCAGAACCTATGAGAGAGAAAGAGGGAGGGAGGGGAGGAGGGAGGGAGGAAGAGAGAGAGATGCTGTAACAGAATAGTTAAGTTTTCTGTATCAGGATATCTAATAATTGATAATGACTCTAGTGTTCAAAGCTATAGCGTAAGATGACAGTGAGGAAAAAAAAGCCAGCTTAGACAAAGAGAGGACTAACATCTGTTATGGGTTGTTTTGGAATGGTTTTGCCATGTGAAATCACTCAAGCCCCTATATATAATCAAAAGCTTTCAAATACCATATTTTTCGGAGTATAAGACGCACCTTTTTACCCCCCAAAAGAGGGTGAAAACTTGGGTGCGTCTTATACACCGAATGCTGCCCCACCCACCCCCACCCTTTGGCCTCTGTCTTCCAGCAATTTACCTGCTTGCAGGAAAGAGGGAAGAGCTCTGTAAAGAGCTTGCAGGAAAGAGGGAAGAGCAAGTCAGTAGCAGTTTCCCGATCTACAGCTGATTAGGTTTGCCACGTGGGAAAATGAAAGTGAAACTAACTACAAAGAGGCAAATAGCTGGGAGAGACACAGCAGATTTTTATATTTTGCTGAACTGGATGGAAGGGGGTAAGTGAATAACTATAAATGTCTGTAGAATGTTCAAATTATTAGACTTATTTTTTAAAGACTGCTTTATTATTGCTCTAGAGCCAGGGGTCTCCAACCTTGGCAACTTTAAGACTTGTGGACTTCAACTCCCAGAATTCAACAGCCAGCTTTGTTAGCTTTGCTGGCTGTGGAATTCTGGGAGTTGAAGTCCACAAGTCTTAAAGTTGCCAAGGTTGGAGATCCCTGTAAATCTAGACAACTTAACAAAATAAAGAAGCTTTTTAAAATAAATGCTTGCTCTGAAGAGGCCCAGTGCTATTGTATCTTCTTTTAAATAATAGAGAATAATGTATACGTCCAGAAATTTTAATTAATTTTAACAGCTCTGTACAAGTATAATATGAAATGTAACAGTGTCCTGTTTAGTATTAGAGTTTAGTTACCTTGGAGTAGATCTATTTAAATAATTGGGAAGAGTTAGTGTGACTACATTTATGAAAACTTTCTGGCATAATGTACATTTCTCCAATTCTTTGCTATTTCTATGGGTCAGGCACACATGCACAGAAATACACAGCAAACAGTGTATATCATCTGTGCTGTTTGCTGTTTGGCAGATTGCTTGGAGGCAGAGGCCTTTTTCCCTTGTTTTCCTCCCCCAAAACTAAGGTGCGTCTTATACTTCGGTGCGTCTTATACTCCGAAAAATACGGTAATTGACAGATATATCACTCTTCTAAGACCTGGAGATCTCTATACCTGGAGATCTCCCCTTATTTTATCTCCACGACAACAACCCTGTGAAGCAGGTCATACTGAGAAAAAGTGACCATTCCAGAAGTGAGTTTCCTTGACTGAGAGTGGGCCTGAGTCCTAGTCTCTTCAATCCTAGCCTCCTTGGTCATTTCAAGGCCTCTCTTAGTAATAAATGGTCTCCTTGGATTTCAGAGCTTTCAATCTGAAGATGAAACTACATTGGAATCCTTGAAATGGATGGAAAGCGTATTTACAGCAAAAGAGAGAGACACTTTGAAGACTAAAGATACTCAGAAGCCATGATAATTATAAAGGTATAAAGAATGACATGGAAGAAATCTTAAGCAGGAAACACTCAACAGCAACCCCTGGATGTTTCTTACTCACCATCATCTTTCCAGTGGGGCAACCGACAGACATTTTTACACATAGCAACAAAGTTATAGAAATATTTTTCTAAACTTTCATCAGTTTTCTTCTCCAAACGTGAAATGGATCGGAATTGAGTCCAATCAAAGACTTTCTTTTCTGGCTCATAAATGACCCCAAATGAGGAGACAGTGCGATAGAAATCTGCTTGCTCTCTTCTGGTCCATCTGAAAAACGCGCATGAGGAATACAAATAAATATATCAAAATTGCATTTTCATCCCAATGATTTAATTAATAATATTTATTATATTTATATATCATTCCACTCCCAGAAATTCTTCCATGTTTGCAGTTTGGAATTAATTTTGATTATGAAAAAAGTCTATGTGTTGAAAACAGCTTAGTACTAGCAATTATGAGGAACACAGCCCTGTCACAATCCATAGGGCAGTTTCTCAGTATAACCCCCGTTTATTAAAACATAAATAGCAGGTTTCTTCCTTAAATATTAATCAGAAAGGAATCTTGTATCTATTCTATAAAACCATTTGTGTGCAGAAATATCTCGTTGTCTCATCCCCCTTTCCATGGGCAAAGGAGACAATACATTACTGAAGAAGGACAAAACTTAAGGTTTCTTTTTTGTTTAACAACCAGCAAGTAGTGTAAAATAAATTAATAATATCATTTGGTTCTGACATTCCTATAGTTTCTTTTCAAATTCATCTTCTGAAAAGATTCATTGTATTTATTACAAGACAAGGCTATTGGAGAACCTATCATTTGGTGCTACTGACTGAACATCCTCAGAATACCTTCAGAAACAGCACCCAATACTCTTATAATATTCCTTCCTGAAGGGAAACCTAGAAAAGTTCATAATATATACTATTGTGTACCACTGCAGCATGGTGCAACAGAATCTGCTAATCCTGCCTAGTAAGGAGGAGCTGATTTGGGCCTATATGATTTAGGTCCTTCCTTGCCAAATATAGTGGTGCTTAAAAGTTTGTGAACCCTTTTGAATTTTCAATATTTATGCATAATAAAATGCGATCATTTCTCCACCCAAGTCCTGGAACTAGATAAAGAGAAGCCAATTAAAGAAATAATTAAGACATTTTATGTTCATTGTATCAAGACAAATGATCCAAAGCTATATATTTGTGTGTAGCAGAAAGATGAGAACCTGTAGAATTATCAGTTCATTAGAAGGCGAAATTAAGAGTCAGGTGTTTCAATCAATGAGATGATAATCAACTGTGAATGTGAATGTTCTTTTAAAGAACAAAATTGTGCGAAATCACTTTCAAAGACTGATCTTTACCACACAGGTATATGGAAATATGTCATGATTGAACAAAGGAGATTTCTGAGGATCTCCGAAAAAACATTTGTTGATGCTCCCAGACTGGAAAAAGTTATAAACTGCTTCCAAAAACTTTTGAGTCCACCAGTTCACTGTCAGACAGGTACAAATGGAGACAATTCAACATCATGGTTATCCTCCCTAGGAGTGGCCAACTAACTAAGATCTCCCCAAGAGTAATGTAATATTCCTATGTAATATTCTGGGAGGCCTCAAAGAACCCTAGGATAATATCTACTACCATCAGGAGAACACTGAGCAGTAATAGTGTGCAAAGCAGGATTGCAAGGAAAAAGAAAAGTATTCTCCAAAAAAAACATTGCTGTTCAACTACCAGTAGTTTGTGAAAACTTCATGAATAAGCTAGAAGGTTATTGGAAGAATGTCTTTGTACAGATGAGAACAAATTGGAACATTTGGGTTTGAATTAAAAGTATTGTGTTTGGCAAAAGGCAAACACTGTATCTAGCATCCTTATCCCATCAGTGAAACATGACCATGGCAGTATCGTGGTTTGGGCCTGCTTTGCTGCATCTGGACCTGGAGAGCTTGCTACCATTGGGGGAACTATGAATTCTGAATTGTATTAGCAAATTCTACAGGAAAATGTCATGCAGCAAGACAATAACTCCAAACACATAAGTTGCATGACCGAAGAATGGTTAAAGCAGAAGAATGTTTTCGAATGGCTGAATCAAAGTCATGACCTTAAATGTTTAGTTGCATTTGTAATTAATTGCCCAAGGGGCAATACAGTTACTGAAAGCAAAGTTTCACGTACTTTTGCCACATGCAGAAATGTACCTTTGGATTTTCCTAGACAAATAAATGAACAAGTGTGTTTTTGACTCATTTGTTTAATTGGGTTTTCGCTCTCTAGTTATAAGATGAGTATGGAGAACAGATCATGTTTTAAGTCATCTTTATGCAGAAACATTGAAAATTCAAACAGGTTCACAAATTTTAAGCAAGACTGTAATTTTTGGAAAATGGGGAAGAATGCCATGCAATTTCAAGTGACCATCCTATGTTTGCAAATTCAAAACTGGGAGAATGGGTTCCAATACCTGCCAGAAAGCGACATCACATGATCACAACAAGCATATTTAGAATATATGTATTAAAACATGTGCAGCCTACATTGCGGATTTATATTATAACAGAATCTATACATTTATAAAGTAAAAATATGAATTTGAGCGTCTAATTGTACAGTAGTATCTGCATGATTATAATCAAAATGACAAGCCAGAGAATAGGGAACAGTTGTTCAGAATTAGCAATATCTAAATAAGATTAAGGCTGATTTTTACAGTTTACTCTGTTACCTCTTCTGTATTTCATTGTTCATAGGGTCCATTTCATTGGCTCTCCTAATCATTTCCTCTTGGAGCCAATAGCCATGCTTACAAGTTCCAATAACATCAGGTCTAGACGGCAGTTCTTTGCGGTTGCAACGCTGATATATAGTGACTAGACGCCGAAGTCTGGCTGTGAGAGCAGATGACACAGGCCAGCTGGATTTGTCTGGGTCGGAGCCATCCTGGGCTTCAAACATCAGCAAAGTTATTAGTATTTAACACAACCTGAAGAATCCTTTCACTGACATCCTCTATTCACTTACGTATATTGGAATATATCGTCTGATGAATATATATTCATATGAATATATTTACTTAACCCAATTAACCCAATTTCCTGAATTCCCTTGACATGCAGAACTATAACTTAATGGCTAAGTTTTCACAAGCTAAAATATGCTTCATTTATTTATGGCTGAGTATGTCTTGAAGGCAATAATCACTGTTTGCACTAATCCTTAGTTCTGTGGTTGTGACAGGCACTCAACATTTCTTTTTGAGTCCTTCAATGTTCAAACATTCCTTAACAATAGGAGTTCCACAATGGAGTCAATGATCCTTTGGTAGAGATGGTCAACTAGGGATATGCAGCCATCTCTATGATATCTGATGATGAGATGGTATCTCTTGGGGGTTAGACTTGATGGCCTAAAACAAGTGGCTCCATCCAACTCTTTGACTGCATTATTTTGTTTGTTTCACTCTACTCAGTTTCTTTCATAACAATAGTAACAAAAACTGAAGGCGAATGATAAAAAAATGCACACAGATAGGTATGCATAAATGGAATAAAGCAAACTTGATCTTAAATTGCAAACTACTTTGCAAACAATTTATTAACATGGTCTGCTGCGGTTAGCTGTACACCACTTTCAAAGATTTTCCCCCACCATCTGTTCTAAGCCATTTTAAGTATTCAAAGGAAAGAGAAATGAAAGCATTTGAAGAAGCAGCTAATATTTAGAGAAATATACCTCCAATATTACTGAGTTTTTTTTCCTAATGATATTTGAATTATGTTTTCTATGGTAGACTTTTTATAGACAATAGTTACACTAGAAAAGCTAACAAACTGCTATTTGAACCAATAATTTTATTTCAAGGAACATTCAGATGCACAGCCTCACCTGCCACATTATCATCCTTCTTTTCAGGAACTGGACCACAAGTCTCAGAAATTTCCTACAGAAAGACAAACTACTATCAATAAAATGCAATTTAAATACTGGCTCCTAGGACAAATTTGAACACACAAAACAAGTAATTAATTAGGGACTGATATGTTATTTCATTTCTATAGATTAGAAATGCTGAGTAGGAAGTCTGGGAACTGCAATCTCGATTCCTTTAGGGAATGCAGAGCTGAGAAAACTGGCTACATCTCTTAAAATATGCAGGAAGAAATCCAATCTATATCACTTTCATTACTGTATATGTGGTAAAGATATTACTATGAATCTGCTTGAAAACCATTTTAAGGTCAATATGATCCAGAATAAAATTGTTAAATTGTTTTCTCAAGTTGCAGAACAACTTTTAAAACAGAAAACAGGTAGAATAAGCAATCCAATTTCTGCCTTGGACTTACCTCCTGTTTCTCTACTCCAGCAAGTCTATCTGCACTGCTCTCTTCTTTGTCTGTATTTCCTCTGAGGAAAAGAATCCAACATGAAATTAATCTGTAGAAACTTTGCAAGTCCAAGTCATTCTAATAAAGCTCTCCAAATGCAAATATCACTGAGGTAATAACTGTGTTGACTCTTTTACTTCTGCTATACATATACATCTGCTTTATAGAGAAATTTATGTAACCTGTATGCAGTGCAGCACTATTCCATCCCCATGTTTTTGCAGTCTTAATGTGACAGAAACACTAACAATTGTTCCTATTTAATTTTCGAAGATTACAGCTCTTTATATGTGTATGCAAAGCTTTAAGTAAATAGATGGAAAAGAGGATAAATTATGTAAAGGAGATTTTACTATGAGTCCTAACAGTATTTCAAGGGATGCTTGTTTGTCAGAGGATTGAAAAAATGAAATACTATACTTACAACATTTTAAACATATTACAAGTGTAACTAGAACACAGATGCAATACATATTACAAAATTTGAATCAGTAATAATTATCTATGAAAAGATCATTGGTGATGGTGGAAACTACAGGGGGGTAGGAAAAGTAAAGCACTGAGAAAATTGTTAGGTAAGCACTCAGGGCACAAGCCACGGGGGTGGGGTGGTTACGGGGGGCGGGGCGGAAGATTCCTCTAGATTTAATTTCAACTCAAACATAACAACTAACATGTTTCAGGGTCTTGTGCTGTTGAACTACAGACCACCCAAAGAGGTTTGGCAGAACTTTTGAAACACAATGTAGTTGTTTTGGATTCAAGACAAAATGTTTTCTGTTTTGTACATATCTTTATGTGTTATTTTAGAAGTGCAAACTCTCAGGCAACTCTATTCCTATGACAGTTCTCCCTGCCCAGTCTGACTTACCGTTCTGGAGCATCCTGTACTCCATCAGTGACATTCTGCTCTGCACACAGCAGTTTCTCATCTGGCATGCCCACTTTCTCAAGAAAGCACAGAGCTGGGTCAGCTCGCATTGCATTGTACCGTTCATAACCTAATAAAATAATTAAACAGTTCAGTATTATCCAAAGAACAACTTAAAGCCATACCACTACTCCCTTAGCAACCACATAAACAAGCAAGTAAGAGCAGAATGATTAGTTTCTTCATAGGATTCAGTGCCATTTCTGATTCTGTATGTGAATCTCCAAAACCTAAAGAAACCAAACAGGATTTCAAATATGTAGTTTTCAGCATAGGTCAACCATGTAAGACAGGAAAATGTATGAAATATTGTATTTAAAAATATTTTTTAGATGCAGAGACATGTAGGGCTAGTTCTTGGTTAACGACAGTAATTGGGACTGGAATTTCCATCCCTTAAATGATGTGGTCATAAAGCACAAATTCAAGTGAATGTCAAGTGACTATATCACTTAGCAATGGCTATCCCAACCATTTTGGTTGTCATTATACACTGAATCTCACTGTTCATTAGAAAAGGATCCATCCCAATCCAATCCATTCCAGGGTTGGTTCCTCCCAGTCCTGAGCCTCAGTGAGATAGCAGACTGCTTCCTCTTCAACTTCCCCCTCCATCTATGCCCTTTTTCGTAACCACACCTGTTCCCAATACCCAGACCTGCCCGCCACCATACCTGTCACACCACACATCACTGTTGCACTAGCCGGGACCTTCTGTCACCCTGGTGCAGCCGGGGCTCCTCTTGCACCCCATCCAGGATCTCCATTCATGCCATACCCAGGAAATCCATTTGAATACCAGCCAGGGCTTACATTCATACCCCACCTGGGGCCTTCATTAATAAAAGAAGCCTGGTATGTGAAAGAAGGCCCCAGCTACAAGATTCCTTGTTTTGCCCCAGCATTGAATGAAGGCCCTGACTGTGCAGCATAAAAAGAAGACCCAAGTAGAAGGAAAAAGGTAGCATGAAAGAAGGCAATGTGAAAGAAGGCCCTGGCCAGTATAGTACTGCTTTGCCAGTGGGCATAAAGGTAGTAGGCAGAGCCAGGTGGCAGGACAACTGACAGCAGCGGGTAGGCAAGGGGGCGAAAAAGGCACTCATAAATGGGAGGGAGAATTTGGCCAAATTTTGTTCACATGACCACAAAGAAGCTTCAGCAGCCAGAGCAGCCAATCATAAGTCCTTTAGTTCAGCACCATCGTAATTGCTGGTTGCTGAACAAATGGACATTAAGTGAGGACTACTTGTATTTAAATTAAATCACAATTCATGTAATGCATCACTCACACATTCTTTTTCACAATCTGAATATATAATACATATAATCACATATTACTTTACTTTCCTCTGGTCAAATTGTACAGGAGCTGCAGCAGCCTACTGTTCGTGTTTCCTCAGAGGTCCAACAAATTTAATGAAGCCAATTCACTGGTAGGTGTTCATAAGATTGGAGTTCCCTCAGAAAAGAATTTGATCCTTATTTAGGCATCTAATATATACTAATAATGTGCATGAGCAGCACAACTTTTAAAACTGGTATATCTTTTTTTAGGCTTTTATGGTAGCCTGAAAAGAGAGGTGGCAGGAGGGAATGCTGCACTTGCACCAGTAATGAAATATTTCCTCCAAAGCATTTTATACAAGAGGAATGTCTACAAAAGGTCCATCCCACATAAAAGGAAATACCATGTTTAAAAACTCCAATGAGGAGGGATTTATCTGCATCAGCATTCCACCAGTCCACAGGAATCTCCACATAGTCAATGTCTGGCAGCAAGACATCTAAATCTCTGCAAAGGACAAAGTATATTCAACAGTCAAATACAGGTCTGGACACATGTTTAAATTACTTTTGTAAAAGGTTTACCTTAAAGAATGTTAAGAAAAAGGACTTGATGAAACTCTGTGTAAAAGAATGATATGAAACCACTGTAAAAAGCTCTACTGTATTACCAGGTCTGATAATTATTCATTAATCTAGCACTTGGCTTCTAAAGTCTACTTTAAAGTCTGGGTATTTTTATAAGCACACTCAAACTGAACTACATGGCATCATTTCAAATTAGATTCTAAAAGTGCTTCAGAGCACATCTACCTACAACTCTTTAAAATAGCTGCAACTCTTCTCATTGATGTCAACTGCAAAATTTGGGGGAAAGTCACAGATGTTTTAAAGAAGTGAACAGATCGTACCTGAGGAACCATCTCACCCCTATGGGACAGGCTGCCCCACCCATGCCGGCAGAGAAGGCATGCTGCGGATCCCATCAGTCAAGGAATTCTGTCTGACAGGGATCAGGAAAAGAGCCTTCTCTTTCAAAGGGCTGCGCCCCCAGCCCTTTGGAACATCTTGCCCCCAAAGTGAGTTTGACTCCCACTCTCTTGACCTTTGACAAAAATGTGAAGACCTGGCTCTGCCAGTTGGCTTGAAGCCCCAATGGGGGAGTATCACATTGGGGGTGGTTGATCAACTAATAGCAACTCCCCCTCACTCCCCCATACATTCTACTCTTTTCTTCCCCATCTTTTAGTTTTAGTTATAATTTGTATTTTATTATAATTTTATTGTGATTTTACACATCTGTTGATGTATATTTATGGCTTTATTTTGATGTTGTCAGCCACCCAGAGTCGCTTTGCAACAAAATGGGGGGCAAATAAATTTAATAAATAAAATAATAAATAAGTAAAATAAATATCTGTGAACCCACTTAATTCAAAGAGGTTGCTTCAGTTGATGGTGGTGGCTTTTTTAATCAAAACTGATGGGGTTAATAATTAACTAATAAGTATATATTGATGCTTACATTATTTCTCCTGTAGCATTTTACTAGGGGAATCATTGAATCAATGGAATTTCAGCATTTTTTCATATACCAATCATATATCCTTAAAGCTACACTATGAAAGGGGCAACTCTCACTCAAAAGAAAACCAATAGGTGTAAATCAAATTTGTTTATACTTGGTTCAGTTAACTTTTCTGTTATAATCTTGGAATACTTTGGTAATAGGTAAAATTAAATTAATACTGTTCATTACAGTACTATTGTAGTATTTTTGTAAATTTCAAAGCAGTACTATTTTTGTACAATATTATTTACTCTGCTAAAAAAGACTGGATTCATGTGTCATGCTATATTTTAATGTGGTTTGTTTGGTTTTGGCTTGTTATCTGAACCCATCACTGTGGTTGTAAATCATTATTTAACACTTAGTAATGTCTGAATCTAACACATCATAATTAAACACTTACAACTTATACAATATATGAACGCAGACAAACACTATAGACTGCATGCATGTAGTTTGCTCTTAACTGTGTGTGTGTGTGTATTCATTCATTCATTCATTCATTCATTCACTCATTCATTCTCTTTTAACTAAGAGGATGTTTACAGTATGAATATATATATATATATGCATTCAGAGTCCTACAGTTCCCTGCTAAGTGTAAAACTTACACACATGCAAGAACTGCAATCCAAGCACATGCTGTCTATACTTCCAATATTGTGACTATAACACAACAGATTATAAAGCAAAACTCCAGAAGGCTAATGTAACATACTTGGCAGGGGTTCCTTCAAAGGCTTTATCAGCTGCCTCCCCCAGCACTTCAGCTTTCAAGTAATAGAGCATCCGTACTCTCAACAGCACTCTGCCAAAAGGAAAAGCAGAAGGTAACTCAGACAGTAAATCTGAGTTTCAACATGCTTTCCAGACCCACTTTAAGTTTACAGGATGTGTTGTCTTGTTTGTTGGCAATGGGGACTGCTATTATGCCATTCAAAGTTAGCACCATGGGGACCAAATGCCATTCTTCTATAAAAGAAGCTTCAAAAAACTGATATTGGTGAATAAGTAGTAGGCAATAGCTCACTTGCAGATGAAATTCATTACCATAAAAATCCAACTGGCTGTAAGATTACTGGGCGGTGTTAAATAATAACCAAGTAAGTAAACCATCCGATAGCAGTAGACAATCTAAATGAGGCTATTCCACCCAATAAGTGTGAATGGAAATATTTTAAAATTATACATGGGATAAGGAAATGATAAGGAACTAGTTGCCATAAGCAATGAAATTAAGAATAATGTGATCCAGAAAGCCTATAAAAAGCATGGTGCTTATTAACATCTTTTAATATCTACTTACTGATACATGTTCTCCCCCACACTCCACATGCTTGCTCCATGAGGGGCAATTTATAGTACTTATATCAGTTGTTGAGATGCAAGTATTTAATGCCAACATTTGTGTGACATCACTGTATCTAAGTCATTAATTTGGCATCACTGTGGTTTGCTGCAGATGTCACTGCATCTTAATTATATTTGGGACATAGGAAATTACAGGCTCCTATCATGTCTTCTGCACACAAGAGAAGTTACTAAATTTTTCAAATTGCAAAATGGCTCACAGAGCATCATAAAAACCTTAGAAATATCCACAAGGCTTTCACAATATTTGTTCCATGTAAACATGCCTTTTAATTTTTACAGAAACAGAGAAAAGAGTAATTTATAAATTGGAAAGCCCTGCCCCAAACCTGGGCCAATTTGTTTTGGTTATAAATGCATGGATTGTTTTCTTAGTCCCATATGTTCTGTAAAAGAATGTGTGTTAGAAAGAAAAACAACAATATCAATTAAATATTTTGTCATCTACTCTCTAGAGCAGTGATGGCGAACCTTTTAGGCACCAAGTGCCCAAAGTGCGCATGCACGACCAAACTGCAAGGCGAGGGCGCATGCATGTGCGCGCCCCAGGCATGCACGTGCACCCCGGGCATGTGCCCTGCCCAAACTGCAAGGTTTGGGCATGCATGGCAGAGACCCAAAGACCAGCTGGCCGGCGGAAGGCGCGCGCGCATGCGTGGCACAGACCCAAAACAGAACTGGGGCAACGGCGCACATGCCCACAGAGACGGCTCTGCATGCCCCTCTGGCACGCGTGCCATAGGTTCACCACCACTGCTCTAGAGCTTGTTAGCCAATTTTTATGGATCTATCTTACGGAATACATTTTTAAATACAAGCACAAATTCATGAGCCACTTCTAGAATGGCTTAGAATTTAGAACAGAGAAAATCAGATAAGTGTTCCAGAAGTATTAAAGCAGTGCCTTAATGCTTTCATTTGCTCACTTATTGCAATGTTGTTTCAGATGCTTTTTGTAGCTATCATCATGTAGGACGATTTCAGGGTTGCAAGTAGTAAGCCAGTCTGCATTCTTAATCTCGGGTAGCAGCATTTGACTCTTGGTTTTCTTCCCCTTCCTTCCTCTTGGCACTGGAGCTGATAATCCTGCAACAGACAAGGAAAAGCATATGAGCAGCACTGCTGAATCAGGATGTGTCTATATAATTGCAAATCAAAACAGAAAAAATAGTTCAGATGTAAATGGAACTGGCAGAGCACAAAGAAAACATATTATTCTCTTTGTAGTCCATCCCAGACATCTAATTATTCAAATAGAACCTGGGATTGGGAAAATGTACAATTCTTGCCCACATCTGGGAGTTGGAGTGGCATATAACCATAACAATGAGCCGAGGTGGCGCAGCGGTTAGAGGCAGTACTGCAGGCCACTTTAGCTGACTGTGATCCGCAGGTCAGCGGTTCAAATCTCACCGGCTCAAGGTTGACTCATCCTTCCGAGGTAGGTAAAATGAGGACCCAGATTGTTGGGGGCAATATATACAATACATTGCAATACATTGCTTACTGGTATAAACCGTTTAGAGAGTGCTTGCACTTTGAGGCGGTATATAAATCTCACTAATAAATAAAATAAAATAAAAATAAAAACAAAGTTCCTGGGGTTACCATACATTATACAGATAGTTTCCAAAAAGTTAATTTAATATCACAAAGTTAGATGCAGAATTCCTCTTTGCTAACTTCAAATTATGAACACCTAGCTCTTCAGAAAATCAAGGAATATCAAATAAAATAAAAATCATGACTTCAGAAAAACTGCATTAAACTTTACTGCTTTATTTATCAATAATTATATGTATGCAAGCACACATATACCTCCCTGCCCCCCCCCACCCCTGAATTCAGACACAGATTCTCCAAGGATTTCATTGACAGAATCCTTTTACTTTAGCATCAATATTTACTCAGACCTCTATGCTGCTCCAATCAGAAAATTAAAAACAATACAAGGAAAGCCAAAAGTAATCAAAACCAATCATCACCGCACTCTCAAATCAATCAACAGTGTCAATCAAGATCCTCAGAGGCAGAATCATTCTTTCATCCTGCCCCCGAATGACTTCTTGGAGAGCCAGGTCTTAATTGCTTTATGGAAACTTAAGCGGGAAGGATCTGACCTTATGTTGGGAAAAGGCTGTTTCAGAGGATGGGAAATCTTGACCACAGAGTCCATCATGGCCATATTCCTTCAGAGGCAGGAGCAATTTACTTTTTCTTCCCAATCTCACTGGATGGGCAGATTCCACCTGGAGCAGGCAGTCTCAGAAATACCTAGGCCTCAAGCCATATAGAACATTAAAGGCAACAACTACCAACTTGAATTGTACTGGACACTGAACTAGCAGCCAATGCAACTCCTATAGTAGAGGTGTCACAAAAGGAAACCTAGGATTCCCCAAACTATACTTTCAATCCGTTTCCATTTCTAATTGGGCAGACTCATGTCCAGTTAGCGGCAATAGTTCACACATGAAATGACAAGGGCATGATTGATTATCAACAAAGCCTCCCATTCTAGGGATAGTCAAAACTGGTGCACAAGATATAATTGTTTAAAGGCTCTCCTGGCCAAAGTCTCTACTTGTTATTCTAAGCAGGAGATGTGAGTCAAAGCGGACCACAGACTGCAAACCAATTCTGCCAAGAGAAATGTACCCCTGACCATAGCAAGAGATGAATTTTCTCCAGACTGATGTATGAATTTATACTATAGTTATATTATGGTTCAACCTAAGCCTGTTTCTCTCTGGCCAAATTGTGACAGCCTTAGCTACAAGAACAAAATCTCCATTGCCATCTCCTGCACAGCCAAGGGTGGAGGTGTATAACGGGATATCATCAGACATCATGTTGACAGATAACTTCCCTCAATGGCTTTATGTGAATGTCAAACATATGGGGGTGGGGGGGGAGAAATAACCAAGTCCTGTGACACCCTATATAATATAGCTCCAATGGCTTGATCTCTCTTCCCCAACCAACTGGTACTGATAGTTTAAAACTGAAGAGAACTACTGTAAAAAGTGTCTCCTCTCCTAATTATCACAGGTATTCCAGAAAGGTACTGTTTCTTTAACTGATTTCTTAAGCTATACAGTTGCCAACAACTCGGCAGCATATAAAGAATTACAAACAACAGTAATAAAAATGATTGCACTATGGAGGAGACTAGAGAAACCATACTATGTAGTTGTATTGATCAAAGAAGAAGCATGCTAATCCTGCCTAAACATACAGAAAAGGCAAAAACAACTGGAGAAGGCAGTCCCACAGATGCCTAGGCCCTGAATCATGTAAGGCTATATAGATGACCATCAGCAGCTTGAATTAGAATCCAAACCCACCATTAACCAGATCAAACTAGAGGTGTTACATGTGTACATTGAGGTGTGCCACAGCTATTTGAATAGCCTCATTCATGATCAGCTATATCTACCAAATGGCCTTCAAGGTCAGATACATATAGCACAATCAATGATTTTGAAGCAAATGCGTTTCAGGAGCACTTGGAGAGTTGTACTGCCACTATCCTAGCCCAAGCACTTTTATAGGCTCCTTTGGATCCCCTGAGGCAAAATACAGAAGAACAAAAACATATGCATTTTACTTTCAAACCTTCTAAATGCATAGCAACCTCCCTCTTGAGTCA
This sequence comes from Diadophis punctatus similis, assembly GCA_023053685.1. Taxonomy (NCBI): domain Eukaryota; kingdom Metazoa; phylum Chordata; class Lepidosauria; order Squamata; family Dipsadidae; genus Diadophis; species Diadophis punctatus. The sequence continues at coordinate 25,810,484 of JALIGW010000003.1, forward strand.
AGAGATAGTTGCAAAGAGAACCAAAGGGATCTAGAAGGCCCCACCTTATTGCAGTCATTGATAAATGATACCTAAATTACCTACATTCAGTTTCTAAGATCTGTAATGTAAGTGCTTTCTTCTTGTCATCAACCTAATTAATTAGACTCTGTGAGAATCGGGCTTTCTTGGCTGTGAGCCACTGATAGGCATTTGAGCACCCAAATTAAAACCTCTCTCCCCTCAGTACCATGCTAAAATACATTAATGATTTTCAATTGGTTAGTCTACTTTTCATGTCAATGTACAAGGAAAAATATAATTATATAGCCATATCCTCTCCTGAAACACTCCCCACATTATACTATATTGCTCCTACTACAAATATATACAGTTGTAATTAATATAGGAGGAAATAAACATTGTAAACAAAACAAAAATAACTATCATATTAAGCCAGAGGGGGGGGGAGACAAGGAATTCTTCTCCAAAAAATAATCAACCCCCAGATTACAGAATATGAAGCCAAATTCCCCAAATTGCCTGGAAATATGAATGTCAGAAGAGAATTATGCATATGTAATGAAGTCACCATCAATCAGAAATGAGCCTAGGGAACAAACAAAAACCAATTGTTAGCCTACATTCAGTCCATCACAGGGTCTGATATTGATTCCAGAATTCCACATCCTTCTTGATATCAGCTGAAGAAAGCAATGCTATTTCCTAAACCACTTCTACTAGTTCAGGAATGGGAAGAAATGGCAGTAATCAATAAATCAACAATATTGATTTGGGGATTCTACACTAACATACACTCTGAATAGTGGTCAAGGTACCATAACAAAAAGAGGAAAGGAATTACAATAACTGATCTAAAATCACTCTTAAAACTTCATCTGGAATGCACATCTGTATGTTGCTAATAAAGCTCTATCAATCCACAGAAGAGTGTTATATAACAGTCAGATTGCTGGAATATAATTGGGTGACCCAATCTTATCTTCAGGCATGGATACTCTGTGTGAGATAGCATTTCTCACCCCAGCCCACCTAATAGAACTGTTATGGGAATAAAGCATTGGGAAATTACCATGAAAGCAGGTTTGTTCTCCTAGAGAAAAAAAATGATATAAATCTAACAAGCTGCAAACAAAATAAAAAATTGAAAAGGTATCTTTGAATGCTTCAGGATGATAAGTTTATTGTGTAATCATTCTATTTCATTGTCTGAATTTTATGGGGAGTTCAGATATTATAATCATTAATTTGTATCCTTCCTGCTTTCACCTATTTTCATCTTTCTTCCATTTCTTACCTTATTACAGAAAATTATTTCAAGTGTTTAGTATAGAAAGGGCATCAAATTCACTTTGATGGTATAAGAAGCCATTTTATCTGGACATATCTGTTGTTGCAGATAAATGTCAAACAGGTGATAATAAATGTTAAAGAAGTAAATACAGAATGTACATTTTTGACTTTATTAAGAAGCATTTTAATAGTTCAGCTTGAAAAAAAATTATTAGATGGACATCTTCAGGGTTAACAAAATCTGAAATTCTCTGATTAAAAATATTCTCTAACTGAAGAAGTCTCATCTTTCAGAAAAGTATGATTCACTAATCAGATTAATCAATTTTTATTATTTCTTAAGTAGCTTAAAGAAATAAGCTTAGAACACAACAAAATTCATTTCTGGTACCTGAATGGTTCTGTAGGGCTTGGTTTTGTCCATCCTTTGTTGGAGTGATCAAATCCCAAATAAAACTCTTAATCTTCTCATCTCCCTTGTAATGTCTAACACAGTAGACCAACAGTGCTCGGCAGATCATCTCCATATCTTTTTCATTGAGATGCCATTTAAACCGGCCATGGGTCAGAATGTCTTTCCAACGTCCCCAGCTTGAGAAAAACAGATGCACAGCATACAAAGACTATCAGAATTTCTGTAAAATGTTCATACAATTACTTTCTCATTAGCTTATCTCTACAAGATTGAAAAAAAATAGAAGAGATATCTAGACATTAGGAAACAAAAATTAGCAAAGAAAGTGGTGAAAGAGGCAGCAATGGAGCTAAAGGGAACTCTGTTTACCATAAACAAATAACTATTTCTCCATGAATTTTAATGTATAGAAATGGAAGAAAATGCCAAAGGTAACAGAATTATAGGAACTGAAATGTTACCTTGATTTCAACATTCCAAATATTACTAAATTTTTAAAAGAAGTGCAATAATCCTTGCATATAATACAGGGTTGAACATTCAAGAGAGGTTTAACAAAAAAACACACCCAAATATAAGCAGGTTTTTCTCCACACGAAAACATTCTGCCCTTAAGTACCGACGTGTTTTTTCATTGAGCCGCCTTGAACGTGTGGGTCGCTCATCAGAGTCACTGTCCAGCTCTGAGAACTCCATCAGTTCATCTTCCTCAAAAGAGTTGTAGTGTTTCGTTTGCTTACGGACACGGGGCCTGTCAATCACTAGGCTCTCCTAAGGAGGGAGGGGGTTAACAAAAAAAAATACATATAATTCTTGTATCTTACCCCAAACCGCTCAGCATGCTTAGCTACACATTTTGTTTTTTATACTAGTGGTTAATACAAAACATCAATCTAAGGACTGAACATTCAAATTTTACTTAATAATGTTTGTAAGTTTTCAAAATTCTTGATTTCACATACTTTTTTCTTTCTCTCAAGGTATGTGTTGTTTTAATATGCTTTATGTTGTAAAAATAGTTTTAAAACAGTTCGTGATATAAATTAAATAGCTTTGCTGAGTTTGAAAAATAAATGATTTGTTTATTGTCACTAAAACATGAACTGACTTTGAAATGTGTGGTGTATTCTTTTTTTTTAAAGCTATTATATAGAGGCACGATGGCAATCAGTTTAAAATTGCTTATACAGATACTAATCAACCTAAAATTTGCATCCGCATAAGGATCATCAAGAGAAAAGGCTGAAAACAATGCCAACAAGCTGGAGATTAGATTCTGAAGCATCAGTCTGATTACTTTTTTAAAAAAAGAAACAAACAATAATATCTCTTTTATTATAAATATTTAAAATTTAACAGCTGGAATGAAAATGAATTGCAAATACAGTTACCAGTTACAGTTACACTTTGCCAGACATACACACACAAAACAGAGACTATGTTTTTGACCTCCCTGTTAAAACAATCACACTGATTTTCAATTATTTCTATCTACAGCCATGTGAATCTTAATGTTGTTAACAGCAACATATGGGGGCGGTGGGGGAGGGAGCCTTTGTGATCTGTTGCTTAGCAATCATCCTTGTGCTGCTGTCTAAGCTCCCTTTTGCCTTTCCTGCTGCCATATGCCAAACTGGAGCTTTACAAGGTAGGACCCCCAAGGGTTTATTGACATCACTTCTGCCAGAGGAAGTTAGCCTTGAGAAAACCAGCTGTTTAAACTGAAGAGTTAAACAAAATGATTGGGCACAAAGAGGAAGCATTTATAATATTTTATTTTTGTAGGTATATAAAAAAGAGTTGATCTTCTCCACAAAATACACTGCGTCCATATTTTGTATATTCTGTGCTTCTGCTTTTAAAAAAAGGTTGGTTCTGATGATTGGAATAGTCTGATATACCAGATGCCCACTGCCATTCAAAGGGAATCTCGTATTTTAGCTCTGGAAAGGAAGTAGGTGGTAGATTTTCCCCTTTAATACAATAGCGTTCTGTTTCTAAACAAGCTTCAAAAGAAATAAAAGAAAAGTCGACATCTTGGGAATAAATCAGCCCTACTTCTGGCACTGTGTAGAGAGAGTAAAAGAGTGATGCTGAGCAGGGGTGGGTTCCACTTACCTTCGCAACTGGTTCGCATCGCACGTTTCGCGCGTGTATGCGTGCGTCCCCTCGTGCAATTTGGCTTCCGGGCATGCTCAGAAGCAGGAATCAGCCCAAAACACAGCTGAGGAGCTGATCAGCTGTGCTTTTGGCGAAGAAATAAAGGTCAGTATTAACCCGCGGGCGGGAGGGCCCTTTTCAAGCAGCGGAAGGGGAAAAATTCGCCAACCCCCCTAAAAGATGGTGGCGCGCACGGACCGGCACCGACAGTGACGTCACCAGTGGGTCGCTACCGGTTCGGGCGATCCGGTCCGAACCGGGAGGAACCCACCCCTGATGCTGAGGTATTAAGTTGAAACAAATTACAGATAGCCCTTGACTTACAACCATTTCTTTAGTGACCATTCGAAGTTACAACAGCACTGGAAAAAAGTGACTTATGACCGTTTTTCACACGTACAACCACTGTAGCATTCCCATGGTCACATGATCAAAATTCAGACACTTGGCAGCTGGCTCATATTTATGACGGCTGCAAAGTCCTGGAGTCATGTAATCACCTTTTCTGACCGTCTGACAAGCAGTCAATGAGAAAACCAGATTTACTTAACCGTGTTATTAACTTAACAACTGCAGTGATTCACTTAACAACTATGTTAAGAACGGTTGTAAAATGGGACAAAATTCACTTAACAACTGTCTCGCTTAGCAACATAAATTTTGTGCTCAGTTGTAGTCATAACTCGAGGATTATCTGCATACTGCTGTCAGAGAAAGATAATGCAAATCTACTGGACCACTGTGATCCAAAGATCATTTATGCATATGCAAATATGCATAATGCAAATCTACTAGACCACTGTGATCCAAAGATACTCATTTTTTCCAAGCTGATTGCAAATGGAGAAACCAGTAGTGATCCATTCATTCGCTGCCTGTCACACGTGAACGAGATCCAGAGTTCAATTAGCTATTTTATTGTTCAAGCCTACACACAGAAATCTTTTCAGACTGATGGTTTGCATCTGGATTAGACTAGATGAGGTTCAACAGCATTCAAAGGAGGGTCAGATTTCACTCTCTTCTGCCCATGTAGGGATTTCAGACTAATTCCCTGCTTGACTCCTTCCCCTGGCTTGGCCCGTCCCTCTCCAACATTACCAGCATGTTTGTTTTAGATATATAAAATCCTAATTCAAAGTTATCTTTCTATTTAAAAATTTTAAAAAATACATTAAAGATGTTCACTCAACTAAAGCATGTTTTTAAATATGTTTCACAAAATATTAGAGAAACCTAATTTTTTAATATATCAATAAAGTTTCTGTCTGGCCCTTTGTCAGCATGGGATTATGGTGGTTTGTTTCTTTAAGTAGATGTTGCAAAAAGAAAAAGAAATAACCTTAATTACATATTCCAAAATTTTACATTTTCACAATATCCCTTGATTTGCTGTCATGGCATTGAGTATCTAAATTGCTACATGTAAAGATAAGGATAAATTGCTTTTTAGGTTCAATTTAGAAACAGAGTTACAATTTTAAATAGTACTGAATGATCAGCTCTAAAATATAACCCAGCATCATTCAAAATGTTAATACCAAATTCAATCACTGTCTTTTCTTTTGCTATCTATCTTGAGGTAGTTACATTTTCTTTCATTTAAAAAAAAATTCAAGCTGATTTTAAGTAAAAACACTCTTAACTTATTCTGAATGATTCTATGCAGGTAGATTAAGGGAGTATAGTGTTAGGTAGACATTTTACATTCAATATGGTAGGCTGTGCAGCTATAATCCTAAACAGAATGGCTTTGACATAGCATGAATACGATTTTATAATTCTTATTTAAAAAAATTAACAAGATGAAAACAATACAAAATTTAGAAATAAAGAAAAATAGTGAATAAATAAGAAAGAAAGATACTAGGAAAAATAAAGGATTATAAAGATTATAAAGAAGTGGCTTCTGGTTTCCTTAGCTTTGCCCTCTCTCAAAGATTACATCATAATTTTCTTCTTTTCAAAGTTTACCCTTTCTGATCGTCAGCTCCATAAATCAGAAGTTTATTATTTTCCTTTTTCCAGCAAAAAGTCCATAAGGGATTTCTAGTCACTAATAAAAGTAGTCATTGTCGTTTTCTTAATCAGACAAGTCAATTTAGACATCTCTACTAATTCCATCATCTTCACCAACCATTACGGGTGTTTCAGAATCTTCCCATGTTTGTGCTTGTAATAAGTCTTGCATCGGTTGTCTTACAGCAATAGCAATAGCACTTAGACTTATACATGGCTTCATAGTGCTTTACAGCTCTCTTTAAACGGTTTTACAGAGTCAACATATTTCCCCCCAGAGTCAACATATCTGGGTCCTCATTTTACCAACCTTGGAAGGATGGAAGACTGAGTCAACCTTGAGCCGGTCAGGATCGAACTCCTGGCAATGAGCTGAATTACACTGCAATACTAAATTCAAACTACTGCGCTACCACGCCTCCTAAATACCACGGCTCCTTTTAACGAAAATAATGTTTCATAATGTTTTCCAATTGTCTAGCTATTAATATCCTACTTCGTGCATCATAGCACACTGTTCATGTCAACAAGATCTCAGTATCAGTATTTACAAAGCAGATTTAGGATAGAGATGGAAAGATCAAGAATTCCTGTAGAAGTTATCTACACATACTCTGCATTCATCCCATATATCAGTGATGGCGAACCTTTTTTTCCTCGGGTGCCAAAATAGTGCGCGCACGCGCTATCGCACGCCCGTGCATGCCCAAACCCATAATTCAAAGCCCCCCACTTGCCCCACCCCCTGCGCATGTGTGCGTGACCCCCCCTCCCCCCATTTCCCGACTTCCAATGGGCCCAGTAGGCCCATTTTTTGCCCTCCCTAGGCTCCAGAGACTTTCTCGGAGCTTGGGGAGGGCGAAAATGCTCTCCCCTGCCACCCCGGAGGTTCTCTGGAGGCCAAAATCGCCCTCCCAGAGCCTCCGTGTGAGCCAAAAATCAGCTGGCGGGCACGCACATGCGCGCTGGAGCTGAGCTAGGGCAATGGCTCGCGTGCCGGCAGATATGGCTCCGCGTGCCACCTGTGGCACCCGTGCCATAGGTTCGCCATCACTGCCATATATTATTAGTGCTCCAAAACCTCAGTAAAACCTTTAACCCTAACCAATGTGTAATTAGGGGAACTTTTTGCAATCAGCTCTGAGAATATGTAAATTTGGGAATACAACTTAAGTTTCCAGAATAAATACATCATAACTACCTTTTCATCCTTTGCATCAGTATCCAGTTCAGCTATTTTTGCCCATTTCTGCCAGAAGTTGGGATCATCTAATGAAATGTCAGTTCTGTTTCCTGAAGCAACAAAGCTGGCCTGGGAGTAAAATGCAAATTAATAGATTGTAACTGACAGAATAATAGAAAGTCCCCATAAACCCTATATGCCAAGCCAAGTATCATGTTTAAAAAGATCATCCAAAAGAATTTGTTAGAACCTGTTGCCCTCCAGATATTATTAGAATGCAATTCCCATTACCTCTGATCATTCCCACAATAGGCTGACGCAAGTAGGAACTGAAATTCAATAAGTGGATTTATCCTGTAAAAAAAAAAGCATTCAGACCCTAGGAGAGTATTCTCCAACCCGGATGGGCCTCCAGATGTCCCAGTAACTCCCATTAGTTGGGAAAGGCTGCCCTGGCATAGATGAGAACAGTTGGTTTGTAACTCATCACATCTCTTTGAAGATTAAGAATTCTTAAAAGAAGACCTCACCAGAGACATCCATAGGGGAGGAGGAGCAAGGAGAAATGATTAAAGCAACTATGTGCCTACACAACTCAAGCTGTGTCCTACACACAACCATAACATGAATTGAAGCCACACTGGAATGGTATGTTGCTTGCTTTTGTTATTTTTATGAAAGCCTTGATCCTATAGTTACCTTTGGATCTTATAAGTATGGATAATATGGGCAAAAGCAGAAGACAATGACTTGAAACTATTGCTTTTCATCTCTGTTAAAATATTCTTCTCCATTCTTTGCAACAAGTTAGGTTTAGTGATCATGGCAAATTATAATTTGGTTTGGGTTTTTTGACAACCATATAACAACTCAGCCAAGCCAAGTCTTAACAGAATATGAATTTATTCTGTTAGTTGATAAAAAAGAATTTATTCATTTAGTTGATAATTCTGAATAAAATTTGCTTTCTAAATTATTCTATTTTCATTGATACATAATACTATCAAGTTAAGAATATAATGTGATATGAAAGCAGGAAAAATTTGATCTTTACATAAGGAATGAATAAGATGTAGCCTTCTAGATGTTATAGGACTGTAACTCTCATCATCCAAGATGTTGTACGAATGCAACTCCCATGATCAACTGGTTCCAACTGATGGAAGGTGGAATTCATGAGGAGAATTATATCTCTGGTTTGGGGGAAAATGGCTATCTAATACCAATAGAACTTGTGCAAAGCAACAAGAAGCTGTAGACTCCTATCATGCTCTTTTTTGCATGTGGCTAATAAAAACAAAAACCAAAACAATTTCCCACAATAAACTTAGATGGTTTTTCCCCATAGCACACGACTAACCTTGGAAAATGTGGAGCCTTTCCCTTCAGTCTGAATAGTGATGGTTTGGGTTCTACGTTGCAGGATTTGATCGATGTCTTCTTCACAGAATTTGGAGCCTTCATCTTCCTCATCCATTAAAGCCCCATAAGCACCTTTTCGCAATAGGTCTTCAACCTCCATCTTGGAGAGCTGCTGCACCTTCCAGAAACAGACAGACTGATTGATTCCAGAATGGGAAAAAAGACAGGAACTCATGACAACTTCCAGATATAAGTTGACATGAAAATCTAAGGAGGAAGGGGAATAAAGATTAGAAGACCTCTAGGTCTTGCCTGTATAGGATACCCTTACCCCATTGTTGCTTCCCTTGCGGTTGATATCCTGCAACACTGCCTTGTCTAATCCTAGTTTCAAGCTGGCCTTGTCAAACATCTCTCGTTCATAGGAATTTCTGGTGATGAGGCGATAGACTTTAACTGCCTTGCTTTGCCCTATTCGGTGGCAGCGAGCCTGAGCCTACAGGAGGAGAAAGACATCACTCAAAGTAGAGTTGGCAGAACTGGGGTGAGGGGAAGATTAGTTTCCTCAAAAAGAATATATCCCACTCATGCCATCATCTAAATCATCATCTCCCACTCATGCCTTCACCAGTAACATTCCACTTTTCAGCAGTACATTGGGAGCCATATTCCAAAAAATAAGTGGGGTCAGGACGAAACTAAAGATCAATCTAATTAAAATTTAAAATTAAGTATAGTAGGGCAATAATTTCCTCATCTGGCATATTTAAAATTATAACTTGATAACTTCTGGAGTTCTTGGAAGAGACAGAGTCAAGGCTTCTGAAGGGTAAATATGGCTAAAGGTCTGACAATGTTTACTTCTCACTTAAAATATTTAAACTACTTCCCAATAGGGATTCCCAACATCTGAACTGAGCCAATGAAGATTAGCTATCAGGCTAAGGGCCCTAATATGAACTATGAAACAAAAACAACTGTAGTAAATTAATCTACTGTATTTCATTAAATAATCAAAATATGACCCATCTGAATGTTCAAGTAACTTTTATCAATACAGTAAAATCTCAATTTGAAAGACAAAATTGAGCTGGACACGTCCTCTCACGCCTCCCTCCATACAAGATATAGTTTCTTTCATAGAGCTGGAAAGTATCCAAGACGGAGGGTCTGTGTCCTTTATTGTGGATGCAAAAAGCTTGCCACTCCAGAAACATAGTAATCCCATAGCAGCAAGAGCGTGCATTGTAATTAACATGACAGCACACTTTCTTTCTTGGTGGTTTCTCTCCATAGCTGTCATCTGCAATGCAACAGGGCACTTTAGGTTTCGTTTTCTGGACATCATGCAAGTTCCTGACTGTTTGAAAGAATCAGGACACTTAATGTATATTTTTATGCATGCATAAATCTACTTTTGGATTAATCAAACATTTACGGTAGATTTAACAGATTCTTCTTCCCTCCAGATGGTGTATGTACCTTTTATTCTAGTTGATGACAATATGCCTTGGGCCTTTGTTGGTCTTTGCTGTTTTGTATTTCTATGCTTTTTAATCTTATTACTCTAAGGATATTATAATCTGTTCAGAAGTGGCATATCAATCTGAATAACAACATAAAACAAATCAAATGTATGTACATATAAAACTGGAAGAGGTACTCTGTTTATTGTGGTCCATGTCCTTTCAAGCACTTTTGTCTTCAGAGCAGCTGAATTCATATTTTCATAGGTCTTCTACATAATTTATATTCCCAGAGATAGCACTAAATTTCTCCTCAATCGCCCCTTGGGCCATCTGTTCTCATCTCTCAAATACCTGCAGATCATTCTGTGGATTCCAATCTGAGTCAAAGATGATACAGGTATCAGCAGCAGTAAGATTGATGCCTAGCCCTCCTGCCCTTGTGCAGAGCAAGAAAACAAAACGGTCTGAATCTGGCTTGCAGAAGCGATCGATTGCAGCCTGACGTAAATTCCCACGAACCCGGCCATCAATGCGCTCATAAGTATATCTGTATAAATGGAAGTCCATGTATTATTTTAGAAGTTTACTATAAGACTAGGAAACCTTGCTTCCATCTACCCACATTAGCAATACAGCTTTGGGATAGTAATAAATTGATTCAATTACCTTAGTCTAGCACAGGGGTGTCAAACTCACGTCATCACGGCGGCATCACGTGATGTATCGGGACTTTTCCCCCCTTTGCTAAACCAGACATGGCCAGCACGTGATGCATCTGGCCCACGGGCCTGGAGTTTGACAGCCCTGGTCTAGCATAACTTTCCCCAACCTGATGGTCATTAAGAAAGCAAGAAGGCTAATCTAGATGATAAAGGTATCAATAATCAGCCTCCCCCTTTCACAAAAATGCCAAACAAACTGTGAGATAATGCATGGTTTAAATCCAAAGATTATACTATGCATTTGATCAAGTATTTTTCAGCTTGTCAGATACCATAAAACAAACAGCTGGATTTTTCTCAGCCTTGATTGATATCTAAGTCTACAAGAATAATGTTACTAGTTTGCTACCTGACTAGCTGTATGAATGGAGCCTGCTGGAAATCTATTTTTGATCTGTGAGTATAAATATTCAAGCATAGATCAATGCTCTGTCCGAGAAACTGACATACAGCATCCAAAAGTCAAAGGCATTCAGTAATATGATAGATTTTTCTAAAACCTGGTTCCTTTCCTTCAACTTCTTCTCTATGTTTTTCCACTTCCTTTCCAAACTGAAAGGAAGACTGGACATACTTCAGAGTCATTCATAAGAGAAGTAGATGCTGTGAGACCAGCAAATGTGCCTAGTCCATAAGGCTATTCTCTTCTCTGCAGTGCTCTATGAGTGTCATTCAAGTTAATTTCCTACAGCTTCTGCATAGCACTACAACCCCTATTTTTCTTGAGGACTTTGTCTGTTGCTACAATGGCAGGATTTTATTTTAATGATTTGCAAAATGACTAACATGAAAAGGACAACGTTGCCAGCAAGTAATTGGCAAGGGGGGCAGGGAGGAGGAAATCCTGCAGTTTTAATGACTACATTGACAATTTGATTGATCTCTGAGCTGCAGCATGTTCCTTCTATAAAGACAGATGCTGGATGACATCAATATTCCAAAAGTAGTCTTGCAACTAATTATGTTTACAAAGAGCTGGAGAAATATTTCAGTTCAACATTTTTCCCCCCAATATAAGCCTTATATATGTTTGAAAAATACTTTTCTCCTGCAAAGGATAAAAAAGGCAAAGTGTGAAACAGCATGCAGAGAGAAACAAAATCAGAGAGAAAAGAGGAAAAAACAAAGAGGTGAAAGAACCTAAGACAATGATAAGAAAATAGTATATACAGATGCACTAGAAGATACATATAGCCTTATGAACTTATAGCCAAATAACTGCTTAGAATTGATCCAAAGGATGCTCTTTTGTGTATAAGCTTCTGGGCTGTACTGACCGCCGCTGGATGAGATAATCCTCCAGGATATCAAGGCAGCGCACCATCTGGGAGAAGATCAACACCTTGTGCCCGCCTGCAATCAGCTTTGGCAGCAACTTATCAATCAGCACCAGCTTGCCTGCTGCCTGGATCATTGCCTGCAACTGGAAATCAGGAGCTTCTGAGTTGTAGGTTTTACGGAAATCTTCTAGGATCTTTTCCTCTGCTCCTAACCCAGTAATAGAGAGAGGGGGGGGGAAATCAGTAGGAATTAAGTTGCATAATCAATATGAAAAGCAATCCCATCATACAACATTCTAGCAGAAAACCTCTGGTGCTATTCCTTATTTTTACCGAGGCTTTGTAAAAAATACAAAGCAAATGCCAGTTTTTATCCCTTTATGAAACATACATTCTTAAACAACGTATATTCTATACACACATATAAGCGTTCTCCATCTTTGATTCATCCACAAACAATCTTTCAGGTAAGTACACAGAGTGATTTGTTGCTGTTATGAGGCTTTCCAAATGAAAAATAAATGAAAGCAATCATAATGCTACCATCATCAACTAACTAGGAAGGTAGGAAAGAAAACTAAGCAAAACATGACTATTGATGGGCAAATGGAAAATTGAAGCACCATTATTTCCCCATCATACATTAAGTGGGCTGGAGTGCCCAACTTCCAGCCCTGCCTCTTACCATTAATGAGGTAGGGATGATTGCAGCACTTGCGCAACTCCATCATGGTATTGATGAGGTTGGGCATGTTATGCTGGTTAGCACCCTTGGATAGAAAGCTAAAATTTTTCTCCAGGATGGCTCGATAGTATTTCTTCTGGATGTTGGTCAGCTCTACTTCAATGATGGTCTCCTGTTTAGGTGCTAGATTCTTCTCCACATCATCCTTCAGCCGTCGCAGCATCATGGGTTTTAGGAGAGACTGGAGTTTCTTCACCTGCCGGGATTAAAAAATATAATCTACCAATACCATATATAACACTTTCTCAATAATTCATGAAAGTAATACAGAAAATAATTCTCAGTGATGCCAGGGAATATGTAACTGCTCAAATTCTAAGATTATCATATTAGGGCAAAACCATGTAACTGTTCTATTTGTTTTCCTGCTCCTAGTTTCAGCAAGAAAGTATGTACATGCAACAGATAGTAAAGGCACCTTTGGAGAACATGAGTATAAATGCGTATAAATAGCCAGTGATATATGAAAAATGAAAATCTTGGTGAATTAGGTTTGTTGGCAAGTAAATTACATGTGGTTTTCAATACGGTTGCATATGACCAGAAATATTTTGGTAAGACAGGCAATATTTGTATATGAAGAAATTGAGGATATGTTTATGTATAATGAATGTTTGAGTTTGCTGCATTGTGTTCTCTCTTTTAAAAAAAAGCGTACATTAGAGTACAAAAACAATAACAGAGATCTATTTTATCCAAAAAAAGTACGGTCATCCCATAGTTTGGGTATCCCTTTTGCACTGTTTATTTTTATACCCTTTTGTCCCTGTAGCCAAATGCTTACTCAGTAGATAACTTAAGTTCATCTGCAAGGAACTGACCCCATATCAGTGGAGGATTTATTAAACTGTTTTCTTGTTTACCTGTTCCTCTGTTTTGAGATCCCCAAACTCCTCAAGAAAGGCTGTCTCAGATGGGAACTGTTGTGGTTCCAAGAAGTTCAATAGGCTGAAGAGCTCCTCCACTGAGTTCTGCAAGGGTGTCCCAGTCAGCAACACTTTGTGTTCCTATTTACCATTCAAGGAAAGATCATAATAGTCAAGTTACAGAAAGAACATGATAGGATTAGGCTTTATTTCCAAACAATGCTGCCGCAATATTTTTGTTGACTTTAGGTCTCACTGCAAGTAAAAAAATATTGTTTTCAGTTCTAGAAGGCTGGGACTGTTTTTACATCTTTAAAGCCAGCAGATATTCTGCTCATCCAATCATCCTCTAAGGCAGTGTTTCCCAACCTTGGCAACTTGAAGATGTCTGGACTTCAACTCCCAGAATTCCCCAGCCAGCGAATGCTGGCTGGGGAATTCTGGGAGTTGAAGTCCAGACATCTTCAAGTTGCCAAGGTTGGGAAACACTGCTCTAAGGAACATACAGACTTCATTTTGCCAAGCTAGAAAAGCTTACAGGAAACCTTTCTATATTTCAAGTCACTTAACCGTAAGCAGCATTCACAGGCCATCAGATTTAACTATTAAAATTGAAAACCATACAAAAATCTTCAGTTTCTATGGCTCTAGATGCACACAGTGGAAGAAATATTTAGCTAGCAGAAAACTATAATGAATCTTTTCTGTTATCTTTTTGAAGCCACAGAACAATGAGATACTATAAAGTATAATAGCACTTGATTCAGACCTAAGAAATATTAAAGAAATGAATACACTTTCATATATGCACGTATACCTGCAGTATCTTTCATATGCTTCTGTAATCTGCAGAGTCAAAATTTCCATGTGTTTCAGAAGAGCAATAACATTTGGAAAATTCTCACCAGACACATGAGCTTTAATCCTTCCAGTAATTTGCAGTTCCTGTTCTTGAGCCGATGGGCCTCATCAATAACCACACAACGCCAGTGGATCTTCTTCAGCTCTGGACAATCTGCCAAGATCATCTCAAACGTGGTAATAACTACTTGGAATTTGAAGAGCCCAGGAAGAGGAATACCCTAAGATGATATTATAAAAAAATAAGTTGGAATTTACATTCCTAGATAGCAATTAGCGCTGATCAGTTATAATTGCATTCCTGGTAGATGTTCACTGAATACTGCAACAAACTACATGGCGCCTGAAACAAATGCATCAAAAGGAGATTTACATGTTCTACTTAAAATCAAGGTTATGGGGGGTACTTCACAATTCAGGTAGTCCTCACTTAATGACCATTCATTTAGTGATTGTTCGTAGTAATGCTAGTGCCCAAAAAAATGACCTATAACCAGTCCTTGCCACTTGCTCATGCTCACATGATTGCAATTCAGGCACATGGCAACCATTACACATTTACAACATTTGCAGTGTCACACAAACACGTAATTACCATTTGCAACCATCCCAGCTGGCTTCTAATAAGAAAAGTCAATGAAGAAGCCACTTCCAATGGAGGAAGTTGTGGTCATGTGATGTCTCATGACCATGGGTGATTCACCTAACGATTGCAACCAGAACTGCCAGAACTGTAATCACTAAGCAGGGCAGTCACATGATGTTTTGCTTAATGACTACTTTGCTTAGCTGCAGACTTGCTGATGAAAATTAGGGTTGTTAAATGAGGACTACCTGTGCAATTAATTAGCCATGACCATTTTCTTATTCATATAAATATTCAACGTTTAAAAAAATACCAATTATAGTGGCATAATTCCATTATCTATCTGGGATCCTCTAAGCCAGTGGTTCTCAACCTTCCTAATGCCGTGCCCCGCAACCCGCCCCCGCGCCCCCCCCCTGCCACCACGCCTGCCGCCGCGCCCCTGCCGCCACCATTTGAGTTCTTTTACCCTCTGTGCATGCGCAAAGCGTTCTGCGCATGCGCAGAGGGTAAAAGAACCCAAATGGCAGCATCCGGGTGAAGTGTCCCGACCCCTGTGAAAGGGTTATTTGACCCCCAAAGGGGTCGCGACCCCCAGGTTGAGAACCGCTGCTCTAAGCATATCTGTCCACGTGCAGAAAATCCAAAGAAATGCAATGTGAATCCAGACCTACAACTAAAACACAAATATATTTTTCCATGTTGTAGTGTGCCACTCTGGTTTTCTGTACAGGTAGTCCTCAAGTTACGACCATTTGTTCAGCAACTGTTCAAAATTATGAAAGCATTGAACAAAGCGACTTACAACCAATTCTGCCCACTGCAGCACCCCTGTGCTCACATAAACAGAATTTAGGCATTGGTAAACAGCTTGCACTTATGACTGGTTGCATAGTCCCACGGTCACATGATTGCCATTTGTGATCTTCCCTGCCAACTTCCCACAAGCAAAGTCAATTTGGAAATCTCCCCTAGCCTTTCTCCACTCACACACATGCATTCCCTCCTTTGCTTGTACACATGTAGTTACCAAACCCTTCTTCCCAACTTCATTAACATGCATGCACATGGTATCCTCCTTCCCCACTTTGCTCACTCGCATGTACCCACCACCACTCTACTTTCCTGGCCTCCCTGCACTCACACGCACCCTAACCCTCCCTAGACCTCGCTGCAATCACATGCACCCAGGATGCTCCTTCCCCAGCCTCCATGCGCTCCCACGCACCCTACAGCCTCCTTCCCAGGCTTCCCTGCACTCATATGCCCTCCTTCCCTCGCCTTGCTGAGCTTGCACAACTCTCCCACCTCCGACTTGCGTGCATTCTGTGTCAAGCTTCCCAGACCCTTCCTACCCCCTGCAACAAGCCTCTATGGCACCCCCACTGTTCTTACATGGGACTCCCTTTGCTTCCTGTTTTTAACAACCCACATGTCTTGGGGTTACAATAACAGTTGGGACTGCCTGTATTTGTGTTACCAAGTGATTCAGTCACATGACATCACATTTACAACCACATTGCTTAGTGACAGCAGTCCTAGTAACCAACTGCCATTTTAACTTGAGGATTACCTGTAGTGTGTTTGACTTTAAAAATGGCGAAGAAATCTTTATTTTCAAGTCATCTAACATGGGGTGCTACTTAGCTAAGAAATGCCTAAATACAAGTTGGCCTTTCTTGTTACCTCTACATTTAGTGTTTCCACGGTCCCTTCTCAAAAGCTTTATTTTTAATCAATTCTCCCCACTCCACTCTGCAGATAGTATTCCCAAGGCTGAAAACAAGCAGGAAAAAGTTCCTTAAGATATATACAGTGGCACAAACCTGCGTATCCCGATAAACCATCTCATATTGCTGGATCATCTGGCGGCTTATCTGGCTGCCATGGTACACAATGGCGTTCATCTCGGTCCAAGTGCGGAATTCTCGCTCCCAGTTTGTGATGGTAGAAAGTGGAGCAATGATGAGAAATGGACCTCGAAGACCCATCAGATAGATCTCAGAGAGGAATGTAATGGACTGGATCGTCTTCCCCAAACCCATTTCATCAGCCAGAATGCAGTTTTTCCTGTGGAAATGCCACAGCAGCCATTACAAAACTTTGGAAGCCCTTCTGAAAATGATTCCTTTACCAATGAGTGAAGTCCCCTGCAGACTAATTCTGATACTAAATATTGTTTATGGAAGTTCTTTTAACCAACTTTTTATTCACTCTGCCTAATTTAAAACAACCTTCTTTGTTCTTGGGATTTATTTCCACACTCTGTGGTAATGAACAATGCATATTAGTGCATATGGAAAATTAGCTTTTTCTTGAAGAGTCTATTCACCGTGAGAATTTAACCCTTTTGCAGTTCCTAAGCAAGGCTTCTTTCTCAATTTTTCCCTTCCCTATCCAGTTACCTCTTTCCTTCGCCTCATTCACATCCAGTTTTGTTCTCCCGTTCCTCTTTCCTTCCCTTTCCAGTGCAGCTATCCCTTCTCCTTAACTCATCTCCAGCCTGCTTTTTTTGTCCTTTTTTTTTTTTTGGAGTTTCTGCTGAAAGGAGGGAAGGTAATGTGTGTATAATGTGTTTTTGCACGTGAGAGTTGTTTGTGTATTATAAAATAAATGGTTGGTAAATGTCAATGAGAGATCAATTAATTTTAGAAATGGGACGTCTTATTTTACAATGAATTAATTTTAATTAGACATTGTTCATTCAGCTAGTATCCTTTTTTCCCTTCCCTTGTCTTTTTTTGGAATATGGATTTGGCAAGTATATAAACACCCCCCCATAAATCATACACAAGTGTGACATGCACACACATTCACAGGAGACAGGAAAAGCTCCATGTCTAGTTCTAGCTGGAGATGGGACCCTTGGCTGACCAGATCCTGCGCAATCCAGAGGAATTTTATCGGTATTTATATTTTTTTCTATCTACTCTTCCTTTGGGCAGAGGAGCATTAAACTCAATGTAAATAACTTTTCAGGTAAATATGGTAGGCCTAAAGAGTATAGCAACATCATATGTACGAAATGCTGAGTTAACTTCCCAAGTTTCCTGTTTTTAACTTTCAACATATTGTCCAAAATGGTTAAAATAGTTTAAAAATGTATGTAAAGGTGTGCACCCACACCTACACTCACACAGGCAGGGTGTGAGCCAGAAAGAAATTAATAAGGCAAACCAGAAACAATTCCCAGGACTTCAGGAATAATTTGTCATATTATTATCCCCACTGGGAATGCCTATTTGCAACCCACCTATTATACCAGTTAAAAAGCAGCCAATTCATTCCCTCCAGCTGGTATTCCCGCAATTCGTTGTTGTTCTTATAGTCCCGAGACTTCGCTAGCTTTTGCCAAGACTCTGAGGCAGGACGCTCCTAAAACATAAAAAATGAATTAGGGAGGGAGAAAGGGAAGAAGGAAGCAAGCAAGGAAGAAATTGTATTGATCAGGAGAGTCCCTGATCAGTTTGGGTCAATAGACATATTTGAAAAATGGTGAGAAGTATGTAGAATATCATTGTAGATATACTACAACCTCCCTCACCACCAATTTACCAGAATATGGAATTTGATCTCCGCTACATTCTCTTGCTCTCTATATAATACATGAATATTTACCAACAAAACATAAGATAGCAACTACTCATCATATATATTGTCTAAAAATAATGATATAGTCTATGCACTGTGGTAGAGAGGGGGCAATGATGACAAGTAAACCTCAAAAGATTCATCAAATAGACCTTAGGGAAGAATGTAATAGACTGGATTGCCTTCCAGAATATAGGTGAATCCACAAGGACTTTGCTATTCTGACTCATTTCTGATCATTTAGACTACTGTAATCAGCTTTATATGGGACTGCCTTTAAAGAGCTCTTGAATCTTCATATGGTCCAAACTGCAACAGATCAGTATATTTCCAGTATTCACTGCTCCTGTTCATTATGTATTTGCTGCCGAGTCTGAATTGGCTTTTAAAATATTGGTACTAAAATCATTTATGGCTTAACACAAAGCTATCTTCAAGCATTCAGCTCTTGAATTAGCCAGAGCTTTTCTATCTTGCCAGGAAAAATAGCTTGCTTTCGGGAAGTGGAGGAGGCTGAGGCATGGAGGAACTGTTATTGTAGCAGTGTCAGGCATCTGGAATGGCCTCCCACTATAAATTACACAAGCCCCGATTTTAGTTACCTTCCAGAAATAATTGTCTTTTGGATTATTTAGATGGACTGATTTTTGGTTTGTATGTTTGTCTTTACGGGATTATCACTGTGTTAATTATATATTATTAGAAAACCAAAGTGAGCCCTATGGGAGTGCAGTGGGATATAAACAAAACAAACAAACAAAATGTTACATTTCAGCGAAACACATGACCCAGTGCAGTGATACATTCTGATCAATAAGCTATGGGTTGGAAACATGACAATTAAGTGAATATATCAGTGGCTTGAAAATCATACTCAAAGGATGCTAATAAATAGTTCCCCATCAAACTGGAGGGATTGTATTGGCTAGGATCTCACAAGGTTCAAGTCTCAGCCTATACTTCTCAGATTTGCAAATTACTTGGCAATTTTGATAAGCATCCTTTCCATTTCCTAATGGATAGAGATAGAAATGAAATTCTGATAGATTAGAGAAATTTAATAGAGACAAATGCAATATAAGAAATAGAAATAAAATTCATTCATTCCCCCAAATAAGGATACTTAAGACCTAGGGATCTTGGTTTTCTTAACTTGTTTTGTCCAAAACCCACCTTGTGATATCTGCCCCATAAATTTCCCCATTATAGATTTTAAAAATCTAATCTATATCAGAAGCACTCCTATAGATCAGTTCATAATGTGGCAGAAAAACTAAGAAGTACTGTAGTACTATTTTTTGCAAACCACATAATGAAACAGCATCAAAAGAATGTATTAAAAATGTATACAAATCATAACTTATGAATAAAAGTATTTTAAAACTCAGAAATCGAAGGGTGGGGGAGCTTTTTTAACCAAAATATGGGAATCAGTAGATCTACCAAATCAATAAATCTATATAAGATAGCAGAATTATATAATTATATAATTAAAGTAGTTTTGCCCTTACTTAAACATATTTCTTAAGCTTCTGGCAAATATATATATACAAACATATATAAAATATATCTAATTGCCAATCATTATCTCAGGGAGAAAAATATACTCTGTAAAATATAAGGAAATATGTTTTTGTGTCAAGTATTTTGAAAGCAAATATATTTTTGGAAAGGACAAACAATAAAATTGTATCTTTATTTATTGGAAAATAGTTCAATAGAGTCATAGGACTGCAGCAGTGTATAAGTTCCACTGCTTATGGTACTGAGAAACAGATTGGAATTTCCATGGACAACATGGGACGCTATCTTCAACTTAGAAAATACTATTTCTTCCTTTATTTTGTACTGTGACTGGCACAGTACAAATGGCAAAGGCATCTGAATGAAGACAAGAGAGGAATGCTCAGAGCTGCTCAGTTTCAGTACCAAGAAAAGACATAGGAAAGAATAGCAAAATTTTAAAAACACTGCCAAATAAACGGCTCTGAACGAGAAAATTATGTTGAACCACAACATTCTTTAATTAATGTTTATTTCACTCATAACTATCAGTTCTTTCCCCCATCAAAATCAAAGCTTAATTCATTTTTTACCAAGGATTTAAGTTCTGGTGGAATTTGGAGAAATTCAAACTCTTTAATCTTCCCAGGATCAACATCCTCCTCAAGCTCCCAAGTACTTTCTTCATAGGGTAAGGAGCACCACTTCACCAGGTAGTGAGTCACCTCCTACAATCCAGGAACAACAAAAGGAGAAGAAGTGCGGCCTCCAAACAAAAAGTGGCAAAGAACAAACAATGGAACTCTTTGAGGAAACATAATCTGGAGAAAAAATCAAGATCATTATCGATTTGTTAAGCTGAAACGTATGATGCATGCAGGGGTGTAACCATGATTGATATGATCATGGATACAACTTTAGAACCAGCTTCCATGCTTCCAAAGAAAAGGAAAAGCTTTATATAAAACAAACCTTTATCATTCCAGGGTCACTTTCGATTGAAAGATGGGCAGATTATAAATTTAATTAATAAATAAATCTTTCTTCACAAAAAGTGCACATCAACTTCCAAGTGTAGTTTTTAATGTAAATGTCATAAAACATTTAGTCATCATTTGATAATCAATAACCTATGTTTTGTCTTCAGTTCTTTTTTCTTAATAGAAATAATTGATTTAGCATGAAAGGCAGGGAGCAGAAATATGAACTTTCAAATATACGGATGTTCCACGGCATTTCCATAGGCCTTGGGAGAGAGGGGTGATTTAGTATCAATACTCTCACTTATCTCTAATTTTTAAGACCACGTACACTATACAATTATGCAAGTACATGGGAGGAGGAGAAATACATCAAAAATTTTGTCACCATGTAAAAATTATCTCCATACCTCATTTCTAACTTTTGTGTTACTAGTAGAAGAATATTTTCTTATAGCTATACAAACAGTTCATGATCACATAATTCAAAATGTGAAGTGAAAACTGAATAATGCTTTATCATTTATACCTAGGTAAACTGTAAGAATTAAACCAATATATCCTTATTTTAATTAACCCAGAAAGGTTTAGGGCATTTGTTAAAAAGTAGAGGACTTCTCTATAGTCTCCTTCTACCAAATGATTTTCACTAAAACATGGAATTATATAGACTTTCTGTTGATTCCATTCTTTTTTTGGGGGGGGGGTACAGGAATATTGCCTATATTGACTGGCAGACTCTTACTTTTCACACCAGGAGGCAACCATAACTGGGCTGCAAAAATGCAACTGGTCACTAAGTGGCAACAAAAAGATACACAAATTTATAAGCCACCATCTAATAGTCATCTGGATTTTGCAGTCCAGATGTGTTAATGTCTACCCAACATAACTGAACCTGGGGTTTACTGCATGCAAAACATATGATGAGATAGTGTCAACACCTAATAAATTTGACAACTGCGGGGATTTAAGGCCCATTTAAAATATGGTGAGCGTTTTACAGACATCATTACTGCCTTGAGGGGAGTTGGAACTTCCTATTTACAAAGTTGGTACTCCTATGCTCCATTCTCAATCAGATTGGAGCCTGGAAGATGCCAAGGACTATACCCAAGGTGCTATGTTGTGGAGCACAGCTCTGAGGCATTTGAAATGAAAAGAATCTGAGTATTTTAAAACCAGGTAAGGAATTTACCTCTCAAGCTTGGAGTGAGCTCTGCCTGAACTCTGTCACTTTTCCATGAAGCAGAACACCTATACCAGTGATGGCGGGGCACGTGAAGCCCTATGTCAGCTCCACGGGCAAACTGGAAGTTCAGAAAAATGCACTTCCGGTTTGCCATTGGGCTGTTTTTCGCACTCCGGAGGGTTCAGGGAAGCTTCCTAAAGCCCCAGAATGCGAAAAACGGCCCAACGGGCAAACCGGAAGTTTGGAAAAACGCACTTCCAGTTTGCCGTTGGGCTGTTTTTCGCACTCTGGAGGGTTCAGGGAATCTTCCTGAAGCCCCAGAATGCGAAAAATGGGCAAAACGGAAGTGCGTTTTTCCGAACTTCTGGTTTGCCCGTTTTGCCGTTTTTCACCGTCCCAGGCTGACCTATACCATAATTGTGCTAATCTTACCAGATCTAAACCAAAGTTATAAGGCACTACATCTCTTCCAAGGGAGCTGTGCAGTTCAAAGGAAAAGTCTTTTTCTAGACTATATTTGAGTATGGGTTATTAAGAAAAAAAGGAGGCTGCTTTTTATAGTTGCAATTTAAATACACACGACTACAGATCTCAGAAAAATTGTCCAACAGAAACTCTATTCTAGAGTCACACAATGACTACATTTCAGTAATCTCTTATTTCCAGCACTAAGCTTGCTGAGTCAGCAGGACAAACTGCATGGACGTTCACAATTACTTAGCTGAAAAACTCTTGGCAATTAAGAGACAGATTGGGGGGGGGGGACGGGATTGTATCACTGTGTTTTACTAAGAAGCTCCCTCTGCTTCCCAGACTGAGGTCAGCCATGAAAATCAAGAGAGTGGGAAATGTGAATTGCAAATAACAATCATGGTGAGAACAATATCTACCTCCCCAGTTTCGGAGTCCTTTGTGTGAGCCACTTCTAGAATTCTATCAACTTCCACATAGTCTGGATTGAATAGATCTTCATCAGGCTGGCAAAATAAGAAACAAACAGCGGATATGCGTTAAGTCATGTTAGGCCTAGCCAGGGAAAAAAATCAGTTTCTCAAGTTATTAATTCATGTCAGATGGTGAAACAAGAAAGTCATATAGGCTGTCAGAAGCAAGAGTTTGGGTCTCCTGGACTAGCAAGAAGGAAGCAATTTCTACCGTCAAATAATTTCATTTTATTTTTAATAGAGTTGCAGGCAAAACAGCTCTTTAGCAGGTTCTTCCCTGGACTTTCTTGTAGAAATAAAAGTTTTGGCAGCTTTTTTCCTTACATACAGTACCTCAGTTGCAATCTTTGAAATATAAGCCCCAAATAGATGTGTGAAGACCAAGAAATATTAGAAAAACAATTCCACCCAAACCTCCTTATTTTCACTTGTAAAACTGTGAACTCTGCTCATCTAGAATAAAAGTGTAAAGGTTCAGAGCAGAAACTCAACTCTCCCAAATGCTGCACTACTTCCCACCAAAAATAAGTAAAACCAAATAGAAGAAAAAAGATAGCAGCGGGATGATGGTTACATAACACGAAAGAACATTCTTCAGAATCTGGAGCTGTGTTGGGATCTCTGAAGAATATAAGGGTGGATGGCATTCAAAGAGTCCAGCTGAGGAGACTTTAGCTCTCTTTTTCAAACAGAGAGTTTGCAACTTATTTCCACTTCCAACCTTTTCCTAACTAGTTCCCCATACTCTGCAACTAGAAAAATGCTTAATTTTTGGAGAATGAAACTACCATTTCCTATAGGTAGTCCTTGAGTTATGATGGCATTTGGGACCAGGATTGCTGCCACTAAGTGATACGGTTGTAAAGCACTACTTCATGTAACTGGATAGTAGAGCTATGGCAATCCTGGCAGTCCTGGAATCCCAGGTAAGAAATACAGGGGTGTCACAGAGAAATGGGGGAGGCCAGGGAAGGTTGGGGAGGTCCAGTACAGGTTGCATGTGATTTGGGGGAAGCCAAGGAGAGCCTGGGAGGACTGGTGGAGGCTGCGAGCAGGTAGGGAGGTGCTGCAGGCTAAAACAACTTACGGGAGCAACTTGAGACCTTTGCTGCCAGCTTCCACATTGACTTTGCTTGTGGGAAGCTGGGAAGGAAAGGCACAAATAGTAAGCACTTGGCCACAGCTACCTGCATCATCATAATCACAAGCTGAGCAACCAAGCTCCTGGAATGTGATCATGTGATGGGGGTGCTACAATTGCTACAACCTTGGGAACCAGCCGTATGTCCATTCCTTCAGTGCCACCATAACTTTGAATGGTTGCTGAATAAATGGACATGAGCCAAGGACTACCTGTATGGAAAGCGTGAATTTTATGCCAACAGTTATTTCTTTTTCAAGATGCTGGTTGGAAGCAATTACCAAACAAAAACAGCAACCATAAATCAAACAATATTCTCACTGAGTATTCATCCTGAGCTGTCAAGAAATATAAATATCTATTATGATAAGCTTGAAATTACCCTACTGAATGAACAGGACATCAATTATATATCTTTGCTCAGGAGAAAATCAACCTCCTCCATTCCAATTCCACAAAACTTCCACCATAGCATCACATGTAACGACATGATAGAAAGAGAGCACTCTAAAAACAGGATTCTCAGGTATCTATTGACTGGCAACATGCCATCATACAAACCTTTCTATTCCTGTTTTCCCCTGGCAGAGGTACAATAATTTTGTACTTTTATCCATCTAGGCCAGGGGTGTCAAACTCAAGGCCGGGGGGCAGGATCCGGCCCACGGGGTGCTTAGATCTGGCCCAGTGGCCCTCCTGGAAACAGCAAAGGACCGGCCCGCGGTGCCTTTGCTAGCAAAAAAGGAGCTCGGGAGGGCCATGTGCAGCCAGCCCAGGCTCTGTTTTTGGCTGCAACGGCCTCCTGAAGCACTCTGCCAATAAAAATGAGGCTCAGGGAGGCCGCACACAGCCCATCTGGGCTCCATTTTTGGCTGCAACGCCATCCTGCAGCCCTCTAGCAACGAAAATGGAGCTCGGGGAGGCTGCATGCAGCCTGTCCGGGCTCCTTTTCAGCCACGACAGCCTCCTGCAGCCCTCTGCTAATGAAAATGCAGCACTGTCCGGCTTCCCTGGCTGTCAAATTGGGAGCACGAAAGCTCTGCTGTCGGATGGCAGGTTTTTAGAATCCTGAAAGGACAATCTTGGGGTTAGCTGTGTGGGAGAAACCCGTCAGCTAACCTGACAGCCGAGAAGACCACTGTCTGGCAGCTCAAGCCAAAGCCCTCGCCGCTGAGGTGACCCCAGCTATTCAACCCGATGTTTGGAGTCAGCTGGGTAAACACTCACTAAGATTGAAGTTAGTGATGAAGAAAGGATCCAGGAATGTTCCTGTCAAAGGGTTGGAGAAAAGCCTTGACACATCTGTCCTAGCTGAGGGACTGAGTCAAAAGCTGGGGAGCCCTAGCAACAGAGACGTGTCCTAACAGCTCTGACAGACTCAGTCCAATCAGCTAAGCGGACAAGGTCAACCCATTCCTGGATGCTATCTCCACCACTATCGATAATTTATTATCTCCACCAACTCCTATAGACTCAGAACAGTTTATAAAATCCAAACAAACAAAGTTAAAATCAATTTTTAAAAATTTGAATGAGTTACAATGGCAATTGGAAACATGATTACCATAGCTAAGCAATTTGGTTATAAAATGCAACATTATATGACTGCATGCTTAGCAATAGCAATCCAGGAATTCCTGGTTGTAGTCATAACCCCAAGACATGTGAGTCGTTAAGCGGAAAGTAGAGGGCGTCCCAGTTAAGAAGCATGGGGATGCCATGGGAGAGAGGCTCTGGGAGATCTGGCACAGATTGCTTGTAAATTGGGGGTTGTTGCAGTGCGGATTGAGCTCAGGCAATTTGGGGAAAGAGGATGCGAGTCCCTGTGTACAAGTGCAGGGAGGCTAGTGAAGGAGGGTGAAAGAAAAGCTCTTTAATCATAATTTTGCTTTAGTTTACAGCAATGGCGCTGCTTATATGCATGCACATTGCTAATTGCGTACATCAACAATACCACAAAAAATAGCCCCCGTTAACAGGCCTTTAAAAATATTCTGAGAAAGAACATAAAATCAACCAGGAAAATTCATTACTGACCTCAGTGAAAATGTGCTTCATTTGGGCCTGTTTATTGCGAAAGCGTTTAATCTTCTGAGAGATCCGGGGATCTTTTTCTAGCTCCTCCATGGTGGCCCATTTACAGTGCAAATAAGAACTATGAATTAATGAAGAGTATCATTCAGATTATTAAGAAGGAACCAAGAAGACATATACATGATTGGCATTTTAACACAAACTTGTCCAAATCTCACTTCCTTCAAGTATGTAATTGCATCACAATATCTATATCTTTCCAAAAGCTGAAGTGTAATTTACAGCTAATATCATGTTTAACATGTTAAGAAAAATGCAACCAAATAAGCATATTCTGGCAGAAGTATGCATAAAAATGCAATGTATTAGATTACTAGTGTTTCCCCAAAGATATAAATAGAGGGGGGGGGATACAAAAATTCAAATATTAGGAAAAGTGTTGCAGAAATCAGCTATAAGGAATTTAAAGTTAAAAATATGAAATTGAGCAAAATCAAATTTGACAAATCAGTCAACTTCTAATATGAATAAATAGATGCTACTTTATGTTTTGGACATCCAAAACAGAACAGTACGTAGCACATTGATAAGACAAACACATGCTATACGTACAAATTGCGGTACTTTACATAGAACTCTTCCTGTTCATAAGTTGCTCCTCCAGGATAAATCTGGAACAACAATTGTTTGTTTTTTTGTTTGTTTAATTATATAGATATATTATACCCATTAATGCTTAGCATCCATTATATATTATTTATTTATCTATTTCTCAGTTTCTCTATTTATTTATTTATTTATTTATCCATCCATCCATTCAATCAATCAATCAATTTCTATAGCTGCCCATCTCAATCAATGACTCTGGGCAGCTTACAAATAAAAAAAATACATTACAATTAAAAATACTGAAAACATTTTAAAATAATAAAAACAAAAAAAACCATCCAGATTATATATATATGAATATATCCATTCATTAGTATTCATTATAGCCATTAATGCTTAGTCAGCATCATTTGGACAAAACTGAGGCTAGGCAAGGACCACACTCCACAGCCAATGGTAGCTTACTTGAATAAACTACTTTGTAATGTAACCAAATATAACATTCCACAGGTACGATGTTCAAATACGACTGGAATAATATTAAAATCCACTTGGCAAGAAAAGCAGAAGTGAATAGAAAAAGCAAATGATAATCCCATTCCTTACTGGTATTAAGCCACGTCATTCAAATCTCTCAGGAATAAGAAATAGCAAAGCAATGCCTGAGATTTTCCTATAATAATTTTTTCCATATGCTTCTTCTGCAGTAATAGGACTACTGTACATACCTTAATTACAAGAAAAGCTGAACTGACCATGAGAAAAAGCTCTAAATCCATTTTGAAATAATATTATTGGCTCATTCAAGATTACAAAATAATGGGCAAACATCTGACCTTCTAGAGTAGACCCTTTCATAAAGCAAAACAGATTAAAATAAAATACAGAAAAGTGTGGAAGCTACTTCATTGTGGCTGCATTAGTTACAAACTTAAGTGGCATATGGGAAAAGACAGCAGATCTATCAACTGGCTTTTATCAGGTGCGGTTTGATTCTACCCAGACTTCAATCAAAATTGGTGATACACTCACACCCACGCACAAACTTTATTATATCAAACTTATTTTCATCCAGTTTTCACTCTATTTACTAATATAATAAAGCCAATTGATACTGTTTTTTTCTCTCTCAAAAAAAAAACCTTTTATCCCAGAGCTTGCAGTCCTAAATATAAATAATTGCTTCATGAGCAAGTGGTGTTAGGGAATAAACCATGGCAGAAGAGAATATGTTTCAGATTTGAACATCCATTTACATACTGGAATTGGTGAGGGGGGGAAGGCAACCTTTGAGGCACAATTTTGCCATCAGTTGCATTTTAAATTTAAGTACCCACTCTAGGCAAATAGAGAACAATATCCCTCTGCCTTGAGCTTCAAACTGAACACTTGCCCCTGCTTCCAACAGGGTCCAGACCACTGTTCCTTCTAAGCTGCGCGGCCGCGCACGGAACGAGAACGCCACGCGGAAGTTTCTAACTTCCGCGCGGCATTTTCTAACTTCCGCGCGGCATTTTCTAATGGCAGAGGATGCACGCCTGTGCGGCCGCACACATAATAGTCCTACTATTCATTATCGTATTACTGTAGGAAACTAATTATGATAAAGTAAATAATTTACAGCATCTTCTTATAATACCAATTGTTTTAATTTAACGCAATCGATCATATTCTTTCCTTTCAATAGAATAATAACTCATAAAGGAACTGAAAGGGCTCAGAGGACAAGGGAGACTCTCACCTCTTTTTGCACCATCCTGGAGGCAAGAATTCTCTCAATGATGTTGGCATCGTCCTCAGGAGGTTCCTATGGAGCAGAGACAGGAAGAAGGAAGTTTAGCTGCCCAGATGTGATCGTGGCATTTAGTGTTTTAAAGCAATGTACGTTAAAAGTTGGACCTTCAGTATTTCAAGACATCTCTTGGAATTAATAGACAGGGTACTTCTTGTCATCTAAAATCACACAATTGCAATTTGTAACCTCTTGATAGTTTCCCCATTGACTTTGATGGAAGAAGGTTGTTAGGTTCAGTCATGTAACTGCAGGATGTTGTGACCACCGTAATTGTGAGCTGGTTGTGAAGTACCCAAATCACAATCACATCACCACCAGGATATTGTGACGGCTACAACTTTG
Source organism: Diadophis punctatus similis (assembly GCA_023053685.1). Lineage (NCBI taxonomy): Eukaryota > Metazoa > Chordata > Lepidosauria > Squamata > Dipsadidae > Diadophis > Diadophis punctatus. Next base: position 25,839,576 of record JALIGW010000003.1, read on the forward strand.
AGGATCGGCTGTAAGTCTCCTTGTTCGGTACCATCGTAACTTTAAACAGACACTGAACTAACAGTCATTAATGGTAGATCATGCTGACTACTTATATATGATGTACAATCAGGGGTGGGTTCCACTTACCTTCGCCACCGATTCGCATTGCGATGTTTCGCGCGTGCACGCGTACGTCCCCTCGTGCAATTCTGCTTCCGCGCAAGCTCAGTAGCTATAATCAGCCCGAAACACAGCTGAGGAGCTGATCAGCTGTGCTTCGGGCGAAGGAATAAAGGTAAGTATAAACCCGGGGGCAGGCAGGAGGGCCCTTTTTCAAGCAGCAGCAGAGGAAAAAACTTCCAAACAGTAAAATTTTTGGAAAAAATTCAAAAAAAAAAAGATGGTGGCGCCCACGGACCGGCACCGACCGAACCGGATCCGTGACGCCATCGTGATGTCACCAGCGGGTCGCTACCGGTTCGGGCGATCCGGTCCGAACCGGGAGGAACCCACCCCTGTGTACAATTCTATTCTGGTTTTGTCTATTCTAATGATCTTATATTTATTCTCATATAAAAAGAAAGTGGCAGATAAAGTGGGTGAGAGTACCTGAAGATTACTAAAGGCAATAACTGAAAACAAGCTATCAGCTTAAGAACTGAATTTAGTTTACATATGTATTTCTGTTACTTGCACTTGCTCTGCATCTCTCCCAGACCAACCCCCTGACAGGATTATTCTTGTGGGGGGAAATAGGAGGAGGACAGAGTTTTACAGTATATATGTTCACCTACTTGAGTTACCTATAAAGTAATAAAGGCGGAATAAAATCTAATAAATAAATAAATAAGTTATTAGAGGGAAGGGTGCCATTGTGTCAGTGTTGAGTCCTGGCGAGTGCTTGGACATTGCCTGCTTCCTAAGAGAAAGACTGGTCCAAAGTTACCCAGTTAACTTTGTGCCTAAGGTGAGACCACTACTTAAGAGTCTCCCAGTTCCCAGGGGGATGCCTTAACCACTACACCGAACTGATTCTTAAGTCATTTTTATGTTGTTTTAATTATAATAGAAGCTTATCACAATTATCAATCTTTTCTTATAATTAAATATAAAGAACTTCTTTAATGTTCTAAAATGGAACAGATATGGAGAAATCAAAATCAGATTAGAATTTCATTTGGGAAACACTTATTTCCTCCTGGCGCAGGAGGAAGCGAACTGGCAGCAAGATAAGTTAGAACCCACCCCTGAAACCTCCACTTGAGAGGCTGGGCAGGGCTACATTTGGAGTATAAGACGCACCCAGATTTTCACCCTCTTTTTGGGGGGGAAAAGGTGCGTCTTATACTCCGAAAAATATGGTAATTCTTTTCAAATTGCTGAAAACATGATCTCACATGTCTACTGTGCCATGAGTTCACAGGCAAATGGATTTTCTAAATGGAGCTAAGTTTTGTTTCCCAATTCTCCCAGCCATACCTCTGCTTGCCAAGCCAAGGTTGATGCAGAAAGTGCAGAAGCTCGGCCAGCACCCAATACAGCTATTGTTTCACCATCATCATCAACCACCTTGAAATCCAAGTCTTCATTGTACTTCCTACGCTTCACCTGGCGTCCAGAACGGCGCTTCTGCACAGCAAACACAGACTCAAACATGGCAGAAGAGATATATACAATACTGCTTAACTGAAATCCAGCCCTTGTCCAGGTTACACAAAGAAACACACATTGCTTAGATTTGGCCAATATGTTGCCAGCTAGTGAAAAATTAGGGCACCAGAGGCCTGTACTAAACAAAATGTTGTAAGACATAGACATATGATTTAGCTTCTCACTTCAAAAGTTTGACCATCCCATCCCAAAAATAAATATGATGCCAAATCAATGAAGTCAATATTTCAAACAATGGAGAGACCATCCTGCTATGTACTAGTTTCATGCATGCTGAAAAGCCCCAAACAATATACCAACATAAGCCAAAGCATAGACAAGTTAAGACATAAAGCAGGAAATGAATACAAATCTCAGTACTCTCTCTCTCTCTCTCTCTCTCTCTCTCTCTCTCTCTCTCTCTCTCTCTCTCTCTCTCTCTCTCTCTCTCTCTCTGTGTGTGTGTGTGTGTGTGTGTGTGTTCCTACTTTGTTTGATCCTTTCTTTTTCATAATAAATTACATTTCTATTCTATTACCACCTGGTCCTAGAATACTTCGCCAACCCCCTAGGCAGTAGCAAGGAAAGAAAAGGAGAAAACTGCCAATCCTAAAAATTGCCTGCCAATTTATCTAAATTCTGAAAGAGAAGAGATTTGTTTTTGCCCACTTTCTGTCTTTCCTGGAGTCATATTTGAACCTCTCGCTGCTCCTGCATACTGCATATATTCTTTAAGTAAACACATTGCTCAATTCAGAAATCACTTTCAGACGGTTCCCTTTACATCAACTGATCTTTTAATATAACACTTTCAGCAAATTCCCTATGGAGTGCCTCTCCTGCCTAACTTCAGCTCTTTCTGATCAATACCAATGAATCCGATAGTCTTCCTTGTCTGTTGATTACTTCATGATTCAGCCCTTGAGAAATCACAACTGAATATACGAACTGAAATGCTCTGCATCTAAGTCAATGGCGCAAAACTGTGTCTAGAAACGATCTTACATTTTGTTTTAAAAAGTCCTTATTTGAATGACTACAATTTGACAACTTTCCACACTTTCAGTTCTGTGCACAAGCTAATATACAGGTACATCTTGGTGGGACCCTAAGAACCAAAGAACCAAAGAATAATAGGAACTAATGAAGGTTGTACTCATGAGAAAACTGTAGCAACACTAGATTGTTTTATGTCCATAAAGATTCAAGATTCAAATATACCTGACTGTCAACTGATTCAACAGATTCCTCAAGGTTTTGTCCAGACAATGAAAGGAGGCCTTGATCCAATTCTAAACTATCAAGTGATGTGTCGTTTTTCCTTTTTCCTTTCTTCTTCTTTTCAACAGGAGTTGGTCCTTGCTCCATACTGCAGGTACAAATGAATAGCATTTTAGTATCTCAGTAAGTATCACTGAACTCAGTATCTGTCATTCATGTTTTACCCAAAAACTATCCATGGCAATCTTTTTTTCTGGTTTTTCAGAAAGTGTCATGCCTTTTGCAGTCAACAGCCAAATTCAAAATACCAAAAAGAAGTAATGTCTTTGTGAGGGTTCTCTTTCTACTGCACTCTTTTCTGCTTACCCAAGTGCCATTTTAAAGGCAAAGAGATTACTCTCTCCAACACTGAGCAATACATATTCAAATAAATACAAATTTAGTCTTTAAAAAAATGGACTTAAAGGACTTTGGGCTGCTCACTTTGATTTCCAGCCAACTTTCTTTTGAGGAAATTATTTCACGTAACTATTATTTCTGAGCCTCTGCAAACAAAACACATATAAAGATATGACATGTACAAGTTTACCACCAAAACTATTCTGACTACAAAAACTGGTTTATACAGGCCCTGGTAAAGTACTGCACTTGTATGCAAGTTTCTTTATTTACACTGTCCCCTTCTTCCATTTAATTGAAACATTTTCCACTTATAAGTAACCAGGCAAACTAAAAATAATTGTTATGAGTACCATATTATTAACATAATCATGTGAAATATAATTGGGAATCTTTTTCTTCTTCTAATTCTCACCTGTAATGAGTCCAATTCTACAGCTCATCAGGGAAGGCAGATGTCCTCTTAAATGATATAAGGTAGAGATGCATAACTTTTTCTTGGCTGAAGGCCACACTTGGCCTTTGAATAGTGTACCATGGGCAACATTCCAAAAAGTAATATGTAGGGCCAAGGCAAAATTAAATTTGATTTTGTTTCAATTACATTTACCTTGTATTAAAATTAACTAATAGATAACTAATAGTTTTGAAGGATTTTGGAGTAGCACCCAAGGTTTCCAGAAGAAGCATACAGCCCTGGGACCTCTTTTTATATATTTCTGATGCAAATCATCCATTTGTGTATAATAATATTATTTGTATATAATAATAACAAGACTAATAGATAACAGCAACTATAGTAGTATATTTAAGATGTGAAATACTAGAGAATTGCAACTTTATCTTTCAAATAAGTATTTAGTCATATTTTTCCAATATTTTTATTAAATGTTACAATTAAAAAGCTAAAAGGTCATACAAACCAAAAGAAACAGTGAAAGAAAAAAATAGAAAATGGGGAAAAAAGAATGGAAAGAAAAATAGAAAGAAAAAATAAGAATACTGTATAATAAAGAAAAAGAAAGAACTAACTTCCCCTTCCGTATAAACAATTTAAGTAACTAATCACCTTCTCCTAAAATACAAAAAATGTTCTCTTCATATCTCATCTCTTACCTATAAACAAAACTTTAAAATCTCTTTATTCAGTCTTGGTCAGCAAAGTCCATCAAGGGTTATCAGAGATAGCAACATATATATTTTAACCTTGACCAAGTAAACCAACTTTATATTTCCACCCTTTTAACAATCTTCAAATTTATTGTCCTGAATGACCTAGAACCTGATTTCTTTTCCCCCTTTTTTTGTTTCTTCTCACAAAATCCTTCAAAATTTTAATAGGTCTCCTTTGTGAATCCAATATATTATAGGAAAGTCACTCTATTGATCTGTTGTTTATATATCCCTTTTAATTACAGGTAGTTCCTGACTTTTACTGACAATTGGACCAGAAATTTCATTGCTAAATGATGCAGCTGTTAATTGAGGCACACCTGATTTTACAACCTTTTTTGCCACTGTCATTAAGTGAATTACTACAGTTATTAAATGAATCATGTGGTCTTTAAGTTAATCCCAGCCAGCTCTTTCCATTAACTTTGTCGGAAGCTGCCTGGAAAGATCACAAACTGTGATTACATGAGCCTGGGAAAACGCAACAGTTGTAAATACATACCAGTTGCCAAGCACCCAAAGTTTGATCACGTGACGATGAGGACACTGCGACAATTTAAGTGCAAGGACCGATTGAAAGTCACTTTTTTCAGAAGCATCATCACTTTAAACAGTTGCTTAAAAAGTGATCGTAAGTCAAAGACTACCTGTATTAAGACACCAGCAGGTTTCATTTGTATATCCCGTATATCATATTTTGTAAAGATCATTCTTGTAACCTGTCATTTTTATGAAATATATTTTTACATTTTATATTATATTCAGTCTTTATAACAATTTCTGTCTTGTACGGTAAAACTTGTTCCTCTTCCATAATATCATTTACACACTATTATAGCAAACATTCTTAAAATTAACTTTTGATCCACTGTTCCCAAATATCTTTCAATATGTCCATATGTTAAAATATTTTGCTGTATTAGCAAGCTGAAATTTAGTGTTCTTTCCCTTTAATTGTAATTTTTAGTTCTTTCTGGTTCTGATCTACAAAGTCCAAGATTCCACCTTCTGGCTGCCAATCTTTACCATATTACTGTCTATTCTTTCAGTAAGTATAGTTCTCCATCTCTTTACCGAAACTTTATTTAGTTATAATGTGATCCAGAGATGGGTTTCAGCAGGTTCTGACCGGTTCTGGAGAACCGGTAGTGGAAATTTTGAGTAGTTCGGAGAACCGGTAAATACCTTTGACTGGCCCCGCCCCCATCTATTCTCTGTCTCCCAAGTCCCAGCTGATCGGGAGGAAATGGGAATTTTGCAGTAACCTTCCTCTGCCACGCCCACCAAGCCACACCCACAAAACCAGTAGCAAAAAAATTGAATCCCACCACTGATAAATAACAATGGAATGTTACAATAATAAAATAGGAGTGTTCTCTTACAAGAGAATATAAATCCCTTTTTTTATTAGAAACAAACAAAAAAGTCAAGATACAAAGTAACTTTCAAATTGAGAAAGTCATATAAGAAAATATTGGAAGTGATTATATAAATGGATGTTTATATGGTTAAGTAATTCTAGCCATTTATGAAATCTAGTGCAGATTTCAGTATCACATGCCAGACAAGTATAGCTGTGTACACACCAGTGGGAAGTTCTAGGTTGGCAGCTACTATGGCAGTGTCATAGCTGAATTCATCTTTTAGCCAAAGTGAAATCAAGTCAATGTTTTATTTAGCTTCCTATAATCCTAATAAAAAGCAAACCTTTCTAGCACTGATAATGTTACCTAGCTGGGTAATGAAACATCAAGTAAATAATCAAGCTCAAAGAATACCAAGGACTATATTATGCCATAATGTAGTTGTTTGTTCTTTGGCTTAGTATCAAGTACAAGCCTATCCATTATGACTTAGCTATACGTGTAACTAAAACACTATGGCTTATTAAACAAGCCATTTAAAAATTCCTACCTAATGCATAAACCAAACTCATCGATATAAGAATATAAGAACAACAAATAAATTATATATATATATATATATATATATATATATATATATATATATATATATATATATATATATATATATATATATATATATATATATATATATATTGGAGGGACCTGGGTGGGGCAAGTCCCACCTAATTCAACCCCCTGGGGCTGCCAGCTTGCGGCCTGGACTCTGGAAGAGAATCCTCCAGTTACAGCATGCAGGTAGAGAAGCGGGAAGCACTTCCTGCGTGCTGCTGTTTCTGTGTGCTAACGCTGCTGTTCCCTGCTGGGGGATCCCATGCAAATAAGAGAAACGCTGCATAGCCCCAGGGGAGCAGCAGGGGCAGAGCTGCTTGTTTTTGGTGGCGGGCAAGGGGAGGGGGCGGCCTCCCACTTGCGGCCGGGATTCTGGAGAACCACCGCCACCACCACCCTCGCCAGCCACCGAGAACAAGCAGCGCTACCGCAGGAGCTGAGTCTGTGCCAAAGGATCATCCGGCGCCAGGGTAAGAGAATTGCCGGCCTGAAGGGAGGCTTGCCAGGCCCAAAAATGGGCAACGTGTGTGTGTGTGTGTGTGTGTGTGTGTGCGATGCACTTGTGTGGGGGGGTATCATGCACACATGCAATGGGGGAACGTGGGGATCGCACGCACATTCGCGGGGATCATTAGGGCGATTATGTGCGCATGCGCATGGGGCGCATGGGGGGCATTGCATTATGGGTGTGGGCACGCACGCGCGATACCCCCCATGCTCCCCCTGCTTTTGCCACGCGACGGCGAAAAGGTTCGCCGTCACTGGCCTAGGCCATCTTTATGTAGAGCAACAGTTCGCTTTTTCAGATCCTCAGAGAGTTCATTGCCATGAGGTGCCATGCTGAACTTCCAGTGACCAGTATGAGTGAGAGCAATAACACCAAATTTAACACACCTGTTCCCCTTCACACCTGAGACCTTGTACCATTAACGAGTCACATGACACCAGGGAGGGGAAAAGGCTACTTGGGCCCCATTTGAACATTATCACTTAGGGGTGTACTCACTTTTGTTGCCAGCAGTTTAGACATTAATGGTTGTGTGTTGCATTATTTTGAGGGGACAGCCCATTTACACTGTTATACAAGCTGTATACTCACTACTTTACATTGTAGCCAAGTGTCATTTCTTCAGTGTTGTCACAGGAAAACGTATACTTAATTATTTACAAAATGTGAGGGGTGTACTCACTTCTGTGACATACTGTAAATGTAACAAATAAGTATGAATAGAAAATAAGTAAATTCAACAAAATAACTACAGGTAAAATTAAACATTTTCTTCTAAACTGATATTAGGGGAGATACTTTTGTTTTTACCCAACTGTTTTTTAAAAAAATGAGGATACAGAAGCTAGCAGTGACGAAATTCATGAATCTTCTTAAATTCCATGTAGAAGTAAATCACTCAGAAAAGATGACATGCTATGAAGTGTACTGTGCAATAAAAAATGGGTTAGTTTAAAGAAACAAAGAGGGTTCAGGGAAAGGTGACGGGGAAATCATGAATATAATAGACAAGTGATTTAACTCACTTGGGTGTTTTTCAAAGAGAATTAGGCTTGAGCAAGAGCTATGCTAATTGTATTACTAATTATCTGATGTTAACAGTGAGATTTCATTATCCATCTTCATAAATGGAAGTAAAAGTTAGTTACAATATTTCCTCCAAGATGCAAAAAAAAAATTCCAGTGGGGAGGGAACAAGGATGTTTAACTATGGAGTACTTTTCTATTTTGTTTCTGAAAAAAAATGTCTAGCAATTGTGCATATTGTAAAAAAGATAGCTAGAATAAATCTAATTGAAATAATCAAATACTCCATACCCAATATTTATCACTCTGATATTGTGTATATCACCTGTAAATTGCAATTTGTTTTTTTATCACTGATATGCAGCACTTCTGCAAAAGAATCACGGTTGCTCTATATCTATTTGTCATCATATTTGTTGTTCCTTAGGGAAAAAAACTGGGGAAAGTATTAGTTTTCACACATTCTGAATACAATGGATGATGGTATGGGAAGAGGTTCCTGCAAACTGCTGCGAACAATCTGCTATTTTGTAGCCATACAGAATGAGCCTCTTGTTGTTTTTCTCAGAAAGTCAGGCCCACTGCTGTGGAACCTAAAAACTCATCAGTGGTATGAAAACTGACTGATTTAGTTATACATTTACATGGATTTAGATTTAGCAAGTTAAAAAGGAAAGCCTTGTAGTGGCTTCATAAACAATAGCAGCTGCTTATTAACTGCTGTGAGAAGCCTGAGACCACACTGATTCTCTGGGGTATATTCTTACACATTTACAAATAAGCTCTGCATATATGCAAAAAATTTACAGATTGGAAGCATAATGTGTAATTCAAATCTTCAGAAAACAGACATGCAAGAATCCTTCCCAATTGTAAAAAGATTTGATATTTTATGTCTATGGAGATTCTCAGCTATGGTTGTCCCAAAGGTGCTTTTTCGAAAGGCTACTAGACTTTTTTTTTTTTTTTGCTTGAAGATGTTTCGCTTCTCAGCCAAGAACCTTCTTCAGTTCTTCAAGCAAAAAAACCCAAAGTCCAGTTGCCTTTTGAAAAAGCATCTTCAGTTCAATATTTTATCTCACCATCCAAGACTATGTTCCATTCCAGAGAACATTCACAGTGTTCAATGTGGATCTATACCAAGTGCCTCAACCATTAGGCATTTCATCCTTTCCTCTTCTATGACTTGAACAATCAGTTTTCCAGTAACTGTCTTGTATGTGACAATATTCCCTTCTTGATACTCAATCTTTATGTTAGTCAAATCAATTTCTCTTGCAAGCTTAATATTATCTTCAACTGGCGAAACTTTCATCTCCTCCTGATCAGAGATCAACTGCAAGTACCTAAACTTCTGTATGACAGTCCATTGAGAGTATTTCATTCATAAAACATGTATTAAAGAAAAGGGATCTTCTGTACATACAACCTGAGTACATAATCATGTCAGTTGTTTTCTACAGTGCTTCTCAGATGAATGTCTAGTTTTGAATGTGTGTCATCTTCAACATTACCCAAAACATAGTTCACTTTCATATTAAATAGAAGAAAATAAGAGTCTAATATCCTTTGCTTAACAATGATGATTGTGCTAGTGCATCAATATCTGAAAAGCACAGTTACAAAGCAGGCATATTTACATTTATTTGGTTTCAGATATCTGATACCAGCATTTATATCAAACAAGAAACAGAAGAGTCAGCACCGATTGATGAAGAAATAAACAATAAAATACAAGTATTGCAGAAAATTGAACTTTTATATCCTGCATTTTAACCTGAGGTATAGTTTTGCATCTTGTTTCATAGAAGGCAATTTATCTGTTTTGATATTATTTTCACATCAAATCTTTAGGCTACAGTTTTATAGAACATTGCTATTTGCTGCAAATATGTAAAGAATAACTCTCAAAATGTAACTTTCTAGGGCAGGTGTGAGCAGATGACATGCTTCTAATTGCATTAGAAGCTGTGGAAGTGCAGTGCTGCTGGTGCTTTCAATTTTGTAATAAGTCCCCAGACATTGGTTCTGTAGTTACAATTAGCAAGCATTCCATTGATAGATGTTGAAGTTCACTATGATTAGAAATGATTTAGAGGAGATTATGCCACAATTACCAGATGCTTATAGAGTTTTCAGCAATGGCTCTATTTGCATATACTTTACTCTGACATTTTGGAAGCAACATTCCTCAACTGTACTTTTGAACATGTTTTGTGAAGGAATCAATGGACATGAATCCAGGTTTCTCAATCCTGAAACAGCAACAATGATCAGTTTGTCACCAGCAGACATCAGGAGCACGGTTTGCAGCAATCCTAAGGCTCACTGACAAGCATTTAATTAGCTAGTACAATAAAATGTTTTTAAACATTCTTAGTATCTTTTCATATAATTAGAAGAGAAACCATTATAAATATATGTGTTTGAGCATATTTCTTCCACACAGCCTCTTCAAGATTAACCAAATTCACTTTGTTTTCCATAAACTTCAGGTGGTATTTATAATGTGGTGCTGGTCTGATTTTAGTAAGAAGGCCAGAGGGACTCACAGCAAGAAAAGGCCACTGATGCAGCAACCTGGAGAGCTCCATGAAGAAAATGATGCAATAAAGATACAAACGATTGATTTCCAATATTTTGCCTCTTCTAGAACCATTTATTTTTTCTCAGTTCTGCCCTTGCCCAAGATTTGAAAATACTGTCCTTTGGCCTGAATTGCTGCTCAGTTAAATTTATCCAGATTGATGCCAGTATCAATTGGTTCAGCACAGGGATGTATGTGGAGCCTAATATTTCCTGGCTCAACTAATCTAGCTGGCTTCTCCAACTGAGTTGGGCTGAATGTCATTCAAGATGAGAGTCATGATGTTCAGGAATATCACACAGCTGATATGGTTTAATTTCATACTTAAACCTACACTGTGTGCTTTCAAACCTCTTTCAATTCCACTCACACAATAGCATGATTTTTCTTTTATATAATACATGCTGAATTTCCATTAAAACTGTCCTATAGAACAGGGGTCCCCAACTCCCAGTCCATGGGCTGCGGCATGCCAGCAACCGGGCCATGCAAACAAGCGAAGCCCCATCCGCGGGAGGCAGGCGGCACATGAAACCACTGATCAATGGAAAAACCTTTCTCCACGGAACCGGTCCCTGGTGCCCAAAAGGTTGGGGACCACTGCCACTTATCAGCTTCTGGCTACTGCAGAACAGTAGATAACATTTTTTCATTTAAGTGATACACACTAATACTGTTACAAGAAATACCTGTATACATGCTTATAAGGCTTAAAATTTTACACAGCGCAAATCAGTAATCCTTGTCAAATCCAGCATTATATTTTAATTTTAATCATACAAATAACATAAATGCAACAAGTCATCAGCTCTGCGAATATCTACAGCCAGTAAAAGGGAGGCCAAGCAGCAAAGGTTTGAGACAACTATGAGTTATATGAGTTTCTCTCAAAATCACCAACTCTTTCATAAACAAACTACTAGTTTACATATCCAGAAATGTAATATGAAGGCGTAAACATTTCTCTATCATAGCTTAATACCACTAAAAACATAAAGGAGGTCCATATCATTCTGGAAGTTTGTGAAACACTCATTCTAAAAGAAACTGTGTCACAGCTACATTGGGAAACAGATCAGAATTTACTTCTGATTCTGTCACCAAGTAACTGTAGGACGACAAACTGTCTTATTCACTGTTTACCAAATTTGATAAGAGAATAATGTTGGACAAATAAGCTAACTTTTGTGTCCCACTTAGACTTTCAAGTCATTTTGCAAAAGGATCTCACAGAAAAGCAAGTTTTAGTGAATCCAGTTAATGATCACAAATACAATTGTTTTTATTTATTCTGTTCAAACCCTTGTATGTAGCATTCAACACAAGATATTATTGCCAAGTTAACCAAAATAGAATTAGATCACTTTCATACGTACAGAGCTTAGGACATATTCTCTAGCAGAACATGCTATGCATGGACAATCTTACAATTTAAGGCACAGCCACGGATATCCATGATGATCCTAAAATGATTACACACATGCAATGATATCATCATGCATGTATGTTTTAATGTACTTGAGTGCTGCGATCTTGTACAATTAAATCATGGCATTTGCATGCTAACATCACCACACACATGATCTTGCCCTCCATGGACATCCAGGGGCAGAGCCAATCTGACAATCAACAAGCCATCATCACAAGCAATTTCCATAGCACTGTGACTAACTAAATAAGCAACTTAGAGGAAATGAAATTGAGAACAAGTACCATAATTCTATTAAAATTCCATTTAATCCCCCTCACAGGGAGAAAAACATAAAAGGAGCTTTAACAGCTACATCAAAAGGGCAGCTATGTGATTCCAAATTAATAACAATTCATGTAATTGTAGTAGTATCTATGAATTTTGTGAACAGTACTCATATGCTAATATTCAGATCCTGCAACATGCACTGCAAATATATATTCTATATATACAGTATATTCTATTCAGTATAGCAATATAATATGAAAATGCATGAAATAACCTTGTAACTTGGCATTATAACTTGTATCTACTGTATTTCAAAAGGTTCCTTATTTATATGTGTATATGTATGTACAATGGAAGAGTTTCTCTATTCAATTATCCTCTGGAAGAATTTCCTCAGGCACTGGAATTCTGGAAACTCTCCCAAAAGAAAAGAAAAATGCACCCACATAACTTCATCGACAAGCTTAATTCAAGGATGTTGCAGTAATGCTCTTCTAGGATAAACTCAGCTGTAACAGTAAAGACTCATCACGTTTAAAGTCCATTATAAGAAAACTACTGCCAGGTAAGCAGCTAAATGAGCAATTTGACACATAAAAGCATGCAGAACCATACCAACCTGGATTTCTTGGGCTTGGCTTTGGAGGAAGTCTCTAAGATGTTCTTCTTCTCTTTGGACTCCTTTGGGGCTTTAGGCTCCCGAGGCTTCCTGGGTTTCTTGGCCCCTTCCTGCTTGGGCTCCTTGGGCTTTTTGGGCTCCTTGGGCTTTTGGGGATCTTTTGGTTCCTTAGGTTCTCTTTTCCTCTTTGGTTTTACTTCTCTCTCATTGCCCAGCTCTTGCTGCCCCGGCTCTTTTTTCTTTCGTTTCTTTTTTACCCCAGTACCCCCAACCCCATCGTCCTGCATCCCGTTATGGCAAGTTATCATATTCTGCACAACCTCACTGGGTACGTCCACAGACAGCACATTTTGATGGTCCTTATGGGCCAGGCTCACACTGGCCAAGTCAGAGATTGTCACCAAGTCACTCAAATCTTCCTGATCTGGACTTCCATCAAAAGGGGACTGTGGCTTGCATTCAAAGGTGATGGAGGCATCAGACATTGGGGAATGAGTCAATACTTTAAAATTTGGCAGCTATATATATATATATATTAAAAAAGGAGAGAAAGAAATATCATTTTAAATAGAATTATTTAGCAGCTTACAAAGATACATTCTTTATGGGAGCATATAATGAAGTAAAGGAGATATATAATTTTTCAAAAAGCTGTTTCACAAATATTATTTTGAAATATGCCAATGGAACGCTTCAGTCAGTATTCTATCTTAACTCCAGAGTATAAGTCCCAAAGTCAGACTATTTAGCTCACTACTTTGTCTAATCCTAAAATTTGTGTGAGATGAGGATGTATGAGAATAAGATCCATTTCTCAACAGCTTTAACTGCTTCACAGCAGGAACTAACAAACATGTATGCCAGATTCTCCTGAAAAAGAATCGGGGTTACTTGCATATTAAAAAGTTTATGAATTGCCTAATTCAAGATTCTAATTAAACACTGGATCACATCATATTATATATGATGTAGCTTCTTGCCCATTTACAACGATAGAGGAGTAACATCTAGAATTTAATGAAAGACTACAAGTTATGCCCATAAACGAAGTCCATGTTTAGCAACCACAATTGGAATTGGCAGTTAAACGAAGTAGTCACCAAGTGAAATTGCAACTGGTCTTATAATTTTACTTCAACTTTTCTTTGCTTTATAGACTTGCAAACGTCGAAAATACGAGGATTTCTCATATTACTTTTTCATCATTGTCATAACTGCAGTCACTAAATAGACAATGCTAAACAAGGACTATCTGTGCATATCTGTTGTTAACCTGTTACCATCTTCCCCCTGCTTCAATATTAGCAAGAACTTAAAAAATCCACTCAGTAATACTACGTGTAAGAAGTATTAAGAAAAATCTAAAACATAAATTTGGTATTATGGTAAAAGACATGGCACAAACGCTATCAATACCTTAAAATGCAGTACCCTACATTTTAACCAATAATACTACATTTCAGAAGAATTTCATCATTTATTCATACTTGTGATCATTGAAATCTTTTCACAATTGCTGTGTTGCTTTTGTAAGCTGTGTTAAGGAACTGTATGACCTGAATCCATAAAACTTTAACAATCTAGTCAAAGTGGTCAGTCTTGGTGGTTGTAATGTTGCATAGGAAAAAGAAGATAAAGTACTATCTCAGTGTAGTTAAATTAAGAGCCACTTTAAAGCAATATATCTGTTTTGTGAAGATGTCATACTGTATTTGGCAGATTTCTGTCTCTCTTTCAGCATATGTGATTACCAGTTTTGTAGTTAGCACCTTTGCTTTTATTTGGAAACTGAATGTATCAGTTTTGACACACATTTTGTGGAGAATGTAGTCTACTCCTTTGTTTATATAAGTGCTGAAAAATGTTGGCTTTCAACTTAAGAATTTAATTTTAAACAACAAAAATCTCATTGAAATCAAGATTATTCTGATAATCTGGGCTAGAGAGAAGTTCCCTGAAGATGGGCTTAGGACAAGCACCTGTGGGCAGGACAAGAAGTAACGGAAGGAAACTTAGCAAGGAGCGATCCAACCTAGAACTAAGAAGTTTCCTGACAGTGAGGACAATTAACCAGTAGAATGGCTTGCCTCTAGAAGTTGTGGGTTCTCCATCACTGGACGTTTTTAAGAAGAGATTGAACAGCCATTTGTCCAGAGCTGCATAGAGTCTCCTGCTTGAGCAGGGAATTCGACTAGAAGACCTCCAAGGTCCCTTCCAACTCTGATATTCTGTATCCTCACTTACTCCCCCATTTAGCAACCATTCATTTAGCAACCATTCAAAGTTACAACGTTGTAAAATAAAAATCAGCTTTGTGACCAATCCTTGCATTTATGAGCAGCAGAGCATCCTGCTGCATGAGATCACTGTTCATGTGCTTTACAATCAGCTCTCGAAAAGCAGTTAATGGAGAATGCAGAAGTAAAATTATACTGTTTAGTGCAACAACAAAAAAACCTCCTGTACTAAACAAGTGAAGTGATTCATTTAACAACCAAATAGAAAGTGATGTTGTAAGCGTGTTGCAGTCAGATGATTTTCTACGTGGCAACCATGTTGCTTAACAATGCAGTTGCTGGTCCCAATTCTGCTCACTAAGTGAGGACTATCCATAGAAAAACACACTTTTCACACTTTTTTCCTGTGCTAAACTGTGAGAAGACTGATTTGCTTCTGACTTTAAGGTTCAGGTGAGCCCACCCACAATGATTTGTAAGTCATGGTTTATGGCTTAGTGTGGTACGTAAACCCTTTAATTGCAATTTAATTTTAAAAAATTGGCTATGCAAATTATATCCCAGGTGGTAGAAAATCACAAAAATGAATTTCAAAATCAGGACTAAGTCAAAAATAAGTAATGCTGTTTTGAATGTATTTAGCCATATTAAAGCCCTATTTCCCCTCTCTAGTCATTTCCAAATTTGTTAGGTGAGTTTTGTCCCATTTTACCACTTTTCCTGCCACACTGGTTAAATGATTCACTGCAGTTCTTTAATTAGAACCTGGATGTTAAGTGAAACTGGTTTCCCTATTGACTTTGAAGGTTGCAAAAAGGGATCACATAACTCCGGGACACTGCAATCGTCATAAATGTGAATCAGTTTTCAAGTATCCAAATGTAAATCATGTGACTGTGGGGATGCTGCAACAGTCATAAATGTGAAAAACAGTCATGTCACTTTTTTCAGTGCTGTTGTAACTTTGAATGGTCACTAAATGAACTGTTGTAAGTCAAGGATTACCTGTATAGGGGGCAGTGCTCATCTCTGTTTCATAGCCAAGGGAGCCAGAATTGTCTAAAGACATTTCCATGATTATATGACCAGCATGACTATATGCCAAGGTGCACAGAATGCTGTTACTTCCCCTCCTATTTCTCTACTTGCATTTGCTTGTTTTCAAACTGCTAGATAGGCGGGAGCTGGGGCAAGTAAAGGGAGCTCCCCCCTCCCCGCTGCAAGGCAGGTACTCAGGTCTTGAATCTGGGCTGTCAACTTTCCAACTGATAAGCTCAGTGTCTTTAACTGCTAAGCCAACACGCCCCCTATTTAGCAATATTTTTGGTGGTCAAATATGATAACTACTTTTATAGTATACCCCTCAATTTTCACCCAGTTACTGGGTAAAGGATAAATTATCCTTGACAAAGGATAAATTCAATAAACATTAAAATAACTATAACAGTCTGCTATGGAATACTATGATGGAAAACATTTCTGTACATGCTGCCTATAACTTCTGTTGAAGTCGAAGTTACGGCCCAGGTGAGATCTTGGCATCCAGGATGATAGAACACTGTGAATAAGAAGTTCACAAGAACAATATTAAATGACACAGCAAACAGGAAGGTCACATTTTATTCCCTTTCATGACAATACTAAAAGGAATGCAGTGTGTGACAAGCATATATATATATATATATATATATATATATATATATATATATATATATATATATATATATATATATATATATATATATATATATATATATATATATATATATATATATATTTGTTTTCTGAGGTTTTCGCGGGTGTTTGTATGTAGGTCTTTGGGTATTTGGGTTTTCTCCCGCGTGAAATTGGAAGTGTCTTGGCAACGTTTCGACAAAGTCTCATTCGTCATCATCAGGCTGGTGTCTTCAGCTTCCTGCTTCTAGGAGCAATGTGAGATTGCAGCTGTTTCTTCCTTTTAACTGCCAGTGGGGGTTTGAACTGATAGGGTGGGGGCTATACATGAAGCAAACTGACACCCCAGCCAATCATAGCACAGCCAACCCCCCATCCAATCAGAGCACAGCCAAGCCCCCAACCAATCAGAACACACTTCCACCCAATCAGAACACAGCCAAGCCCCCACCCTATCAGTTCAAACCCCCAGTGGCAGTTAAAAGGAAGAAACAGCTGCAATCTCACATTGCTCCTAGAAGCAGGAAGCTGAAGACACCAGCCTGATGATGACGAATGAGACTTCGTCGAAACGTTGCCAAGACACTTCCAATTTTACGCGGGAGAAAACCCGAATAACCAAAGTCATATATATATATATATATATATATATATATATATATATATATATATATATATATATATATATATATATATATATATATATATATATATATATATATATATATATATATATATACATACACACACACATACACACACTTTGCTTTTTTATGAAAAAGGGCATTGGAAGAATATCTGAAGGATAGTGAAGAAGATGCCCTGAAGTTAGTATACCAGGAAGGCTTGTTGAGTACTGGAGAGGCCAAACTTGTCTAAAGAAAAACCAAATGGAGAAAAGAGACATAGGAAGACAAAGCATTACATGACCAGTACATTAAAAAACATATCAGGCAAAACAAATAATAACAAAACCTGGCAATGGCTAACAGCAGAAACATTGGGGGGGGGAGGCAGAGGGGCTAATTCTGGCTGCACATAACCAAGCCTTAAGAACAAATGCATACAAAGCCAGAATTAAGAAGATAGCAACCACAGCAAGTGCCACCTCTGCAAGGAAGCTGAAGAAACAGTGGACCACCTGGTTAGCTGCTACAAGAAGATCACACAGAATGACTACAAACAACGGCACGACAAAGTAGCAAAACTGGAAGATCTGCAAGAAATATCATTTGCCTGCAAGCAAGAACTGGTAGGACCATAAAATACAGAAAGTTATAGAAAATGAAGAAGCTAAAATGCTCTGGGACTTTAAAATTCAAACTGACAAGACACCTGCCACATAATACCCCAGACTTAATGATTGTTGATAAGAAAGGCAAAAAAAAGTCTGGATAGAGGATGTGGCAGTACTTGGAGACAGCAGAATTGAAGAGAAAGAATAGAGAAGATAAACAAAATACAAAGACCTTCAAATAGAAATAGAATGACTGTGGCAAAAGAAAGCAAAGGTAGTACCAATAGTAATAGGTCCCTGGGTGCAATCCCAAACCAACTGGAGCCAATGAACACCATTGGCATTGACAAATTCACCATCAGTCAATTGCAAAAGGCAGCTTTACTAGGAACAGCTTACATCCTGCAATGATATCTATAACACTATCAAATATCAACATCTGCCTATCCCGGGTCTTGGGAAGGACTCGACAGGTGAATAAAAATTCCAAATCTAGCCTGAACATTTTGCTCATTTTGCCACAAACCATAACAACAACAACAACCATCATCATCATCATCATCCCCAGTGTGGAACTATCTTGCCATTGTTGTAGAGCTTGTGTGCTCTTACAAAAATGACAGCTATAGGCCTTGATGGCAGTGTGACTGAAGGCCACTTATTGGAGGTTAGTGGGCTTCCTTGTACTGTTGGTTGGCCTCTATCAGACCATAATGCTGAATTTAATGGACTAGGAGTCCAATGCAGCAGGATACTATTTATATTCTTGTGTACCTACAAGAAACATTATCAAAATTCTTATTTGTAACTTTGAAAGCTACTTCCAATCAGTTGCTGCATTATTGGACCAAATATTGCAAGACTGCTCACCTTATTTCTATTAAAAGTCAGAGTATTCCTGCACATGTTCATAATAAAAGTTATTTCTGTGCTTATAGGTTATCCTATGAATATGTATTTGTATAATTCTTACCAAGTCACAATTACTCTGTTCCTGTTGCATTATTAATTCCCCTTGATTTAGGAAAAGCTATTTTTGGTTAATTTTACATGATTGTATATGGTCATCAGTAATCTAAAAGACAAATTAATGGCTGAATTAATTTGAAACATCACAATGCTATTGAGAAATAAATTTTATTTAGTTAAACCTATTTCGATAGCAGTATACATTATTGTTCACCATAGAGAAAAATCTATGTCGACACTAAGAGTCGAAAATGACTTGATGGCATATAATCAATCAATCCATGATTGCATGCATAAATTGCTTTTGTAGGGCTCAGTCTCATACTGCTTGCTGTTTAGATTCATGACAGAGTTGAGCATCATAAAAGTTTATAATCAGGTTATACCCATATCTAAAAATTATAGCCCTTTAAATAATTCCCTTAAGATCTTATGAATATAAAAATCATTAAAAGTTAATAAAACATGTAATTAAAAGTTCTGTTTTATATACTGCTGCAAGTCTTCCTCTGTTTTACTGTTTCTATGCTTGTTCATTTTCTGTTCTAGATATAGCAATAGCACTTAGACTTCTATACCATGTCACAGTGCTTTTACAGCCCTCTCTAAGCGGTTTACAGAGTCAGCATATTGCCCCTAACAATCTGGGTCCTCATTTTACCCACCTCGGAAGGATGGAAGGCTGAGTCAACCTTGAGCCTCGGTGAGATTCGAACTGTCAAACTGCAGGCAGCCGGCAGGCAGCCGAAGTAGCCTGCAGTACTGCATTCTAACCACTGCACCATCACGGCTCTTATGTTGTATAAAATACTTTTCTACATAAGCAGCATGTGAAGTTTTTTGTAAATTTGTTTGTATAAACAAAAAAATGCCCAATTGTGGCAGATCTGCTCACATTTATTTTATATCACTACAGAGATTTGTTAACAATCAGATTCTATAAAATGGACTCACATTCCAAAGTATTTCAGACTTCCTTCAGGAAAGAAAAACTAAAGATGCCAGGAGTAGAATTATAAATGCCGAACTACTATTCTTCCTACCATGTAGTTAGTACTACCTAATGTAGTTAGAAGCCACTAAAATTATTAGTGCTTTCCGGTTACAATAACATCTAAATGTCTCTTCAAATGCAGTGTGTAATTTATCGATGGGATTTTTATTGATTGATTGGATTTTTTGTATTCCGCCTTTATTTCTTTATAGGTAATTCAAGGTGGTGAACTCCTCCTTTCCCCACAACAGCAACCCTGTGAGATGGATGGGGCTGAGAGAGACTAACTAGCCCAGAGCACTCAGTCGGAATATGATAAGCTAACATTATTAATGATTAGCTAGCATATTTTTTCTTCTTTTTTCTCCTTCTCCTTTCTCTTTCTTATAGGGACTTTGGAATCTATTATAAATATTCCAACTTAGCTACAAGAACAGATCTTCATACACTTAATATTATATTTGTCGGACAAGCTATTATTTCAAGTTAACATGTTAATAAGGGGACTGTCAGTTTAGAATATTCTGAAACAATGTTCTGTTTAAGCAAAGAACCTATGTGCCATTACTGATGAAAAATATATACAACAGTTCATAGTCTGTAGAAGATGTTATCAGGAATTCAAGAGCATCCATAGTAGGACTGAAGATCTGTGCTTCCCATCAGAAACTGTGTAAACACTGTGCGAGTACTGCACTTTAAAGACAAACTGTCAAGATAAGTAGACTTCAAAAATGTGACCTACTTCTTTAACCATTTGCCTGTGTATTTGCAAAGTAGATAGAACTCCTTAGGCAGTTTTGAAAAGCACTTCAAAAGAGGTCACTAAAATGTAATTAATCCACCATCCACAACAGAAATATGACTGGCTTACCACAGGCCACAGAGCACCATGCAATCCCAACAGATATTTAACTTGTAGGTTTAACACTGCACATATCAAGGGAGAAAGGATGCTGAGTCTTATCATTCAGCTTTTTTTCTACATGTCTTTCACCAACAGCAATTTGTATAGCTAACTTGGAAAAAGAAGAAAATGCATATGAAGAAGACAACCAACCTGAAAGCAGGTAGAGCTTTGCTTTTTATTTTATTTACTTAAGTTTTAAAATAAGAAACTGTTCTTGATTTAAAAAGCAGTTTACATCTTCAATGCTAAAATAAGCTATTCAAACCAACCTTATTGTCTTACATTTGCTTCTACTGCTGTTTCAGAAAATGTTTCCTGCCTTATCTAAATATTGGGCAGTGTAGCAGTACAATATGAATCTGAATGCAGTTGTCATGTTTGAAAATTAGAATAAAAAATCCAAACTTGTAAACTTATCAAGATGTCTATAGTCACCAGCTTCGACTTCTATATTTCTGGGGAAACGAGTCTTGAGATCTTAACCATATAAGGAATTTATTTATTTATTTATTTAGAGATTTATGGTGTAGTCCAAAAGAGCTAATTCAACGTTTTTAAATTAATATGCTAATTCCATCTAGGAACTTCTTACCCTAAGTTTCTTTAAAGTATCCCTTCTTTTATCCACTTCCAGAAAAAGGAGAAAAAAACAAAAGAAAAAACAAATGTTTAAAACTAGCCATTTAAACATTGGGACAGACATTGATAACAGACAAGTAAATATATTTACTTGCCACTTTTTGATATCCTTCTCAAATGAATTAAACACTGTAAGTACCAAGCTATATTCAGAACAGAGTTAACAGGGCATCAAAGCTATTTTGATTTTTCAGAATCAAACCAGAAAGCCCAATATTGTTTTATAATCCAATATGCCACCATTACGAGTTCTATCAAGCTACCTCTCAATACTTACAGATTAAATAAAAGCACTAAATTAAAAATTATTAAAAGTCATAAATCTACAAATTTGTGTGACAAGGTGAGCTCTATCTCTGGTCCCATTCACCTAAACCTCTGATGAAAAAGGTACCCAAAGGACATTTACAAAGTTAAAAAGGGACAAGAAAAGACAAATGGCTGGAAAGTAATTTTGACTATTGCACATGGTAGAGCACAAATATTTCCCATCTGTGGTAGCATTTTTAACATGCTTCCTCTCTCCTTCCAGAATAATGCAGTTTGGAGAAGATATATTTCACAGCTCAAATGTATGTTCCAAGTCACTTCACTAGAAATTATTACCAAAGAAAAGGAAGTGATATAAATACAGTTCTATCCAAGGCTTTAGTATTTTACAGGAAAAATAGACTTCCAAGGTAAAGCATAAATCTTAGTATAACCGCTCTAATGCATAAAAGGAAACACTCACAAAGGGCAGCAATACAGATTCTCCTTCAAAATAATTTGCTACAATCTGCTACATGACATAAAGCAGTTTCTCTGCTATTATTCCAATTGCTTGGCAATTTATTAAACAAACTGTAGAGAAAGAAACATAGGGGGTTAATCTGTGGCCTTCATGGAACATTTAGCTTCCTCTTTCCCTTCTATTTCTTACAGCCACTGCTGCCTTTATCTTGGAAACCAACTCAATGGTTGACTGCCAAAGAATAAAAACAACATCACTGAGAAAGGAGATTCAAGGGAAATTTTTATCCATAGCATTCACTAGTATCCTGCTAATCAACAAATACACATCCCCACATCCTGCATTTGGGAAGGAAGGTACATGTCTATCCATCCTACTTAACAAGGAATGCAGTCCTCCTATGTCCTACATTGAGCTTTGAAGATTAGTAGCAGCAAATCATGGGTTGACTTGATGCTCCTCTGAAGCTCAAAGGCACATCCCAAACTCCTCAAATTCTATCTTAGGAAAAATAATCATATAATTTCTATTCACAAGAAACTCAGGTTCAGTTAGACATCTTACAGTATCCAAGAGCATGAGACACATAACCAAGCCACACTCTTGATTTTTTTTATTCAAACAAACAAAGATACGTACAGGTACAACTTGCTTATGGGACTGGAAGTTCCATCGTGAAGTCATTGATATAATAAGTCATTCCTAATTTTACAACTTTGATGGTGGTCGTTAAGTACCGTATTTTTCGGAGTATAAGACGCACCTTTTTACCCCCCAAAAGAGGGTGAAAACTTGGGTGCGTCTTATACACCGAATGTAGCCGCACCCAGCCAGCCACCCCCACCCTTTGGCCTCTGTCTTCCAGCAATTTACCTGTTTGCAGCAAAGAGGGAAGAGCCTGTAAAGCCAAGCAAGTCAGTAGCAGCTTCCCGACCTACAGCTGATTTGCCACGTGCTAAAATGAAAGTGAAACTAGCTTGCAAAGAGGCAAATAGCTGGGAGAGACACGCAGATTTTTATTTTCTGCTGAACTACATGCAAGGGGGTAAGTGAATAACTGTAAATGTCTGTAGAATGTTCAAATTATTAGACTTATTTTTTAAAGACTGCTTTATTATTGTTCTAGAGCCAGGGGTCTCCAACCTTGGCAATTTTAAGACTTGTGGACTTCAACTCCCAGAATTCCACAGCCAGCTTTGTTAGCTTTGCTGGCTGTGGAATTCTGAGAGCTGAAGTCCACAAGTCTTAAAAGTTGCCAAGGTTGGAGACCCCTGTAAATCTAGACAACTTAACAAAATAAAGAAGCTTTTTAAAATAAATGCTTGCTCTGAAGAGACCCAGTGCTGTTGTATCTTCTTTTAAATAATAGAGAATAATGTATACTTCAATAAATTTTAATTAATTTTAACAGCTCTGTACAAGTATAGTCTGAAATGTAACAGTGTCCTGTTTAGTATTAGAGTTAAATCCTGACTTACCTTGGAGTAGATCTATTTAAATAATTGGGAGGAGTTAGTGTGACTACATTTAAGAAAACTTTCTGGCATAATGTACATTTCTCCAATTCTTTGCTATTTCTATGGGTCAGGCACACATGCACAGAAATACACAGCAAACAGTGTATATCATCTGTGCTATTTGCCATTTGCTGTTCGGCAAATTGCTTGGAGGCAGAGGCCTTTTTTCCTTGTTTTCCTCCCTCAAAACTAAGGTGCATCTTATACTCTGGTGCGTCTTATACTCCCAAAATATGGGTAAATCACATGTTCATTAAGTGAATGCAACTTCCCTAATGGACATTTTTTTGCCGGAAATTGGCAAAAAAGATTTCAAATCGTGATCATGGAACTGCAGGATGATGCAACCAACTAAAAATGTAAGCTGGATGCTAAGCACTCAAACTGCACTCAAGTGACCATGGAAATGATGTGATGGTTATATGTGTGAATATAGGTCGTCACTTTTTCCAAAACCATCATAACTGAACTGAACACCATTAAGTGAATAGTCATAATTCAAGGACTACCTGTATTTCTTTTTCTCTCCTATACAAGTAGAAATTATGGAACTAACTGCTGAACCATAATATACCAAGGAATGTTACACATATCAATTTTTGCAAAAAGTGAAATTTACCAACCTGTTTTTCTTTCTTCTGTATTTTCATTATCATCAATTTTGGGGTATATATTACTTCTGCAAAATATAAAACAAATCTCATTCCACAAATTCAAACACAGAAGATCAGTCTGGGAAGTCTTTTAATATAATGCTCTTTCAAAAGTTCTACTGTTCTCTTAATAAAAATATTATCTGTGAAAGATGAGTTTCTAGAACATAAATAACAAAGTTTCTGTGACACCTTAAAAGATTTGCTGGTTTAATGTGACATAACCTTTCAAAATATTTATTAGCTTTTAAAATATCAAAGGACAATATTGTTTTTTTGTGGTTATAGAAAACCAATTTATTCCTTTCATTGATGGGACAGGTTCATCTGGAGAAAGAGAAGGAAGACTTTATGAACTGGAATAAAAGCAGAATTGTGGTTTTTTAAAAAAACAAACAAACCACATTTGTTGGGCAACAAGCCCTATTAAATGTAGAAATGCTTACTGCTGAACAGATATAATTGGGAATGCACTATAAACAAGTTGCTGAATACAAGATAACACTACTGTACGGTGTCAAAGATATTGACAAACAGCTCCAGTTTATAAATAAATGCAATACCTTTTCAGTTGCTAAGGTATTCAAATTACCATAATTTATTATTCCTGATGAAAACATTGTTACCCATAAGAATATGTCACCTCTAGTGCTCTTCTATGGAAATGAGACAGAAAAATAAATAAGCATGTACAGAATTCCTAATTCCACTACTATGACTGATGAGTTGGAATGCAGATCTGGATGTTAAAATTCCCTACATTGGAGGAAACTCATTTGAAAGAGGATTATCTTAAAAGAAAGGACTAAATATAAAAGTCATACATAGGTTAGCTTCTGTTTTCCCTGAGGAGCCCTTTCCCCAATCAGAATCTACCTGTTATGTACTGGGAGGAAATGTACAGAGCTCCTATCCAGCAAGTAATTAAGAAATTTCATGAGAGTTAAATTGTTTACATTTTTGAATGTATACGGAAGCTAAATATCAACAAAATACAAGATCATACACAGAGCACATATACACATCAACCAATGTTGGTTTTGATCAGTTTGTTTAGCTTTACTTACTATGCACTGCTGGTGATTATGATAAATTTTGGTTTGCATTTTAAAATTCAGACTTTCCTGTTGCTCTGATTCATTTGCTCAGCTTTGATGTGTATACTCACGTCTTCTAGATTTTGAGTTTTCAGAATACTTTTAAGTGCAGAATTTTCTAGTTTGTAGAGCTTCATATTTTCAGTGTAGTATTTTTGATTTTATGGTTGTAACATTAAGATTATTATTCGTATAAAGATTAAGCAGCAGGAAACACCCCTAATACAAGTATTACAGGCACAATACAGGCACTCAGGTCCAGCAGAGAAAATAAGAATGCATGGCTTTTTCCCGTTTGCACAGATCTGACAGGCAGACTCCCAAAAAACAAGTTGCTGAAACTGTTGCTTCAGTGTGGTATAATCAGAGGTGGACTATTGCCGATTCAGACTGGTTCGGGCGAACCGGTAGTTCCAACTACCGGCTAGGCCCACCCACCCGCCCCTATACCGTTCTATATATCTCACTCTCTGGCTCGCTCATCCTGCCCACACAGCCCAGCTGATTTCTGCACCTCGCCTGCTCTATTCACCGCAGCTTACCGAGAAGGTGTGCTGGAAGCCACATGCAGGAAATCGCCATGTGTTTGAAGCCATGCGCAAGCATGCTCATATTTTCGGTTCTGCACTAGGCAAACCGGTTGTTAAATTATGTGAAGCCCACCTCTGAGTATAATGGTTAAGTATTGTACCAGCACTTGGGAGACACATATTTAAGTCTATGCTCATCCATAGCATGATTGTTTTTTCCCAATCTACCTGATAGTACTATTGTGGGGAAAAGGAAACACTTGTACCCTGCCTTGAGCTGCTGAGTCCATAAATCAACAAAAAAGACAGTGGATTGATTATGATCCATGCTGCCTGCTACCCCCAAACAGCAAAATTAGTCAAGTGGATAGCTTTTAATTTGAAAAAAGAATTAGAAAATATGAAGACAAAACCCAATCAAAGCACAGCAAGAGACTATTTTCCATCCACCCTAGCAGCACAAAAAGAAAATGCACTTGCCTTTTCCAGGAGCAATACATTGCCTTTTTTTGAGGAGAGGAATGAAGGAACTTGTTCAGTTCAAAAATTGGAAACCAAAGAATGTGAACACTTCAAAGTAAGATCTCCTCCATTTTTATTTCAGTATCCTACAAGAGACATAAAATAATCTTATTATTTCTTTCCTATTACAAGAAAGATAATACAAGAGAGAGAGAAGGAGAGTTATCACAGTAGCATCTCTAAATATAAAAACAAAGCAGGA
Source organism: Diadophis punctatus similis (assembly GCA_023053685.1). Taxonomy (NCBI): domain Eukaryota; kingdom Metazoa; phylum Chordata; class Lepidosauria; order Squamata; family Dipsadidae; genus Diadophis; species Diadophis punctatus. Next base: position 25,866,330 of record JALIGW010000003.1, read on the forward strand.
CATTTACATGTGAAATGATGTTCAAATCAAATCTGTCTTATTCCAAAGATAGAATGTTTCATCATATCTGACCAAAAAAGAGCCTAGACACTGCAAATGATTTTTTAGTTTTATTCTAATTGTAATTTTTTTAACTTATCTTGCAAATCTGCGTAGATAATCCCAAAGTAGCAATAGCAATAGCACTTATATACCGCTTCACAGTGTTTTTACAGCCCTCTCTAAGCAGTTTACAGAGTCAGCATATTACTCCCAACAATCTGGGTCCTCATTTTATCCACCTCGGAAGGATGGAAGGCTGAGTCAACCTTGAGCCTGGTGAAATTTGAATTGCCAAATTGAAGGCAGCCGGCAGCAGCAGAAGTAGCCTGCAGTACTGCACTCTAACCACTGCGCCAATTTATTAGTAAAAATGATTAGTATTAGTAGTAATTAGTAATAATTAGTAAACTATTATTATTTGCAAGTGATTATTGCTTCTGAAAAAACATCACAAATCCTCTAAAATCAGCCCATTGCCTAGACCAGTGATGGCGAACCTATGGCACGCGTGCCACAGGTGGCACGCGGAGCCATATCTGCCGGCACGCGAGCCATTGCCCCAGCTCAGCTGCAGCGCACATTGCGCGCCAGCCAGCTGATTTTTGGCTCACGCGGAGGCTCTGGGAGGGCATTATAGGTTTCTGGAGGGTCTCCAGGGAGACAGGGGGCCATTTTCGCCCTCCCCAGGCTCCAGGGAAGCCTCTGGAGCCTGGGGAGGGCCAAAAATGGGCCTACCGGGCCCACCGGAAGTCAGGAAATGGGCCGTTTCTGGCCTCCAGAAGGCCTCTGCGGGGGCGGGGAGGCTGTTTTTGCCCTCCCCAGGCATTGAATTATGGGTGTGGGCACTCGCACATGCGTGATAGCATGTGTGCATGCGCTTTCGGCACCCGAGGGAAAAAAGGTTCGCCATCACTGGACTAGACAGAGATGCAGTGCTTGCCTTCCCAGTATTTTGTCCTCCAGATTGGTTGAGTTGGGTTTTTCCCATGAGCACTGAAAACATGTTTTGTGTCTTCTGCTTTCTTAATTCATAGTGATTTACTATTGTGGCAAAAGTCATTCAACAAACAACTTCACAAGAATAGTATGGCAACTAATTAGTGGTGCTTTTGCACAGGTCAAATTCCATCATGCATACATAATTTGGGATTTTTTACCGCAATTTTAATTTGAGAATGGGCAACTAGCAATGGAACTAATATCTCAAGAAAAGTAAAGAAAGGTGGAGACACCAAATTTAGGAAGAACCTTTCTGGAACAGGAACGTTATTTTCTTAGTTTCCTGGAATAAATCTCTCTCTTGAAACTACTCTCTCTTGAAAATCAAGTTGAAGCAAGGTTACAATATTCACAGAACAGCATGAACTCAGAAACACTTGAAGATCAAGATAGGTAATTTAGCATTTTACAGAGGTCTGGCATCTTATTTTAGAGACTCAATGTAATGGCTCCATTAGGTAAAAAGCAAACTTGGACCAAGAGCCATTGTAAACCGTTCAAGTACCCCTTACTAATCTCAAATTATAAGAAAATTCTGCCACTCATGTACCTTTTATTGGATCAAGCAGATGTGGTTTTTTCACTACTACCAAAGAGCTAATGGAGTCAATTGGATCAAATAATTTGATTACAAATGAGATCCAGGGAACATCTTTTTTTTTTAAGTCCATGTAAAAAATATACCCATGTATACAAATGTTTACAATTGTTACAAAAGAAAAGCAAAATATATATAGAAGTCCTACAATGTAGAAAACAAAAACAGCATAACCATCAGTTGATTATCAGCTATTTCTGAAACATGTTCAATGAATGAGAGAAGAGTTTGCAAATTCACTGAGCAAAATAATTAAAATCTCTTTTGACTACATAAATTATATTTTACTCTAAAAAAATCTGCATGATTGCTATTCCGGGCTTCTTTCTTTTAAAACAGTATCTGTTGGAAATGTGGAACTATCATGTCTATGCAGATAATTTAAAATTTCAATAATGCCCCAAATAGATAATTTAATTGGCATTTTATTTGTTCAAAAAGGGCAAGTGCAAAATTGTGACTCAAGTAGAACACATTGAATAGCAGGAGGTAGAAGGCTGCTTTTATTCTTGCACTGAACGTGGAAAGCTGAAATAGGGATTTTTAATAAATGTACCCAAATAGCAAGGCTGGTTTTAGGTACTACATAATTTGATTTACAGAGTTAGATAAATGAGTGGAATTTATTTTTCTGCCACAGACATCAAAATGACAGGGTGGCCCTTCTGTTCCACAGCTTTTTCTTGTTGTAACTTGTTCTTTTTCAACTAGCAATTTCAGGATTTGAATGCAGGACTTTCTGCATACAATGCATGTGGTCTTCTATTAAGCTGCAAGTAACCTATTTGAATCCATTCAAAATTATAACATGAAGCTTCAAATGAATGACTATAAAGGATAGTTAGCTCTAACATTCTGCAACACAACAAGACAGACACAGACTTCAGAGGATAATTAGAACTGCAGAAAAAACAATTGCTACCAACCTGCCTTCCATTGAGGGCCTGTATACTGCACGAGTCAAAAAGAGGGCTGTGAAAATATTTACAGACCCCTCACATCCTGGACACAAACTGTTTCAACTCCTACCCTCAAAACGATGCTATAGAGCACTGCACACCAGAACAACTAGACACAAGAACAGTTTTTCCCCGAACACCATCACTCTGCTAAACAAATAATTCCCTCAACACTGTCAAACTATTTACTAAGTCTGCACTACTATTAATCTTCTCATCGTTCCCATCACCCATCTCCTCCCACAAATGACTGTATGACTGTAACTTTGTTGCTTGTATCCTTACAATTTATATTGACTGGTTCCTAATATGATGGATTGCTTATTTGTACCCGGACTATCATTAAGTGTTTTACCTTATGATTCTTGACGAACGTATCTTTTCTTTTATGTACACTGAGAGCATATGCACCAAGACCAATTCCTTGTGTGTCCAATCACACTTGGCCAATAAAAATTCTATTCTATTCTATGAACATGAAAACAAAGGTATTCAAGCTGTATGCTCATCTATAATAAAAAGTGGCAACCCACTTTTTATTATAGGCAAACTTAACTATCCCAAAACTCTGCCAAACAATTGGCAGAAAACTTTGAGAGAAATGTAAAATTTGGCTTCAGCTTTAAGTATTGCTCCTCCTGCCTACTATCAGTGATTTTTTTAAAAAACAAAGTATTAGTGAAACTTATGCAGTTAAATTCTAATGCATCAACTTTATTATTTTTTTAAAAAAAGAACATACACAGGTTTTTAAAAGCTGCAAAATTGCAACAAGAAGGGGCTATTTGTTCACGAGTCCTAACTAATTAGCACTGTGTATAGCAGGTTTCTGCTGCAAACTCACAAAACTGGTTTTCCCTGAACTCAATTCTAGGTTTATAAAAAAAAAGTTCATTTGCAAAGATCAATGTACACCACTTGAATAATGCTTTTGTTCAACAGTCTGTCCCCAGTTGGCCAATGAGATCCCTATGAGGCCCACAAGCAGGAGCATTCTACTGTGAATATTCCTAAGAACTGTAGTCAGAGACATACATATTTCTTATTATAATCAGTTTTCTTGCTCTATTTTTTCTGCATGACTGGTATCTCCCTAATCACCTTATACTTATTCTCCCAACTTTGTTTTTGGGAATTGTTAACTTGTGAAAGAATATTATTTATTAATTCATTGAGCAAAAGGAGGGCCTGCTTTTTAATCTACCAACTCAAGACAGGCCTTTCTCAAGGAAAGAAGCCAGACATCAAAATTCCTTTCAAATTAGTCAAATTTCTAGTGACTTTACTTCACATGGTTTTCAGGCATCTCTAATTCTCTATATTCTTTGTCTTGAATGTTTGTTCTCAATATTTATTTATTCATTCAATTTTTATAGCTGTCCATCTCAACCAAATCACCCTGAACAGCTCACAATTACATGCTTATAACATTTTAAATTATTTTATGTAATTTTTTAATTTATTGTAAATTGTTTGGGAAATTCTTCTCTGAGCTGCAAAACAGTACAGAAATGTTGTACTATAAACAAGTATCACGGAATCCATCATGTATCTGCTGCAACAGCATCGCTTCTGAACATGTACTCATCTAGATTTTAGCATGACTAGAAATACTGTATATACATCGTACAATGTAATTCATAATTCCTACTACATCACTGGCAGTCAATTAATATGAATGGCCAATGGTCATTTTTCAGATTATAGTTACTAATAAAAGTAGCTAAAATATATCTGCAAAGTAGTAACAATAAGGAGTGGAGAATTTCTTATTATCTACTGTATAACTTAACCATCCTGTCCTATTCTTGCCTGCAGAACTTTCCAGAATACCAATTTCATGCATCTGATCATCTCTGTGCTTTTACAAATAAATGTGCTGAAATTCTTTCTCTGTATTTTAAGTATCCAAATAATAAAATTTATCTGTTTAATCTCAAATGAGGATCCCCAATTTTCTAAATGGTTATCTTATGAACATCAGAAGGATCTCACACAAACTTTGATTGATTGATTGATTGATTGATTGATTGATTGATTGATTGATTACTTGGTTGGAAATGGTTTAATGCTTCTCTCAAAGATATTTTTATATAGGTATTTCTTAAAAATTGGCTAAGCATTTTATAAAACAAACAACAAAATCTTCTTGCAAGCAGTAGTTCAGGCAAAGAGCTACCTCCCACATGAACAAAAATGTTTCCAAACAAGTGTAATAATCAATTGAATCTATCCTAGGTAGTCATTCTTCATTACTATTGCTGAAAATCATTTGCCTGTTATACTGTTCTCTTTTATTAATTGTCATTTTCTAAGCATGACACATTCTTGAATAAAGCTTATATTATAATCTTAGAGTTTTATACACTGATGTATAATGTGAATTTCAACCTTTTCAGCTACATATTTTCCCACTGTTCCATTTATATTATATAATGAAAAATTTTAGAACACTTTATCATATTGTTTTTCAACTTATAGAAAAGAATATTTGTAGCTCAGGATTGAACTATGGGGTCCTTGGTGCTCTCTGAGCTTGGTTATTTTCTTGCAGACATTTTATTGTTCAATGGGCAATAAAAGTGCTAGGACTTATGATGTTACCTAGTTGGGTAATGAAACATCTGTAAACTTAGAGAGCACCAAGGACCTCAGAGTCTTTCACTTATTCTTGTTTCAACTTTCAATAAAAGTTTATACATTTTAACAACATGTTCATTATTTGTTTACAATTCAATTTCAAACATAAGTTATTTTGTCTACTTTAAATCTTTCTAAGAATTGTAAGAAAACCATTGACAATTATATCTCTTTGCCATCAGTTGTTCTCTTAATTTTATTTTACACTCCCTTGGACAAAATTCTAATATTTCACAATAAGCTAACCATTTATGCTTGCTATAACATGCTCCTTGTGGTGAGAGCCAGAGAGATATTTTTGAGTGCAACCTGGGTTTGCATCTATATATTCTTAACAAGTCACACCTAACATAATGTTTTTTAAAATCCACATTGACCTTGAACTTTGTCATACCACAAATATTCATGCTACCCAAGTTTCAGACCATGTTTTTCTAACTCCCAAAACCCAGAGGTGGGCATCACATAATGCCCAGCACCGAAAATGTGAGCATGCGCTTGTAGTTATTATTTAGTAATATTGGTCTATAGTTTGTTGTTAAAATGAAATCTTGTCTCTCTTTAGGTTTTAATGCAATGTTGCCTCTTTCCAACTCTCTGCATCTTTCCTACTTGTAAATAAGAGTTTATCATATTTTGTAAAGACTGTAAAAGTTCATTCTCAAAATATTTATAACAACCCGATAATCCATCTGTTCCAGGAATGTTTCCTAGTTTAATCTTTTTTTATAGCTTCAGAAACTTCCCTTTTTATTATAGATCCATTCATAATATGTCACTGTTCCTCTGCAATGCTTGGTAAATTTTGTTTCTTTAGATATTCATCTATTTTCTCTAAAGAGATGTCACTTCCTTTATACAAATCAGAATAATATTGATGAAATGTTTTTTAATGCCCGTACTGTCCATTAATACAGTATCTCCTTCTTATAATTTCAGTATCATTTTCTTTTCTTGTTCTTTTCGTAATTTGTATGCTAACCATTTTCCTGGTTTATTTGCACATTAAACATTTTTGATTTGCATAATTCAGTTTTATTTTCATTTCTCTTGCTGTTAACATAGATAATTACTGTGGTAAAAGTTTAATTTGTTGAGAAATATGCATCTTCTCTAGAGAATTTATTAGTTCTTCTTTTCTCTCTATTTAATTTAAAATGGTTTGTTTTTCTCTTGATTTCTTTTTAAGTTCACTATTATTTTGTATAAAACAACTTCTAACAGAAACTTTACTTGCATCCCAAACCATTATTTTACCAGCTAAAGAGAAACCATTCTTAAATCAGTGCCTTTACTTAAATTATTTCTAAAAAATTATTTTAGTTTCTTTTTACAATCCTCCATCCACTATTGCTCTCTCTAGCAACATTTCAGTCTCCATTCTCCAGGGAATCTTCAGAGATGCATCACATATAGTATAGAGAAAAATAATTCTGAATCTGTAAAATCTATTTCAGTTTACTTTAGAATAGATACTATCCACATCAGTGGTGGGCTCTAAATTAGTTTGCCACCGGTTTGTTTGTGTGCATGCTCACGTGCGCACGTGACACTTCTGCACATGCGCAGAAGCGTCCTGGGCGGGTGGGCGGACCCTCCCCTGCCCCCGCCGCTACCGGTTCTAAGAACCAGTCCGAACCGGGAACAACCCACCGCTGATCCACACTGGTCCTAGATTTTCTCCATCAGAAAACACTATAGACACAGGAGTGCTATAGACATGCTTAAATATAATATAAATATTGTAAATAAATAAATTAATGTCTCCAAAACATCTCAATGCTGTTAATAATTTCAATATGGTAGAAGTATCTAGGCCAAATTCAAAATGAAAAGATGTTTTGTTTAAGTATACTCCTATTGCACAGTTTAGACTTTAGACCAGGGGTTCGCAACTACAGCCCGCGGGCCACATATGGCCCGCCGAAGCCATTAATCCAGCTCGCGTGGGAGAGGCTGCTCTGCCCACATCGCCCCACCCACCCGCCAGCCCCCACCCTTCGGCCAAGCGCAGGCATTACCTTAATGAGCCACACGGGCTGGAACTGGAAGGTAAAGCCAACGGCTAGTGAGGGAAATCCGCCCCAGACTCGCTGTGCTCGGCCAAAGGTCCGACTGGGGGTAGTGGACATGGCGAGGCTCAGCCACCTTTCGGGCCTGCCTCTAGAAAGAAACTAAAGCCTCCCCAGCCCCACTTTTTTCCCAAAGTTTGGAAAAAAAGAAGGAGCTGCAGGATTCTCCAAGATCCACCAGCAGCTACCTGAGCCTCCATGCTTGCTCCAGGGAAATGGCGCCCTCCACCTCCGCTTCTTAGCTCGGGCTTCCTCCGTCCATCCGTCCTCAGGGTGGGGATCAACCAGCGCGCTCCAAGAGGGCAAACAGCCGCAGCGGATTGTCAGAGCTGCCAGCCCAGCCCAAAAGAGGCTCCTGCAAGCCGGCAGGTGCCTGTTGGCAAAGCGGGGCTGGCGAGACGCAAGCGAGCTAGGAAGTGGCACCGCAACAGCCACCCCCGCCGCCTTCTTCCCCCCACCACTGCCGCTTGGCTGCTCATCCTTCTCCCGCTCAGCACTCGGCAGTTCCAGGGCAGTGGCCGGCGAGGCTGCCCACCCCCAAAGGAGGACAGCCGTCTCCGCCCCTGGAGAGGGAGGCAGGAAAGGCTGGCTGGTTGGCAGATCAGCGCCGCTGAGCCCCCACCTTGGGGCTTCCTCGCCAGATCCGCTCCGAGCGATGCCTGCCCAATCCAATCCTGCCTGCCACAATCCTCTGAGGTTCTCCAGTCTTCCCAGTCCCATACTGGAGCTGTTTCATTTTCCCATGATGGCGCTCTGGTCCTTTCCTGATGCTAAGCTTCACACAGCTGATGAACACCAGTTCTGGGATTCTGGGATTTCCACTTCTGGAGAGGCTCCACTGTCCATGAGCATGGAGATCCTAAATAAGTCAGAAATTTGTAGGAGCAAATTCCAATTCTGGATTTTTCCAGCCCTAGATAACTGTAGATGTCAACGATGCCCATAAAAAATATTTCTGAACATGGGAATCAGAGGCATCTGTGAGGCAGACCCTTATCCTGATTCAGAAACAATCTTGGGGCTGAGAAGAATTGCTGCAAAACTGAGTTTCCTGAAGTGGACCACTAGACTCCTAAACAACTTAAAAAAACAATCTAGTAAAAAGAAAAGTCAACCAAAAGAGCAGCATGCAAACAAAAGCAAATAAAACACCCCCAGGAGCAAAACAAATTAAAGTTTAATTTGTGTGTACTGTTTAATGGACTGCTAAATTGGCAAAATGGACTGCTAAATTGGCCATGCCCACCCAGTCACATGACCACCTAGCCACACCCACCCAGTCGCATGATCCCCTAGCCACGCCCAACCAGCCAGTCTGCCTCCCCGACAGTCTGAGGGACCGTGAATTGACCCCGTTTAAAAAGTTTGAGGACCCCTGCTTTAGACAATCCAAATTCCTTTTGCAATAGCCTAAATGGTTTGGTAAAATTATTATTTAAAAAAAGTATCCCTGATGAATTAAAAGATAAAAATGTATGCAGTTTTCAAATTGAGATTATTCCTGTATAAATTTATCATGTGAATAAGTGTTAAAATTATATTTTACTTCCCATAATTTACAAATATGTCTTGCAGCCTTTACTTATGAAAACACAGCTGAATTTTGACTAAAAATAAATGTGCCCCTCCAAAGATATCAGAAGAATCACATAATACATTTCTAGCTATGCCCATATAATGTTAGGCCTTGATCATTTGGTGTCACGCAGTGATTTTATATTGCCTGTTACATGTATATGCAGGGAGATGCATCCCTGTCAAATATAATGGTTTATTCCTGAGCACGTGATTAATGTTCCTAGTACGCATGTGTACATTCCTTTCTTTTGTTTCATTCCTTTTGTTCTATGCTTCTGACGAAGCAACATCTTTTTTATATAGCCAGTATGTAAACTATTTTTGATAAGAAATAAATATCTTATACATTAGAATTATAATGCGGTTTATTTTGACAATGTCAGAGTTCCAGGAAAAGATTCATTTTGCCTCTGATAAGAGTAATTCTTATCCCAACATTTGGAAATAGAGGTCAAAACATATACCAGATTAAAAATCAAAACCACAATCACAAAATTGCCATAATTTGGATAAAGAAAATCTAGAAATGTACCCTTTTTTCCCATAAAACTTTATTAACAATTTATCAAACTGTTTGAAATAACCCAAGCATATTAGCATGAAAATCCCTTTGGGTATGTGTATTAGTCCTGATGCCATATTCCATAAACCTGATGTAGCCTGTGTAGTTGGTTTATGTAGATCCAAAATACTGGATCAAAATAGTAACAATAAATAAACTATGATTCAGTTAACCAAGGCAAGTACTGTATATTATGATAATATAGCCAGTGAAAGATTCAGAAACAGAAGGCCAAATAAAAAGCAGATAATGAGATTATCAGACATTCCAGCATATGTGTCCTTGAAAAATAGAAGTACTAATTTAAGCAGATTCAGAGCTAATGGGTACACAAACATTCATGCCAGCCAAGAAAATACTCTGCTCTCTAGCATTTCATTAGGCAAAAATGCAGGTAGAAAAAGTGATAAGCACTGAAAGGGACCTTGAAAAATAACTTCTCCTAAAATAGCAAGAGAGAAAGAAATTTAAAAATGCTAAGAGTGCAAGCTACATATGCACATACAAGAAAATTAGTAGCATCTCAGCTAGTGTTCTGGGCTAAAAGCCAACTTAGCACATTTTGTGCTAAGCCATGGTTTGCTTTAGAATAAATTGGTACATTACTTGCATTCTACTAAAATAAGTAGTTACTTAGATACTTTCTTATAAGAAAGAAGGGGCAGGAAATTAAGAAAAATTTGTAGTAGGTAGGGCAAGAAAGGAGTTGACTGTTAAGAGTTAAAAGAGGGGTGGAAAAAGAGACAATTAGTTTATGAGGAGAGGGATATTGTCCTCTAAAAAAAGCTGTCATTCTATAAATATACATGGAATTCTGATAGTTGAAATCAAACAAGTTATGTCTACAGGGAGTCTTTGACTTACATTTTGTTCAGTGACCAAAGTTACAGCATCACTGAATGGACTTACAACCAATTAAGATACCGTATTTTTCGGAGTATAAGATGCACCTTTTCCCCCCTAAAAGAGGCTGAAAATTTGGGTGCAGTCTTATACTCCGAATGTAGCTTTTTTGAAGCTTTTTTTTTCAGCCCTAACGACGTGCTAACAATCTTTCCTGCTTGCAGGATTTTTTCATTGCTACTCCAAATAAGTTTTTTTCTAGCCCTAAGTCTTTGCAGGCTTGTTTTCATTGCTATTCCCTCCAAAAAAGGTTTTTTTCAGCCCTAACCAGGGGATAAAATAATGTGCTGAAGCTGACCAGACTAAGGACGCTAGCCAGATGAATACCTGGTAGGTAGATTTTTTTCCCTATTTTCCTCCCCAAAAACTAAAGTGCGTCTTATACGCCGGTGCGTCTTATACTTTGAAAAATATGGTGTGTTATGGCTGTCGCAGCAGACCCATGGTCATGTAATCAAAACTCAGGCCCTTGGCAGCCTGCCTTTACTTAAGACCTCAGGGAATGTTTCAACTTCTCCCACGTTCTTGTTCTCTCCCCATATATGTCTTTTTACCTCCCTGCACTCCGTAACCCCTACTATACTAGTTGACTTTCACCATCTACTTGCTTCCACTGCTGACCAAGCATGCCTGGCCTGATCCTGTGCAAGGCAGCTTCTGAGCACCCAATACTTTCTTCCCCAAGTGATACATGGCGGTTTCCTCACAAACCATGGGAAGATGGCCTCGCATGCCCAGCAGCTGCCTTGCAAAAGGCCAGGCATACCTCATCAGCAACAGCAGCAATAAGATGGTGAAGGTCAGCTGGGGTGGTTGGGATCACAGGGTGGTAGGCAGATGTGGTATTCGACCGGTTCGGACCGGTTCGCGTGGACCGGTAGAAGCAATTTTATATGGTTCACCGAACCAGTAAATACGACCTCTGACTGGCCCTGTCCCCGCCTTCCCACTCGCCGCTCACCCCGCCCGCCCACCCGCTCACCCCGCCCAGTCACTCCTTTTCGCGCTTTGCCTGCCTAGAGACATGCCAGCGCAGCGGCATAGCTGCTGCTGCTCTCTGGACTGGTTCCCTCGCTTGCCTCGACCACGTGGCCCAGCTGATTTCTGCCTGGTGAGGCTTCCTTCGCTCAATCGCCCAGCTTCCTCCCATGCGGCCACTCTTCACCTGGCTGAGGAGGTAAGGCCGATGGCGGGGGAACAGGCCCGCCACACTCAGCCAAAGGGCTGCCAGGGGGGATGGACACAGCGAGGCTTGGCCGTGTTTCAGGCCCAGCTCCAGGAGGGAGGCCCAACAGAAAGCGCCTGGTCTGTCCGGGCACACAGCATGCGCCCCAGTATGTGTGCGGTAAGGGGGATGCAGGCGGGCCGAAGCGGCGGTAGTGATGGCCGAAGCCTTAGTATGCTGCCCATTCCGGTACATTTGCACCAGCTGGTGGCTCCTAAGGCAGCCCTCAATTCCCTCCGCTTCGGCTTGGAGCTGGAAGCCACAGCCGGGGTCAGTCCTAGGCCTAGCTTTGCTGTGCATCGCAGCTAGGAATCTCAAATAAAGCCGAGAATGAACGCTTGTGTTGTAGGCAATCCAGATGCTAGATAGACAGGGCCCCTTCCTGTCTTCCTAGGTGCCTGGCCGAAGCTTCACTCATGTCTCAGCCAGAAGTCCTGACAACGGGATGGGGTCCTTCAGGCACTTAACTTGGCCACCTATTAGCTCCAGGCAGCCAGCTCCTCCCTCCGTCTTCCCGGCGCCTCAGCAAAACTTGGCCGAGCCAATCTAGCACCTGAGCCACACACGCTTTAAGATTCCTAGCTGCAATGGGCAGCAAAGCTAGATTCTTCTTTCCCCTGCAGCGATCCAGCAAGAGAAACAGGAAAAGGGGTCGGAGAGAAACAAACGGGATGCCAAGGTATGCGGGGGTCGGAGCGAAAGGGGCAGAAATTTCCACTTCAGCCTCCTGGTGCGGCACAGGGCTTTGCCCTGGAGGGAAGAGCACCTCTGGTTCGCTCACGCTGTCCCTGGGAGTCTAGCAAACACACAGATCAAAAACATACACACATCTCACGGCGCCGGAGGGACTCGCCCATGCATCGTCTCCTCACAGAAGGTCCCGGCACCGTGAGATGTGTGCACGCTCTGTGTGTGTATGCCCGAGAAGGAGGAGAAGACTTGGCTGAACTTTTCTGCCTCCCTTCGCAGCGGAGCTGCTTGGAATGCAGCCGCCGCAGTCTGTTCCTTTAAGGTACTTCGATGCGGGGGGCGAGGGTGGGACCATAAAGGGACAGGCGGCCGCAGGAGCTGCCTTCCGAGCAGCTGTGAAGGGAGGAAGAAAAGTTAGGCTTCTCTCTGCTGCAGCATTTAACCTGGCTGCTTCTCTCCTCCTTCTCAGCCTCATACACACAGAGCAAACATGAGGAGGAGGAGAGAAGCAGCCAGGTTAAATCCTGCGGCAGAGAGGCTGCTAGAAGACTTGGCTGAACTTTTCTGCCAGGCAGGAGCAGCACCGAACAGGAGCGCCAGGTCGGACAAACACCGGGAGCGCAACTAATGGGGGGCAAAGAAAGCCGGCGGGGGGTGATTTCAGATCAGGTGGGGAGCTTGAGAGAGTTCAAATCTGCAACTGCACTAAAAACTTCGTGTTCTTGTAACCTTAACTGGAAGCAGGTTAAAAAAAGGGGGGAGGGATATTATCATTGTCCCAACCCCACCCCTCGGAGAGAAGAGTCGGTCCCCCCTCCCCCCTCCCAAGAGTTGCAATTTGGCTCCGCCACTGCTCCTTGCCTCCCCGAAGTGCCGGCAGCCAAGTGCCAAGCTGGGCGCAGCTTCTCCCCAGCCCAAGGGGTGCAAAGTCGGTGAAGGGAATTGCAAGGTGAGAGTGATCCCTGAGGTTTCCCGGAGCCCGGTGCTGGAGTACAGCTTCTCCGCTGCCCCCATCCTCGCCTGCCCGTCTGGCCGCTTCTTGTGCAGAAGCATTGCATGAACCTGCGGCTTAGGAGCCCCGTTTCAGCTCCAGCCCCCCCCCCCCCGCCCCAGACCTCCAGCCCACCCAGGGAGTGTCAGGCAGTGATTTTATATTGCCTGTTACATGTATATGCAGGGAGCTGCATCCCTATCTAATATAATGGTTTATTCCTGAGCACGTGATTAATATGTTCCTAGTACGCATATGTACATTCCTTTCTTTGATCAGTCCTTCTGTTCCAGCTTCTGTGGAAGCAAGACATGTTTTTTTTAGCAAAGATGTGATTACTGAGATTTATTGTTTTTGTACTGAAATAAATATTTTCTACTTAGAACTTTAAACTGCGGTTTCATTTTAATGTCAGAGTTCCAGGAAAAGATCTATTTTCGGCTCTGATGAGAGTTATTCTTATCTTGACAGGGAGATTCTCCCACTCTCGGATTGGGGCCGTGCCACTCTCTGCCCCGGTTGGTTCCCTGTGCAGCTCTCCTCGACAGGGGTGCCTGCAGCCTCTGGAGAAGGAAGGGAAGAGATGCAGAGCTGCCCGCTTAGCCATCCCCGCAGCCGGGCTGGGATGAAGGCAATCCAGGCACACGCCATCTCTGCTACTTTCTCGCCCCATCCGGTTTCCCAGAGGGGAGAGTGGGAGGGGAGCCCAGTCCCACCAACCATTTTAACTGGCTTCCAAAGGTCCGCCAAGCAAGGGGAGAGGGAAATTGGGACTTTTGCAAGGTGTGGGGTTCCCTCTTGAGCACAACCCAAGCCAAAATGGCCCAGAAAAGCACTGACGTCACCTGTTAACCTGCCTGTCAGCTGAGCAGCTCTGCCTTGTCTTCCCCCAAGGGGATCGAGCCCTTCTTGCGGTGCTGCAGAAACGCCCTTCCCTTGTGGCTTGGTGGGCGTGGCTTGTTGTGGAGTGTCATGTGACTGAGTGGGTAGGGCCAACTCAATGTCATTCACATCAAGGTGACGCCCCACCTTGCCATGAGTGACATCGAGATGGCCACGCCCACTCAGTCACATGACCCACATACCAAGCCATGCCCACCAAGCCACACCCACAGAACTGGTAGGGAAAAAATTTGAATGCCACCACTGGTGGCAGGGGATTAAGAGTGCAGGGTGGTAGGGGTAGCTATGGCTTCCTGGGGCAGCTGTAGCTTTGCACTACGCTGCTGGATCAGGCCTTCCCACTGCACACTGCAGCTCAGGGGCTTCTTGCAGCCCCAAAAAACCCTTTATGTCACATTGCTGAGCTGAGCTGGGGTGGTTGTGACTTCCAGGGGAGGCTGAAACTTTTTGCAATGCTGTGGCTCAGAATGTCCAGTTGCCTCTTGCAAAAGCACCTTTGGGACAACCATGACCTGGTTGACTAAGAATCTCCATAGACAAGCCATTTCAGGCTTTTCCTTCGCAACCCCAACCCTTAGCTCCAACCCCAACCCCATTTGCGCATTCTTCCCCCATCTCTGTCCTTTTGGCCACCTTGCACTTCCTTGTGGGTTGGCAAACGGCCCAAGAACTGCACAGCTCTGGGGTTGCTTGCCATGCTGTAACTCAGGCTTTTTGGTGAGCTGCAGTTCTTTGAAGACATTTCACTTCTCATCCGAGAAACTTCTTCAGCTCAGAGCTGAAGAACGTCTCGTATGAGAAGAAAAATGTCTCCAAAGAATAACCAGAAAGTCCAGTTGCCTCTTGAAAAAACACCTTTGGGACCTGAAATGGCTTAAATTGAAGTGGGTCCTCAGCTAACTATGGCTGGAATTTGATTAATGAAGGCAATGGGGAATGCCACGATTTCTATCACTAAGCGATGTGGTCACATGACATCATGCTCTATAACCACATTGCTAAGTGACACAAATTCCAGTCCCAATTGTGATTGCAAGTCAAGGGCAATCTGTATATTATCTCTTCATATAATATTATTCTTAAACAAAAATTGCTCAGGAAAACTAGTCCTCTGAATAAATGACAGCCATAATACAATAATTAAGTCACCAGCCTTTTCCAAAGTAAGAAAAGAACACATAAAAGAAAAAAAACATATTACTATAAAAATTCTAAATTTATCATATTGAGATGGTTGAGTGAGCTTTTTATTTATTCTCAAAATAAATAAAGATGTAATTAGGTCCCCTGATGAAATAAAAATAATTTCAATACTTGCTTAAAACATAATTTGTTGAATAACTGTAACTGGATTGACTAACACACTGCACTAAACATACAAAGTACAGTTTGCTAATCACAATGGCTAAATATACACATCATAGCAAATAAAAACCTTAGTATAAGTTATCACAGTGTAAGAACACAATTTTAACCTGTAATTACTATCAGTCCAGTTATCTGAAATTCATTGGAACTGAACAAAGCCTGCTATCTAGCAATATGAAATAGGTACACAGCTCATATTTTATGAGCTGTTGTTCTGAGGATAAACTAATATATATTTTTCCAGGCTCCAAAATGTCCAGGAAATTTTAAATTTTTCGTCTATGCTAACTGGCACTACCAGTAAATAAAATTTGATGGTGAACTACGGTACTACATATGCAAACGTATTTTAAAAAGTATTAAAATCTAGATAAAACTTAACTCTTATGGGACAACTATCATCCTGTCTCCAACCTTTTTTCTTTTAGGGGAGGCTGTTCAGGGTGTGGTGAGGTGTTATATAGAGAATTATATAGGTCGCTTTCAGTCAGGATTAAGGGCAATTATATGGGTCGCTTTCAGTCAGGATTAAGGGCAATAAGTAAGATGGAAACCACACTGCTTGTTGATTGATGACCTTTGCTGGAACCTCAATGGGGGAAAGATAAACCTTCTGGTCCTACCAGATCACTCAGTAGTCTTCAATACCATCCATCAACTATGGTATCCTTTCAGACCATATGCAAGGCACTGTGTCCAATGATTCCACTCCTTCCTCAATGAAGAGTTCTAGTCAATGGCTGTAGAGAAGGAAAAACTGATCCAATGCAACAGAACTTGGTTTTCTCCTTCCTACTTTTTATATCTACACGAAGCCACTCAGAGAAGTCATCCATCAGTTCAGAGTGTAGCAACATCAATATATTGATGATTCCCAGTTGTACATGGCCACCCGGATCACAGAAGTGATGCAGTCAAAGTCTTGTCCTGGTGTCTGGAGGCTGTTAGGATCTAGATGGGAAGAAATAGGTTGAAGTTGAAACTGAGTAAGATGGAGTTGCTGGTTGTTCATAGAAGTTCTTTGTCATCTCTAGTACTGTCTAGAGCACTACTTCTGTGTACTACTCTCCAACCAGTGGACACTCATAGCTACTGTTGGATGGGCAAGTGGCTGTGGCCAGGAGAACCTCTGCCCAGTTTCAAATGCTGCAACACTTAGATTGCAAGACAAACTCATCTGATCCATTTGGCTGGATTACTGCAATGTGCTCTGCATGAGACTGCTTTAAAGACTGCCTGAAACTGCAGCTGGTACAAAACATGGAGGCCCATCTACTAACTGGGCCAAGAGCTCATTTCTGTTATATTATGTCCCTTGCATTGATTGCAAAGATATTTCTGAGAGCAATTTAAAGTGCTGTTTTTATTCTGTATGACATTGTGGTACCCCCAAAATTGCTTCCCTCAAAGTGTGATATGAAAATTCTAAGAAAAATAGTCGCTGGTTCTATGAAATAAGGGGGATTGAGGTCAGGAGAGAAAAAGCCCTCATGTTACTGAACACCCTTTCTTTGGAAGTCAAATTTACCTAACATCCAGAAACAAGACAAGACACGGGTGTCAAATTTGCGGCGTCACGTTGCCATCACGTGACGTATCACAACTTTTTCCCCTTCACGGAGCTGGGGTGGGCATGGCCTGCACGTGACGCAACCAGCCCGTGGGCCACCAGTTTGACACTCCCAAGTTAAGACAAGTGGCACTCTTCTAGAGAGCTTTTAATATCATCCTATGACATTTTTAGGTATTGCTTCAGTTTGAGATTTAATGGTGATTGTTTCTATTTGTACAATAGATAACCTATGTACTGAAATTGTACCCTGAATATATTATATTCTTTTTGTGTACAAACTAGGGTCTTATAATTGCAGTAGTAAAGAAAGCTAATAAATGAATTATTTCCTGATGACTTTATGGACATTTCCATTAGGGGATGTTTTGTTAATTTCGAAATCTAATCTTCAGCCCTAAATTTCCCGGGTGGTATTCATAGAGAAACAGAGAGATGGCCTTAAATATGGAATTCAACAACTATTGGGTAAACATCAACTTAGCTCAGATAGACTAGAGGGAGTGAGGGAAAAAATCAAGACTGCACTCCTTTATTCACTTTAATTATACAAGTATATATTGTTCTTTCTCTAACTGCTTATAAAGATAAAATAATATCCTGTTTTGTCTCTATAAATACAAACGTTTTGTAGGCTGTGGTCACAAATCAAAGTTTGTGATGAATGTATCTGTATTTGCATAGGCTTTAGACATAAAATATAACCCTTAGAAGCCAAGAACAAAAACTGTTTTACAAAGGAGAGATCGGGAGGAGCAGAGAGGAGAGGAGAGGAGAGGATGATCTGCAGAAAGGTAGATGGCTTCAAGTAACAGCATAATGGGTGCACTGCTGGAAGATCTGAAGGACCAGGTTGGGAACAAATAATTCACAATAAAATCTATATGGTTGTTGAGAGTCAATACCAACTTGATGGTACATTATCATTATATGAAGCCACCAATTATACCTGACAATAATTGTGAACTAAGTCATTACTGAAAAAAATCTGGGTTTAGAATTATACAATAATGTAGTCAGTATTTCTTTATCTTCATTACTGTATTATCTGCAGAATTTTTCAGGACCTTTACAAAATCTTATGAATAAAGTAGTATCACAATACCAATGCCTGGATACACACAGCATACTAAAATGATAATTTGTTTAAACCAACTACAGTTAACTTAGTTTACATAATACAAATAATAAACCATGTTTTGTAAATACAATGGCTAGATTCACATCACATGATAATCCCCCCTCAAAAAAAGTTTCTTAATTAACATGCTTTACATATCCAGACCAACATTTCTATTTCTCTTGGAAACAGGGCACGTTTTGCTTTACGCCTACCTCTTTTCTACTTTTTAATTTGTCCATTACATGCTTCCTCAGCCAATATTTCTTACTTTTTCTGCCATATTGTTGTCCTATTTTCAAAACTAATCAGGTCACCATGGAACATTTCTAATCCCTGTATGGATCACTGGGTGGACACTTACTTTATATGATACCTTATGTATTATTGTAGAAAGCTATAGTGGCTAATAACTGAAATTGATTCTAGATTCAACACTTTTCAAAATGCATTCAATTACATATCTGATAAAAATAACAACAGGAGGACTGAATGTAATAATACAAGTAACATACAAGACAATTCAGTATATATTGGAAACATTCCAATAAATGCTTCCAATATCATAGTTCTAGTTTTTGGATACTTAAGTGTATTTCAATGAATGTAAAGACTTTTAAGGTAAAACAAGTGCTCCATTTTTTTATTCTGCCATCTTAAATCTGATAGCAGCATTCATGTAGTTATACTCTTATTTTAAAACAACCAGCAATGTATAATGATTAAAGTGCTGTATTATGATCAGAGAAATCCAGATTCAAGTCATCCCACAGTTCAGGGAGTGACTCTTGACCAGATATTACCTCTCCACTATAATTTGTTTTATTCACATGGCTATTATTCTGGGTGGGGGAACACTGAAGGAAGAAACGCTATATACGTGATTGCACATTCATTGACGCAAAAATTGAAACTAAAGTGCTACCAACTACATTATTGGCTGGGACAAGAGGGATGAAACACTTAAGTCCAAATGTGTTTTTTGGGGGGGTTGCTATGGGATCAATTCCAGGTTTAATTCAAAGTGCTGGTTCTTACCTAAATGGATCAGGGATTGGAAATCTTATGACGTATTCTATTTGTATCATCCTTTCCATAGTGTCCATTCAATACTAGTTGGCTTTGTTCCAAATTCCTGTTCACCAAAGTGCTTGAAAACCCCGTATTGAGTACCATTTCCCTTGAAGATATACTTTTGTTATGTGGGAAGAGAAACCTGGCTTTCTGGATAGACCTTGATCAGGTCTGATTTATGATTCATACACTACTGCTTTCTCTACTACTCTTTTTATTGATTTGTCTTCTGAAGGCTTTGTTGTTGTTACCCTGTGCTACTCTCTCTGTTTCATTAGTTTAATTTTTTCTTTGTTTGTGATTTTCAATTTTCTTTAATTTGTTGCCATGTAATCAGGCTGTGTGGAGGTGATTATGGGCAGGAGGTAGACTAATGAACTGAAGTTTAATCAAGACAAGACAGAAAGCAGTTCTTTCTACCCTGTTTCCCCCAAAGTAAGACATCCCCTGATAATAAGCCCAATTGGGCTTTTGAGTGCATGGCAATAAGGCCAAGCACTTATTTCAGGGTTCAAAAAAATATAAGACAGGATCTTATTTTCAGGGAAACACGGTAGATAGTATTGACTTAAAATACAAATCCATCTATTGGAAGACATCATATTGCTAGTTCGTAGTCTGAGAGAGATCTGAAATCTAACTTTATTCCAGCATGCTCCAGAGTTACTAAGGCCAGATGAATCTTTGATCAGTTTAATTTAATATGGCAGTCACTATCTGCTTTTTCTGGGGACTAAACATCTAGCTACATCACTTGCGCTATATTGTCCACTATTTTGGATTTTTGTTCAAGAAAAGTATAGAACTGTAATCTGTACACCAACAATGCTTATTGAGAACATGATTTCCTTCTTACTCTGACTTCTAAGATTGTTGGCATAATTCAAAGAACTAGCCAAAGAACTAGGCTTTTTAAAAATAATATCTACAATTTGGGACTATGAAACATTTCATTTAAATCTTTCCATTCATCAAGGTTAACTGGGACTCAACAAGCTTTAAAATTTGTTCAGCTTATTCCACGAGAGTTTTCCCACTGGCTACACAAAGACTCTCCTATCTTATAACAGAATAACAGAAATAAAAGCTTTCCCTCTCAAATATTGCCATTTTATTGGATATCATACAGCACAGTTCCTAACCTGAGGAACAGAAACCCCAGGGGTATATGAATTTGGATAGGGAAATTGTAACTTTATTTTCAGTAGCCTCTAACTAAATGCAGCTTTTCTTTCAATTATGTATATGGCAACAATGAAATTTATGGTCTCTAGACTCCAAAAATGTTTGTTAACTTCACTAAAGTTTAGTGAAGTTAATAGTTTGTTAACTCCACGAAATGTTTATGGTATAATTATTATACCATAAAAGAGTATTGTTATTCGATTAATGGATTAATAAAGAAGCACATCTTACTATATTATGAATTTGTTATTTAGCAGTTCAAACACAATTGATTTGCTTTGCAATGCAATTTATGTATGCTGTTTTATGCATTTAAACACATTTTACTGAGAAGGGGTCTGACAGTTTCACAAGATCCTCAAAAAAGGTTAAGAAGAACTGCCACAGTTAATGGCCCTTAGATGATAATAATGGTGGGTTTATTTTATTCTGTTAGTATATTTATTAATAACCAAATTTGATTATTGCTCTGGCAATGGCAGAAATATTTTTATAATTCTTGGAATTATGATTTATTTTTTATTCATTAGACTTGTGAGCCTAGAGCAGGGGTCTGCAACCTTAAATACTCAAAGAGCCATTTGGACCAGTTTCCCCAGAAAACACCGGGAGCCACAAAACCTGGGTAGGCGTGGCCAACTCAACGTCACTCCCCGCAGCCACACCTACCCAGGTTTGGCGGCTCCCGTTTTTTTCTGTGGGAAATGGGATTCTCTCTTTCTCTCCCTCCCTCTCATTTCTGTTTTTCTTTTCCCTCCCCCTCTCCCTCTCCCTCTTTTCTTTCTTTTTCTTTCTTTCTTCCTTTCTTTCCCCCTTCTCTCTCATTTATTTCCCTCTCATTCTCTCCCTCCAGTTCTCTCATTTCTCTCCCTCTTCCCCTTCTCTATTTCTCTTTTTCCTCTCTCTCATTCTCTCCCTCCATCATTTTCCCATTTTTTTCCCTTTTCTCTCTCTCTCTCTCTCATTTCTCTCTTTCTTTCCCTCTCTAACACGAAGGAGACCGCGGCTGACGCTGAGCTGCCCGCAAAGGATGCAAAATCGCAAAAATCGCCCTAGCGCCCCTTTTTGTGATTCTGCGCCCTTTGCGGGCAGCTCAGCACCAGCCACGGCCCCCTTTCGTATCACCTCAGGAAGGGAGGGGCAGCTGCTGCTGCCGCTGAATGCATAGAGGGAAGAGCGCAGTGGCGGCAGCGGGAGGAGTCGCCGTTGCCGCCCCATGATCCCAGCCCAGGAGGCTATCCTGCTTGTGTGTGTGTGCACGCACGCGAAAGATAGAGAGATGAGAGAGAGAAAAGGGGATCCAATAATTCCCTTTTCTCTCTCACATCTCTCCCCTTCTCCCTTGTGCGGCAGGAGGCGAGGGCTGCCTTGAGTGCAAATGTGGCACGAAGGCAAGTACAGGGCCGCTTCACTCCTGCACTAAGCTTCTGGTCATCGCCTTGCCCCCCCCCCCCGGAGCTATTCAGCCGAGCGCGGCAGGCGCAAGATCCAGCCCGAAGCAGCAGGTAGTCTCGGGCTACAGGTGAAACAGAAATTGGGTCAGGTTAGTAGTTTAATGGAAGCCTGCAGGTTGTGACAGAAGATGTTCTGGAGATGTAATCAGATTGTTAATTAATATATATGCCTAGAAGCATTGCCACCTGTCTTGTTCCTTTTATCAAGTGCCCTTCTATAATTCCCTGAAGTAAGCAAAGGTGCACAGCCTACAAGAAAAGCCAACCTTTTGTTCACAGCTATGGTTGTTTAGTTAGATACATCTTGGCTAGCAAAAAGGGCTGCAACATTAAAGCAAAGTATCTGTGGTGCAATCCAGAGGGAACTCAAACAACAACATTCCTGTGGTCTAAAGAGGAGTGGGTGGGAGAGATTTGCTGTGAAAGATGCAGCCAGCCATATGAAGCAATTCCATTGAGAAATGTCTCCTTCCCTTCCCTGGAATTCACTAAAATGTTTGAAAGGAGAGGGGGCAGGTGCATTTTACAGTCTTAAGAGAGACAATCCATTGCCTTCAAATATGAAAGAAGCAGACTGCTCCACAAATCCTGCAGCAAGTTCTGTGTATGTCTACAATGCAGCTGTGGAGCAGAAGGTGTGTGTGGAGAGGGGGGGGGGAAATGAGATGCACTGACAGTAATGTAGGAATTCAAGCTGAAATGCCTGTGTGGCAGAGCAAAAACTCAGTTTGTTATGTTCATACTTCACTGCCTCAGAAACAAGAATCACAAAGCAAGATTCAGCAGGAAGATGTGGTCCATACCCCCCTACAAAGCCGATAAGCCTTGTATTCTCCACAATCTCTTCCTCTATACGTCACCTTCTTTTAAAGGGATGCAGCGATTTCTATCAACTAGAAAACAAACCATAAGGCACTAACTCTTGCTCCAGTGGAAAGTGGGGCTTTTCACATGCCTCTTTTAAAGAAATAAAAATTCAATACAGAGACTCAAATCTGGAATTTTAGGGGAGGGGGAAACGGACCTTCTAATGTTTTTATTGCTTGAAGGCATACAAAAATGAAGAAGTTACAAGTAAAACAAATGCAGAAAATAAAGCCAGGACCCCTACAAAACTGATCCAGTATAAATTATGCTAATACCTTATCCGCTCTACATTACATAAAGTACAAGGAAACCTCTCCCTTTCATGAAACTACAGTATTGCCTTGAAAATCAGGGCTGTCCCCTGATAAGAATATGTGGATTCCCCTGAAGGACTGGGCCTCCAATATTTTGTTTCATTCAGTTGCTGAATATAAGCAATAAGCACTTATATACCGCTTTACAGTGCTCCACAGCCTTCTCTAAGCGGTTTACAGTCAGCATATTGCCCCCAACAATTTGGGTCCTCATTTTACCAACCTCAGAAGGATGGAAGGCTGAGTCAACCTTGAGCCTGGTGAGATTTGAACTGCCAAATTGCAGGCAGGCAGCAGGCAGCAGAAATAGCCTGTAATACTGCACTCTAACCACTGCACCACCACAGCTCATATGAGATTTTTCCCCCCTCAGTTAACATACTACAACCTAAGAAAGCAAAGTGTGATATGCTTTCACAGCCCCGTTTTTGGTCTTTGATACCACTTAAGTACACATTCTTGCTTCTGCATATTTTTTCTAAGATTTTTGGGGTGATTATTTTTCTCACATCAATATGACACGGCTCTTAAGCCATCAGGTGAGACAGAATTTTAAGATATTCCTTTCTTTCCTACTTGCTCTGGAGTAGCCTATTTTCCCCATGAGCTGCCTTAGTAGAATGTACAGCTCAGGACTGCAGGGGTTCATCGGTGCCAAGCTCATCCAAGCGGGAAGGCTGGGCCAATAGAAATATTTTCCTCAGGGACTTGAACTACTATACTGGTATATCTAGGTCAGCTCATGTCTCCTGGTCTACCAACCCCTTTCTTTTGACCTACAGTCCAAGCCGATGTCCCTCAATTCTTCAGTTGCCATAACAGCAATGGGAAGAGGGGAAGTTGATTCACCTATATTGGCTGCTGCTGTACTGCCCCCATGAAAAATTCCTGGCCATGGGGGAGGGGGGGAAACAGTTATTGGTGTCACCTGGGACAAGTCTGGCTGCTAGAGAGCCATCTCTACTGTTGCCACCAAACAAAAGCACAGAAGTGATCAAATCCTGGGCACAAAGCTGAGAAAGGAAGCCTCAATTTCTTTTACAACAGCACCTATATCTTTTCTCTAGGTCATAATATCTTTCTTTGATTTATTAAAATTACATTTAACTTTTTTTAAAAAAAAGCTTAGTAATTTGTGGGTTACATAGAAGAGAATATACTGTTAGTATATATAGAATATAATATACTAAATAAAAAGATATTTTGCACTGGGATTCAGGCAAAAGGGTGATATATTCATGGAATAGTACTTGTATCCCAGGCTCTAAGTATTGCCTTAATTAAATTTGTTAACTTTCAGTTTTTGAATCAGCTAAGAAGCAAGACCAAGCAGTATGATTCAGTATGATCTAGATTGAATTCATCATTTAAAAATTGAATCACAATATTGAAAAAATTAAATAAAGGTTTGATATCTTTGATAGTATCTATCTTTAAATTGGACTGCATAGATAGGTAGACAGAAAGACACAAAGTACCATATTTTTCAGAGTATAAGACGCACCGGAGAATAAGACACACCTTAGTTTTGGGGGAGGAAAACAAGGAAAACAGCCTCTGCCTCCCAGCAATTTGCCAAACAGCAAACAGCACAGATGATATACACTGTTTGCTGTGTATTTCTGTGCATAGAAATAGCATATTTCTGACCCATAGAAATAGCAAATAATTGGAGAAATGTACATTATGGCAGTATATTAATCCCAGAAAGTTTTCTTAAATGTAATCACACTAACTCCTCCCAATTATTTAAATAGATCTACTCCAAACATGATTAAGTCAGGGTTTAACTCAGCTGCCTTATTTTAATACTAATACTTAATACTAATACTTAATACTTAATACTAAAACAGGACATTTCAGATTATACTGTTACAGATCTTTAAAATTGATGTGGCTTTTTGGAAATATTCTCTGCTATTTAAAAGAAGATACAATAGCACTGGGCCTCTTCAGATCAAGCATTTATTTTAAAAAGCTTCTTCATTTTGTTAAGTTGTCTAGAACAATAATAAAACAGTCTTTAAAAATAAGTCTAATAATTTGAACATTCTATAGGCATTTATAGTTATTGACTTACCTCCTTTCAGCAAAAGACAAATAGCCAGTTTCAGCACAGTCTGGTTAGCAGAAGAAAATAAAATTCTGTCTTTGCCTCTCCCTCCAGCAATTTGCCTCCGTGCAGCTTTAGTTTCACTTTCATTTTACATGGCTTGCCGGCAACTTTAATCAATCAGCTGAGTGTCGGGAGGCAGAAAATCAGTGGCTTGTGCTAATCAGGCTCTGCTGCTGTTTGCTGCAAGGAGGTAAATTGCTGGCAGGCAAAGATCAAAGAGTGGGGGTGGCTGGGTGGGGCTACATTCGGTGTATAAGATGCACCCAAGTTTTCACCCTCTTTTGGGAGGTAAAAAGGTGTGTCTTATACTCTGAAAAATACGGTGTTTTAGCTCATGTTTTTTCTCTATTTCTTGTTTTCCTCTTCTTGTTATAATTTGCATAGTTTCATATAGGTTTTTTCTGTGGGGACCATGATGCTCTCTGAGTTCTGGTTGTTTTTTAAAGATGTTTCATTACCCAACTACATAACATCATCAGTCTTAGCAATTCAACTCTGACCTGCATATATTCTTTCGAACAATTGACTTAAAACAAGCACCTGAAGTGCACAGCCAAATCAAATGATAATAAAACTAATAGTTCCACTTGGAAAGCGTTACTTATTATATATATTATAAATAACCTTATGGGGCACTTGACAACCGGTCATCCGTGTGAATAGGCTGCCAACCACCCCAATCACAATCACATGATTGTGGGGCTGTTGGGATGGCAGGAATTCCAAGGACTGGTTGTTACTATAATTTATTCAGCTGACCAAATGGTCATTGCTCAAGGACAGTTGGGTAGACAAAAGAACCATTCAACTATTGATATAAATGTAGTCAATAACTTACTAATTAAAAAATCACGATGATTAAAGTAAGATCATACATAGCCATTTAGTATCCTGTTCAAAATATGTAACTTGATCAGTATGGTTCTTACATTTCTGGCTATAATAAACTACCTATCACACTAACATAAAAAGATATTTCAATTCTTGAATAAATCAATTTATTCTAGACTATTCTGCTTTTTTTTAAAAAAAGAGTTCTTGCTATTTTTACCAACATCCAGCTAATAAATATACAGAATAAAACTCCATATGGTATTAGTTAACGGACTGGTTTTGGGAACCATTATTTGCAGAGCTATGGCTTTTTATCTTCCTAAGCTCTAAGTCTGCATATATGCATTGAATTAGGACAATATTTCTGAACAAGGACAGACATATTAAAACTACAGTAAAGATTCAGAAACAGAGTCTGCAGTCTTCCACAGATTTTTAAATGTACGACACTTGTATTAATATACTAAGTCTGTACTAAGAAATACTATGCTGATTATGTTTTCAAATTCCAATTAGGAACAATTAGAAATGAAAGCCTTGCTTGTTTCAAATCCACTTAGTCTGCAAGAAGTCATATACCATAGTTAAATATGAAGAAGAAAAGTACATTAGCAACATGTGAATAGAATAGAATAGAATAGAATAGAATAGAATAGAATAGAATAGAATAGAATAGAATAGAATAACAGAGTTGGAAGGGACCTTGGAGGTCTTCTAGTCCAACCCCCTGCCCAGGCAGGAAGCCCTACACCACTTCAGACAAATGGTTATCCAACATCTTCTTTAAAACTTCCAGTGTTGGGAGCATTTACAACTTCTGGAGGCAAGTTGTTCCACTGATTAATTGTTCTGTCAGGAAATTTCTCCTTAGTTCTAAGTTGCTTCTCTCCTTGATTAGTTTTCACTCAGGTGCTTTGGAAAATAGTCTGACTCCCTCTACTTTGTGGCAGTCCCTGAGATATTGGAAAATAAAATCCTATTGTCTCTTAATTTTGAATTTATATAAACATGTTTAGTTTTCAATTTCACTAATCAATGACATTTTTTTAAAAAAACCAGTAAGATCTTGTTGCATAAATGGAAGAAAGTTCCACCATGTTTTATAATGTGGGTACAAAAACATGGAGGACGAAAGAAAACTGGCCCAGTATTTTGCTTTCTCAAGATTGCAAGGCAGGAATGGACTACAGCATTTCCATCAAGATTCAGTTAATGACATTGAAAACTGGCAATGAATACTAATCAGTTCTGTTTAAAATTGTTTTTAAAAGGTATCATAAGTATTTTTTAAAAATAAAACATTTAAAAAATCAATGCTGAGACTCTTCCAGCTACATTTTTCAATCTCACATGATTACTTAACAGAAGTCTTTGTTTTCATACTATTTTTTATAATCATACCTGACCGTAGTTTTCATTTACATCCCATCTGCTTAATTAGCTTAATCATACTAAATTAAGTTTGTTTTGACTTAATTAACTTTATGTCTTTGAAGATATTCCCTTGTATATTTCAGGAAATCTATTTCAGGGATATTGATGGTCCAGCTAAAGGAGCTACATTATGCAATTTGTCCATATTTAATGGCCCATTTCAATCTGTTACATAAGTAAATTTGTGCTATCAACAATTTTAGTCATCCTAATAATTCAAGTGGGAAAATCTGACACAATTGATCACAATTGGATTCTG
This sequence comes from Diadophis punctatus similis, assembly GCA_023053685.1. Lineage (NCBI taxonomy): Eukaryota > Metazoa > Chordata > Lepidosauria > Squamata > Dipsadidae > Diadophis > Diadophis punctatus. Next base: position 25,894,087 of record JALIGW010000003.1, read on the forward strand.
GAATTTTGGGCATTAAAGTTATGCAGTTAAGTGAGTCCTCAATGACCAGACCCAATTTTATAGTCATTATTACCATGGTTGTTAAGTAAATCAACACAGTTATCTCATGGTCATTACATTACATTACAGTCATTACAAAACAGAACTCGGGAGGGCCGCGTCGCAGCCAAAAATGGAACTCAGGAGCCCATTTTCGCTGGCAGAGCACTCAGGCCATCACAGGTGCCCCCGACACGACTGACGTTGAGCTGGCCATGCCCCCCCAGCCACGCCCCATGTCCCCCCCCGAGGTCAAACACAACCCTGATGCAGACCTCAATGAAACCAAGTTTGACACCCCTGCTCTAGACAATGACTCATAGATCTCAGGTGGCCCAGTCCTCCATATATTTTAATTCCCATCTCCAACAAAGAAATGGCAAAAATGTATTTGTTGCAGCTCAACAGGAGGAAAGGAAATTTAAATATGTGGAGTATATTTTAGCTTACAATCAAGCATATGAGAAAGCCATTTAATTACAGAATACTGTATTTTAATTGTACATAATAGCAGGCTCCCACTTCTAGGATTAACAGTCCAACATCCATGCACCACACTAGGCTAGAGAAGGCTAAAGAACTTTGACACTGACTCATAATTAATTCCAGATAAAATATGGGAGTTAGGTTATTTGCTATAGTCCCAACAAGAATGCCTCTCAGGAAATCAGCATTCTCAAACAAATGTAATAAGAGGAAGGTAGGAAAACCTAGAAGTTACTGGGAAACTGAAAAAAAAAAAGACCACACATTTCATTTTTATGCAAGCTTACATAGTAATCACTCAGTGAACCTTGCACAATCATTTAAAAACAAAAATTATGCACACTGAAGCAAATAAAATATAACACATCTCATTTGGTTTCTTAACTGTTATGTTTATAAGGATTATAAAAACAGCAAAAAAGGATTATGACTGACGTCCTGTCAGTTGTGAGATCTGAGTCAAAAGCGGGCTATGGAGACAGAGGCAAAATTGACATTAAACAGACTCCGTCCTCATTGGCTGACGGACGAGGTCAACCCATCAGGGATGATAGCTCCACCTACTATGGAGAAGCATATAAGACTTTTTAACTTAAGAGAAAAAGCAGTATAGAGCATTAAAAAAAATCTAAAAATTGTGCAGAGTATGAAGAGAGTAGATTATTTTTCTTACTCATAACATCAGAGTTATGTCAATGGACAAATAATATGTTCAGTACAGATATGTTCAGAAGACATATCTTTAGGTTAGCCTTATTAGGTTTGAGGGTTCCTTTAAGTTGAGGCTGATGTGGAAAAAAAAACCATGGAGAATGTTCTTTCCTCGGATGAATGTTGTCTTTTAAATAAAATGTATTTTAATTTTGTAAAAGTACCCAGAGTTATTCTGGAATTGGGCAACCTAGAAACTTTAATAACAACAATGTAATAAAGCACAAACAGAATGCTAGAAAGGAAAAATCTTACACGGTCGATTTCTACAAAAGATTGAGAAAAAGTGGATAAGATAAAACCTGGCAATGGCTTATAACTGGAACATTAAAAAAAGAAACTAAAGAGTTGATTGCGGTTGTTCAAGAATAAGCTACTGGTATATGAATTAATGCAATCAAGGTCAGAATTGAAAAAATCATCGAAGTGCAGTTTGTGCAAAGAAACAGTAGAAACAGTAGATCACATATTCAGCTCAAGATTGTACAGACTGACTATAACATAACACAGTTGCCAAAATGATTCACTGGAATATCTGTAACAAATAGCATGTGCCAGTAATGAAAATTTGGTGGGAACATACAGTTGAAATAGTAGTTGACAATGAGGTTAAAATATTGTGGGATTTCTGAACACAAATTGATAAAAGTCTTGGCATAAAATACACCAGATTTAACACCAGATATTTAGACTGGATTTGACATTGTTATCAGCCTATTGAGTCCTTCCCAGGGATAGGCAGATGTAGATTTTGTAGTTTCACGGTGTTAAAGGTATAATTGCAAGATGTAAGCTGTTTCAAGTAAAGCTGCATTTTACAATTGACTGATGGCGATTTTGTCAATACCAATGGTGTTCAGGTGATGCTCTAGTACAGTGATGGCGAACCTTTTTTCCCTCGGGTGCCGAAAACGCGTGCGCACGCGCTGTCCCGCACGTGTGAGTGCCCACACCCATAATTCAATGCCTGGGGAGGGTGAAAACTTCCTCTCCCGCCCCCGCAGAGGCCCTCTGGAGGCCGGAAATGGCCCATTTCCCGACTTCCGGTGGGCCTGGTAGGCCCATTTTTCGCCCTCCCCAGGCTCCAGAGGCTTCCCTGGAGCCTGGGGAGGGCGAAAACACCCCCTCGGAGGCCCTCTGGAAACCTAAAATGCCCTCACAGAGCCTCCACACGAGCCAAAAATCAGCTGGCCGGCACGCACATGCATGCTGGAGTTGACCTAGCACAACGGCTCGCGTGCCGGCAGATATGGCTCTGCGTGCCACCTGTGGCACGCGTGCCATAGGTTCGCCATCACTGCTCTAGTAACTTTGGGATTGCACCCAAGGTGCCTATTACTATTGGTACTGCCTTTGCGTTCTTTTGCCACAGTTGTTCTACTTTCACTTGGAGATCTTTGTGTTTTGTTTATCTTCTCCAGGTTTTTTTCTTCTATTCTGTGTCCCCAGGTTATATCATCTAACATCTACCTATCCCAAGTCTTTGGCAGCATATGTGGATAAAAATGCTAAATCCAGTCTAAAAATCTGGCTGACTGTGCAATAATAATAATGTATGATCTGCTACAAGTTATATAAAAGGCAAAATCTTACTTTCTTTAAAAATGGATTAGATAATTTCATATAAATTTTCTTCAGCCTGGCACCAACCAGATATGCTGGATTACTATAACCACAAGGAAAGCTCCTTGATCCTACTCATGAACTGCATAAACCATTCTTCACAAAAAAGCACATTTTTTTCATTAGAAACTTCCTTGCTAGGCATCTGCAAATACTGGGAGGTTATCTAAAGATTATTAAAAGTAACTAGACAATCCATGACTTATGGGGTCATCTTTCCTTACTTAAACAGAGAAACAGAATGAACCCCCCGCCAAAAGGCAAAAAAACAGTGGGAACAACTTCCTACTGGCTTCCCCATTGACTTTGCTTATGGAAAGTTGGCAGTGAGCATTGGAAAACATGATCACATGGTCGCAGCTTACTGGCAATGCTGCAGCGGTCACCACTTTGCAAATACAAGTGGTGTGAAGATCCTTGAAATTTTAATTACCATATTTTTCGGAGTATAAGACGCACCGGAGTATAAGACGCACCTTAGTTTTTGGGGAGGAAAATAGGGGGGAAAAATCTGCCTACCATGTATTCATCTGGCTAGCGTCCTTAGTCTGGTCAGCTCCAGCACATTATTTTATCCCCTGGTTAGGACTTAAAAAAACCTTCTTCGGAGAGAGTAACAATGAAAGAGCCTGCAAGCCAGTAAGAGCTGGGAAGATCGTTAGCACCTGGTTAGGGCTAGAAAAAAACTTCTTCGGAGCAAGTAGAACAATGAAAAAAACCCTGCAAAGACTTAGGGCTGGAAAAACATTCTTTGGAGAGAGTAACAATGAAAAAGCCTGCAAGGTAAGAGCTGGGAAGATCTGTTAGCACCTAGTTAGGGCTGGAAAAAAAAAAGGTACATTCGAAGTATAAGACGCACCCAAATTTTCAGCCACTTTTAGGGAGGAAAAAGGTGCGTCTTATACTCCGAAAAATACGGTATGCGGGACTAATGGATCCTAGATTTTGCACACATTGTTTAAATTAGTATATTTTAGGTACATTGATTCAAAAAAAATTGCTCTTAGATGCACTGTTTGGACTAATTGAAGGTTAAAAAGGTAAACGTAAAGGTTCCCCTCGCACATACGTGCTAGTCATTCCCGACTCTAGGGGGCAGTGCTCATCTCCGTTTCTAAGCCGAAGAGCCAGCACTGTCTGATGATGATTCTGTGGTCATGTGGCCGGCATGACTAAACGTCGAAGGCGCATGGAATGCTGTTACCTTCCCACCAAGGTAGTCCCTATTTTTCTACTTGCATTTTTTACATGCTTTCGAACTGCTAGGTTGGCAGAAGCTGGGGCAAGTAACAGGAGCTCACTCCATTAAGTGGCGCTGGGATTCGAACTGCCGAACTGCCAACCTTTCTGATTGACAAGTTCAGCATCTTAGCCACTAAGCCACCGCATCCCCAATTTGATTTGAACCCCAATTAAAGGTTACACAGAGACAAACATACAGGAGAATTTTAGTGGTATACTAGACAACCTGTGACTCATTGCATTATTGTTTCAGAGATATTTTCATACTGAAATAGAAAAACAGCGTGACCATGGATGGGCAAAAAAATCAGAATTAGATTCATAGTTCAATTCAAACATGAAATGCATTCATATTCTCAACATACATGACAGGACTGTTATGAGTAGGGGCATCTTGGGGGGGTTGATTTAGGAATCTCTCTAAATCTTCAGATTCAAAAGCTAAACTTTGATTACAAAAGACATAAGTGGAGGTTGAATCAGCTGAAGCAAGGTCCTGAGTCCAACAATGCATAGCAAATCATAAAGGCAAGAATTAAGAATCAAACCATCGACTTGAAAGAAAGATTGTGTTTCAGCTTATAGTCAGAGCTATATACTATAAAAGTGATTCCTTTACTAACTGGCTGCGCAGGCGAAAAATGTTCTAATTTCCTTTTATTCTCTGTGCTATTGTTGGATTACCCAGAACCTTGAACTAGAAATCGACTACAGTATTATTAGATCTTCCTGAACTTGAGATCTATCTGTTCAGACTCTTTTGCAAAAATACACTCTTCTGCCTTTGATTTTGTACCATGTGTTGTGCTACTTTGATAAATTGCAATAAATATCATCGGTCTATATCAGGTGGGCCATGGATAGTTGGCAGCACAGAACAGGGAGGTCAAAATGGCGAACGTAATTGAGTAAGAAAAGTCCCACTCCTTTTTGTGATATGCCTTAAAAAGGGATGGAGCCTCAATTGACCTGACATACACTATTGTTAACCAGAGGTGGGATTCAAAAATTTTAGCTACCGGTTCTCTGACCAGTTGCTGGGTGGGCGTGGCCATGGTGGGCATGGGCTACTCGGCCTCCTGCACCACGGAGGGGGGGAGTTTTCACCCTCCCCAGGCTCCGGATGCTTTCCTCAAGCCTCCGGGAGGGCCAAAATGGAGGCCCTCTGGAGGCCGGAAACGGGCCCATTTCCAGACTTCTGGAACTTCCAGGAGGCCTATTTTTTGCCCTCCTCAGGCTCCAGAGGCTTTCCTTGAGCCTCCAGGAGGGCGAAAACGGCCTCCCCTGGGCTCCGGAGGCCGGAAATGGGCCCGTTTCCAGACTTCCAGAACTTCCGGGAGGCCCATTTTTTGCCCTCCCAGAGCCTCCGTGTGGGCCCTGCACTTACCTGGTATCCAAAATGGGCTGCGTGGAGTCTCCCGGGAGGGGTGGGCGGGGCCAGCCAGTCCTTGCAACTACCGGTTCAGCAAACCAGATGTAAAATTAGCATCCAGTTCACCCAAACCAGTCCGAACCGTGTCCCTTAGAGTGACTGAAGTAACTGCAAATATCCTAAATTTCTGAAAGAAATGAGAAATTCAAATAAATCAAATTTAGATGGTTTGATTTTCATTAAGCCATTTGTTTAAACCAGCCGCGGTGGCGCAGTGGTTAGCTTGCAGTTCTGCAGGCTACTTCTGCTAACTGCTGGCTGCCTGCAATTTGGCAGTTTGAATCTCAACAGGCTTAACCCAGCCTTCCAAGTTCAATAAAATGAGGACCCAGATTTTTGGGGCAATATGCTAACTCTGTAAACCGCTTAGAGAGGACTGTAAAGTACTGTGAAGCTTTATAAGTCTATATTGCTATTGCTATTATTGAAAAACTGCCTTTACATCATTTTTGTGCAGTGTTATTGTGTTATTTGTTCTGTATCTGAATTGTTTTACCATGTTTCAAAATATGCATTTTTAGAAATACTTACTGCATTCTTTCAGCTCCTGTATATTTAGTTTTATATTATACTCTATAGCAGTGATGGCGAACCTTTTCAGCACCAAGTGCTCAAACCGGAACGCGCGTGCCGGAGTTTCCGGAGCCCCGGAAACTCGAATACCAGCTGGCTGGTGTGCATGTGCACGGCGGCCACCTGGTCTTCTTGTTTCCGGCGCGCACATGCGCACCGGCCAGCTGGTCTTTGCTGGGTTTCCGGGGCTCCGGCAGCTGCCGACGGTGCGCGTACCACAGAGAGGGCTCCGAGTTTTATTAATATATTGATATTTTTTATGAGCAAAGAACCAAATGCTTCATTTTTTTAATTGATTTTTCAAAAGTTGCAATATTTCTCACTTTTAATGTTTTCCATTTATATCATCAAAAGATTCATAAAGATTTACAGGTGCACAATTCAAAACATACAGAATGAAAAACTCTTTTGGAGACAGATGAACAAACCTGAGGTAATTTTACAACTCCTTAAGTCAAAAGCATGTCTTATTTGTAGGAAGGTTTGGGATAAATGTATAGCTTGAATCTTGAAGATTTTAGGGTTCTTTTAAACAAGCTTTTCATGCAAGATTGTTTTATGCAATTAACCCTGGATACACAATGATTGTGGAAAGCTGGGTTACCTTACTGGCCAGAAGAATAGGTTCTACTTAGTTTAAAGCACAACCTACTTAAGATGACTTTGACTATACTCCATGCATTTGATTAATTTAACCATGATCAAGGAAGCTTACTTTCTTTAATAAAACTATACTAATTATAGGGCAAATTCTATTTAAAATGGAAAACAGAATAGTTCCTCTCAATTCCTTTCCTCAGACCCATCTAATTTGCTGACCCCATTCTTCCTCTGTCACACTTTGTAGAAGAAGCTGTCGAGTTTGTGACAATGATCTAGCTCAGTGGTGACGAACCTATGGCATGCGTGCCAGAGGTGGCACACAGAGCCCTCTATGTGGGCACGTGCGCCGTCGCCCCAGCTGTTTCGGATCTCTGCCATGCAGCACACGCCTCCTGCCGACCAGCTGGTCTTCAGGTCTCTGCCGCGCAGGTGCGGGACACGCACGCACGCACGGCGCATGCACCCACGCCTTGCCCATTTGGGGCTCACGCATGCACGCATGCGCCCATGCCTTGCTGTTTGGGGGCACACACGCACTTTGGGCACTTGGTGCCCAAAAGGTTCACCATCACTGAAATAGCTCCTTCACTTGTCACTTGGAGCTTCGAAGAGAGATTCCACTTGAGTCTTGAGTGAAGCTAGTGAGCAGTATGTCTTTATATAAGACACTCCTCACAGCATTTTAACTCTTCTTGGAATAATGCAGGATGGATTTTACTGATAGACAAAGGATTTTTCAACAACTTAAGTCAACATTTGTATAACTACAAACAGAGTGTACAGCTTAGATGTGTTCTTCTGATATTCAGCAATGAGAAATAGTTGTGTTAATTCCAGTACAGGAGAGCCCTTTCTCCTCTGACAAGTCAAAGAAGGCAAACAGTTAAGACTCTCCTTAACTTGATCCTAATCAGCAGGGTATACTTGGTAAAGAAACTGGAACAGATGTAGTGAAGAGTAAGGATTAGAACACTGGGAACCAAGTCTTAAGAGGACAAAATAGGGTACTAGATACAGGTAGTTCTCCCACTGTTAGCCGGGGATCCAGGCAAAGGCACAGTGAACAGAGTAAGGTGGCAGAGTCTCAACTGCTAAAAGGAGCTTGCAGGCCTGCCTGGGGAGGAGGCAATGGGGCAGAACTAGCAAAGGAGTTAAGGCAGGGGTCAGCAACCCGCGGCTCTGGAGCCGCATATGGCTCTTTCATCCCTCTGCTGCGGCTCCCTGTCGCTCAAAATATGCGTCACAACTGCCAATGTGCGACACACACCAACGTGCAATTTATTAAGCTTTTCAACCCCTGGTAGGCCAACCATGGATAAATCCAATAAAAGAAAAGTTTCAGAAGAAAACAGAAACTTTAATTCAACTATATATGCTAGTTTTGTGGCCGCTCAGGAAATAGTCAGGCACGGGAAGACTTTTGTGGCTCCCGGTGTTTTCTTTTCTGTGGGAAACAGGTCCAAATGGCTCTCTGAGTGTTTAAGGTTGCAGACCCCCGAGTTAGGGCAACAGGGCAGGTATCAGCTCCAAAGGTGGAGCTGTCAGCACTTGAAAGTTGCTCTGGGAGCCACAGCCTGAACCACCAGCCTTGTTTCTCCACTGACTCCATCCTGATGCCTCCCCCCAATCAGGTCCATCAAAATGCCCTTGCTCATCACCTGGATCTTATTGAACAGTGTTGAACCGTGGAAACATTTAGCAAGAAAGGTAGTTGCCTCTCTTAAGTGAATGTCTTCAAGCAGGAGCTAGACAGCCATCTATAATAAATAATGTAAATTGGATTCCTACATGAATCTGATTGCATAAATGGCCTCTTCCCATTCTATGATTAGAATCATAGAACTGGAAAGCCCATTTATTTTTTCAGTCTACATATTAACCCACATGGAGGCATTTTAGCAGAAAATAAAAGCCTGGGAAAGGATGACATTTGGCCAGCCTAAAGTCTTAGTCCTGCCTAAATATCTTACAATATATGTAAGTATTTTCCAACACAAGACAGCTTCATATTTCACATCTGACGTGTAACAATGATAGTAATGGCCCAGCTTTCAAACCCTAATAATCAGGGATGCATTCTCTTCCCAGAGGTCCAATTTATTTGGAGTGTACTTGGTTATAAACATATATTTTATGTACACAACTTATGCCATTTGACACCTGCAAAAGTCAGTAGTTATTCTGAAATTATAAGCTTCTAGTCCTCATGCTGATAAGGAATTTTTGAAACTCTTGATATTCTGAAAGCTAGTTAAACCAAACAAATGCCTGAAAATGTAACTGAGTGCAGCTTATGAATTTTTAACTAATTTTCTCATTTGAACAGGTGCTAAAGGTGAAGGTTATTTAGCATCTTTCCATTAGGATTGTTAAAACAGCATAAGGTCCTGCCTCTTCAGTTTTCTTTTGGACTACAAGAAATTCAGTGCTGACAGGAAAAATGCCTGCTTGGTTTTATTCTGGGTTTAAGGATGCTCTTGATTTGCAACACTTGAGAATGTTTTATCTAAAATATGAACGTATGAAACAGATTCCCTTATTCTAAATTCAATCCAATCTATTCTGACTACTTAACTGGCAAATTACTCTGGCTGTATTATATGTAATAATCTCCCACTTGGGTTTTATTTTTATTTTTGTTTACTGTTTTATTTGTGTTTAATTGGTTTTGTGGTATGTTTTTAATAGTAGTTTTTTTTATCTGCCCAGAATCACTTTGTGTGAGGTGGGTGCCCATATAAATGTGACACAGAAAATGAAAGTAAATAAATAAACAATATATTGAAAGAAAAGATGAAATTTAGTTTACTCCTGATATGATAGTTTTCTATAAGTAAAGAATTGTATTTCTGCATTGATGAGCATTGTAAACAATGACCTACTTGTATTTTGAAATGATTCAGAACTATTCAAAGGTGAACTTCCTACCCAATAGAAAATTGTAGAATTGACTAAAAAGGCAAGGAAAAAACCAGTACCTACAAATAAACAAATGTTTTTTTTCAGATCCTGACCTTAACAGCTAATTGTAAAGCTACCATCAGAATTGGGTAGGAAATGTTAAGAATGTTAGGTACAGCTTTACGTTCATATAAGATAGAAACAACTGGCTCACATTGCTAACATAACTAGATAAAAAAACAGTCTCTGCAATTCTTATGTAAACTACGGTAATAGTGGAGTGCATAGCTAATCAGTGCATTGATGATGTCACCTAATCAGGTAATGAAATGTCTGCAAGCAAACAACTGTTCAGTTGTTTGCTTGCAGACTCCACAGTTCAACCCTGAACTACATATATTCTCTTCTATTGTAAATTAAAAGATACAATAAAATCACAGTTTATCTGGAATATTTCCAATGCAAATTTTATTGAGACAAATGAGATGTACCCAAATAAAGACTGCACACAATCAAATATACAGATGTGCAATTCCCATTCACCTTAATACCAATAATCTGGCAGTAACTGTAGTAAGTAGAAAGTGAGAGCTTAATTAGCAGTTGATGATTTCCAAATCACATTGAACTAGTAGTTCTACTCTCATTACTGATCTTGCACAAATACATCTTAAAATACGTATTTCATACACTTTGATTGGGAGAGTTGGTTGAAAGATGGGCGGTTATATATATGATTTAAGAAATAAATGAGCTTAAAATCTTAGGAGTAGCAAAAAAAGACAAGAAAGCCATTGAGAGACCATGACAATATCTTTGAAATAATTTCAGCTAAATTTCCAAAACTATTTAGTTGGTATATAAAACTCACATAACAATATTTAAATGTACACTTCTGCACAGAAGCAAATTCCATTCCTCTGTGCCTTATTGTTTTAAGATTTTTTTAGTTCATTTTTGTGAGAGAAAATACAGTTCCTCTATTTGTAACCTATATATTTATAATCATGGGGGGAATGTCTCTTGATTCTGCTGAGTTACTGGACTTCAGGTTTCTTTGCAATGGCAAGACCTCTCATCCTCTATGCCAAATTAAATCTAGAGCAAATAGGCTCAAACCTATTCCCTGATCTGCCTCATTGTACAAACTCCACTTCGTCCAACTCTTTCCTCTCCTCTTTTCTACAGCATTTTTTAATTGAGGTTTCCAAACCCAAGCTGTGAAAATGCTGTAGACAACTTGTACTGATTCATATATGTATGAAACTGGCAACTGTCTAATTAAGTTGGAACAATGCAAGACTAATCTCTAAAGTAAAATATAGAATTAAATAAAATCTCTAAAGTAAAATATAAAGTTAAATAATTTTGCCGAGAATAGCTTCTATAGGACTTTTAAATAAAAATGTTCAAATAGAGGTAAGGTTTTTTAGCAAAATTCCATACCAGTTTGTATGCATTATTTTATCATTGATCAAACAGGAGCCCCAGTACTTTAAAGCTATTAATGAAGTAATTACATAGAGATTTATTTATTCATCGAATGTCCTATAAAGCTATCATATACTGAGTTTCATCTGAAAATCATGGATATATTGCTGTAATGAGGTAATATGACATCTAAGTAGTTGCATTTTGAAAAGAGATTGAAGGAGAGTGCCTGTCCATAAAAATATAGGAAAATAACTTCTAACTAATTTGAATGCCCACGTTTCTAGGTTCTAATCACATTCACTCTAGAATTATAAAGAAGGAACTGTTTATCAGGATTTCTGTCAATTATTTTGACTGGTCCTGAGAATTGGGAAGTGGTGATGGATTTAAGAGGAGCAAATGTGACTTTCTGCATGAACGAGGGGAAAAAAAGGATTCACGTATTATTGACCAATGACTCTAACATGAAACATGTAAAAATGTTAGGGCCAGTAAAAAAGCAAGTCATTTGTAAGAACTTTGAAATCCATGCCATGATTACGAAGAACCAACATGGCTTTGTAAAAAAATAAATCAGGTAATACAAACGTTGTCTCCTTCTTTGATTTAGTAATTATTCTAGTGGACAAGGCGAATACTGTGGATATAATCAATCTTGATTTCAGCAAAGCTTCTGACAAAGTTCTACAGGCGTTCTCACTAACAAGTGCAGTTAAGTAGGAACTAGTGAGATTCCACAGGGATAAATTTTGGGGGCGGTATTATTCAACATTTTTATTAGTTACTTGACTGATGGCACTGTTGGACTGTTTGCCCATTTATAAATGACATAACATTAGAAAGTCTAGAATACTCAGGATGACAAAACAACATTGTAGCCTAATCTAGGCAAGTTGAAAGACTAGGCAGAGAGTTACAAGACGTTTCTTAAGAGGGAAATTTGTCAGATATTACATTTGAGGGTGAAAAAATGAGGGACATATGTACATTCATGGCTTGAAAAGCCTACTTCTAAGACAGACTTTGAAGAAGTTATTGACAACAAGCTAAACATGACCTAGTAGTGTCAGGCAGCTGCTAGAAGGGCTAATGCAGCTCTGGGAAGCATCAAAAGGACCACTAGAAATCATTATTTCTTTCCAGTTGGCATTGGTGAGACCACAGCTGGCATACAATTTCAGGTATCCAACTTACAGAATATTGACAAGTGGGAGATGGTTCAAAAGGAGGACCAAAAAGATGACACAGATACTTCAGGATCTGCTCTCTGATGTACAGCTGAAGGACCTTGAACGTTCATTAAGATGACAAAGGAGAAATGTTAGCTGTGTTAAAGTACATAAAAGGAAGCTCCAGGAAAGGTATCATGAACTGTTTTCTATGGCAACAGAAACCAGAAACAGAAATAACAGGTATGAGTTGCAGCTACCTAGATTTGATTTAAATATAAGGTAAAACTTCCTGATAGTTAAAATCTATACAACTATGGAATACTCTACTAAAGGGTTCATCTCTGGAAATGTTTAAGAAGCCAGCCACCACTTATGAATGAGTTAAACAGTTTTTCTGCATGTTTCAGAAGGCTAAACTAGACTATTCTTATGGTCCCTTTAAACTCTATAATCCTATAAATTCTATGATACTGAAATAAGCTCAATCAATGCATAGTTTCATTTCTGGCTTTAATCTATTAAAAATGACAACCTAATAATAAATACTTAAAATACTGGCAAAACCATGAAAACTAGATTTGCATTTTTATATCTACTAATCATACAAAAGGCACAACCACAGTAAACATTATTTTTTGTTTTGGTTTCCAAGCAAATATGTCATGGCTGCTTTGCATGTCAGAGAATTAATCCAAAGACTATGTGTGGTTTCCAATAGCACGTTTCTGTCAAAAATTTGCATTTATCAATAGAAAGAGGATTTCCCACCATTTAAGTATATTCAAATTCTATTTTAGCGAGGCTCCAGTCCTATGGGGCAGTTTTTGAGGTTGCATGTGACATCTTATCAATGGGAGTAGGACAAGGAAGTTGCTAATGTGAGAGGATTCTTTCTCACATTAATGAATTCTTTCTAGAGTCCTAAAGGTAGTATAGAAATACGGTCAGTACAGACAAATCATATTAATGAAAGGATGATCTTAATAGCAAGGTACTACAAAAATAATTAAATATATAATTAATACGATAATTCCAGAAATTATTTCAATATATCTGCCTGCAATATTAAAATACTATGACCAGAATGTCACTAGAGCACCATCAACAAAACAATAGTTAATATTCTTATCCAGTTTTGACCAACAGTATTAGCAAATTCTGAGTAATCCCCAAAAGCTAAGCAGGGTCAAACCTGGTTGTACTTAAGACAGGAGACCACCAGGAAATTGCATTTCTAAAGTTTTGCCTGGAAAGTCATAAAACATTCTGAAAAATCTATATGTGAACTGGACTGTTTAAAGAGAACAGATTAAAGTCACAATGCCTCTAAATAGAAAAGATGACAACATAAATAGTGAGATACTAAGCATTAGAACATCATTTGGTTCAATCTTTTAATAATAGTTCAGAAACATTATAGGCTACTAGGAAACTGATTGATTTTATCCCGTATTTATTTTAATATGTAAACTAAATGTTCTCCAAGGCATTCACAGTAACATACATGATTGTAAGAGTCCAATTTTAGCCTTCCAACAGATCAGTAGCTTAAAGATCAAATATTATGGCATGTCCATTCTATTCAATTCACTCTATTTTGCCCAATAAGCCAACCAGCAATCTCATAAATAAAAAACACCTCATCAGTTTCCTATTTTTCCAATTTTAAGGTATCAAAAACAATTGTCAAAGTCAAATCAGTGCAGAGAAAATGTTTCAGTTTACACAAAAATTGTTTCATATGATTATATTCCTTCCCTTTATATTATTAGCATGCAGGTTTACCTCTAACTTCCTATACTGTTTAGGCCAACCAACTTATTGATCAATACTACTCTATCAGAAAAAGCATCTAGAATAAGAAATAAAGAATTTCCAAAGAAATCATCAACATGATGATTAAAGCTTTGTAATCCAACTACAGGTTCACTAGGAAACAGCAGCAATAGAATGAATGAGAAGTTACTTTAATGAGACTTGTTATGCTTTCTGTATCACTGCAAAGTCACAAACAATCTATATCTGATTTGCACCCAGCAAAAGAGGAGGAACATATGATCTGGCAATGACGATAGTTTTGTCCACAGCTGCTATTGCAGTACAGAAAACCCTACTCATTAATTGCTTTCATTAGCAGCTTGGTTTCTGTTTTCTAATCATTTCAGGATTAGAAAATGTCCTTGCTTGCTCTGTGTATAAAGAAACCCTGAGAGAGATAATTTTGTAGATTTTAAATTGTGTTGCTGGCTGCAATGTTACAATATAAAACTGTAAAAGTATAAAATATCTTAAAATCACAGCTTTTATTATACACCATTAATATCTGTTAATTTGGGGTTTGTGGTTTTTTGTTTGTTTTTTTTTGTATCAGCAGTATTTCCCAAATCATTATTTGGAATACTCACTTCGTGGATTCCCAAAAAGGGGATTGGGAAACATTTTTAACTCAACTAAAGGCTCTACTTCAATATACCATCCATCACATTACATCAATACTATATAAACTACTAGTTCCCAAGGTCACTTTTCCAAGTCTATGGGGGTTTTTTCTACACAAAGCTATTCCCAGGCTCCTGTGTATTGTCCGGAATGTCAATAAATTCTGGGATGCTTAATGAACATGGTCCTCAATAGATATTCTGAGACTAGAACTCTAAAAATTTCCAACCAGCATGGGCAACAGCTGCACTGGCTGGGGATTCTGGGATCTCCCATGTCTGGAAGACACCAGACAAGAGGTTATCATGGAATGTCTCATAATCCACCACTGCACTACAGTAGTTTATACAAGAACACCCAAGATCCCAATTTTCTCTTTTGCCCTGAAAGTCTCAGGAGTACTAGCATCTCCACTTTGTTTTTCAAAATGTGCAAATATTTGCAAGCCGTATAACACCAGCTCTCCGTATCATAATGCAGAAGATGGCAATGCCGCTGGAGACCACACAAAACAATGCAGAGAGGAGCGGACGGGGGTTTCCAACTCTCTATCGATGCTAAATATCTCTCTCTCTCTCTAGCCCCCAAATTGCACCAAACTTGGTCATGGTTGCAGGAATGCACATGACTCATGGACGTACTGTGGATGGATCTGCAACCGAGGCAGGTGGGCAGGACTCTGTGTTTGTGTGTCTGTGTGAGCGCGCGTGTGCCAAGAGCGCCTTGAAAAGGGGGGGGGGGGTGGAAGAAGGGGGGGAAAGGGAAAGCAAACTGCAGTACGTGGGACCAGACTCAAGGGAGGCGCAGCTGGGCTTGGACGGCGCATCCTCCTTATCGCCACCCATGCAAAACAGTGGGCAGGCGCAGAGAACTTCTGGGGGTGAGAGGGTCACCGGGAGCCATCGCAGCCGTAGCCCTCCGCCCGCCTGCCCGGAGAACGACCAAGGGAGGAGCTGCGGGTCGTCCCCCCCCCCCTCCCCCCCTCCGAAGCCCCGTTCTTTTAAGAGAGGAGGTTGGCGCTGCAAGAGGCATCGCCGCTCGCTGGGCATCCTCCTCCTCCTCCTCTCCTGCTGAGCAAATCTGCGCAGAAGGCATCACATGAGCCATCCCCTCCCTGACGCCCAGGGCCCGAAGGTCCGCTCCCAAGGGCAGAGCCTCCCCAACGCCATGACAGTGCCTGAGAGGAGAATTAAGCGCTCGGCATGCCCCCTCCACGCTGAGCTCGGGCCGTCTGGCTGGCCGGCCGGTTGGCCAGCCGACCGACTGACCGCCAGCTCTTTGGCTCTTAGCGCCTTGCCGGCTTTGGCCGGGCAGCCCGAGTTCATTCATAGCCGGTCCCTGGGCCGGGCTGGTGCACCCCGAGCGCTCCTGGCGAGCGCACGGCGCGCCAATAAAAAGTTCAGAGCACAACTTACCTAAAATGGCTCCTGCAGCAGCCAAAATACAAACAGCTATTATTTGGTGAAGTTTAGCCCAGACACCCTGCAAGGACAGCCTAGCCTGACACCGGCACGCCCCCACATCGCCGCCACTGGTTACCCGTAGACCCCCAGCTCCTGCCATTGGAGCGGCGGCCCGTCAGCCAAACGCAACCCGCTCCAAGCTTGGCTGCAGTGTGCTTATTGCCAGCTCCATTGTGCTCCTATTTGCATTGATGTGATCGCTGCCGGGATTGGCTGTGGCAGAAGCCGTGCAATTTCCTCCCCCCCCCCTCCTCCCGAACACCTCCCCAACAATTCCTGGTGCTTCCCGGATCCGCAATCCCGGTGCTTCTCTCCCCTTCCCTCTCTGCCTCTCTGGCACCTGAGGCAACTGTGGATGCAACTTTCTCAAAGCTCGGAAGGGCAAGATAGATCCCCCCCCTCACCTCCAGTCAAGTGGGGGGGGGTTACTTACTTCAAACAGCATTAGAGAAGAAGGGAGGGAGAAGAAGCGGGGGAACCTCT
The DNA here is from genome assembly GCA_023053685.1 of Diadophis punctatus similis. Lineage (NCBI taxonomy): Eukaryota > Metazoa > Chordata > Lepidosauria > Squamata > Dipsadidae > Diadophis > Diadophis punctatus. Next base: position 25,910,688 of record JALIGW010000003.1, read on the forward strand.
CCCCCTTTTGCATTCCACGTCTTTGCTCGCTTTTCGTTTCCCGGATGTGAAATTTCCTGCATTTAAAACACCGTCTGGAGGTGGGACGTGCAACCTCCGAACTGGACGCTGCAGATCTTTCTTTGGTGCCTGCGAAGTAGGAATCCGGCGTGGTACTCCGAGGATGTCAAGTTGCCTTGGTTTAAAGAGCCGCTGATCACGACTATTCTTACAAACTCTTCATCCGCAGAGCTGCTCTCTCTCCTCCCCACCTCCACTAAAAAATTCTGTTGAGTAATTATGGCTGCAGTGGAAATGTATAAAATACATCCTGAACCACCTACAACTCCTTTTTTTCCTAACATAATTTAAGATCAGTTTTATCAGTGATCAACTAAACCCTGCAATTAAAATAGTATTTGAATCATTCTATAAAATATACGAATTCCTGGAAAATTTGAACTAGATTATATACCTTCTATCGATTATTTTTTTTCTCCATAGCCAACTATGATTCTGATATTACTCCTTGGGAAATACGTAAGATCAAATTGCTTGTAGCACTAGTTGAATAGATTCATGTCAAACATCTATATAGAGAACCATACATCTATATATGCTCCACTATATTATATATGCTCCACTATATGCTAGAGCCCAGTTTGCATCACATTCATTATATGGTGTTCAATGGAACAGTGATGTAGCATTACAAATCTGGGCAGATTTATAGGGTGGAAGGACTCGATAAAAGTGTTTTTTCGTTGTTGGTTTTTGTTTTGCTAAACCAACCTTCAAACTGATACACTTTCAGCTTTCCAACCATTGTCTATTTTGTAAACAATTTTGAGATGTGTCAATCGAACATATCTCAGGTTTGTCAAGTTAGGAAAAGTTGACATACACATTAATTTACACAACAGACTGAATGATAAGCTACTGAGCTATACTGTTAACCTAGTGTGTTATGTGAATCAATCCCATGTAGCTAATGTATAATTTGATGAGTCATAAATCTAAGTGACTTGAGTGAGTGAGTAAATCATATTAAGTACAGTTACACATTATGCAAATGCTGTCTGTACAGAGATGGCTATGACTTGGTGGTAAGGCTTGGTCTAATGGCACCCATGCTGGCCGTGAATTCAAAGAACTGACATTTCCAAAAACCTGGATTACATCACACTGAGGGAGATTATATTAAACTAACTGTAACCCAATTCTTGTTTTTCATGAATTATAGCATCAATAGTACCAGACTAGTTAGAGCGTAAGCTTTGGAGGCTGAAGTTTTGGTTTGAAGAGATGGGTAGGAGAAATACAATGGCTAATTTCTAGACCAGAGAAGTGCATTTGAGAACTGTTTGAGCCTTAACAGAGTGGAGAGTGGATTTTGGATATAGCTTTGCCAATTAATCAATTAAAGATGTTGGGGAAAAGCAGTATTCGTCCCCCTTCCATACAAACAGAAACTTTCATCTATAGAGGATAAAGATGCAGGTAAGCTGAACCAGCAGGTAAAATATCAGCAGTAAAACAAGATCAATTAAATGATCAAGTTAGTCTTCTGCGAAGTTTTATTAAACTTATCATTTTAATATGTTAATATGTATTATCTGTACCTAATATGTATTATTTATATAATTATCAGTGGATCAAAGTTCTAAATGAATCCTGCATTGCACTTTTTGCGTTCTCCTAACTAAAATTCTTTATCATAATTCACTATAAAAATGAAAGATATACGGTAGTAACATCTCAGAACAAAGTACAGTACTATGCTTGGCAAAAACATGACAGAAAATTCAAAACATTAAAAATGGAAGTTTTTTATTTATTTTAACAGTATTAACTTGTCTTATTCATTTTAATGAGATAAGATCGGGCCATGCTGATATTCTGTTGCAATAATTATTTTTTCTTCTTTTACAGTTATTAAATAGTCACTTGCACCTGTAGGATTGACGTGGTATGGATTCCTTTGAAATTCCTTTTTTTAAATGATTGTAATTTATTTTTGGAAATAGTTTAACAATTCTTGCAGGCTACTCTTGTGAATATAAATCTTATTCAACTCTAGAGAGACGATAATTTGATGCTGAAGAGGGAGAAGTTTTTAATCCCACCTACTGCTTAATGGCTAATGTTGGTGTAGTCTCACTATAGAAACTTAAGGCAAGGAAGTTGCAAAGAATAGAAAGAGGTTTTGTTACTTATTTTAACTGTTCTATGCTATACAGAAGTGAGTACACCCCCTCACATTTTGTAAATATTTAAGTATATCTTTTCATGTGACAACACTGAAGAAATGACACTTGGCTACAATGTAAAGTATTTATTTATTTATTTATTTATTTATTTATTTATTTATTTATTTATTTATTTATTTATTTATTTATTTATTTATTTATTTGTCAAACATGTATAGGATAGTAGTAGTTTGTATAAACATAAGTAAAAAGTAACGATAAAAGAGGACAGTAGGACAGGGACGGTAGGCACAGTGGTGCACTTATGCACGCCCCTTACAGACCTCTTAGAAATGGGGAGAGGTCGACTGTAGACAGTCTAAGGTTAAAGTTTTTGGGGTTTGGGGAAGAAACCACAGAGTCAGGTAGTGCATTCCAGGCATTGATCACTCTGTTGCTGAAGTCGTATTTTCTGCAGTCGAGTTTGGAGCACTTTACATTTAGTTTGAATCTATTACGTGCTCGTGTATTGTTGCGGTTGAAGCTCAAGTAGTCATTAACAGGAAGGACATTTTGGTATATGATTTTATGAACTACATTTAGATCAGATCGGAAGCGACGTAGTTGTAAATTGTCTAATCCCAGTATTTCAAGTCTGGTGGAATAAGGTATTTTGTTGTGAGCGGAGGAGTGATCACTTCTTGTGAAATATTTCTGGACTCTCTCGATTGTATTTATGTCTGATATGCAGTGCGGGTTCCAGACAAGTGAGCTGTATTCCAGAATTGGTCTAACAAATGTTTGTATGCTCTGGTTAGTAATGTAATGTTGCCAGAGAAGAAGCTGCGCAAGATTAGATTAACAACTCTTAATGCCTTTTTGGCAATGTTGTTACAGTGGGCTCTAGCACTTAGGTCATTGGATATGAGTACTCCAAGGTCTTTGACAGAGTGAGGGTCATCTACAAGTTCGTTTCCTCCAAGTTTGTATTTTGTATTCTGATTTTTTTGGCCAATGTGTAAGACAGAGCATTTGTTGGTTGAGATTTGAAGTTGCCAGTTGTTTGACCATTCTGCTACGTACATTCTGCTACGTAGTGAGCATACAGCTTGTGTAACAGTGTAAATGTGCTGTCCCCTCAAAATAACGCAACACACAGCCATTAATGTCTAAACTGCTGGCAACAAAAGTGAGTACACCCCTAAGTGATCATGTCCAAATGGAGCCCAAAGTGTCAACATTTTGTGTGGCCATCATTATTTTCCAGCACTGCCTTAAGCCTCTTGGGCATAGAGTTCACAGAGCTTCACAGGTTGCCACTTGGAGTCCTCTTCCACTCCTCCATGATGACGTCACGGAGCTGGTAGATTTTAGAGACCTTATGCACCTCCACCTTCCATTTCAGGATGCCCCACAGATGCTCAATAGGGTTTAGGTCTGGCAACATGCTTGGCCAGTCCATCCCCTTTACCCTCAGCTTCTTTAGCAAGGCAGTGGTCGTTTTGAAGGTGTGTTTGGGGTCGTTATCATGTTGGAATACTGCCCTGCGGCCCAGTCTCCGAAGGGAGGGGATCATGCTCTGCTTCAGTATGTCACAGTACATGTTGGCATTCATAGTTCCCTCAATGAACTGTAGCTCCCCAGTGCCGGCAGCACTCATGCAGCACCAGACCATGACATTCCCACCACCATGCTTGACTGTAGGCAAGACACACTTGTCTTTGTACACCTCACCTGGTTGCCGCCACACATCTTTGACACCATCTGAACCAAATAAGTTTATCTTAGTCTCATCAGACCAAAGGACATGGTTCCAGAAATCCATGTCCTTAGTCTGCTTGTCTGCAGCAAACCGTTTGCCGGCTTTCTTGTGTATCATCATTAGAAGAGGCTTCCTTCTGGGACAACAGTCCTGCAGACCAATTTGATGCAGTGTGCGGCGTATGGTCTGAGCACTGACAGGCTGACCCCCCACCCCTTCAACCTCTGCAGCAATTCTGGCAGCACTCATACGTCTATTTCCCAAAGCCAACCTCTGGATATGACGCTGAGCATGGCCACTCAACTTCTTTGGTTGACCATGGCAAGACCTGTTCTGAGTGGAACCTGTCCTGTTAAACTGCTGTATGGTCTTGGCCACTGTGCTGCAGCTCAGTTTCAGGGTCCTGGCAATCTTCTTATAGCCTAGGCCATCTTTATGTAGACTTGTAGAGCAACAATTCATTTTTTCAGATCCTCAGAGAGCTCATTGCCATGAGGTGCCATGTTGAACTTCCAGTGACCAGTATGAGAGAGTGACAGTGATAACACCAAACCTAACACACCTGTTCCCCCTTCACACCTGAGACATTGTACCACTAACATGTCACATGACACCAGGGAGGAAAAACGGCTACTTGGGCCCAATTTGGACATTATCACTTAGGGGTGTACTCACTTTTGTTGCCAGCAGTTTAGACATTAATGACTGTGTGTTGCGTTATTTTGAGGGGACAGCACATTTACACTGTTATACAAGCTGTATGCTCACTACTTTACGTTGTAGCCAAGTGTCATTTCTTCAGTGTTGTCAAATGAAAAGATATACTTAAATATTTACAAAATGTGAGGGGGTGTACTCACTTCTGTGATATACTGTAGGTACAAAGTGCTGAACAATATTTAGTTAGTATAATAACTTTCCTAGAGCAATACAAAGATTAACCTATATTAAAACATGTAAACTACTGAGCCTAAAAAAATGATTTAGGCTCAGTACGTTACATGTTTTAATATAGGTTAATCTTTGTATTGTTCTAGGAGAGTTATTATATTAACTAAATATTGTTCAGTGTTTTGTACCTATAGCATACAGCAACAAGAAACATCAAATATTCGGGGAATGAAAAATGATTTCAGCAAGTATCGAAACTGAAACAAGATTTTGTACTAATTTTAATGAATTTTCCTGGAAAACTTTGTGCAAACAATTGTTCTAATTGGTGTAGGCTTCCTAAAAAGATAAAAGTGCTCGGGTCCATTTTGTTTCAGGTAGTCCTCCACTTATGACCACAACTGAGCCCAAAATTTGCTAAACAAGACAGTTAAGTCATTTTTGCTCCATTTTGTGACTTTTCTTGCCACAGTTAAGTGAATCATTGCAATTATTAAGTTAGTAGCATGGTTGTTAAGTGAATCTGGCTCCCGCATTTACTTTGCTTGTCAAAAGTTTCCAAAAGATGAACATATGACCCTGTCATAAATACATACCAGTTGCCAAGCGTCCAAATTTGGATGATGTGACCATCGGGATGTTCCAATGGTCATAAGTGTGAAAAATGGTTATAAGTCACTTTTTCAGTGCCATTGTAACTTCAAACGATCACGAGACGGATGATTGTAAGTCGAGGACTATCTGTATTACATATGGATAGTGCCTAAATTTTTCCTGTGGGTTCCTTTTGTCCATGCAGGACGATTTTCATGAAGAAAGATATTCTGTATTTTGCCTTCAAATATTTTTATACTTGCTCTAAGTAAATAACTATTTTAAATTACTGTGTGACTTCCTAGTCACTGTATTGAAGTCTCCAGGCCATTTCTCAGGAGCCCAGAATACACTTTCCTGTATCATCACCTGACTTCTGGTAATGTTCATCCCTGAAATCCATATGGGCCAGAGGTAGGTTCCTGCCGGTTCGGACCGGTAGTGGGAATTTTCCCCCACTTGCCGAACCGGCAGTGATGGCCAGCTGGACACACCCCCAAACTGGCTTTCTCGGCAGCGCCATAGGTGCCGCCATCTTGTTTTTCGCTTCTGCGCACGCGCAGAAGCTGTTTTTTGCTTCTGTGCATGTGCAGAAGCTGGGTTTTTAGCATTGTGCATGCGCGCCCACGCGGCACGTGAGGAAGCGAACCTGCAGCGAGGTAAGTCAGAACCCACCCCTGATATGGGCCTACTCTGTTCTTATTTAGAACAGCCATGAAGACTTGGGTCTTTATCCAGGAGAATTAAACCCCTCATATCATTGCACTTGCCATCTTTTATCATTACTTTTTATTAGTTTTACTGCAATTTCTTTGAGCATTGTGATTGCCCAGAATCATTGAAAGTTGGGCAGTGTACAACTTCAATATATTACTATTATTATAAACAACAATGTGAAATGATAAAATTACCACATCCAATGTAAACATCTATGACTCTATGACCAGCAAGAGCGGAACAGGAGTTTTGAAGTCAAACACAAGATATGGAATGAATAAAGTTGTTTCCTGCAAATTCCTCCTCTCTTTTCTTCACTTAAATAGGCTATGGGAGTGGCCAATTATCCCCAAGCCTTACTCCCGAGTAGTCCTTCTACTCAGGAGCCATTCCTGCCTTTTGGCAGCTCTGCGCACGCGTGCATCGGGAACAGGCTCCTCTTCTTCCTCTTCTTCACTCATGGCAGCCTCTGGAGGTTCTGACGGCCCTGGCTGAATCCCTGCCTCTGGCACTGAGCCTTCTCCAGCCTCCTCACTGTCCGACTCTGGTACCAGCTGCACAGGCCGCTGGCGAATCACAACCCCAGCCTCCTCGCTGTCTGAATCAGCTATCAGCTACACAGGTCGCTGGCGGGCCACAACACCAGTCCCAACTGTGGTCATAAGTCAAGGATTACCTGTGAGTGCTTCCTATTGCTACTATCTTATCCTATACTCTAATTCTATTGCTATCATACATTTACAATGTTCTTTATGCTACTACTATTATTTCTATACTATTATAGAGCAATGTTTTTCTCTTACGTAGCCTATTCTGTCTTTAATTCCTCTATGGGATCTCTTCTATTATTATTATTATTTTTCTTCTCCGTTAATGGCCAGCATACAAGGTACTTGCAGCTCCCCACCTGTATTTTGCTTTGCCTCTCCCCCCACCCCACTCTGGACCACCAACTCCCTTTGAAGGGGAAAAAAACCCCTTCTTTTATTTGGCTGATGGCAGCAGAGCTCCCAAAGCATGTCTATCTCCTCCATTATCCTCTCACACCTTTTTCAAGATTGCGGCTTTATTAGCAACTCTGCCATGCTGACCCTGGGGAGAAGATCAGATACGAAGGGAAGAAGGCAGCACAGGTGCCTGCAAATTTTCTAGCAGCCTCTTCTTCAAGATGGTAGTTGTGGAGTATAAGGCAATCTTCCCAAATGGGACCCTGTAGACCTTATGGACTATACCGACCATCTTTCACAGTCAAAATGATTTTTGTTAATTCTCCGCTTCCCAGACTAATGAAAGTCACTAGCTATATTCGCACAAAACCCAGGACTACAAATTTGTATCAAGTACATGCTATCCTAGTATGTGTGTGACTGTGAACCCACTTGGTTTGTTTAGTTAATGGCTCCATATGTTGTGCCCTTCCTGAGAAGTGGGATAACTAAGGTATATTTAAATTAACCATAAGTATGTCATGTGAATATAGCCAAAGTGAATATAGTTGAAGGCAGTCTGGATTCGCTTGAAAATGTTCAGAATACTTATGTGATTTGCATCCATTTCCTAGCATTTCCAGAAAACAATTTAAAATTGCTGGGTTCTACTATGAATTATACTTTGACTTGGTAGTCTGGACAAACATGGTTTTATTATGTTACCTGGAAATTACTTGATCCTGTGATTCCTGAGGAAGTGGACAGGATCATCAAACCTGTTAATACTGGAACCTGGGTTAGATCCATGTCCCTCCTGGTTAAGGCTTTTTGGAAGGTGAGATGTGATTGGGTCCATGTAGTAGTAAATTCATACTTGAATGATGGAGTAGTTCTGCCTATCTTGCAGGAGATGGTGGGCCCCTTCCCCTTCCTTGGGGTCCCAGACAAGTTTCATTCAGTCTCAGGCCATCCCTTTTTGGGCCAAGTTGTTGAGAAGATTATCAGATTGCAGCTGCAGAAGATCCTGGAAGAAACTGATTATCCAGACCAGTGGTCCCCAACCTTTTTTTGGCCATGCCCCACCTAAGCATCTCTAAAATCCTGATGCCCCCACCCCACCCCCGTGACATACAATTCTTACTATTCAAAAAGTGAACTCCTACTCACGCGGAGGAAGCTGAAAGGCCATTAACTTGTTTTAAACAAGGTTCCAATTGCCCTCATTAAAAATTAAATTGCCCCCCTGTGGGGCATGGGCCCCACGTTGGGAACCACTGATCTAGACTTCAGGCAGGTTTCAGACTAGGTTATAGTATGGAAACAGTATTGATCTCATTGTAGATGCCCTCTATCTATCATGATCTCTGAATCAATTATAGGGCCTGGGAGAAATGTGTTGAGATCATTCTCCTCCTTTCTCCATGGCTGGTTCCTAAGTTGATAGGTGAGGAAAGGTGAAGCCCCTAGTTTGTAGATTGTGTCTGGATTCAATGCTGTTGTCCCTCCGATTGAATATCTACATAAAATTACTGGATGATGTCATCCATCAATATGAAATTAGATTTTACTAATATGGTGATCATATTCAACTGTTGATTGCTGGTTGAACAAGTTATGTAATCGACACTTAAGAAATGTAAGTTCTTAGAATCATATTTTAAATAAACCAAATATAGTAGCACCTACTTTGGGGTATGGTAATGGAGTGAAACAGGTTTGTGTGGATCTCTAAGAGCTAGTTTTACTGTATGACACAACCTAAAGTCATTTGCAGACCCACATCATGCATTAGGATGGTTTGACCAGAAAGCAGACAACTATGCCAAAGGTTGCCCTGAAAAGCTATATTTGCACAAAATGCTTTCCCATGGTCAACTGAATCATGGTTTACTCAATAAATCAATTTTCTGGGTTTGCGTAATATTGAAACATAAATGACTACATGGTTTGAGTTTACATAAGATGATTGGCTGAAATATGGTTGGCTACTCAATGCATCATGTGAATAGAGCCAGACAGCTTGGAGCCTCAAAATAAATCTTAGAAAATCACTGAAGTTATTCCTCTTTGAGATTTAACATTACTTTAGACAAAAAGCAAGGTAGCATCTATTATGATAAGCATGCATAAATGCATAATACAAGGCACAACCAGAGTTTGGAATGATATTGCTTCAAATATTCAGTTAATCAGTTAAATTTATATATCTGCCCTGAAGAATGGTCTACTACTGGAATATTTGATTTGCAGAATTTATCCCTTAATAAAAGGCTACTGAAAATACAAATGTAAATTACATTTAGAGACCTGTCAATTTGAGATACTGTATTCAGTATATGTTTCTCTATGATAAGTAAAAATTGCTGAAAAATTTAATACAAATACTGTATGTATCTCAGCTTAATTTCATTATTTCATCTAAATACCCTGTGTTGCATTCCACACATTCAGCAGCTTTGCAGTTCTCAAGGGGACTGCATTGAGAGAGAGAGTCTTATATATGCATCTTGGAGAGAATTCTTGAACTTTGTTGTGGCAACTACCCAAACATACTTAAGATAACTAAATGGAGTTCATTTTGTCATTCTAGACTGTAATCCAAATTAAAAGAATAAATGAAAAACATTTTTATAAAAATATAATACCTTTTTGAGCAGACAACTAAATACTTCCTAAAAATTAATATAATTTTCAATTATAATTCAATTATAATTATAATTTGAATTTATTTTAATAAAAAATCTTAAACAAATTTTCTCACAGTATAAATCTGTTACTCCGGGATGTTTCTTTTTTTTAGTGACCCACAAGTAATTTTGAGAAGCCACCAAAGCAGGGCTGATGGTAATATGGCTGTCCCATGACTGCCTCTTAATATGGAGATTCTGTATAGGTTGCATGGCTATTTATCACTGTTGACATTAATTTAATCAAGTATTTAATTGCTTGGAATATTTCTACTTTCCATTGGATACAAGGTTTGAGTTTACAACTGCACTGCAAAATTTAGGAGAATTTTGGTTTATGTTTAGTTTTGAGAAAAACACATTGGCTAAATTGCATTCACATGTAAGCCAACTAATTCCTCATTTGTCATGGCATAAAGCATTTCAGTGTTCTTTTCCCATTAGATTTCATTGTTTATCTTTTCTGGGTACAGTTTGAAGTTGTTACTGTTATTCTTTTGTTACGTTATCATTTGCATTTTTATAAAATTTATTCAAGAAAGAGAAATAAAGTATATATAGGCAGGATTCATATGACATTAATAATTCTAATTTTAAAGGTAAGGAAATACAAAAGCATTCTTGGAAGAAATGTGTTCTTGTGGCCACTCTTTCTATTTTGGTTGGAAATAATAGGAAATGTAATGCAAAATAGCTGGATATCACAGTATTGGAGAAGATTGACAAACTTAAACAATAAAACCGTAAAAACAAACAAATGGTATGTTATTCTGTATAAGTTCTTATTTTGTAAAAAAAAAGTGTAATTAAGCTTGTGGTCATTTAATGCAATGTTTTGAACATTTATTATAACCACACTGATTTGTGCAGTTAGCTGTTTTTTAGACAGGGGTTTCTAGCTCTTGTAGTTGCCTTTGAAGTACAAAGCTGCATGTATATTGTGACATTTCTCAAGCAGCCAACAACAGCAGCTGCCACGCAATCTTCTCTGCCAGACAGAAGAATTTGATGAAAAGTAGGAGGGAAAAGAAGAAAAAAATCCTAACTCCATTTTTATTCTCTGCTGGTTTAAGAGTCCAGATGTTCCTTTGTTAGAAACAGGCAGGCACCTTTATACCCCAAGAATTCATTAAGCAATTTCTGCTAAAAAGGACAAAACCAAAATCACAAGGGTATCAATTAGTACCTGTTTGTTGCTGAACTCAGGGCTAATATAGAGAAAGCAAACTTGTCTTGTTCACCTTCTGACTAGGTTTCAAAAGGGGACTTTTAGACTGAAAAATAGAACTGTAATTAGGTTTCTCACCTTGAATTAGATGGAGCCTCTTTTAGAGATTAGAATGAAAAAACAGAATCTAAGGCATACACAGGCACAGAATTTTCAGGTTATTTTTTGGCAAACCAGCAATATTACCTAGAGAAATGAAAGGAAGGACGATAAAGTCACTATGGGCAACAATATGTATGACATCAATAAAGACATAGAGTCAGCTAGAAGGGCATAGAATTAGAAAACCTTACACTTTTATTTCCAATTAATGTATTTTGCTGTTGAATTAAAGAATTTGTTCTAGGGGTTTCTTGTTAAAAATGTTAACTGGAACATAAAAAGAAAGATGTAATTGGATGGGGTTGAGTACACATACCTGGAAGGTGACAGAATAATCCCTTCGAATCTCACCAAGGGTATCTAAATTTCCCCCCACCCCCAATCTCTATTGCACCTTCCCTCCACTCCTGGGGAGAACCTATTTGGTAAAGATGCCACGATTTGTATCCAGAGAAATATTCTCTGAGGCTGGAGAAGGCAATATGACATCCTTTTCATCCGATTTCCTTCTTTAGCTTAACCAAGAAGGAAGAGTCTTAAATTTGTTTCTGACTGAGAGTCACCAATACATAATCTGCTCTCCTACACATATATGTGCACCCACCTCACAAAATCTGAATAGTTCAGATCAATATGATATATTAAATACACAAAATGTATATTCCATCTAGCTCCATTGGCTCATAACTCTTCCAACACAAACTTCAAGCGTACAGATTTCTTTTTATATCTGGCATTTAGCCAATCCCAGGGAGAAATGCTTTCATTGCTTCTGAAAAAGCAAAATGAAATTAGCCTTCTGTTCTTTAAAGGATCACTTTTGATTTTGATTGAGGTTCATTTTCCTGGGCTTTGGATATCTTTATCAATTTGTCTGATTGACAGTTCAGATTTGATTGACAATTCCAGTATAAATTTCCTTAACTCTTTTGTGCATGAACTCTTTGGGATAGCCTTACTTGCTAATCACTAACAGGATACTTATAAGTACTATAAAAGCGCTAAAATTGGTGCTTTTATCCCTGAACTATTTCCAACTAAAATAGTTATTTGCTGTGCTGACTGCATCACTTAGGGAAACCTCTTTTTTCCCTGTATACAACATGTACTTCTAGCTGCAATATATTTATTTCTATTAAGTGTGCCTAAATAATTCTCACATATTCAATTTAAATTTTAACCTTCAAAAATGTGGATTTTGTTCCAAGCTAATTTGTTTTCTTCGTGCCTGAACTTCACCAACACATTGTGTGGGAAAGACATTACAATTGCAGTTCAGTTGCCCAAGGATACTTGTTGTCCAAGACTGGCTAACAGAGACCATTCTTTAGAGTAGATTAGCAAGGCTGTGCTTTAATGAATATAAATCATAGATTAGTTCCATATTTCAGGCATGCTAACAAGGAACCAATGTACAGCTTCAGACAGGTGTGCAATAAGTGTGCATCTACAAAATGTTCGAAATGATGCTAATACTGGATTTTCTTATGCCATGTTTCTTTCTAAATAAAGACGTTCAGTCTGTGTTTTTTTCCCATTCCTAGCTTGTTGTGAGTGCCAAAAATGAAAGATGGTAATAGACTGTGCTAATTGTGTGGAAGTTGAAGACCAATACTTCTGGAGCGTACTAACCAGCCATGAAAAGTGGCTGGCTTTTACAAAACAAATTGTTCAGTGTATTTTTAATTTTAATAATTGGACTTTCTCCTGATGAAAAGCAAGAACAGAAACTGAGGAACTACCGTACTAACTAAATAGTCCGGAAATACAGAGTCGAAGCCTTCAGAGGTTGGTGTATTACAACTCTTAATCACTTCTTGTTATTGGCCATTTTGCTTAAGTCTAATGAATGTTGCAGACCTGCAACCTTTGAAGAACCATAGGTTCCCTAGTAACAAATCATTGAAACTGATCCTATCTGAGTTGCAATACTGAATCTCAGCACAGTTAAATATTAGAAAACAGTGCTAAATAATATCTGTTGTGGTATGACACACTTGGATATGGCTTGTTGTCATTCAGAAATATGTTTCTGATAGGATGACTCTGCACATTTTGAGGCTCTTCCTCCAGCAGAGATTGTCGAAAACAGTATTTCTTAATATCAGGAGTTTTAAGATGTGCGGACTTCAACTCCCAGAATTCCCCGACCACAAGTTATATTGAAGTCCACACATCCCCCAGGTTGCTAAACTTGAGAAACAGTGATCTAAGAGATTTCAGCAAGTTGTCTGGAGTGTGTAATAAGACAAAGTGCCTAAAAAGTAAGCCTATTTGGTTATAAGGGAATCTCCATGGCCTAGATTTGTAAGAAGTATTATCTCAGTTTTCCAAAACATCTGTTATAACAGTTCCAATAATAACATTGATATTCAGATTCAAACTGGAAGTTGATTATCTGTGAATATTGGAACGCATACCAGCCACAAGGTGTTGGTTGTGATACAGACATGATTTCACTGCTGATGGGAAAAAAATACTTGGCAGTGAAACTGATTGAAGATGCTTGGAGCTGAATACGAGAAGCAGGTGCTGGAACAAGGAGACCTACTGTTCGGTCATTTGCATTTAATTGGCTGCCTAGATGCTGTATCAACCTGGTGATGAACCTGATTGGATAAACTACCATACTGGTTTCAACCAGCAGGTGTTGAAGCAAAAACTTTCCTGATGGCCATCTGGATTATAAATTGTTTGCTGAACATAGTGTGTCATAAAATGTTGAAATTTTAAAAAACTGTTTTCAAAGATGCAGGCTTTATAGGAAGTGTTTCATTTCTATATTAGAATTGTTTGTTGTTGTAATTTATTGAGGTTGCTTTTTTGTTATTAGAGAAAGGCAAAAGAGAGGGAAAGCATTTGCTGATGGATATTGTGAGATACTTGAAAATATTAATTAAAAATGAATGTGTATTAGGGTTGATACAATTATGTCAATCTTGAACATTAACTTATTTATTTTTCCATTTTTCATTAAACCAACATACAAATCTCAGTGAATGGAAATGAAAATGTGAGATTTCTGAGCAACAGCTGAATTGGGCCAATTTTAAACAAATTCTAAGGTTCAACTGTATTGAATGCTGTATGTAAATACTGTACAGTATTTTCCCACAGTATTCTAATTATACAGTGAGACAATGTAAGTACATTTTCTAAACTTTAAATAGCAGCCAACACTGCTAATCAGAGAATCGGTAGGGCCACTATTGCTGTGAAAACAATTGGAAGGAACCTCTATTGGAATGGGAAATGGTCCATTTTATCACTATGGATACAACCTCTTCATGCTTTGAATTAGTCCTGATTGAATACAGAGAAACAATGGGTTGGATTCCAGAATCCATAAATGAAGGAAAACAGCTACTAGTAAAGTTCTGGACATGTAAAATAGCAAATATATCCTGCACTTCTTGTGCTTCTGTTTCCTCTTGTACTAACCCAAATGAGAGACCATTTTTGAACCGAATTTTATCTTTAATGTCCAAGGGCCTAATGTATACTGTATATAGATATAATCTTTCTGAAAGAAAGAAAAAGAAAACCTTTCATATTCAGGAGGAAATTTTTGGATCCAACTCGCTGATTTTAAAATATATTGCATATTTTTTAAATCAAGAAACCAAATTTCATTAAAAAGCTACAACCTACCAGAAAGTACAGTTGTTTGGAATAGGGGAGAAGTAGGAGTAAAATCTACCTGGAATGTAATGGTTATCTCCTCAAAGCCTTTTCATGTTGTCATCAAATAATTAAAATAAATGTCAAGTTTATTCAGGCTTCTCTGAGGAGAGCTTTCTGTAGAGATGAGACCATGATAATAGAGTTGTCTCTTAGTATTACAACTATGTGGCATTTTATATTGAAACAAATTATGTCCTTCACTTGTTCTTCAGATCCTAGGCTGGCTTGCCCAATAATCAGGAAAGATATCAAATCAATGGCAGACTGATTTTTCTCATTGGTCATTGCTATCATTGTTGGATGGGTTTGGGTTTGGTTTTTTTTTTGCTTTTTACCATTCTTTGATTTAAAGTTGCTAGTATGCACACATACCAAAGGGTGTGTGGAGAAGCAATGCATTTATCAGATTAAATGTGAGCCCCATCTTTTCTATAATGAGATCATCTGCTCGTTTTAACCTCACAACAAAATTGAGGGTTGAAGTAAAAGAAAGTGACCAGCCAAAATCACTCCAAGAAATCAAGGGTCAAATGGGGATTTACAGTACATCTGAATCATTTTCACTATAATTATCACCCCCCCCAAATGGCAATCTTACTCTCAGGGTTTGATCACTATAATTTGTGAAATTTAAAATTCTAATATTTCTTTTAACAGCATGTGATTTCTGAATCTGAAGGATAGCTAGTAGACAAAGCAAGTTTCTTTTCCCCTTTCATTTTCTCAAAAAACTTATTCACAAAAACTGTGGTGCTATCTACTGGCAATGCTCAATACTGCATTAAATAGAGATTTTGCACTCTGATTATGGTGTTGCCACCAGTATTGTCTCTCAGTGCACTAGGAAAGATTATACAGTACATCAGGACACTTCCACTTAGTGTAGACAAATATTAATTGGCCAAGCCATATTATGATGCATTTTTCAGAGTGACCAAATGGTCTAAATGGAGTGTTCCACAAGACATTTCTATCAGATGCAAATCTTCCTGCATGTTTCACCACAATGCATTTGTTGTGACTGAAAGACCCACTGATTTCCTCTGAAAGAAGAGAAAGATGATGGGAACCACATTTCTTCCTGAATATTTCTGGGCAAACAAGTCAGTTTTAATAGTCGAAGAGATCCACATCTAAAACCTTTATTTTAGCCCCTCTTCTCTATCATATCTGTGAAAGTTTTTCTTTTCTTTCTTTCTTTTTGTCTAGCACTCCAGGAAATGGGAATGTCCAGAAAAACCCAAAAACTGAAGTAATTATACTTTTAATGTATTAATTTAATTTAAAAACATTGATTCATCGAATCTGATTGTTTTAAGAAATATATCTATCTTGGAGAGGGGAGTGCTTTTAAAAAAAAAAAACCTCCCCCACATCATAGGACCCTGATTTGCTAAAATGGTACCATCAGATCAGAATACAGAAGCATAAACATTAGGTTGCATAAGACCCCTTAAATATAACTCAAGTATACTGGGAAACTCACAGGAATGCCCAGCCTCTTATATCTGCATATCTATTCTGCATATAAGAAAATAAGAGACGTTAGGCATTGTGATGCGCTATTTCCTCATGCTATTTATAGAAGCAGTCATCACTAGTGTACCCATGTTGATTCATTGGAGCTCCAGCTATTTCAGCATATCTGCCTCCAGCATGTGCTGTTTTTATTTCTTTTACTTTGTTTCTGCAGCCAGCTTACCTGATTAAATCAAGAATAATTCTTATTTGTTGCATTACTTGTTACTTGCATTACTGCACATTACTTGTGCAGGTAACATCCTAGTGTCATTCTGTCCACAATTTTCTCTTTTTGATAAGTTCCCTAAAGCCAATCTTTCTAAATTGAATGCAGTATCTGTGTGCTTTAGTGATAGCTTAGAGCAGTGATGGCGAACCTTTTTTGGTTCGCGTGCCAAAAAGGGGGGGGGATGCGTGGGATCACGTGTGTGCGTGCCCACACCCATAATTCCATGCACCCCCGCGCATGCGCGTATGACCCCCCCATTCCCAGCATGCAATGGCACGCCCATTTTTTTGCTCTCTCCAGGCTTCTAGGAGCCTGGGGAGGGCGAAAACAGCCTTCCCCACCCCCTCTGGAGGCTGGAAACAGCCTGTTTCCTGACTCCCAGTGGGCCCAGAAGGCCCGAAAATCAGCTGGCCGGTGCATACATGCGCGCCGGACCTGAGCTCACGTGCCCACTGATATGGCTCCACGTGCCACTTGTGGCACCCGTGCCATAGGTTCGCCATCACGGGCTTAGAGGAAACAACACTTGGTGTCCTGGAGATAAGATCTTTCCTCCTGGATTTCTCTTTCAGCAAGTCCATCATTTTGTTTTTATAAATAATTGCAAAATCCATGATTGCATCAGAGCTCAGAAAATGCAGCCATTCATTTTAGACAGATCCATTCAAAGTAATATAAATTCCCTTCTTCCTTGGTTTAAGCACCTTTGTTTTGTTCTGGACTAGAACTATCCAAATTACAATAAAAAGATGTTGCTACAAGGATCATGTCTAGAACTTAGTTTCTTAAAAATAGTGTTGTAGCACTGTAACATTCTTTTGTAAGTACTATTTTATTAATTTGTTAATCTCTTTTGCAAAACAATTGCCAGAATAATATTTTAAGAGATTATTAAAAGTCCAGCAAAAATAAATATAGAATGTTTTCCTTTGAAAAGATAGAACCTAGAACCAGTTGCATATGCAGTATACCTCTGGAGGTATAGTATTCTTCTATACTTCAAACCAAAAAATGTACACTTCTCACAGAAAAACCAAGAGAGACACCAAGCCCTAGGGTGACAAACAATGATGAAGTCTGAGGAATCAAGTCACTGGGAATTCACACTTATTCATCAGTGTGGAACCAGTTTTAGATTGAAAAACCTACAGATTAGTAATATGATTCTTCATAACTTCATTGATATGTATGGGTGGCTTTCTTGGCAACAACATACGCAGAAGTGACTTTCTACTGCTTTCTTCAGGTTGCTGTGTCAACTACCAGTTTAACCTCCAATCCTGACATTCTCTGGAACTTCCCAAGAGCTAACCTGTTGAACTGTCTCGGTGTAGCTGTCTTCCAGCCTATGCTAGGTTCTTTCCAAGGGTGGGTTCCTGCTGGTTCGGACCGGATCACCCAAACCGGTAGCGACACGCTGATGAGTCACAATGGCATCACAGATCTGGTTCGGTAGGTGCCTGTCCGTGGGCGCCGCCATCTTTTTGGGGGGATTTTTTCCCGAATTTTTTATTGTTTGGAAGTTTTTTCCTCTGCTGCTGCTTGAAAAAGAGCCCTCCTGCCCGCCCCCTGGTTTATACTTACCTTTATTCCTTTGCCCGAAGCACAGCTGATCAGCTCCTCAGCTGTGTTTCGGGCTGATTCTAGCTACTGAGCATGCGCAGAAGCAGAATTGCACGAGGGGACTCACGCGTGCATGCGAGCGTAGCGATCGCGCACGCGCGAAACGTCACAATGCGAACCGGTGGCGAAGGTAAGTGGAACCCACCCCTGGTTCTTTCCTTGTATTCAGACAGGTGTTACATACTACAGTAGAACAAGTACTGTAATACTTGTCTTCATTCTTACATTGGGACAAAGAGGCAGTATTTGCAGGGGGAAAACAGAGATGTTCTTTCCAGTCCCCTAACCCTGGGCAACAACTCTAGGAATGAATCAAGAGTCTCAGCTGCTATTACTTTCAAGGGTGAACAACTGCAGCAAGGAATGCTCCACCGTTCTGCTCACTGAGATTCTCATGTATGTGTTGGCTCATTGTGCTGTATTGTTTTTGTATAGCTGTATTTTGACTGAATTAAATGCTATAACAACTTAGTATAACAACTGAGGATGCACTACCACAGATAGTGTGCAGGTATTTTAAAGAAGCCAAGGAAGCCATCAAAAACAATCTCCTTCACCATATTTTGAGGTACTAAAAATATTAATTACAATTTTAGAGAAAGACCTTTCCATTCTTTACAACAGAACAGATTGTTAGAAAGGACTCGGGACTCTAATTGTCTGTCAGCAGGATAAGTCTCCCGCAAATTAACAGAAATATACCAATGAGTAAAGTCTCCCTTTGAAGGAGAAAGGCAGCTTACAAAAATGAAATACAAATAAATAAAATAAATGAATTCAGCTGCTGGTTGAGGAGGCAGTGGCTAAGAATGCTGCTGACTGCTCCATTTTAAAGTCCCAGGCCAAAACTGCTATTAAGGTGCTGGGGTGGGGGTGGGGAATCCAGCAGCCCTGAGGTGTTTTCAGAACTGAATTTGGTGTAATTCAATTCCAGTTGCTGTATCAATGGTATTTGGAGGAAAGGGGATGTTGCTAAACATCATATAATACATGCTATTGCAAGCTCTACCATTTTCTTTTTTCCCAGTACTCTACTTTTTATATATGTTTATGACATAGCAAGGTTTTGGAGAGGAAGTGCTTTAAATACCTGTAATATCATTTTTGAGGTAGGTTAGTCAGAACTTGTTTTTCCAGATATAACCATACTATAGATCTGTAGAAATGCACCTGGCAAGCTTTTTAAACCCGGAGTCTGCATATAATAATCCTCTGGGGAAATGAGAGTCGAGATTGTGAAGACAGTGATGTAAAGGGATACAAAAATATGTTTTTCCTGGGATTTTGGCTTTTCTTATCTTAAAAAAAAAAACCGGTGGTGCAATTATAAGGATTACAAAAAAAAAAGGTGGCCCATTCTTGAACTGCTGAGACAAAAAAATTGCCATTACTTTATGGCTAATCGGTAATCATTCAACGTCCATTTCACAATGAAAGGCCCATCATTTTTTGAAGCAGCCTTTCCCACTGTTAAACAGTTTGTGCTTTCTGAAATCTGTCATTTCTGCAGCAGAAAATGTTTTCTTCTGTGTTTGTGGCAGTTTTTCTAATATTTGAAAATGACAACATGACAATGTGTCTACAATTTGACTTATTTTCTTATATTTGTATGTGGGGGTGTGCATACCTATAACCTACCCTGTTTGGTTGGTTTTTCTTGTCTTTTGGTTTTATTTTTTCTTTATGCATACTATGACAAATAAAACTATTATAAAAAAAGGAATGGCTATGTATTTCAATCAAAATAAACAACAGCAAGGAAAGCTTAATGATATAGGAGAGGTTTCTAAATATAATTTCCTTGTCAATGAAAACTGAGTTAAAATAAACAAGCTGTGAATGACTGAATTGGTATTATTTATATGGTGTAATTGAACTACTACTTAATTATAAGGAATTAAATTACTGAGCAGGAACAAGTCCAGCTATTAAATATGAATTGAAGACATGGATAAAATTATTCTCACAGCAAACTAAATAGCTAACACCAAGCAACCAAGTGGCTTTGTTAAGGGATGATTTGTAAAGACCACCCATTCAAATAAATAAATAGTTTTAACAGAGTGCAAAGAAACTATTTCATGTATGAATGGATATATATTTTTTGAATATAAACTGTCATATTTAACCTTGCTGGTCAAATGTTACTAGGCAAATACAGAATTTATCAGCCCCTTTTATATTACACCATATTGTTTTAATTCAGCTGAAGATGTGAGCTCTAATCTGCAAAAGTTTATGCTCTAATAAATCTGATACTGTGTACTGCCTCCTTTTATGAAAAGCACGTTTGTTTTTTGTTCACCTTTTTCTTCTGCCTTTCCATTCATGATGCTTAGGGCAAAAGGTAATTTTGGGATGAAAAAGTTGTAAATCTGAGGCCCACTGAGAGAAAGGTAGACAGGCGTGACGTTAGCATCTGGCATGCTTAGGCATTTGCTGGGATATCAGGTAGCTGCCTCTGCAAGACCTTGGCTAACTCCAGGATTGGAATTTCAGGGCCTTATGGGAAATTAAAATGGCAGCTCCAGCCACAACTAGTATGGTCCTGCTATTTAAAGGACACAGCCAGCCAGCCACATCAGCATCCTCATATCCTGTCAGTTTAGCAGATCATCCAAATCATCCAGTTGAATTAGCAGAAAATATGCTTACCTAAATTTCACTGGCGAAGCTGTCAAGCCCTCATTTCGCATGGTTTTCTTTCCCCTCGCACTAGGCATCATCTCTTGGTGAATGAAGCAAACAGCAGCTGCTCTCCTTAATATGTGATGCGGCAGGGTAGGGTGAGTGTGCTTGGGAAAGAACATGTGTTTATCCAGGCAGGAATATCTATGGGGAAGGGTAAAAAAACGAAGATGGCAAAGATAATTGAATCTTCTCATTGGCTTGCTCACCGGCTGCTGCAGTCTGCATGAATTGCGGATTGTGAATGGCCTTCAAAGGCTTCATTGTAGTAGTCCAATCTAGTGGCGATGAGGATATGTTTTAACATTGCCAGGGTCTCCTGCTTCAGGTAGAGGTCCAAATCATATTATGAGCAGAAAAAGTTTATTGTTCTTTTTGTAAGACATCCAGAGTCATGATAAATTAGTCTATAATGTAATTAATACATTAATATATAAATAAATAACATTATCATCTTCAGAGGAGATTGATTAAAAATTATAAAACTATCCCTGATTACCAAAACTATTTAGGCAGAAAAAGGGAATGAGATACAAAGTCTGCGTCTGACTTCAGAACATCTAACCTGTATAACCTTTATACTGCACAAGTCAAAAAGAGGGCCGTGAAAATATTTACTGACCCCTCGCATCCTGAACATAAACTGTTTCAACTCCTACCCTCAAAACGACACTATAGAGCACTGTACACCAGAACAACTAGACACAAGAACAGTTTTTTCCCAAACACCATCACTCTGCTAAACAAATAATTCCCTCACCACTGTCTAACTATTCACTAAGGCTGCATTACTATTACTATTAGTCTTCTCATTGTTCCTATCACCCATCTCCTCCCACTTATAACTTGTTGCTTGTATCCTTACGATTTATATCAATATTGATTGTTTCCTGATTGCTTATTTATACCCTATGACAACCATTAAGTGTTGTACCTCATGATTCTTGACAAATGTATCTTTTCTTTTATGTACTATGACAATCATTAAGTGTTGTACCTCATGATTCTTGACAAATGTATCTTTTTTTTAATGTACACTGAGAGCATATGCACCAAAGACAAATTCCTTGTGTGTCCAATTACACTTGGCCAATAAAGAATTCTATTCTATTCTATTCTAAAGTATGAGGGGAACCATGAATGTAGCATCAACTAATATAAGTATGAACCTGTCCATCAATTAATGTTAGCACCCTGCCATGAAAGATTCATACTTAATTAATTTTTTTGATTTCTTCCTTCCTACACATCTTTGTATCTGTTTGCAAGACATTGTTCTTTGCAATTCACCAATAATAACCACATATCTTCTGAAACCTGCAAAGTACTACTTCAATCTAGAAATACTGCATCTTTCATTTGGAAGACAAGACCACAGATACCGTGGAAATGTAGCCATGAGAAACTAGCTTTCTTGGAATAATTCTTGTTCTTAGTTGAGCTAAAGAACCGGTGATGTGCAGAAAGGGTAGGGGACGGCAGAATGAGCATTTCAGATTGAAAGCAGCCCCATATTTTATTTATTTATTTTATTTAAATGGATTTATATGCCGCCCAACTCCCAGGGGACTCTTGCAAGGAAGAGTTTATAGATTATGAAGCATTTTTTTCTCCAAAGGTTTTTCTAATCCAGAATGATGAACTGGCAAAATTGAACACTGCATTTTAAATAGTGAGGATAACATTGAAGGCTTCAGTGGGAAGGGTATTGATGCAGAATAGATATTGGTGTGTCTACAAGAAGATGTACTCTGGATTGAGGTGTCTCTTTTCTAAGATATCTTTGTCTTTTGAATGGTATTCCTAATCTCTGTTACTAAAAAGAATGAGATCACAGAAATAATAAAGCAGTAAATAATAGCTATAACAAAGAAGATTAGCAGATACAAGGAACAAGTTGCACACTATAGGTAGAATGTTCAAGTTCAGTTGAATCAGCAGCAGAGAGCAAAGAGCTGCTCTTGCAAAAAAGCAGAAGAAACAATGGATCACCTTGTTGGTTACTGCAACAAGTTCACACAGACTGACCACAAATAATGGCATGACAAAGCAGGTATTGGAATACCTGCAAGAAGTTCCATTTGTCTGCAAGCAAGAACTGGTGGGACCACAACATAGAGAAAGTAATAGAAAATGAAGAAGCTAAAGTGCTCTGGGATTTCAACATTCAAACAGACAAGCATCAGGTTCACAGCACACCAGACTTCATGTTTTTAAGTAAGAAAAACAAAAAAGTTTAGATAGTGGATGTTGCAGTACCTGGAGACAGAAGTAAAGGAAAGGAAGAAGTAAAGAAAATTACCAAATATAAAGACGGACAAATAGAAGTAGAATGACTGTGGCAAAAGAAAGCAAAGATAGTACCAATAGTGATAGGGACCTTAAGTCTCTGTTATTATTGGTGATAGTGCTCCATTTGGACCTTTGGAGCACTATTTGAACATCATCAGCATTAACAAAATTACCATCAGTCAATTACTATTTGGGACAGTTTATATCCTGTGATGATTACCTTTAACACCATCAAACAACAACATCTACCTATCCCAAGGTCCTTGGAAAGGATTCAGTAGGTGGATAAAAATGCCAAAGCCAGTCTAAAAATCTGGCTGATTGTTATGATGAACCTAATAGTATAATTTGCCAAAACCAAAAATTAGATTAAATCAGTAAGAGATCCTAGAAGTACAAAGAGAAATATATACATAGAAAAAAACGCAATTAAATTGTATCTAGGCTATGTTAACAGCCCTTCTAAAAAGCCAACTATTTACTGTAGGTCTCATCAATAAAAAGGTTATATTAGATAAATTCATGGTTATGAAAATAGAGATAGTATCCATGATTTTTGCCTGCAAGTTGAGAACAGATTCCTGCAGTTAGAATTAACTCTTCTTTCTTCCAAATATTTATGAAAAAGGCATAAACGCATGTTTATTTCTCAGATCATCAGCAGACTGTGCTGTCAAAATAAACGAAAACAGATAAATGCAGAGCAAACAGAATAATAGAAAGAGTAAATATAATTTTTCTGTGCCATGACAAATGTATTAATTACTCTATCTTTCATGTTAGAGAAGTATCCAGCTGAGTTATATATTTTCAGTTTTGTAAAGCAAGTTAATTAGGATTAATCATCATTTATTAATGAATAAATAAGATTTTCAAAAGCCCTTGTTTTGTTTTAAAAGCAAAGAAAGATGTTTAACGAGAACATTCACTAATAAAAACCATATTTAAAACTATCATAATATTTCTTTATTTGCATAGAAAAAAATAACATAATAAAAGATAATTAGCAGCATGTGCACCAGCTCTACTACTCAATTTCCACAGTTTAGATAATTAATTATTGTAGTGAAATGCATCATTATGGCTAATTTTAGAATATCCAACAGCTGCGAGGTCATAGTGGTAACAATCTGAAATGTGTAATTGGGGAAAAAACATGAAAGCCAGTCATATAATTTTTATTAGATAATAATATTGAATCGGGCTCACATATATAGTAAGCACTTTAAATAAAATTAACTGCATGATTTAGCAATATTACCAAATAAATGTCAGCCATGAAAATGAAGTTTCTTTTCTGTGATACTCGTGGCAATGGATGTAGGAAGCATTGTACCACTGTAGAAATTTAGAACTACTCATAGGGGTGGTATATGAGACAAATGCAATATTGGAAAAAGTAGTACTGTTTAAAATACACAACTCCCATTGAGTTACACCACCTCCCTGAGACAAGTCCCCTCCTATCTTCAGTTTATGTGAGATTGTGAGATGTGAGTATGAAATGCACACCTTAGAAGAAATCAGTGGCCATCATTTCATATTGTTTCCACCCCCCCCCCAAAAAAAAAATCCAAAGGGAATCCAAGTTATCAAGATTTGAACTTGACTCAGAGAAGTCTTTATTTGAACTTTTATAACAGTTTCAAAATGCATATTTTGGGCAATTCTCGGCTATTCAAAAATGCACTTTGTTCCTTCTGTATCCCCCCACTTTTTTTCTCCTTGAGATCATTGGATACTTCCTAACTTCATTGACATATTCCTTTTATGATTCATGCTGTAGACACTGAATTGCAAACTTTTCTTCCAGTGATGGAAGGATAAGAATTTTTCACTTTATACTGTACCCTGATGCTGAGATTCATGGATACAGGCAACGATACAAACAAGCTCTACCTGTCAAACTTAACAAATACAATGAGTGTAGGCGAAATCTCTAGGGTTATAAATAGAATTATACCAACATGAATCAGATCAAAATCCATTTTAATATTTTTTTCCTAAAAATTGGCACTTAATATGTTTCTATTTCTTGTTCATTGTAGGTACTCTGAGCTATGTTGCCTCCAAATTTCATTGATTTATTTCATTATGGTTGTTGATAAAACATTTTTTAAAGAAAGGAACTGTTATTTCTGTTGATAACTTTAATAGATTATTATGAAAATGAAAACACATTTTTTTTTGCATTTGCTCCAAGAAAAAGACATCTTTCTAATCCATTCGATCTATGAAGTTCATATTAAAGTAATATTAAGGCCTGAGAAAAAGCCTACAAGTTATGCAAACCAGAGTTAGGATTAGGGTTGGGATTAATATGCACACTAAAATATTAACGACAACACTATCTAAGAAAGTAATACCATCTATAATACACCCATCAGTCTGGATTTATTAAAAATGACAAGAGCTTGAAAATATTTGCTTGTTGATTAACATTATGGCTATAGCTGCAATTAAACTGGAATCAGCCATCCTAATTTCATCAGGTGCTGGAAAGGCATTCAATTCAAATTGATTTTATGAAGTGGATTTTAAAAAGATATGAGTTTCTGTTACCTTTGTTCACTGGATTACAATTTGATTATCTTCATCCCATGGCTAAAATTATCACCAGTAGATTTGTCTCCCAAACTGTTAACTTACATTATGGTACTCGATAAGGAAGTCTCTGATTCCCCCTAATCTTCAATATGTTTCTTGAACTATTGGCTTTTTCTTTTAGATAGTGTCAGGATACACACTATCTAAAACAGTGGTTCGCAACCTGTGGTACGTGTACCACTAGTGGTACGTGAGGGTCTTCCAGGTGGTACGCGAACACTTTCGGGGTCATGAACGATTTTTAGTTAGTTATTTTTTACTTCACAAAAATGTTTACTGCCTAACACAAGATAATCTGGCAACGATTTGCAACTGTTGCCACATGCCACCCACCTGGTCCCAGCGGCCCGAGAATCCAGTTGCTGGATGCGCGGGGCCAAAAAAGGAACGGTACAATTATGGAAATAAAGTGATATCTGATCAAATTTAGTTTCTCTGGAACCAGGTGGTACGCGGCGACTGTATGGGACCTCCAAGTGGTACTCGATCACAAAAAGGTTGAGAACCACTGATCTAAAAGAAAAGACATAGTGGTATTCAACATTGAATATATATAGATTCTAAAATAAATTTTCTGAGTAAACATCTTTTTAATGCATTTTATAATATTTCCAAATGTATACATGCAATTTTAGTAGATAGAACTTAATGGTTAAAACTCCCACTAAGTCTTTGGAATTAGATTAATGTTATTGAAATATACAACGCATTGAGATTAATGCACATTTTAAGAAAGTTTCCAGTGTTAATTCCTATTAGATATTTCACATAAATAAATAAGTAAATAAGCTCCTAAAATATCTTTGCCAAAAATTGCATCTATCTTATAAGGGTAGCTTATAAGAAATATTGGCAAGTTTTAGGGTTGTAAAACCGTAAACAAGGATCCTTGTTTGAAAGCTACCAGGTATATTTTGTTTTCAGTAGGTGTTTACGTATTAATCCCAAATCACATTGAGAAATTAACACTAAGTACAACTGACATTTGGAAATATTTATTTATTTTATATTTATTAATCAAATTTCTACACTGCTCATCTAACCTGCATGACTCTGGGCAATTTACAAATGAAAAATTTAACATGAAAAATTTAACAAGCAAGAAAAAATAAAATAGAGAAGAAATAGAGAAGAAAGTAAGTTATTAAGGAAACACCCACGGCCTATGAATTAGCTGCAATTTCAACTTGTCTAAGATACTGTATGTATCCATTGAGTTTTATAAAGTATTCAAATATGAAATAAAAAGTTAATATCAATTATACATTTGACATGTGGAAGAAAAAAATGGAAAAAGCAATAGATCCAGGTATTTAAAAATGTGAAATATACTTTGTATCATTTAAAAATGAAATTAAATAATCAGAAATTGTTATGTTGGATCTATTGAACCCTTCAAAGAACGTTTAAAAAGGAATGACCATAAAATTTCTTGTGGTAATGTAAGAAATTTGACAGATATTTAACTCACATGATTTGATTCTGTTCTGTTATAGCTTTGCTTTTGTTTCAAATCAATACTTACGTTAATTTAATTTTTGGAAAGAAAAATTATCATTATGGATCTTAACATGATGTTGAACTATATTTCTGAAACATGGAATTTGACATCTCATGAAAAGCTTTTGCTCTATTGAGCCTGGAGCATGGCAAAGAGGATAATTCTATATAATTGGACAGAAAGTCATTATCCAGATTTTAAGGAATGAATCCAGGATATGAGTTTGTTGTTTAATTTTTAAAGGCCTCTGTGTTCTAAAAATGATGAGATGACACAGAATTGTCTAGATTTAATTATTAACCTAACAGTTAAATTAAGCTTACATTGCTATGCACATTTATTATCTAGAATCTTGATTTCTGATAATTGGGGTGAGGGTGCAGTTTAGTTCATTGTAATTACCATAATATATTTAGACATTGTTCTTTTTTTTAGTATAGCTATTATTTAATGTAGGCTCTTTTCTTTTGTATTTCACCATTTTCACAAGCAAGGCTAATTTAAAAAAATGGCAGTGGTCAATAGAATATACCATCAAATTCCATTGATGCAAAAGTTCTGTACATGTTGCCAATCCAAGATTGAACATCTGCCGAATTTCTTCTTTCGTTTCTTTGATATACATTTGAGTAACAAAAGATCCTCATATACTGGACTTTTGTCATCTAGATTTTGATGAGGCCAAGTGGGCAGGGATGAGCAAAGCTTTCAGAAGAGCTGTTTGGAAATGAGCAGTTCAGACAAAGCATCTCTTTTCAAATAAACTAGTGGGAGATTTTTTTCCGGGTTGTGTGGCAGCTCTGGATACTCCTCCTGGCGGTCCCCACATATCTATGCACAGCTGCTCTGTGGCGAAGAATGTAGAGGCAGCCGAGAGCAGAACCGCATGAGCCTGGGAAAAGATGCAGCTGCTTTGGGGATCTGAAAAGTGATCTTTCATATGGGTGTTCTGAAGCCATTTTTAAAGGATTTGCACAGTAAATGGAGCAGTCTATATTTACAGTAGCTATTGGTATGTTTGCTTGGATGGAAAGGCTGAGTCAGTAATCCATATGTTGTTAGACTGCCTATTGTATCACTCGTGGCATCTGATAAACCTGTTTGTCAGAATTGTGAGGACTTTCTGATCAAGACAGTATTATCTTCTTCCTGCAACAACTAATTTTGACAACCACTATAAAAGTTGCCAACTTTGTAGCAATAACCATGACTGGCTGTTAATACCTTGTTCTTATTATTAATGATTTCAGGTTTGGTTTTTCTGTATGTTGAATTCTGAACTGGTGTTTTCTTGTGGGCTGAAACTGTAAATAAATGATTTGATTTGATTAGCAAAGTTTCGGTCAGATTCTTGTGGCAACTCTCATGACTTTTTTTGCACTCCCACTGCAGATGTCACTCTTAATGTCCTTAGTTCATGCCAATTTATCCTAATCTTCACTTAATATAGTGAATCAATTCAGTGATTAATCTGAGTGTATTTTATTTTAGCTTGTATAAATCACATTTAATAAACCTAAATTTGATTATGGGGCCTTCATCACAATGGGAGCTGTTGTATAATGATGTAGCAAAATGGATGTTCAGGGACAGCATTAAGGTAGAAAACACATGGAATTCCTATACTCGCAGATATGATGTAAGGAAGGTTGTTACATATAATCCTCATTTAGCAACTGCCTCATTTAGTGACTGTTTGCAATTAGAAAGGTAATGAAAGAGTAACTTTACAACAAATCCTTGTATTTATGACCTTCAGAGGTCTGCAAAGCAAAGCAAAGTTGAAGTAAAATCATAAGCACAGTTGCAATTTCACTTAGTGACTGCTTTGCATATCAGCCCTTTCTCATGTGTGCTGCATTAAGTGGGAGTGATAAGTACTTGAGATTAAAAGAGGGCAATCATTCAGAATGATGCTATTTGCTTTATCATGCAGTTATGTTTATTTTTTTATAAAAAATTAATTCAAAGAAAAATAAAATCCCAAAATAGGTTCTTTCTTACATTACCAGTTCTATTTGTTCATAGTTTCATACTGGGCACCTTGCATCCTTTTAGGAAAAGAGGGTGCATCCATTACTAATAAATGCATAAATACATTTATCTCATGATAGGATGCCATTTAGAGGATTTATCAAAGTTTTTCTTCTTTTTCTTTCTTCTTCCTTAGGCACATAAACCTGCCCCCATGACTAATCTTACATTAGTCATGCTGATTTTGATTTCTAAAAACTATATTTCTGGTCTATAAAACAGTTTGTTCTTTTTTGCATTATATTGATTTGTTCCTTTTTGCATTACATTGATATGCAAATGTGCAAATATCAAAGAGCCACTTTGATCTAGTGGTTAAGGCTCCAGACTGGGGGGGGGGGGGGAGCCAGTTCTAATTCTGACATTAATTTCAAATTATGGAAACTTTAGGATTCTCTAAGCTTAGTCGGTTGTTTGCAGATGTTTCATTACCTGACATCATCAGTGCTAATGAGTGTAGGGTTTACGCCCTGTTTATATACGGCTTGCCCTGTCAGTATTGATGGGAATGTGGCTTTCTCCTTGGTAATTCCCTCCATAGGGTATTATTATGTTATGCTTGATTGTTTACCACATATTACGTTAATCTCTCCTTATCTGAGTGTTAGTTGCTGAAGAGGATATATTCTGGTCTTTTTGTTTCTTTCTTAGCTTTTTTGTTGTCTCTTTTGAATGATGTATAAATGTGGTTTATCTCTATGTGTCTATTGATGGCTAATTTGTCTGATTTAACTTGGTCTAGGCTGCTCACAGTGTCCCAATTGAAACTATGGTTGAGTCTGTCCATCTGTGACAAGATAAAGGAGTTTTCATCCTCTGTACTGGTTACTAGTTGGTGTTCATGGATGGGCTCTGCTAGTCCTCTATCTGTCTGTCCTATATAGTGGGTATTATAGTCCTTACACTGTATGTTGTTGATTATTCCTGTTTTTTTCTCTTGTGCTATGGAGTCTTTTAGTTCTAAAATTCTATTTCAAAAGAATAGCCTGATATTTTTTCATCAGCTATTAATACATCCTTGCAAAATAGAAATGATGTTTTTAAAACCTTAGTCTGATATTTCAACCTGGCTAGGAAATATTGTAATAGAAAGACTGCTCTGGTTCCAAACAGCGCAAAAGCCTCATGCCTGATGTAGGAAGTTAGCACCCACCCCTCTCCTAGGAAATGAGATATCCTAGGAGATATTAAAATGTAGGAAATATTATGTGGAATATATCTGGAAACATGCTTTTAAACAAACAAAAGACTCCTCTTGGAAACCCCCACCCCTGCTAAGCTCACATATTCCTCTCACCTGGCTGAAAGTCTTTTGCATGACAAAACCATAATAGGATTAGCCCAAGGCCCTTTCATTTCAGCCAAAGCTGGATTAGACAAAAGCCAAGAGCCACCCCAGCATGCCCCTGGGGGGTCTGAGAGCCAATGGGATACATTTCTATACAGGAAAAGGAAATCTAAGAGGTGGGACCCAACTTACACTATAAAAACCAGGAACTCCGCATATCTCTTCCTCTTTTTTCTCTTCACCACACAACCATGTAAGTTACCTTTTCTGTACAGGGGCTCCTGCCATGTGCTCCTGTCCACCATTAAACCTTCCTTCCAAGCAACCTTCATGAATCCAGTGTCTTTTTCCCCACTTGGAACTGAACCTAAAAGGATATTTCCTTATAACAATTGGCGAGCCAGATGGATTCCAAGTAACCTCTTCAATGATCCTGGCCTAAATAAATTTATTAGGCCTTGGCCATTGGGAAGTAGGTTTTAAAGGGCTTTTGATTCAAGGGCTGCTTGGAAAGAAGGTGAGTACCTACCTCTAAATTTTACTTTAAACCATAGAAAACTGGGAAATGTGTGTTTGCATGTGTGTATGTGTGTGGGGGGTAATTTTTGCTTTTTAATTATACTTTATGGCATATGTAAATTCCAATTTCAATTGAATAGTGTGTTGTCTGGGTACAAATCATTTTAGGGAAAAAATAATCATGCTTTTTGTTTAACCAAGTTAATGTATCTTCCTAAATCCTTTGATATTTCCTTCCCCCCCCTTCTCCCCCCCCAGCCCTGTTTTGTCTGCTAGCCATTGCAGGATACTCATGTTATGGTGGTTCTTTTCCACTTCTCCAAATCTGTTTTAATTTGTTGCACCAATTTATAATAGTTATCTATATTTTTGGTTTTCCTTACCTAGGGGTAGGATTTTACTTTTCTTTGCCTTAGAACCATGGACTCAGAATTTTGTTGTTGTTTTTTTTTTTCTTTCTTTTTGAAGATGGGAACCACATTAGCTTTTTCCCAGTTTCTCAGGTGGTCCCCGTGTCCCAAGATTTTTTTTTTAAGATGTGCAGTGGTTCTGAGATTTCATTTACCAGCTCCTTTAGGACTCTGGGACCTGGTGTTCTCTTACTGTTTTTGCTTATTTTAACTTTAGTTTACAGTCTGTTTTATTTTTTCCTTTCCAGTTATATTTCTGGTTAGTTGGGTTGCATTTCTTTTTGCAAGAAGACATGCAAATAATGAGTTAAGCAACTCATGGCTTTCTCTGTGTTGCCTTCTCTCCTTAGTGGTCCAACTGTTTCCTTGATTTTTCTTCTTGTTTTTTTTTATGTATTGGAAGAATCTTTTATATTATCTTTCACTTTGTTGCAAGTCGTTGTTCATTCAAGGCTTTTGTTTCCTGATTTTTCTTTACAGATTCTTGCTATCTGCTGATATTCTGCTTTAGTTATGTGTCCCTGTTTCCATTTTTGTATCTGTCCTTCATTCATTCAATTTGTCAGTGAGGTCTTTGTGCAGCCATGCTGGTGTTTCTTGGATTTCTGGTTTTTTTTCCTGATTGCTTTTGTGCAATTGGCTTTTATAATCAAGTTTTTTCAGAGTTTACAAAGCTTCTTGAGTTGCTTCTTTCCTTTAAGACTTTCATCCAAGGAATCTTTCTCAAGTTTCTCTTGAGTTTATTAAGGTCAGCTTTATTTTAAAATCTAAGACTTTAGTGTGTTCAATTGTGTTGAATCGTTTTTGTTATGTTAATGATGCAGTTTCAAATCCTTCTACAACTTCTTCTTTGTTTGTAAGTATTAAGTCAAGTATGGACTTAATTATCTCCTCTAGTTCTCTTCTCTACCTTTTGGACAACAAAATTGTCAGTAAGGTTGGTTATTAACATATTTTATTTCTCACTTGGTGCAAAATTAGTTTTCAAAGTTTCCATGCCTTTAATTTCTGTGTCTGCCATAATATTTATATTTAGCACTTCCAGTATCAAAATCAATAGCATCCTTTTCTTGTGCCTTTTTTTTATGTATTTAAAATCATTCTCATTTTGTTTTTAATCTGTCTCTTAGAAAAAGCTTAAGAGAGCTGAATGTATAAATTCATTTAGGAACCTTTTAGTTTGCTGCCATTATTGAAGTATATATTTTATAGTCAGCATTCAGTGAAGAGATGGGCCTATAGTTTTATCTGCATTAAATCTGAATCTTATTTTGGAATCAAAGTAATATTTGCTCCCATTCAGGAATGTGGTACCTTTACATCAATCAATACCTCATTATGTAAAATCTTTGTAAAATTCTGCCACTGGCCCACCTGGTCCTGGTGTTTGGTTGTTCTTTTGTCTCTTGATCTGCTTCTGATAATTCCATCATTGATATTCATTCATTTAATAGTTTTTGTCCTTTTCTGGTACTTTAGGCAATTCCATTTTTTCCAAATATTCTTTAATTTTATTTTTCTGAAACTTCTTGCTCATACAGCTTTTCATAATATTGAATTATTTTTGTTTATCCTCATTTGGTAGTATAGAGTTTCTTTCTCATCTACCAGCCTATGTGTCAATGTCTTCTCTTTCTCTGTTTTGATTTGTGTAAGTTCTGTTTAGCGTTTACAGAGCACAGGACCTTCTGTTAGGGAAGGAGGAAGAATGTCTGTGTGTGTGTGTGTGTGTGTGTGATTGAAGGGTGGGAAAGCAAATTTTGTTGTTGTTGTTGTCGTTTTTATGTGCACATCCCAAAAGCAAACCCCAGAATTTTCAGTTCTAAATGTGAAGCCCGTGAGTGTGGAGGTCCTAGTACTAGCTGTACAGGGGCGGCTAGTCCTCGCAGATCCCCTTTTTGGATCTGATAAACCTAGAGAGATTCCCTACAGGAAGGGGGCCTTACTTCTACGAGAGAATCGGAAGTCCTTCCCAGAGTTTTTTTAGTCTCTGAAACTGTTGAGCGCGTCACTAGCTAAGCCAAAGTGAACCTTACATTTAAAGGATCATGGGAAGCTCTAGTTCGTGGGTGGCGGAGACCCTTGTGTGGTCTTGGAACCTGGGACGCCAGGAATATATCTGTATGACAGGAATGTGCAAAAAAGTAAAAGCAGGAAACTTGTGTAGAAAATGGGCTTTGCTGAGGGATGACACAGAGAAACAAAACAAAACAAAACAGCCAATTTGGCTAAATAAAGGTACTTAAGAAAACAGAAAAGGAAAAATGTTGAGGTGTTTGTTGTTTCTTCTCTCTCTCTTTTCTTCTCTCTCTCTTATATGTAACCACGTGGTTTGTTTGTTAAGACTTGTGCCTTCCCTAATTTTAACTGAGATTTATGGCAGGAAGGACTTGTGTGTGTGTCCTGTCATCCTCTATGTCCATGTTTTTGTGTCTGTGTACGTCTTTGTCTTGTCTTGTGCGCACTCGAGGTAATTGCAACTGTAAAATATCTCTGTTTCCTAGAGATATGAATTTCAAATTGTTAGAAAATTAAAAGCACTGAAAAGAAAGGAAAATGTCTTTGCCCAGTTAGGACTGGCCAACCTGATCTGGGACAAGGAACAGAGTTCAATTTTCCTATTCCTCTCGGTGTTTTTAAGAAAAGCCAAAATTTAAGGGACAATGTTTTAAGTTAATTTACAGGAAAATTCCATTCTCACATTTACTGTATGTACATGCAAACAGTTTTAATATTGCTCTTCTGTG
The DNA here is from genome assembly GCA_023053685.1 of Diadophis punctatus similis. Lineage (NCBI taxonomy): Eukaryota > Metazoa > Chordata > Lepidosauria > Squamata > Dipsadidae > Diadophis > Diadophis punctatus. Next base: position 25,944,909 of record JALIGW010000003.1, read on the forward strand.
ATGTTTAATGGATACCAATTCTCTGCTAAGATGGAAATGTCTGTTCATTTTTTCCCCGGTGATGTCTCCATTTTGTTATAATTGATTTAACTGCGATACTGATGTGTTGTTTGTTTTCCTCAAACCCTGCCTACAAGCTATCTACCCCCCCCCCAAATCTCTAATCCTTTTACAATGCCTCTCGTGGTAGAATTACCAGCAAAAGGGGGAAGGGACCCTGTTCTTATGTCTTTCAGCCCTGCACACATGATCCTGAAGCCTATGGAAGCAGACCAAATGGGCTCAGAAACTGTCTCCAGTAAAGACATTCCATCCATTTGAGCCAGAATTGGGTTTGAATCTAGTCCTCTAGTCATCACAGCAACCAGAGTGGAGCAGATCTTTCCAAGCCTGGCTGACCAGCCTTACCACCAACACCTAAGGCCACCCAGCAGACATGAATGAAAGGACCCTGAGATGGACAAATAAAGACCAAACATCTATTTTCAATCCCCAGCAGACAGCTGAAAAGACTAGGGGGGAGGGGGGGACTTCATTGTAAAGTTTTCTTTCTTTGCTTCAGTCACAGAAATTCATTGTAAAGTTTTCTTTCTTTGCTTCAGTCACAGAAATTCATTGTAAAGTTTTCTTTCTTTGCTTCAGTCACAGAAATTCATTGTAAAGTTTTTCTTTCTTTCTTTGCTTCAGTCACAGAACTTCATTGTAAAGTTTTTCTTTCTTTCTTTGCTTCAGTCACAGAAATTCATTGTAAAGTTTTTCTTTCTTTGCTTCAGTCACAGAAATTCATTGTAAAGTTTTTTTTCTTTGTTTTCTTTCTTTCCTTGCTTCATTCACTGAAATTCATTGTAACGTTTCTCTTTCTTGTCTCATCTATATTGTAAACAGTTTAATGTACTCATGTAAGAATTGTATTGGGAGTGGTTGCCACAGTGAGTTCTGTACACTTTAGATTTCTGTCTAGTGGGAGGTAAATTTGTAGCTGCATACACAAACACACAGAGACACGCCATTCAGAATTAGACTGAGGTTATCCCTTTTTTCACCTACCCCCACCCAAAGCTGCTTTTAGCTTGCTGGTTTTTTTTTTGTTGTTGTTGTTTTGACTCTTGCTTTGTGGCATTAAAGCCCAGGCAGTCATATCTCCCTGCTAATTCCATGGGGGAAGGGGACAGATCCCCTCAGGCAATTTCCCCACTTGAAGAGCTAGCAGAAAGGATCTTCGAAAACCGAAGGCCTGACTGCTGCCCAGTAAAGCAAGGTATTTTGCACTGGTGGTCTCAGGAGTAAGAGTCCCAGGGCTCATTCTAAAAAAAAAAAAAAAAAAAAAAAAAAAAAAAGCCTAGATTGCACACTGGCTAATTTCAATTTGGACTCACAAATCCTAGATGCACTAAAGTAAGAGCTAGGGCAGATTCAAGAACCATCCCTTGGAAATGGGCAGCCTGTGATTTCAAGGTAAACCATGGCTGTGGGAATATTGTGGGGCCTGTGCTTGCTTGAAACCTGTCTGGGAGCTCATCGAAAGTGTTATCAAACATCTGAACATAATTGGCATGGAAAATTGGATACTGTAAATTTATTGCCAGAACTTTTGCCCTGGCCATTGACCATCATGGTTGAAAGCTCTCCTTTTGGGAGCCACTGAAGGAATCCTGCTGCTGCCTCTTTCAACTGCCTCTTTCAACGTCTTCCCCTCTGCATCAGAGAAAATTGAAAGCACCCATAAAATCTCCCTGACCTGATCAATTTGAAGCTTGTGTCAAAACATGTGTTGCACTCACATGTTTTGAAAAAAAAAATGAGGGATTGTAGGAAGTTAGCACCCACCCCTCTCCTAGGAAATGAGATATCCTAGGAGATATTAAAATGTAGGAAATATGTGGAATATATCTGGAAACATGCTTTTAAACAAACAAAAGACTCCTCTTGGAAACCCCCACCCCTGCTAAGCTCACATATTCCTCTCACCTGGCTGAAAGTCTTTTGCATGACAAAACCATAATAGGATTAGCCCAAGGCCCTTTCATTTCAGCCAAAACTGGATTAGACAAAAGCCAAGAGCCACCCCAGCATGCCCCTGGGGGGTCTGAGAGCCAATGGGATACATTTCTATACAGGAAAAGGAAATCTAAGAGGTGGGACCCAACTTACACTATAAAAACCAGGAACTCCGCATATCTCTTCCTCTTTTTTCTCTTCACCACACAACCATGTAAGTTACCTTTTCTGTACAGGGGCTCCTGCCATGTGCTCCTGTCCACCATTAAACCTTCCTTCCAAGCAACCTTCATGAATCCAGTGTCTTTTTCCCCACTTGGAACTGAACCTAAAAGGATATTTCCTTATAACACTGACTCCATTAGATAAGCCTTCAAGGCAAAAATCTTGCCATTCCAATCCTGTTTCCATTCAACAAGAAATAATACAGACCATAATGTTGAGGATGGTCTCTTTTTTAAAGAATAAATCAGCAACTCAGCTGAAAAAAAAAGGATTTCCTTCTAAAGTATCATCAGTATTTTTAAAAAAGCAGAGCAGCAACACAAACACAAACAAGCAAGAGAAGTTCAGAGATCTTTTTATCTGATTAAGGTTGCTAAGCGACAGCTTTCTCGGGTCTCTATGTGTTCCTGTCACATGATTTCTATTGCCATGGAAACGACTCCCTTGATATCCATGTGCTCAGCATGTGTATTCCACTTTGCCGCTGGCTCTCTGAGAAAAAAAAAGGCAGTGATGCGGCATGCAATGAACGCAAAAACAAAACAAAGCAAAAAATCAGGAGAATAGGGAACAGAATCATTTCTTTAAAAACTGGCTATCTTAGTATTCAAATTAGCTCTAAATAGAAAGGAAAAGTGCTGGCCACGGATTCTGGCTGGTTTCTGCACACTTGGACCATGATAATATGGCATCCAAGAAGAAGATTGCGATGTTAAGAGTTAATGTTCCTTCTGCTCTACAAAGTTACACATATGTTTCCCCATGCAGCAAAAGGAGAAAGGCTAGCAATGGCTACTGATGATGATTTTATATTTACTACCAGTATTATTAGATTTAGATACCTAAATTACAAGTATTTTTGTAATATAATCCATATTTGTGGCATTATAGCATATTTTGGGGATATAACTTGATCAGCTGGAAAATTCATACAAAGTTTTCTTCATTTTCAATATTTTGGCTGATTAGTATCTGAAACGTTAGTAAATTATCATGTCACTTTTACAAATATGCAGTAGATTCTGCAAGACTTTTACTGATGGCAATGGCTTACGCTATGATCAGATGTTTATGCCAGACACAACTGAGAATACCACAGCTGTCACAAACCGACATAATTCCATGGGGACAAACAACATGTGAAGGGGATTAGATGCAGAACTACAAAAAGCAAGCCACTTGAGCCTTCTATGAACTAAATTTCTATTATGGAAAGCAAGCAGCCTTCGGTTCCTAAAGACACATAGGGAATTGGTAGAACTCCAACTCTTGGCACTTAGATTAATGTTACTTTGTGCATCACTGGATACAAGCAATGGAAAAACTGGGAGTTGGCTACAGGGAAGGAATTCTTACCCCTTGATTTGTCAAGATGAACTGCACGCTTCCTACAGCACTGCAGAGCTCTCTTCTCAGTGTCTTTGTGCAAATTAATTCGGGGAAAAATTGGCTCCAGACAAAAAAGTCTGTCCCCAGTTATCCTTTCATGTGCTATTAACTAATCTGATTTCTAAACATTCCTAAAATGTAATTGTGTGTTTCTTTACCCAGCAGAATAGCTATTTAAATTATCTGCAGTTGGGATGGTAGTCAGAAAAAGATAAATATTACCTATAGCTACTGGCAGTCAGGGGACTGTGGAGCTGCACATTACATTTGCAACATGAGATGCAGGCCAAACTGAGTTAAATCCATGGAAGAGGAGAGGAAACTAAAGCAGACTCCTGTCTTTAAAGAAGCCAATCTAGAAACTTAACATTGCATTTGCACTCAACAAAGCATTAGTGAGATAAACAGCATCCTTTCTCAAGTCAAGCAGGACAGGCAAATCTGCAAGATTTAAATGGGAAAAAAACTTATGGAATGTTTGATTTTTGACATAATGTAAGAGAGATTGAATAAAACCTGGTAGTAAAGAGATATTCTGCTTTGCTGCATAATCATAATCTATGTAGAAAATCCTAGGGTATAAAGGACATTACATATAGCTTAATTGGAAAAGTATAGTATATATGACAAAAGAATTGAAGGAAGCATTCATACCCTCCAAGTACTACAGTCTGTTATCAATATTTAATATCCATAGGTAAAGCTTCTAGGTTTGGGGACATACTAAAATTGGAGATTCACAGAGCAGAGTCTTTTCTTGCTCTCACGTTCCAAGATTATCTTCGTGGTTGTTCTTCCTTTCATTTGCTTCAAAACTGCTACAAGTTCAAGTTAGTCCACATGCAGTATGAAATATATAATGGCTCAGAAACAAAGGAACAGAGGAAGGAACACAACAGCCATATGCCATGCAACAGAGGCAAGATGCACCTAGTAGCTAAAGCCTACCTCCTACTTGTAGCTTTTCTGGCAATGAGTTGGTAAATGGTTATGGTTGAGTTAATTAAACATTAACTCTGAGTCTGGCTGAGATGATGTCATGTTGTTTTCTAGCAACGGACATAAATAATTTAGAAGAGTGGGAGATCAGTACCTAAGCTTTGCATATTAGAGCTTTGTACCAGAATCAGCCACACAACTACACAACATTTTTAAAAAGCAGCTGTAGAAAGTACACTTAAAAGATTGGATTTATTTTCTGTTAGATGGATATGCACAGTAATAAGAGCCGAGGTGGCGCAGTGGTTAGAGTGCAGCACTGCAGGCTACTTCAGCTGACTGCTAGCTGCAGTTCGGCTGTTCAAATCTCACTGGCTCGAGGTTGACTCAGCCTTCCATCCTTCTGAGTAAAATGAGGACCCAGATTGTTGGGGGCAATATGCTGACTCTGTAAACCGCTTAGAGAGGGCTGTAAAGCACTATGAAGCAGTATATACCGGTAAGTCTAAATGCTATTGCTACTGCTAATTTCCGACAGGCTTGGGCCAGACTGGGAAAGAGATCCAAGGTATGGGTCATGCAGATGAATGGTGATTGCATGACTCATCATGTTTCTGTAGAAAATTTTGAAAGCACATTGTTATATATATTTTATTTTTATTCTATATTTTTATTATTTATTAAATCTGTATGCCACCTATATCACTGTATTATTACTAGCAGACATTCTTGGAAATAAACATTCGTTAAAAAATATTGTGATTGAAAAAATAATTGAATTTATCAGTTCAAAATACGCTTTAGATTACTTGATTTAAATAGGGACTGGGATATGAGGAAAGCACGTCTGAACTTCAGAGCAGGGTATATAGTATGAAGAGAGTGTTGACTGCAGTTGTCAATGACATGTAACAGAGCCAGAATAGGGTGGTGCATCGATCCTTACACTCCTTGATCTCTTTCAGTACTGCCAACACGTTTCCTTCTGGACCAACTGTGGGGGTTGAGGATGGGAGGCATTTCCTCAATGCTCAATTCCATGTAGGCTGTGTGGATGGGAGGGGAGAGATTATGCTCAGGGCTGCACACTTGTGGGTTGCCCCAGAGTTTGACTCTTTCCTCCTGTTTAACATCTAGATAAAGCACTGAGTGGAGTCATTCATCAGTTCATGGTTCAGTACCATCAGCATGCTGATAATACCCAGATTGATACCTATGCCGGCTTTGCAAGGGAAGTTGTTGAAGCTACCATATTGACCCAGCGTTTGGAGGTCTGGATATGGAGGAACAGACTTCAGCCTGTGTGGCTGTTGCCACTGTAGTCCCGAGTCCCCCAAGGTTAGAGACATCTCATCTTTGGTCTTGAACAGAGTTGTACTTCCTGTTTGAGAAGAGCAGATACAGGTAGTCCTCAACTTCGACCACAATTGAACCCAGAATTTATGTTGCTAAGTGAGACATTTGTTAAGTGAGTTTTGTCCCATTTTACGATCTTTCTTGCCACAGTTGCAATTGTTAAGTTAGTAACACAGTTGTTAAGTGCATTTAACTTTCCCATTGACTTTGCTTGCCAGGTGGTCGCAAAAGGGGATCAGATGACTCCGGGACACTGCAGCCATCATAAAAAATGAGTCAGTTGCCAAGCATCTGAATTTTGATCATGTGACCATGGGGATCCTCTAATGGTCGTGTGAAAAATGGTCATAAATCACTTTCTTTAATGATGTTGTAACTTTGAAGGGTCACTAAATGAACTGTTGTAAGTCAAGGACTACCTGTAGTAGCTGTGGCCAGGGGGGCCTTTACACAGGTACATCATATATGCCAGCTTGGTCCCAGGCTTGGAATTAATTTGATGGGCGAGAGGGTTGTAGTGCTTTTTAATGTTTTTAATCTGGGGCGTCTTAAGTTTCTCATTGTTTTATTCTAGTATTACATTTTTAAACTGCCCAGAGTCCACTAGAGCGGATGGTTATATTAAATATAATAGCATTTAACATGTTTTGGCCTATATGTTCAGGTAATCCTTACTGAATGACCAGGAATTTTATTTGAAGTTACAACAGCCATGGAATGGGTATTTCATGGCCTGTAAAACAACCTCTGGCCGCCATAAATGGTTGCACTGCCTCCCAGTTATGTGACTGCATGTCGGGCACATCAGCTTTACAACCAGTTGTGACATTCTGCTGTCATGTAACCAGAATGTGTTTTGCTAGTTTCTGGCATTTGGGGGGAGGTTTCATTTACATGAATGGGTTTGCTTAACTACCAGGGTGTTCACTTAATGGCCCCAGCGTTTGCTTAAAAACCGCCACATGGTCGTAATTATGACCACAATTCCTGACTCTATTATGGTCATAAGTTGAGGACTACCTGTAAACCTCCTTGGACAAGATGCTTGAAATCAAGAAGGAATCAAATCTAAGACTGCAATGCTGCGCTTCTAGACTGCTGTTAACCTGCAATGTCTTAAAAGCAACGCAATTCTACAGCATTTCTATGGGAAAGATAATTTTTCCCCACAGGAAAGAGAGCACATAAACTAAAGACCGCCAGTTGAATACATAAGAATATCTTTAAAATTTATTTGACTAATTGTGTTACATTCAGTATCTGATGTGTTTCTTCTGGACAAGGAGTTGGCATAAATACAAACAAGCCTTTGTGCCTTCTCTAAACAAGAGATAAAATACTAGAGACAGAGGAGCACAGCTTCACATCTTTGTATTTACAGTCTACCTTTACAATTTAGTGCTAGGATTATTTACAGAAAATACAGTAAGAAAAAAAAATCATGTCTTGGCAACATATAGAATTTTATACATAATTGTACATGATTTTAAGCATATGGTATCTAGGCCATCTCTTTCAAAGCACTCGTCAAAGATACCCTCTTATGATTGTGAACTCACAGTTATTTTTGTTCCCTGTTCATCTTAAATTGTAGTCCTATAATCCTCCTGTGCCAAATATTCAGCTACATGACAATTGCATGCTTCCTGTCTGGGAAGCCACTTCACATATCGGACAGTCCAATTCTCAAAGACATTCCTATTTGTTCACGACCCATCGAAGCAAATAAGTTTCTGAGGATTGGAAACAAGCTTTGTTTCCCACGGCTGTGTCCCAGCTGCTCTGCATATAGATTAGCTACTTACTTCAAACATGATTCCCCTCCTCATAGTATATATATGTATGCTGTACATTAATAAACGCTTGAAAATCTGCTGAAGAAAAAGGGCTTTATATTTCTTAAGTGAAAACTTTTTTGTTGAAGGTACTAAAACAGACACCTTCTATATGGAAGTGCTGTGAAGACTGCATTTTTTCTTGCTCAGTTTATACCAATAATAATGTATTGAAAGGATGGTAAGCATGAGATCTCACGACAGAAATAGACAGGATAAATATGTGTAGCCCTACTATTGCATCTCATAAAGAGACTGGAATGAAAGTATACAAAATGAAATGATAATAGGAAACAAGCAGCGTTAATGATAGGAAAGCCATCTGCTTTATAAACTTACATTCTTTTTAATTACCTTGTGTAATCGTATTCAAAATAAAATTTGGAAATGCAATGGCCACCCTAAATTTATTTATATTAGACAACTTTCTTCAAATTAATGTCCTCCAGAAGTATTGGATTCCCAGAATGGGATGTCCAGCAACATCTGGAAGTACCTTCTATCAGCTTGAGGAAGGTTAATGTAGCATGTCTGAAATCTCAGTTGATCCCAAAATTAAATTTTCAAATGCAACTATTATGGAGAGGTCTAGACAAAACATTTTATTGCAATCAATCAACAGTTCTGCACAGAAAATAGAAAGTTACCAGTGCATTTGGAAGCCTTCTCAACTATACATGGAAAACAGACAACCAGCATCTGTACAAGAGGACCACATCATATGCATTATCTGGGAGAATGCAGTGAAAGTAAGCCCTTATACATTTCTTTTAAACACTCAGTGCTGTTTGATGAGATTTCTGTTGCATATGCTGCCTTATTACTTTTATCAGCAGTATCACATATAGGCCTCAACACCAAGACCTTTCGTTTAATGATAAACAGATTTAAATAGGAGGTTTTACGCATGTAGATTCAGAGCAGTTTGCCTATTTGAGTTTTTTTCTGAAATCTAAATGAAAACAAATAATCAAATCAAATCAAGCCAGGGGATAAATTCAGACATGCAGAAGAAAAAGAAACTTGGGGGTGGTGGTGGTGGTGGTGGTGAGGAAACCCCTATATAAGCAAAATGTTTCTTGTGGTTTCATAGAAAAGTCTAACAGACCAACATTTATTTTACTGAGCTACAGATCTTTACATTTGAATGGAAAGTTTAAGGCAACTTATTTTAAATCTCACCCTGTTTTTAATTAGTTTAAAAGTCATGTTAATTTTTTTTCCTTTCACCTGTTTAAGTCAAAATGATTTGACAGGTCATTAGCAATCATATTAACTAATGGGTTCGTCCAGAATACATATATGATTCAAACAATTCTAGCTACGTCAGCAATTGATGTGTGTATGCAGACACTCAATTGTTCAACGCTTGTTATAGCTTTTGTGGTAGCCATGCATTGTTCATGCCATTTAATCTAGGAACTAAATGTGACTGGTCAATTTATAGAGCTAAACAGTATCTAAGCAAGTAAGTCTACAATTAAGTTTAGTGCTCATGCACTGGATTAATATTGGCAAGTCTTCAGTATCAAATATACTACACAAAAGCCTATATATTTCAGGATCCTTACTAGCCTTGCTATTTGCTGTTCCAGTCTTGCCTTAGAACCATTTGCAATTAATTATATTGTTTGTCCTTATTTTCCAATAGGTCCTCTTGAACCTAACAAAATAACAATAATCATCCTGCTAATTCAATGCAGCCATTTTGTCCATTACTCAATCTTGTCTAAAAACTATTATTTAGGATTACTTTTCTCTTCAAAAATGCCACAATTTGTAACATTAAAGAACAAATGGTCCCTCTTAAAAGAATATTGGGAAGTGAACAATTCTCACTACCAATAGTGTGAGGTACCAGTCGCAAAGTAGGTATTACACACACAAATAGACAGTTGTCATAGCTAGAAACTTTTTCAACTTTTTTTGCAAATCGGTCCACACTTTAATGCTGTTCCATCTTTGGCCTAACTTTACTGTAAATAAAATAAAAGAGGAAATAAAAGACTCTCGCTACTATTTTTGTCCCAAAATGCTTTTCCTTGGAAATTAAGTAGTTCAAAAAATAACTTTTGCAGTCAAACTGGATGAGTACAGCTTTGCTGCATCCCTCTCCAGAAAGTATCTCTTTACATATCAATATTTAGAATGATATGGATCTAAAAAGGAACCTTCATATGTAACTCCTTTATACATATGTTTCCTTTTAAGTCTATGTCATGCACCCTGGTAAAATTAGATATAAAAAAGGAAAGGCACAACTTATGAAGTGTTTTGCAAAAGTTTTAGCTGTTGCCAGCAAGAGTAAGAGAATTAATATTCATATTTTATGATGCTTACTTTGCTATAGGAAATGAATTTACCATAATAATTAATTTTAGAATGGAAATGGCTTAACAATAAAACACATAAATATTCATTTGCTAGAGATGATTACTGGCCATTTGTTCATCAAAGTAAGTCAGCAGAAGTTTATCATGTTTAAAACCAAAATATTGCATGAGCTCCACATTAAGTTTCCAAGGCATATTATAATTTCTTATTTAGATTTATTCTCTAAATCAGGTTTGTTCAATAACAGAGAAAGTGTTAAATTAATCACCTTGATATGTAAGTGACCACTCCTACTATTCTGGGATTATTATGAAGTTAATCCAGTGACTTTGTGGCAAAGTGTATAATTTTCAGTTTTCTGGTTCTATATAATTAACCAAAAGTATTCTGATTTATACTCTATTATGACGATTGGGAAAAAAAGAAACAAAACAAAAATATCAAAGCACCAAATTATGTTGGAAAATCAGGAAGTGAATTCTTGCTGGCCTAAATATCTCCTGATATATTTATTAAGAGCTACATTCCATTGAACCAATCGGAATTATTTTTAAATCCAGGTTCATAGAATCTTTTTGATTGCTTACCCATGCTCCCCAAAAGATTTGTCCCTGAAGTATTCTGGATACTCTATGGGAAAAATATTTCTATTTACAACATGTATAGATTAATTTTTAGATATGTCAACAAAAGTTATCTAAAAGCATTTATATCCTGCCCTATGTCTACCTCAGTCATTTATCATCTTCAGAACTATGCAAAGATTCTCAAGGCTTATAGACATTACAAGAACTTCATTCTGACATCCACCAAAATTGTAGGTCCTGTTAACATCTAGTAGTAGAGAACACAGCAGTCAATGCAAGTGAAGGAAGATAATCTTTCAACCATCATGCGTCATGTATTCTGTACAAAAATAGGTGTTATGATGTTATTAGGCCAGGGGTGGAGGAGTATGCTGGCAAGAATGCTCAGTGTCTACCAGAACCATCTCTTCTAGTGTCAAAATTCTAGTATGCTATCCTTGCCACAAGGGCCAAAAAATAAGTTTTGTAAGAGTTGCAACTCTTCTGAAATATATAGATAGTTCAATTATTTCAACAATTTTATGGCTTCATATTAAATATGTGTTTTTTTTCTTGTCATTAGATAGGAAATGCTGCCAAGTCCTGCATTCAATAGAAATTAGTGAAAGCGTAATTGTGGAATCTTTAATTTAGGTTTCAAGTACTAGTTTTTATGTGTGAGTGTATGTATGTTTATACATATAACATACATCCAATTGAACCAAATTCCATAACAAAGGTTTTGCTTGTCTCAAACATTGTAATGGATAGCTTAGATGTCACCAATACATACACCAAAGCATATATTCCAAAACTAACCACTGAGCAAAATGTGCCATTTGTACTCCAAAGAGCATTTTTGCTTCTCCCTTCTCTTAAGTCAAAAGTTCAAGGGTTGCTTCTTTTCTGGACAGACCAGCAGAAGACATAAACAATAACATTTTACAAAGATAAAACATTTAACAACCAGTCATGGCTTTGAAAGTAGATGACAAGACCCAAATATAATTTTCTGGTTAGATGTTAAATGAAATCATATATCCGACTTGCTCGGAAAAGGAAAAGCAAACTGAGCAGACAAATGCACAAATAGTTTATCTAAAATAATTTGCCCTTGAATCTAATCTGCTAGAGAAACCAATATGAAACTATGTATTAACTCTATACTCAGAATCTGGCTTTTTTTTGGGGGGGGGGGACATGGGAAATCATGAGAAGTGTAGTTAACCTTCTGTTTGCTATACATCTGATATATTGTCTATTAATAAATAATACTTCATTATCAAAGCTTCTCCCTCTCTGTAGCATTGAAGGTGTGGCGATGTGCTCAGAAGGACTGCAGGACTGGAGCCAAAAGCAAGTCCTCTTTATTTTCTTGCAGTAGAAGCAGAAGTCATGCTGAGAATGTAGTTTGTTTACACAAGAGGTCCATGAATGGGAAGATTTTATTTCATTGTTGCAGATACCAAGCTGCAATTTAATTGTTCAAAAAGGGTCCTGGTTTAAGGATTACAGTTTTTCAGTCCAACCTCTTGAAAAAGAGAGGTATAAAACTCTGGTTCCAGCTGTTTGTTCCTGTATTTATTGACAATATCAGCTATTTTCTGTTTTCGACGGACATGAGGGGGATTGTATGAGTCACTTTCCAATCTTTTTCTTCGACAAATATTTATTACTGTCTGTCTCACTAAGAATCCTTAAATAAAAAAGGAACAAAGTTAATACAGTTTATTTCACTCAGCAAAGTTAATACAGTTTATTTCATATATATATATATATATATATATATATATATATATATATATATATATATATATATGTATATATATATATATATATATATATATATATATATATATATATATATATATATATATATATATATATATATATATATATATATATATATATATATATATATATATATATATATCGCCTCTCATTTTTATTCTAACAATTTGAATGTACTGTATAGTCAAAACATCAACAATAAATAATACCGATAGACACCATTTTGTGATACAATGATATGTGCAGGAGTTGAGATGCAGTATATAACTGTTTCTTCCTATTACAGAATTAGCAATTTCAATGTCTAATTACTTCATTCTCAATATAGACTTAGGAAAGTTTAAAGGGGCTGAAAATAAGGGACCTGTTGCCCTTAATATTGCTGACCATCATCATCCAGCAATCATAGCTAGCATGACAAGAAAGTGAAACCCAACTCTGGATTCTGTTTCCATACCAGCCAATTCTGCCGCAGTAGGTTGTATTATTATGATTTAATATTTATTAAACCCATATATTGATGGGATTATGGTCCCACACTTGCCTGATTTTTTTAAAGACTAGGAATCTCCAATACTGCAAAAACCTAAGAAGTAATGGGGATTAGGAGGAGCAGGATAGGAAGCATAAAGGATCTGAATCCTCACTGCTCCCGATTCTGATTACGTTTAGATTGCCTTGCACGTCTGACTTGAGGTTGTATTCTGGACTGACAGAAAGTTGAGTTTATTGGAATATTCTTAGAAGAATCTCAACACTTTTTCTTACTTTTTAGGAACGTTATTAATCTATATCTATATCTATATCTATATCTATATCTATATCTATATCTATATCTATATCTATATCTATATCTAATCTAATCTAATCTATCTCTATCTATCTATCTATCTATCTATCTATCTATCTATCTATCTATCTATCTATCTATCTATCTATCTATCATCTATCTATCTATCTATCTATCTATCATCATCTATCTATCTATCTATCTATCTCTCTCTCTCTCTCTCTCTCTCTCTCTCTCTCTCTCTATCTATCTATATCTATATCTATATATGTCTGTAAGCAATAGATCTGAAAAGTATTAGTATAAGTCCAACTTGATTGCCTTTTATCACTTTTTTCCACATCCCCTTCGTAAATATTTCCCTAATAGTGGGAGAAAGGAGATTCAATGGGGTTATGAAAGCGTACCACCAATATGTTCTTCTTCCAACCAATCCCCAATAAACAATGAAAACCTGGCTTCGTTCCTAGAATATTGCCTGAAAAAGAGGCTTGAGCACAAGGAGAAGGAAGAATTGATGGATTTATTTTTTTCAAATCAGAAGTAGCCTAGTGCTAATGTAACAGAAATCTTTAATAATAATACACTGCATTCAAAGCTAGTAAATTAATAACCAAATCTGAATAGAAGACGTACCTAGAGCTCTTCTGCTAACTATCATGCCATCCACTAGAGGGATAACCATATTGAATTTTCCAGTAGCTCCTTGTACTTTTACCCTGAATAATCCAGTGTTGAGGGGATGGATGAAAATCACTGGCACTTCTTTTTCAGGAGTAGCAGACCTTAAAAATCACATAAATAGCTAAAACCAATGAACATTTAAATGTATAAACAAAGCAATTGTGGTTTGATGCCCAATTTTGAAGGATTCAGTTTTTAAATAATAAAAAGTAAAACATTATAAGAAAGATGTCAGCTATACCATGACATTTATTTATCCAAGCTCAGCAGGAGACCCTATGTAGACAATATTCTAAAATGATACCAATTATATAGCAAATGGATTGGCTGGCTTAATACACACAAATATCAATAGGAAAGTTGGAATTGACAGAAGCAAGCTACAAATCTAAGAACCAGAACCCATGTGTGGCCAAGGCACAAAAACTAAAATCATTAGGGAGAAATATTAACTGCAACAATTTTAAATGTCATTAGGGAATCATATTTTGCCCATACCATGAAAAATATACATTTTTCATAAAATATATACAGTATATATATATATTTGGAAATGAAGTAAACATACTTTCATCCATCCATACTTGACTTATGCCTGTTTATCACAATTTACTGGTTGGGACTTAGATGTGGTAATGCCTAGCTCACAGGCTGCAGATGAACAGATGCCAACTATGACCACATAGAAACAGTGTCACTGAAAAGGTAGAGAAATTAAATCATACCTCAGCGAAGTGCTGCTATTTGTTGTAGTTTCTACTCCAGTGCTAGTCTCTGGAACCAAGTCAGAGAGAGGGAAATTCTCTGCAAGACAAGGATACTATAAGGTTAAATAACAACAATAAATACATTTTCAAATCCATAAAGTTTCAAGAGAACACAAACATAACAACCTGAAACTAAATCAAATTGGTAATTGCAAATAGTGGTAGCTAGTTAATTCTAATTTCAGAAAAAATAAAGAGGACTGGACCTGATGAGAATTTGGATGGGAAATTAGCAGGAAACTCTAAGGCAGTGATGGCGAACCTTTTTTTCCTTGGGTGCCGAAATAGGGCGTGTGCACACTATTGCACGTGCGTGCGTGCCCACACCCATAATTCAAAGCCCCTCACTTGCTCCACCCTCCTGCACATGCGTACGCAACCCCCCCACTCCCCCATTTCCCGACTTCCAGTGGGCCCGGTGGGCCCATTTTTCACCCTCCCCAGGCTCCAGAGGCTTTATTGGAGCTTGGGGATGGCAAAAACGCTCCCCCCTGCCACCCTGGAGGCCCTCCGGAGGCCGAAATCGCCCTCCCAGAGCCTCTACGCGAGCCAAAAATCAACTGGGGGGCACGCACATGCGCACTGGAGCTGAGTTAGGGCAACGGCTCGCGTGCCGGCAGATATGGCTCCGCGTGCCACCTGTGGCACCCGTGCCATAGGTTCGCCATCACTGCTCTAAGGCAAGGAAGGAAGGAAGGAAGCAATAGCAATAGCACCTAGACTTCTATACCGCTTCACAGTGCTTTCCAGCCCTCTCTAAGCGGTTTACAGAGTCAGCACACTGCCCCCAACAATCTGGGTCCTCATTTTATCGACCTCGGAAGGATGGAAGGATAAGTCGATCTTGAGCCTGGTGAGAATTGAAGGAAGGAAGGAAGGAAGGAAGGAAGGAAGGAAGGAAGGAAGGAAGGAAGGAAGGAAGGAAGGAAGCAATAGCAATAGCACTTAGACTTCTATACCGCTTCACAGTGCTTTCCAGCCCTCTCTAAGCGGTTTACAGAGTCAGCACACTGCCCCCAACAATCTGGGTCCTCATTTTATCGACCTCGAAAGGATGAAAGGATAAGTCGATCTTGAGCCTGGTGAGAATTGAAGGAAGGAAGGAAGGAAGGAAGGAAGGAAGGAAGGAAGGAAGGAAGGAAGGAAGGAAGGAAGGAAGGAAGGAAGGGACATTTGACTTTCATATTTATAATAAAACCCCAAGATTCACCTACCTATGTCATCATAGCGTTCAACCCAAACGACATACACCTTGGTTTCAGGTCCCATGGGGGGAATAGCCCGACCTTGTGGAAACTTCTTTGATTTGGAAGTTGGACTGAGCTATTGCAAGAATAAAACAAAAACAAATGTTCACCTATTAATCAAAATTAGCAGCATTTATTCAGCTATAAGACTCTGAAGGAAATTAACACATTCAGCAACAAATAACTTATTATGAATCAATTTACTAGCTACAAACAGCTTCTCTGTGAAACTAAGTACTTCCCCAAGACTAATTAATATCATACCCAATTGGCTACAAAATATTGCAAAATACTTAAGGTATTTTCTTATGATAAATCAAGTGTATTGGAAGAAGATGAGGCCTTAGTGCCATTGTTATGATAAAATTGCATGGCAAAGCAAAACAGTGGAGACTCGTATCTGTTAAATTCTGTGGGAGGCTGTGGGGGTTTGGATGGGGAACAACAAACTTCAGTTGAACCCTGGAAAGATTGAGTGGTTTTATTTTTGGGGCTTTCTGGTTCTAGGACATTATTCTTAGGGCTGAATGGGATTCCACTGTTGCAAACAGATCCTGTGCACAATCTGGGGGACTTCCTGGACTCATGATTCTTTCCCGAGGAGCAGATGACAGTAGTAATTAGGAGGGCCTTTGCATAACTTTGTATCATGTGCCAGTAGTGCCAGTTCCTGAATCAAGGGACCTTACTCACAGTAACTGGGTCATCTCCCATGGACTATGGACTATTGCAATGTGCTCTACATAGGGCTGCCCTTGAAGAATATCCAGAAATCAGAAAAATTAGCCAGGTGCAAAATGCAGCAGCTCAGGCAGTTATGTGTGTTTCTGATAAAGTGCACATTATACCTCTGCTGTGTGAGTTACATTGGCTATCAGTTTGTCTCTGGGTCCAATTTAAGGTGCAGGTGTTGACCATTAAAGCCCTACATGGGATCAAGTTATTTGAGGGACCACCTTTTTGTGATTTCACTGCTCACTTCACCACAGAATTCCCCAACCTTTCTGACTTTGCGGACCAGCGGGGGGAGAGGGGATGGTTCTGCACGAGTGGCAGGCAAGTCACGTACGCACAGCTCCAGTTGCACAAGCAATGGGCAAGCCACTTGCACAAACGGAGCATGAACACATTCACCTGCTGCTTGTACAAGTGGAGATGAACGCACGTGCTCACCCACCACTTCTGTGGCCCGGTTCCAAACAGATCAAGGCCCAGTAGTGGCCTGTGGCCTGGAGGGAGGTGGGGACCCTTGTCTCACCAGATCCAACAGAATGGGTGTAATACGGGTTCTATCATCTAGAGCAGTGATGGCGAACCTGTGGCACGCGGAGCCATATCTGCCGGCACACGAGCTGTTGCCTAGCTCAGCTCCAGCGTGCATGTGCGTGCCAGCCAGCTGATTTTTGGCTTGCACAGAGGCTCTGGGAGGGCGTTTTCAGCTTCCGGACGGCCTCCGGGGAGACTGGGGAGAGCGTTTTTGCCCTCCCCATGCTCCAGGGAAGCCTCTGGAGCCTGGGGAGGATGAAAAATGGCCTACCGGGCCCACCAGAAGTTGGGAAATTGGCCATTTCTGGCCTCCAGAGGGCCTCCGGGGGAGACGTTTTCGCCCTCAGGCATTAAATTATGGGTGTGGGCACTTGTGCATGTGCGATAGCGCGCACGCATGCACTTTCGGCACCCGAGAAAAAAAAGGTTCGCCATCACTGATCTAGAGAGTTCCATTTGGCAATCCCTAAGCAGTGTGCCTTTTCTGCTATGGCACCTCATTTTGGTACCTTTTCCCCACAGAAATGAAGTCAGTCTCATTACTCCTGAGCTTTTGAAGGTCCTTCAAGTCCTGGATATGCCAGCAAGCTTGGGTGAATTTGGAAGATGGCTCTGATATTATTAACATCTCTCCATCTATTATTTTCTTTTCTTGTTTTAATTCTTTTATAGTTGTTACGGTTCTTTTAATAATTATTATATAATAGTTTAAAGTAATGACTGTTTCATTTATTAGTGTTTTATTGGATTGTTGTATGCCACCCAAAGAAACTTCTCCAGGCTAGAAACCAGGAGATGGTCAATTCTAGGACTGCCTGAGATATAAAGGCTCTGGCAACAAGCTAGTCAGTCAATTCCTAAAGCAACCAACTGATAATCATTTGGTTGATATGGGAAAAAATGGACCCTGCACCTGTGAGAAAAAAAAGCTAGGAAAAAGAAATATATAAAAGCTATAACCTATATTTAAAGTTCACACAGAATAAACTTGCCCTCTGTGAAGTACTGAGATTGTCTGTATGATTGGGAAAAAGCTCCAGTGTCAGTGCTTGCTGCTTTAGTATCCCAGGTAGGAGATCCATGTTGGAATCACTTTCTTGGTCTGAGACATTGCTTTCCAATGAATCTGCTGAAACCCAAAAGAAAGAAGTTTCTTAAAACAAGAAGGCCTTTCAACTCCGAATCCATTCTGAATGCTAACAGTGCTTTTCCAGATAGCTCATTCATTTTAAGTGCAGAAAGAATCCACAATGCAATTTCGGAGCCCTACAATTTCCCTAGTCTGCAACCAATATCTAATTTAGTTATAACTGTGCAAATAAAATGTGAACAGAAAAGAATGAGAAACTTTTAGTGATCCAGTTCAGTTTGTCTCCATTTTGACTGGAAAAGGCTTGACAGAATTTTAGGTGGAAGACTTTCCTGTAACTATCTGGAAACATTCCTGCATATATGCTAACATTATGTTTTCCCTAAAAGAAACTTTGTATGCTACTGACATGTCACAGAACTTTAAAATAAAGTAGCCTAAACATTTCTATTCCATATTTGAATATTTTGATTCCCTTAAAATACATTTAACAGTTCACACAAGAAGTGGGTACATATTAAAATCTTAAGAGATAATGACAAAAGGGTGGCAAAGGAAATGGATGCTGAACACAGGAAAATGTATCAAGATGACAAAACCACTATGGCTTTCTGCAGCAGGGAGGAACAAAATAAATCCTGTTCCAGCTTAAGAGTGACAACGTAAAATAGATTTACCACATATTTTTCTTATGTGTCAAGTTCTTCTGCAATGCAGGATACAGTTCTAATCAAATGCTGAAATATTTCTCCATCACTTATAGTAGGTGTCAAACTTGCGTTGTCACGGCGGCATCATGTGACGTATCGGGACATTTTTCCCCTTCACTAAACCGGGCGTGGATGTGACGCATCTGGCCCCTGGGCCGGGAGTTTGATAGCCCTGACTTATAGGATCAAAGACATATGCAGCACACTTACTTAAGGACTCCACAGGCGAAGGAACAACAAAAGCTATTTCTGTAAGAGCATCTGCGTAATATAATGCTTTTCTTTGCCCGTTAAAAATACTTGCTCCCATGTCTTCTGAACAGATTACTTCATCTGCGAAGAGGAAAAAATTAAAATCAAGTCCTATTTTGCACTTTATTAAAAGAGCTGTGTCCTCTTAATATTTTGAAGATTAACTTGTTTTTTGAGTAACTAAAAAGAATTTATATGCTGTATATGCTGCATCGAAAGATCTATGGACTGGATGTACCTATCTCAACATAAGCATGAGAAGAACAATAGTCTTAGGACACCCCAACTGCTTAAATCCATTACGTGGAGTAATTCTGAGTAATTAGCTTCCCAAATCACTGCAGAATTATTACTTTTGCCCTCCACAAAGAATTTTCTGCTAAGATTATTCAGTCCACCTAGATCTTGTTAAAATGGAGATGATGGGGGAAGGGAAATTGATCTATTTCAGTATGTTACACTGATCTGAGCCTAAGAAAACACCTCACCTTGCTCTGATCCCTCCTCATCGCAGAAGCTATTAATGGACCAGCTAGTTGAAACATGTCCTGTCCATCCAGGGTGCTTGCCCACATCAACAGACCATCCAAGAGATAGCAAGAACTCTAGAAAGTGTGGTTGAACATTTCTGGAAGACTCTACATTTTTCAAAATCTGTGGAAGAAAAGACCATATAGCACACACACAAAAACAAAACATATAGAGGCAATTTCTTACTAATATTGTTGTGGAAACCAGCACTTTCTTTTGCATTTTTAAGATATCCAGGATAACTGCCTTGAAATATCAAGCAATTTGGCTAGTACAATAAACAAATAAGACTAGCTGTACACTATATGCGTGCTTTGTATCACCCAGGGAGGTAGACTGGAATGATCTATGCCATCTACTCAAACAGAAATAATACAAAATGTTTAGAGCAGATACAATTATGCCCCTGGAAGCCCCTTGATATGCCCAATTTCAGCATTGATTAATCAATTAAACCAATTTTCTCATATTCTGGTTTGATATGATTTCCAAAGGTTCTTGAATATGTTTCTCAGGACACCAAAGGAAATATTGGCTTAATGAAACCACTGAAGATAGGAATATTATGGGTTATGCAAAGACAAAGGCTTATTTTGGCCTGATAAACAACAACTTGTTCAACCAGGACTGTTACTTTTGAATATTATCAATGTGTTACTTAATACAGAATTCAGCTTCCTGAAAACGGTTTTGCTTTTTAAAGGAGTTTTTTGTTCCTTACAGTAGTTAAGAAGTGTCAAAAGATTTCTAAAACACCATTCGCAATGTCCCACATAACCTCTTTCCCTGAATAAGTAAAATTAGGGTAGGCTAAGAAAGAAAGTTTAAAAATTGTGAATGTAAATAAAATAAGAGCTATGTATAATTTTTACAGTTTGCAAAATAAACTTAATCAAATTATTGTGGCATAAAATTCTGAATGATTTTATTTGCACTGAATTCCAAATTATTGTTGCACCCTACAACACATTCTTGTACCATCTGGTAACAAACTACAAGGAATCAGCATATTACTTACTTCTTGGCTTGATTTTTGGCCTGCCTTCATGTAGAAAATGAAAACAGTATCAAAAGGACGACATGGCAGCAAGTCCAGGTAACCAATATCATCAAAAAACCCGGGCACAGAAGAATCAAGTGCAATCAGGTGAGGAGGTAGTCTGCTATTAGCAGGTTCCTAACCAAAAAAGTAGTACAAATGTTAATGCTAAATGACATCTAAAAATAGCAATAGCAATAGCACTTAGACTTATATACCGCTTCATAGTGCTTTACAGTCCTCTCTAAGCGGTTTACAGAGTTCAGCATATTGCCCCCAACAATCTGGGTTCTCATTTTACCGACCTCAGAAGGATGGAAGGTTGAGTCAACCTTGAGCCGGTGAGATTTGAACAGCTGAACTGCTGAACTAGCAGTCAGCTGAAGTAGGTTGCAGTGCTGTTTTTAACCACTGCGCCACCTGTTTATGATGAAGTAGGATAAACTACTTTATGATGAAGTAGGATAAACTATTTTAGCTTGTTAATGAATAACTGCTATGTTGATGCATGAAAAGAAAATCCAAAAGCCACAACTGCGTAATAACCTTATTAACTTCAACCAAAATGGCACAAAAAAGTTTACTGTTAAGTTCTCAGGAACCTTTTATTAGCAATATTTTACAAAACAAGCAGGAAATCAGGACAAAAAGTTGCACATCGAGAATAAGTAACCTACATCAATCAAGAGATTAACTGTTCCTGTTTTGGAGTTCCCAGAGACACTGCTGTAAAATTCTGCTAATCACTAATTTCAGCAATATGTTCTTTTGTAAAAATAAATCCTAAAAAAGTGTTTTAATCTTCTAACAGGTTTAACACACTATTTTGCTTAATCTATCAACTCCCTCCAAAGAACAAAACATTACAGGTCTTCCCATCTGCTCATCACATTACTATCAAGATCTTTCCAACTTGTAAAGTCCAACATTTTTTTTGTGTCTGCTTGCTCTTATTAAAAAAGGAATAATAAAAATCAATTGCATTAACGTAATAGGTAGTGTTATCTCACACACAGACAATATAGAGCAAGACTTTATTGTACATTATGAAGTATGGCATACTCTTCTACTCAATAGTACAGGTCTCATGGTAGGAGTCTTACACCTACAGATTTTTTTTTAAATAATGCACATGAACAGTTAAAGAGTTTTACTATTCTATTCAACTTTATAAAGTTCTACCTATTTTGAGCCACAAGTCATTGGAATCAATGCTACCTAATGGCTTTATTCTAATGATTGTGCTCGAAGCAAACTAGATAATAATCAAGTTTTCAGTCACCTTCAATGCTTCTAGAGATAGAAAACCGAAATGAGAAAGGAAGAGGCGGGCTGTTTGGAACTCCCGTGCAGGAGGTGGGGGTTTACAGTCTGTGACTGGATCAGGGAAGTTTTTCTTCCTCCATTCTTCCTCCATTTTCTGATCTATAGATTTCTCATAAAGAACTTGCTGATCCATTCCACTTCTCAGCTTCTCATGACGTTCTTCCAGCTGAAACATATTTAACGACTTCATCAGACATCCAAAATGGCTAAAAGTAGGATCCAGATGTACTGCAGAATTTCTCATGATTCAAAGAGCAATGAAACCAAGTGCCTAAAAAAGCTGCTGCAATTTGCTATAGCTTTCTACCTAATAAAATTCTGACTACTGATGCTCGTCAGTTGCCATGTACAAAAATTCACCTGCTACTCAGCCCTACATGCAGTTAAATAAATGCCTAAAGAAAAGAACAATTGCAACCAATCTTAACAGAATCAATATCTGTCTGATTTCACAGGATACGGAAAGAACAAGAACAACAGGATATTCCATTCCAATCTGGCAATAGCTTCCTGAAAAATGATGATTGATTTGTTGTGGCCCGCCTCATCATCATCATCAGACTCTGATGATGATGATGAGGTTGGGGAGGAACTTGGGCCAGCTCTGGAGTCTGGGGAAGGCTCTGATGCAGAGATAGAGCCAGGGCCATCCGACATTTCCCAGCCACTAGAGAGGCAGCTGCCTTTGGAGGCTGAGATAAGTTGGGAGGAAGAACAGCTGGGGCCTGTTCCAGATGCACGTATGCACAGAGCTGTTAGGAGAGGAGAACAACTGAGGACAAGGAGTCAACCCGGGAAGCAAGGCACACATGGATGCTGAATGGCCCCTCCCTGGCTGGGGAATAAATAGAAGGAAAGGGGAGTGGTGGTCGTAGGAGACAACAGTTCGGATTTCTGAAGACTGCTTGCCAGAACTTAATTTGCAGCTTTGTGGCTGGGAGCTCATGGCCTGGCAATTATCGCAAGGAACTGATAAGGTCTGTTACTGCAGTTAACTCTTTGAAGGACTATTGCCTGGACTTTTCTGTGTGTGAATGCCATTAATTCACAGGAGATAAATAAAGAGGGATTTTTCGTGACAAGGAGTCTGTTTCTTGTTTCTGCTAAGGCTGGGTCAGAACATGACTTACTTTATATGTCCAGTAAGGAGAGAAAGTTTTAATAGATGCAGAGATGCACAAACACATTATTTTGTCCTAGAAAGACTGATATGAATGCAGGCAAGAGAGTAAAAGTAATTGTGAAGAGTTTAACAAGTTTTTTTATGCAACATGAAACAAATCAGGAAACTGTAAATTTCTTACTTCCTCAGTAACTATCTCATGCAAGTCTGGAATGCTCAGGTCTGCTTTCACGAATGGAATTTTGTCCACTTCCTCAGGAAATGGGCGATGCTTCACACTATATTTTAATCCAACATCATTTTTAGGTGCAGGACGGGGTTCTGGGACAAACAGCTGTTGGAAAGAAAACAATCAATCTTAACATTTATTTTAAAAGTTTTAATATATTGTTATTGTAAAAACCTTGAAGCAGATTGAAATAAATTTGGGGCTAGCAGCAATAGTAATTCATCAGAAAAGTAACATTTAAATAATTATTTATTATGCCTTCCCAACTCTTTTTTTACCTGAAATTCGAGAGACCGCTTTAATTTAGTAGTCTACTGAATTTAGCTGTAATCTAAACAAGGTGAAATATTACAGCCTGATAGTCAGTTTTGCTTTTAACTTTTTGTGTGTGTATCAATAGTCATGCTCGAAGATAACTGCATTTATACAACTGTGTTGCTATGTTTTCTTAGATTACATTGCGTATGCAGGTAGATCTTATAATCCAATCAGTTATATGCCAGAATACAACCCCAGATAACAAAGCTAAAATAGTTAGTGAAAACTGAACCTCCGGAGTTAGATTCCGAAGAGAACCAGTTTCAAGGTCAACAGTTTGTGTGAATATTTCCCACTTCGCTTGGTAGAATTCTCTGATGTGTGTTTGCCAATTTTCACTATGGAGGAAATAACATGCTAAAAAACGGTGACTATATTAAGTCAAACTTATGCAGACTCTTAGAATCAGGAGAAATTGGAAATTCATGTTGATGTGGATGTGGTAAAATGATGGTTGTGTAAAAACTTTGTGCCAAAAACCAGAGATATGAAAAATTGTCTACTACAAATATGAGCAAGACTGGAGAAAGTAAGATTCATCTGTATCTTTGGATATTCACATGGATGCAAACATCATTTCCAAATAATATAACAATAATTTAAACAATATTGTGTCAGCTATTATTTATGGTACATAATTTTGATTTGTGATAGTATTGAGTATCTACAGCTTGGGTGTAGGATGAGGGTGGAGGTTCGCTCTTCACAAGCTTGGAGAACAAACCTCCAGCATTATAATTTTGATTTATTAGAGTATGATTAGTTCAGAGAAAAAACAGATTACCAGAACAAATACTGAATCTTCTGAAATAATGATGAACAAGGACATAATTATTTTAGGATTATTAGTAAATAAATAAGTTTGTGATATTTTCTTTTAAATTGAATTTTTTATATTAACTGATATATCATTAAAGAAAACAGTACTTATACTGAAGAGATTCCAATCCATATTAATAACTACTGTTAAGATTAGTAAAGGACAGACCATAACTACTACCCTATTATGAAATGCTGCAACTGTTAAATGGAAGATGTGAACCACACATACTGTATGGATGGATGAACATGATTCATTATCCCCTCATTTTCCAAATTAGGATGGTAATAGAAATAATCCCCAAATTAAATGATCAGTTATTTTAATTTTAAAAATATAATCCTCAATGGATGGATCTCTACAATGAATAGGAGAGGAAATAATGCATGGTGCACATGGTTAGTTTGGAAGTGAAGCTGAAAGGGGCATTAAAACCAGTAATTCACTGCACCAAGGGTAGTATATTAGCACTTTACTGAACATTTTTCAGCGCTCCTTGGCTTTTATAAGACAGAACATTAGTTCCACCCAGAACTCTGACAAAAACCTTTTGATTTGATTTGGCTCCTCTTGGCAAAAGGCAAAGTTGTTGTGCCCACGCATGTCTTCCAGACATCCCACGAATTAGAATGGTGACTGAAGGAAAAAAGTCATCTGGGGAAGAGAAACACTAGCATGAATAACCTCTTAAAATAATAATGCTGAAAAAGATTCAATTGGGCACGTAAACCAATTAAAGGACGAAAACGTTTAGTAACACAATTGGCAGAGCTAGAAATTCAATAGACAGATTTGAAGATAAAAGCATACGCTTGCTCCATGTGCAGGAGCTACATACAATTACTGGGGGGGGGGAAACTAATAGGCTCTCCCATTATGTCTGTAAATAAACTTGGATAGTCTTAATTTACCAGAGGAATTAAAGCAAGAGGAAAGAATAAAAGTAAATGGGTTATAGCATACACATTACTGAGTGACTCAAAACAAAAACATTTCTCTGATGTGCTATATTTACAGATAAGCTGCAAGACTTATTAAAATAGAAATAGACTTAATTTGTATTTAACTGGCTTCTGTTCAAATTCCTATACTGCAACTCAGTTTTATCATGTGTCCTGGAGGCTCCAAAATCACAAAAAAGGAGCCTTAAGAATCCAGCTGAAATTTCCTAATAATGTAAGAGCCTGCTGGATTAGAGCAAGGGTCAGTTTTATCAAGCATTCTGTGCCTGAATGGTACCTAAATGTCTATGGAAAACCCATAAACCAAACATAAATGGCACATGGTTTTCTACTCATTCCCCAGTAATTGGTATTAAAAGATTGACTGACTTTAATAATAAATGTTCTATACAGCCATGATTATTACAGCTTTATTCTCTTCATTTTCATAGCATAATTCAGTTTGTAATCTACTTTATGTCTTTGAAATACCTTTTCATAAGGTTGCCTAAAAGCCAATCTAAAAAGAAAATTTCATTTTTTACGGTGTATTCTAATAAAACCTTGCTCCAAAAATAAGCTTGTAGATGAAGAATACAAGAAAATAAAACAGACAAACTCCTAGTCAGCTTTGAAACAAACCAGGATGAACCATCCTGAAACTGAATTATCATCATCTTACGTTGAGCTGCATCTCACATATACTACCCAAATTTAATATGGCAGAATTTCACAATATTCTACAGTTCAGCACAATATTCTATAATGCAGAACAGTTTAATTAACTGCAAACACAGATACACAAGGATGCCTGAAAAGATACACACAATACATTTACTCACTTTGTTCATTCCCCAATGGCTGCTCTAACATTGCAAGGATGACGCTGTTATCCAGTACAAAGTAGCGGAAGCTGTACTTGTTTATAGAAGGCAGACGAGCATATTTAATTAAGGTGATCTCATTTACTAAGCTACAAGGAGAAGCAGGACCGCTGGGTGAAGGGAAAGCTCCAAGAACTTGCATGATGCTGTAAACCAAAAGAATAATTTAGTCAAGACATATTTAGTAGAAAAAAATATTAGAATGTTGAAAGCTGCATAAATTGTATCTATGACATTTTTACTGCTGTCTTGCTGTCATAAAGCATCAAACAGCCTATAATTTTAAGTAATATAATCAAGAAAAGGATATTTAGAGGAAAATGAAAATACATTATTTAAACCAAATAAATATTTCCAAGATTCTTCAGTTTTAAGTAAAACACTGTTTTGAGCAAATTAATTATAGAAACATTAATTAAGCTAAGAAAAATATTATACTGTTGTTAACAGGATTACTTTCAATAATCTTTCATACCAGGTGAGGGTAGCTTCAGCTGCATCCTTCACTCTCATGGAAGCAGGATTTGGCTCTTTATCTCCTTTGTACTTCACTTCTTGTTCACTACTTCTGGATTTACTTCCTGAGATGCCCAGTTCCACAATCTCCAATACTTCTTTTAAACAATCCTAAAAAAGGAATGCTGTACCACTCAGCTGTTTAACAAATAACACTTTAATGAAGAAATAAAATAACTGAGTTCACTAAGACCTTAAACAACTCTATAAATATTCAGAAAAAAAATGAGTGGATGAATGTAGAGTAAAATGAATAAACTGAGCAAAAACAACAATAAGATAATAAGATTCTCAATAGAACAAGGAACCAAAAGCAGTATGCTCCATCTTTTGATTGGTCCAAAAAAACTGAAAGCAGGACCTATATTTAGATTTGTGGTATGTACTGTGCAGGGCTTCTGTTACATTCCTATAAACTCCGAAAGAGTCTCGGAAGGATTCTGAATAAGTAGATAATCCATATGTGTGAATCACGGAAATCATAACGGAGACCTTTTACATTGTTTCAATTTGATATAGGTTAGGTTTTTCACTAATTAGTTTCTTAGGTACTTTGCACAATTAGTTTATTAGGGCAGCCACTGTATATTAAAAGCTCACTTTCCTGGCATTGATATCACTTGGATATTTTCAAGAAACTTTGTAATTTAACATACCTTTTAGGAGCTAGAGGAATCCAAAACAAACTACTACCTATGGAATCTATAATGATAAAAACTCTCTTTTTGTTGTTATTTTTTACAGCTAATTTTTGGAGGGGGAGGATATATGATGCATACATATATGTTTATCATAATGTCTTTTGTGATTAAAAACATTTAAGAAAGAACACGCAAATTACCAGAGTTTTAGTATCTGCTTTTACTTTACCCCATCTCCTGTGGTTTAACTGAGGCAAATGTCATGATTTGTTGTGGACTGCATATTTTGAAAACAAATTAAAGGATAATTCCTGGGGCAATTGTTGAAGGGTGAAATGTGGTTTTCCAATGAAAACTTTACACTCCTACTTGTATTGCTTTTACAAACAAAACATAGAGACACAGCGTAGAAAGATATATAGGTATTCCTCAACTTATGACCACAATTGAACTCAAAATGTATGTTGCTAAGCAAGACATTTGTTAAGTGAGTTTTGTCCCATTTTTACGACATTTCTTGTCACAGTTGTTAAGTGAATCTGGCTTCCCCATTGACTTTGCTTGTGAGGAGGATACAAAAGGTGGTCACATGACTGCGGGACACTGCAACCGTCATAAATATGAAACAGTTGCCAAGCAACTGAATTTTGCTCATGTGACCACAGGGATGCTGCAATAGTTGTAAATGTGAAAAATGGTCCTCAATCCCTTTTTTCAGTGCTGTTGCAACTTCAAACAGTCAATAAAGGAATGGTTATAAGTTGAGGACTACTTGCAGTTATTACCACAAATAACTATTTAAACCAGGGGTCTCCAACTTTGGCAACTTTTAAGACTTGTGGACTTCAACTCCCAGAATTCCTCAGCCAGCAAAGCTGGCTGAGGAATTCTGGGAGTTGAAGTCCACAAGTCTTAAAGTTGCCAAAGTTGGAGACCCCTGGTTTAAACAATACAGTTAAAAGACGAACAGCGGTAGATGCAAGCATTTTGTACTGACTCATCAGTACCTACATTACAGTAACACGGTTAAGACAATTGCATCGGCAGAACTGATAGGTGCTTGGCTTTCAGAATAAAGGAGTATCTTCCAAAATGGGTCCAGACAGCCTTGAGTAATCCAACAGCAGCAGCAAATCATGGCCATAAAATGCCTTCTTCGGCCATTGCGCAGCACTTACTAGCTACGGGCCACCAGGTGGATCCAAACTCTGCGTTTAAAGTTTTACTGCGCCATAGGAACTCTCGTTTTCTGCGTTTTGCTGAAGCGGTTGCCATTAACCGATTGAAGCCTCCCTTGTGCGTACAGAAACAGCTGCATGTCAATCTATGCCTCCTGTGGGCGTAAGGCTTGTCATTGGTTGCTTTCCTGCACACATTATAGGCTTAATTAATGCTCTTGTTAGATCTTCTATTTGAGGCTGATTTTAACCATGTTATTGTAATGTAAGTACTGATGAGTCAATACGAAATGCTTGCATCTACCGCTGTTCGCCTTTTAACTGTATTGTTTAAATTATTAAAAGGGACTAATTGTTACAAATAACTATGCTTATATAGAGCGGTATTTTTACTCACCTTTTCATCAAGGATGTCTGGATGTTCAGTAAGCCAGACACAGAGACACTGAAATGCTGCTACTATCATGGAATGGAGATCTCTAGAATGGAGAGGAGCCGGACGACTACACTGATACACAATGTAGCAGCATACAGAGCTAATTGCTCTCTTCCTATCTGAAGAGTCAACGCCAACCTTCATCTGACATGAGAAGTACAAAAAAGTTGCTTAGCTTTAGGAAATCACTCTCTCTGTTAAGTCAAAATTAAAACCCCATAAATACAGAAGTGAATTTAATATACCCAACTATAAGATGCAATGCAAAAGGCCCATGGATACTGGATTTTTATTTTCTTTTAAATGCTTTTGACTTAAATAGCTTTGTTTTTTTTACCCTTTTGACTTAAAGAGCTTTGTTTTTAACTAATTTTATTTCGTTTAATTCAATTCAGGTTTTTGTAGCATTTTTTTTTCCAAGTAGGGAAAAATATGAGATCCTACTACGGAACAAGTTACATTGCCAGCTCTGCTAGACATTCCCAAAGGAGGAAAGAGATTTTGGTAAAGAAGTAAAGGGAAGATAAGCCCAAATCCTCCATCCTAACACAAATAATTCTCAGAAGATTCCCTAATGCTCACCTTTGCCAGACCAGAGAGTAGCTCTAATGCAGCTAGTGAAATGCTCATTTCCTGTCTCCACTGTGCGTTGAGCCTCTGTGTTACCAAATGAATGCTGCGGATCAGGAGTCCAGCTGCAGTATCTGTATGAAGAGCTAGGATATAAACCCCAATACCACACACCACAGGGAGGGAAAACAACTAAGCATTAGTGACAATTAGCAAAGCAGTCCATCAGACAGAAGCTAAAGCAGCCACAGTACACACAGAAAACCAGGTACACACTCCTCTGGGAAGTGAAACATTTAACAGGAAGCAACTTAGACTCTGAATGTTAATTAAGGTAGCTAAGTACTAATCTAAAACATTGATCAATGCTGCTAATGATAAATTTGGCTAACCTAAATTTTCTGTGTGTTCCCAGGCCTTGCTACCGTATTTTTGTGATAAATTTTGAAATGCCTTTTTTAGCAGGAACTAAAACTTGAGCAAAATAAATGTAACATTATTATGTAGCTAACAATATCCGATGTTTAGTGTTCTGTATCTAAATGTTATCTTTTTCCAGAAAGGGAAAATTTTCTGCATTTGAGAAGTGAATAGTTCAGAATGACAAGTTTAAAAACTCACCTTTCCCCAACCAACCTTTTCTGATGCAAAGTCTGGTTTTTAGTTGGCAATATTATTGTTCTGATAAAAACAGAACTTTTCCATGCCTGAGGCTTACTACTTTCACAATTCAATATTTTATTAATAAATATCTATTACCTTACTGAAAGCATAAACTACTCCTAAAGCACAAAATAATATGCAACTAGATGTCTTTTCACAAAATATAACAGAAATACTGGTTTCTCCTCGTTTACCATGAAAGAGCATTTTGGAAGCCATCGTAGGGTTAATACATGGCAAAGCACACCAAGTGGCTTAATACCTCTTAGAATCTATTTTTGATATTTTTTGCCAGTTTTTTTCTGCCTTTACAAATATATTTGTTGCACTCACATACGTTATAAATCAATTCCCGGTCACTAATGGACTTTTGTCTCTGTACTTTGAGCTCACATTAATCAAAAACTCAATAACATATGGGCATTTTGCATCAGCTTTAATACCATCATTGAGATTGATCCTTTTAGACAAAAAAGATGGAGCACTGGCCAAACAGTTCAGATTAGAATGGTCTTTAGATATACTGGATTTTCTACAATTCCCAAATAATATGCTGAAGGTTAAGTTAGGAAATGATGCATCTAAATATGTTGCTAATACAGTCCTTAGGTTAGAAGCTGATCTTGCCAGAGTAAAAACTAGAATGTGGATAGCAGCAATAAAGTACACTTAATTAGAGTCCATCCAGTTTGACTCACCTAATGCTGAGTAATAATTTTTATTCCAATTGGAAGAAAGTCTTTAACTGGAAAATCAAATTGTGTGGCCTATTCCTAGTTAATTTATGTATATTAAACAAGGATCAGGCTAAGGAATTGATTACACAACACCTACTGGATCTATTTATTTATTTATTTATTTATTTTAGTGTTCTTATATGCTGCCCTACTCCCTGGGGACTCCCTGGGGATCTAGTATTGAAGTTTTATATTCTGCCCTACTTTGATAGAATCACTGCATCTTATCTTTCTACACTGGTCTATCCTACGTATATTATTGGGTTTTCACAAGGGTATGTTTCAATACCCTTCCCTCTACATTCCTAGAAGGGAAATACTAAATATTCCTTTAATTTGCCAGTGTGGCCTTTGTGGTATGGAGAAACTATCACAGGTACAATATAACACTGCCATTTTTATTCGGGTTTACATTAAAAAATGGGGATTTCTTTTCTAACAATGACTCCAGGGCAGTAAAATGATTACTTAGCTTTTGTACTAACTGACAAAAATATCTAGATCACCTGTAATACCACTAAGTTTTACCACAGCTTCAAGAAGCTTCCTAGAGCGCAACTTCCAGTCACATATATCTGGCTTGTTCTTTGTATATTTTTCCTGTACGTTTCTTTGTTAAGGCTGGGTTTTGATCATAACAGAGTTCTGCTGATTAAGTTGGGAAGTAAAATTCTGCAACCTCATGTCCAATCAATAACATCAATTATGTAGTGTCAAAGTGAGACTCATTTAAGTACATTACATAAGCCCTCACTCAAAAATCACTAATTAAACAAGACTGGTTAATGCTATAATAAGCTGAAAAGTTAATTTCACTTAACTTAGCTACCCTGAGGCTATGAAATGCGCTCTTTACTCTGGAAATACATCATGACTACTAATTTCAGGGAGGAAAGGCAAGAGACAGGAGGTAGAATCTATAGGGAAGACTTCTAAATTATTATTCTTGTACATGTTGCATTATTATGGCTTTGTGCTGCTTTTTATTATTATTCTCAGAATAGTTTTTGTCACTGATGTGAGCCATCTTAAACAAGATAAAAAGTTGCCTCAAGCATGACAAGAACACTACATATGTATGAAGAAAATTAAGAATTTTAAGTTCAAAAGTGTTTCACGATTTTTTAGGTATTACAAGTCTTGCTATCATATGGTTTTTGTAAAAAAAATCTTTCACTTTGATCACTGGGCATTAATCTGAATCAAAGTTCTCTACAGAATGAAATATTCTAATAAAAAAACCTACTACTGGCATAGTTAACATTATGTGACTCCTCTGATATCTTGGCAGTACCTGGTTCCGCTTTTCCTAACAGTCCCATTGCATTTGTTTCATTATAGAGCAAAGCCAATTTAAAAGCAGTTGAGACTGAAATATAATTTAAAACTTATCCTCATGAGATATTTATATTTTGAGACAATTCCAGATTGAAAATTGCATATAAATTATTGGTTTTGGGCATTGAAAAAAAATCACTTTATTTTATACTACTGAGTTATTTAATTTAATTTAATTTAATTAGACGCTCTTATAGGCCGCCCAATCCCGTGGGACTCAGGGCGGCGTACAACATGAATAAGAAACGTACATTTAAAAACAATAATCATAATTTAAATTAAAAATATAATTAAAGAAAAAAAAACATTATAAACGCAACATTCAAGGGGGAATCTGATTATCCTATTCACCCCATCTGCCGGAAGAGCCATGTTTTTAAGGCTTTACGGAAGGCCAGCAGGGTGGGGATGGTCCGGATCTCTGGTGGAAGTTGGTTCCAGAGGGACGGGGCTCCCACAGAGAAGGCCCTCCCCCGTGGCCCCGCCAACCGACATTGTTTGGCCGATGTGATCTGGAGGAGGCCCTCTCTGTGGGACCTAACCGGTCTTAGGGAGGTATGTGGTAGGATGCGGTCCCGCAGGTAACCTGGCCCTGAGCCATGTAGGGCTTTAAAGGTCAAAACCAACACCTTGAATTGCAACCGGAGACTAATTGGCAACCAATGCAGCTGGCGGAGGATAGGTGTTACGTGGGTGTATCTCGGTACACCCACTACAGCTCGCGCAGCTGCATTCTGTACCAATCGCAGTCTCCGGATGCTCTTCAAGGGTAGCCCCATGTAGAGCCCGTTACAGTAGTCTAGCCGTGAGGTGACAAGGGCATGAGTGACTGTGAGCAAAGCCTCCCTCTCCAAGTAGGGTCGCAATTGGTGCACGAGACGGATCTGTGCAAAGGTCCCCCTAGCCACAGCTGAAAGATGTTGCTCCAATTTTAGCTGTGGGTCTAGGAGGACACCCAAATTGCGAACCTGTTCTGAGGGAGTCAATTTTTCTCCCCCAAGAACCAAGGAGGGACAGTCGACATAGTCCTTGGGAGGCAATATCCAGAGCCACTCAGTCTTGTCTGGGTTGAGCCTGAGTCTGTTCACTCCCATCCAGACCCTCACATCGTCCAGGCAGCGGCACATTACATCAACTGCTTCACTGAACTGACACGGGGTGGAGATGTACAACTGGGTATCGTCAGCATACTGCTGATACCTCACCCCATGTCGTCGGATGATCTCACCCAGCGGTTTCATGTAAATGTTAAACAGGATGGGTGAGAGGACCGAGCCCTGTGGCACCCCGCAAACCAGGGGCCTAGGGGCCGACCTCTGTCCTCCTGTCAACACCGACTGCGTCCTGTCAGAGAGGTAGGAGGAGAACCACCGTAAAACAGTGCCTCCCACTCCCATCTCCCCAAGACGACGCAGAAGGATACCATGGTCAATGGTATCGAAAGCCGCTGAGAGGTCAAGTAACACCAGGATGGAGGAATAACCCCCATCCCGGGCTCGCCAGAGATCATCCATCAGCGCGACCAAAGCAGTCTCCGTACTGTAGCCGCGCCTGAAACCCGATTGAAAGGGATCCAGATAATCAGTATCCTCCAATAGCCGCAGGAGTTGGAGCGACACCACCTTCTCAACAACTTTACCCAAAAAGGGTAAGTTGGAGACTGGACGGAAGTTCTTTAAATCCGCTGGGTCCAGGGAAGGCTTCTTGAGGAGGGGCCTCACCACCGCAGCTTTTAAAGGCTGTGGGATGGATCCCTCTCTCAAAGAAGCGATCACAACCGCCTGGAGCCAGCCGCGTGACACCTCCCTGCTGGCAGAGACCAGCCAGGAGGGGCATGGGTCCAATAAACAAGTGGAGGCGCTCATCGCTCCTATAGCCTTGTCCACATCCTCAGGAGTGACAGGCTCAAACTCGTCCCATATAACAGGACTAAGACTCGCCCCTGTCATCTCGGCATGCCCTGTCCAAATGGAGTCCAGGTCTGTCCGAATCTGAACGACTTTGTCCGCCAGAAACTGAGAAAATTCCTCAGCTCTGCCCTGCAAGGGATCTTCAGCTCCCCCCTTGGCTAGGAGGGAGCGAGTCACCCTAAACAGGGCTCTGGGCGGGAGTCGGCGGACGCAATAAGAGCGGAAAAATGCGAGCATTTTGCCGCCCTTATCGCCACTAAGTAAGACTTAATGCAAGTTCTTAAAAGTGTCCGGTCAGACTCAGCTTTACTGGCTCTCCATCGTCGCTCTAGGCGTCTCTTTAGGCGCTTCATCTCCCGGAGCTCCTCAGTAAACCAAGGAGCCCTCCGGGATCCGCTGCCACGGAGAGGCCGCAAAGGCGCAATCCGATCTAAAGCCCCCGTTGCCGCCTGATTCCAGGCAGCCACTAGAGCCTCAGATGAATCGTGTACCAGGGAGTCAGGTATTTCCCCAAGTTCCCTCTGAAATCCTTCAGATTCCATTAGGCGCCTGGGGCGGAACCACTTAATCGGCCCCGCCTCCTTGCGGTGGAGGAGTGGTGCCATGAAATCCAACCTCAGAAGGAAATGATCTGACCACGACAAGGGTACTGTGACTAAACCCCTCAGCCTCAGATCATCTCTCCACTGCCCCGAGAGAAACACAAGGTCAAGCGTGTGACCTCCCTCATGAGTCGGACCCTGAACTACTTGGGTCAGGTCCATGGTTATCATGGAAGCCATGAACTCCTGGACTGCCTCCGAGGTTTCACCGGGCGATGGCAAATTAAAGTCCCCCAGCACCATCAACCTGGGGAACTCAATCGCCAGCCCTGCTACCGCCTCGAGCAGAACAGGCAGGGCCTTTGCAACGTAGCTAGGAGGCAGGTACGCTAGCAAAAGGCCCACCTGGACCCCTAAGTCCAACTTCAGAAGGAGCTTCTCACACCCAACAATCTCCGGGGCAGGGCTCCTTCGAGGATTAAGGTTCTGGCGAGCTATAATCGCCACTCCTCCACCCCTTCCCTGGGGTCGCGGCTGATGCTGAACTGAGAACCCGTCCGGGCACATCTCGGAGAGGGGAACCTCCCCCCTCCTGGCCTAGCCAGGTCTCAGTGATACATGCCAGGTCCGCCCCCTCTTCCAGGATTAAATCCTGTACAAGGGGGGCCTTGTTGGTAATTGACCTGGCATTCAACAGCAGCAGCTTGAGCCCAGGGCCCTGACATCCCTGGTTACCAGGACCTCGGGTTGAGCAAGATGGAACCAAACCAGAGGGGCCAGAACAAGGAATCGCTTGGAGACAGCGAGTTCTCGTTCCCCGAGAGCGGCCTACCCCTCTGCTCCCGCCATACCTACCTCTCCCTGTTATGACCGTAATCCTCCCGTCCCCCATCCCATCAGAGATCCACTCCCCTCCCCCACTGGTTCCCCCCTCTCCCGACAGACCATGCATACCATTCATACTACACCTGGGAATGGACCTAAGTCCCCCTCCACTTCTGTTTCCACACTCAGCAGAGTGGGACAAAGACCAAACCCCCGCTTGCTTATTCCACTATAATAATCCCTAAAACTCTATCACCCAATCATACCCATTCATAGCCCACACCATAACCACAGTCACAATACTTCCGGGGTAAAAATTGCAAGGTTAATTATCACAAGTGTTAAAATCAATAAAATTAATAAGGAGCATGTAAAAATAATCTCATTAAAAGTTAAGTCAATCAAAGAGTTCCAGTGTCCAGTTATGGGAAGCCAATAGTCCAGGGGCTGATGGTATATCCCCCTATCCAGATGGTATCTATAGATCACGAGCTCTCTCCCTCCAGAGTCCGATGTCAATCTGTCAGAGGGGGAGGTCCCCCATAGATAAGGGGGGCCTAAGGAGAGGGAACTGGCCACTGCAGCAGTCCAAACGGTGGGCCCGATCGTCGGTGCGGCCCCAATAATAAACACAGTTATTGAAAGAAGGGTTGCCTAAAAATGGCTAAATATAGCACATACACTAATAGCATCATTGTTAGGTGAACCAGGGGGCCATCAAGAAAACCCAGCATATCCAAATAGGCACTTTATGCCATTTTCTGCCTGAAAAAGAGCATAAAACTTTGTAAATCATGGTCACATGATCATAGGACGCTGCAACTAGTTGTAAATGTGAGCCTGCTACCAACCGCCTGAAATGCAATTATGGGACTGTGTGTGTGTGTGTGTGTGCAGTTGTAACTTCAAGGGTAGGTCAGAAGTAGCTTTTAAAGTATCTGTTGTAACTTCAAAGAGTTGTTAAGCTCTAAGAACTATCTGTAATGGAAAGAATATTATTCCATATAGTTAAGATTTCATAATGACTTTATATGTAATTTTTTATTCTCCTTTTTCTCTTCAGTTATTTTTCTCCTCTGTATTCATATGTTAAAGTAATGAAATTTTTTTTTAAAATGTATACAGGACTTCAAAGTTTAATCAGATAACATACTGCATTCCTCCATAAAAACAAGGAACACTAGTGTGAGGTTCACTAGTGAACCTCAGTGAAATAATTAACTGTCTGATAAGTCATGTAGGAAGTTACTTATCTGATGCTTTACCTAAAAGTGATGGTTTTACATTGTCATTAGTAGTAGAAAGGGATTCAGATGGATAATTAGATATGCAAAGAGCTGCCTGTCTGGTCAATTTATTACAAGTGCCTTCTGGGTTCTTAGGAAGGATGACTGGGGTCTCTAACTTTATCAAAGAAGCTGATCTTCAACTGGTATTGGTTTATCAGATTCAGAAATCTGTAAGCTCAGATAACAATTGCTTCTTAATGCATATGAAAACAAGCTTTTCTACTCAAGAGAGTCATTCCGGCTTTCAGTTGCCACAGAAAAGTATGCCAGAATGTTCTAAATGAGACAAATGTGTACTACTCTGCCAGGTCCTGAAGTGAATTCTACACTGAAAAGAGTTAGGTAGAACAATGATCTTCAAATGTGGTGGAAACACATATAACACACATATCTGTGCACATACAATGTTTTATATACATTCTGATTAATATTGATTAATGAATCTTGGGTTTCTCAGACTAGTTCAAGAACACAGTATACATTTAGCGCGATAAATACAAACAGAGGGGGTCAAAAAACTGAAATCAAAGCAAAGATTTGGGAACTGCAACATCTAGTGAAATTATTTACATTTCCCCCCCAATTACATCAACATTAGACTATTCCAACACAATACATGGGGCCACAAAAACCAGACTGAATATTATACACATTTAGTAGCATTCTGAAGGCTGTAAATAATGATCAGAATGAAATCATCTTTTCAGAATGAAAAAGTAACAATACTGAAAGAGTGTGTGGGTGGGGAAGCAGCACAACAAAATAGATAGAAAAACTATTCTAAAACTAAAAACCTCCAAAACCACCTCACAGGGTTGTTGTGGGGAAAAATAGGAGGCAGAATCCCTTCAGTTATACAAAATAAAGGCAGAATATAAATCTGCCAAAGCGCAGATTTATATTCTGCTTCTGCGCAAAAAAGTAAAAACACCAATTGTTACCCAATACCTTTTCCCCCCTGTCCCTTACGATGACAATTATTTATTTATTAGCATCATTTATATCTATATCTACCCTCTTTCAAGACTCAGGATGCTTACAGAGTCATAAACTAAAATACATATCCTAAAGAGTTATCTGTATAAACACAAAACAAAATAAACTAAACCAAATCTGTTGAAAAGCAATCATTATCTCCTCCATCACCCAAATGCTTGCTGGAACAGAATAGAACTGCTGAATTTTGCTAGTTCACAAAAAATACGTGTTTTATCCTTTTTCCCCAATTAAAAAGTGTAAATTATTTAAAACCTTTCAGATGCCACTTTAAATAAAATGGAATTCGTAGGCTAGGGTTTTTTTTGTGTGTGTGCAAGTATTAAGGTAGCCAATCTTACCATAATCTCTCAGCAGAGCTTGTGCCGGTCTCTCACTGTCAGGAGTTGTTGGCTCTGTGCTTCCTCCACTTGCCGTGCTAATCCCACTGTTAGTGCGACTGTGACTTTTCAGGACAAGATTCTCACCACCATTCTGTTAATTCAGAAATCAGGCTTTGATGAGGCAACTATTCTCAGAAAACTTTTGTGCTTATTGGATAATTTGCTTTGACTCACCAAAGCATCTCTTCTTAAAAATGAGAGAAATCTTACCGTTTCCATCTGGCAACCAATGGCTTCTAAAAGTGCTGAATCTTGCACAATGTTCAGCATCGCACCTGTAGAGGAAGGATTTAAGATAAGACAATTTTTTTTCAGTTAACTTCTCTGTCTGTGTGACCTTATTTCTAATCATATTTGTTTTCACTGCCATTTTGTGAAAATTTATGCAACAAGTAATTAAAGGACATTTTTCCATGGGAAGGCATTGCTCCCAATTAGACATTTATTTTCAGATTCACATTTACCAACTTCAGATTTCAGGTCAATTCTACTATATCCATTGGGGGGTTTTTTTGGGGGGGGGGGAGATTATCCATCATTATTTTTCCTTTGTGCACTGTTCACTGAATGCAAAGAGGAGCAGAATGGAGTTAGATTGGAGCCAATTTTGCCCTTTTTTTAAAGCAATCATGTGTAGTGAAAGCTTTATAGTTTGCAGCTAGGGCAAACTATTTCACAGCTAGTATTAATCTGTTTTGATGCTCCCAATATCTCTAAGAGTCTGGGTAAAGAATGAAATATTTTAGAATAGAATAGAATAACAGAGTTGGAAGGGACCTTGGAGGTCTTCTAGTCCAACTCCCTGCTTAGGCAGGAAACCCTACACCACTTCAGACAAATGGTTATCCAACAATTTCTTAAAAACTTCCAGTGTTGGAGCATTCACAGCTTCTGGAGGCAAGCTGTTCCACAGATTAATTGTTCTGTCAGGAAATTTCTCCTTAGTTCTAAATTGCTTCTCTCCTTGATTAGTTTCCACCCATTGCTTCTTGTTCTACCCTCAGATGCTTTGGAGAATAGTTTGACTCCCTCTTCTTTGTGGAAACCCCTGAGATATTGGAACACTACTATCATGTCTCCCCTAGTCCTTCTTTTCATTAAACTAGACATACCCAGTTCCTGCAACCGTTCTTTATATGTTTCAGTCCCCTAATTATCTTTGTTGCTCTTCTCTGCAGTCTTTCCAGAGTCTCAACATCCTTTTTGCATCATGGCAACCAAAACTGAATGTAGTATTCCAAGTGTGGCCTTACCAAGGCATTATAAAGTGGTATTAACACTTCATGTGATCTTGATTCTATCCCTCTGTTAATGCAGCCTAGAACTGTGTTGGCTTTTTTGGCAGCTGCTGCACACTGCTGGCTTATATTTAAATCGCTGTCCACTAGGACTCCAAGATCCCTCTCACAGTTACTACTGTTGAGCAAGATACCACATATACTATACCTGTGCATTTTGTTTTTCTTGCCTAAATGTAGAACCTTACTTTTTTCACCATTGAATTTCATTTTGTTAGATAGCACCCAATGTTCAAGTCTGTCAAGATCCTTCTGTATCTTGAGCCTATCTTCTGGAGAATTGGCTATTCCTGCCAGTTTGGTATCATCTGCAAATTTGATGAGTTCCCCATCTATCCCCTCGTTCAAGTCATTGATGAAGATGTTGAAGAGTACTGGGCCTAAAACAGAGCCTTGGGGTACTCCACTGCTTACTTCCCTCCATGTAGATGCAGTTCCATTGAGCACTACACATTGAGTGCGGTTGGTCAGCCAGTTTTGAATCCATCTGGTGGTGTTGCTGTCTAACCCACATTTTTCTACTTTATCTAGTAGTAGGTTATGGTCTACTTTATCAAATGCCTTACTGAAGTCCAAGTAAATTATATCAACAACATTCCTCTGGTCCACTAATTTTGTCACCTTGCCAAAGAATGCAATAAAATTAGTCTGGCATGATCTGTTTTTGACAAACCCATGTTGGCTTTTGGTTATTACTTTGCTTGCTTCTAGGTGTTTGTTGATTCGTTGCTTGATTATATTTTCAGGAATCTTTCCTGGTATTTTTAAAAGAATGTTCATAATTGCAGCTTCCATTTTCCAGATCTAGTTAATTACAGCTTCCATCTTTTCTTGGCCCTGGTTATGACTAGAACTAGAACTAATGGGAGTTAAACATCTGGAGGGCCATAGGTTGTCCACCCAGAATCACGCTGACATATGCAATGGAGAATTTCTTGCACTTTATAGTTTCAAGCATATTTTGGACATGTGAATACAGAAGGTCAGTGCAGATATTAATTTTTAAATTATGAAAACAAAAATAAAATACATTTTATCAATGTCAACGCTTTGCAATGTCTTTATACAGTCTTAAATTTGACAAAGGAATTTCTAGAGCACACTAGCTTTTCCCATGGTAATTTTTTTTACTGGTACTTGAAAGATTCTCCTCTTTTTTGTGTGTTTTTAGAGACTTTAAGTAGATGGTAAAAAAGAAAAAGTGTATTTTAGGGGAGGGGATCGTTTAAATAAATAAATAAAAAGATGTGTTATAAAACAATTGAATACATACATCTGTCAAAAAAACTCTTAATAGTTTTTTTAAAAATTGTTTTTTTTGTATGCTATCAGAGGAAAGTATATTTTGAGTCATTTGTCCAGAAATTACACCCTCTTCCAATGAGCCCCCAAAATATTATCCATCTGAAGGTGCAAATCTATAGAATAGCCCGTGCTTTCTGCTTACCACCAGAGTAACATGTATCATGTATAAACTCTTTTTTTTTCTTTCTACCTGAACATCATTTCATTTTTAATTTCCTTAATCAATAAGACCAAATTGAAGTCATCAGAACATTACAAATATTATAAAAACACATTCACACATTTTGAAGAACAGTTATTTATCACTCTGGCTCCTAATACTGGACACCAAGGAAACAAAAAAGTTAGGTAACGGTTTATAATCTTCAGTAACTGGAATCTGCTCTTATGATCGCTCAGGTAACATGCACAAAACTTTTTCCAAAAGCACAATCTCATAGATCAAGTAGAAAAGCAACCTAATATCAGCTGAGTGTTGTTGGGGTCTGTTTCTGTCTGCAAGGCTCCAATCAATATGTTCACAAGTCTCAGTTTCAAAGAAAGAAAGGTGACTGGTTTATCATAGGATGAACTTTCATCATTGCTGAATTTTCCTTCCAGAACAATCTGAAAAACATATTTGAATATAATCCTTATTCCCTTTCATGCGTTTAGCAACTATCTAATAAAAAAAGGATGTTATCTTACTTTTTATTATACTCCAACTCTGAACTAAAGAATGCAAGAAAGAAATATTGCTCAACAGAGCTATTAAATGAACTATAAACTATAAAACTGATGCTGGCAATTCTTTTTAAAAAAATTGTCTATGCAAATTAAAGAAATATAATTAAAGTTCCAGTTATATTCAGAAACTTGTATTTATAGAACTGTGAATCGTAAGTATGAAACTCCAAAAGAATGGAGTGGTAAGAATATCCCAAAAGGAGATGTCAATAATCTTTCTGTATAGTAAAGATGGGTCTGACATTTACTGAACTATCACACTGCATTACCAGCTCAAGATGCAAAATATGTATATGATCCTGTCTATTTGAAATTACAATGTGGGATATAAATGTCTAAAGTCCTAAAGTATTTTATCTTAATGAGGTATTACTTGATACAAGAATATTTATAATAAAACCACACATTCTCATTCATTTTGTGAATTTATTTCTTTTTTATGTAATAATGGCATTTTTTAGCACTTGGAAGTATCCTATACTAATTGCTTGGCTATGTTTAAACTAAATTTAAAAAAATATATATCACTGAAAATCCCTAAAATCCATTACCTCTGATTTGATTGTTCCAAAATGATGAGGAAGAGGCAACAAGGACAGTAAAATATTGATAGAGGCCCTTCTTAGTTCTGTGGGATTCACATATGTTTTAAATTTTGAGAGCTCCCTGGATAAAAACAACAACAACAAAATGATAAGGTTTTTTGAAACCCACCACTTCTATTTCAAAGCAAAAATATCCTATTTAAATGTGCAAGTGTAGCATTTAATGTTTGCTCAAGATTCACCAAAATTTCATGGTTTGCTGGTAGAAGACCCCAATGCATTCATTTTAATGGAAAAATTGTAGGTAGAAAACATTGGAATTCTTATTCAGCTTGAATACAGGTGATTTCATGTCATTTATACCTGATGTTAAGGACAAGATGTTCAACTCTGTTGAAATACTCAGTGTTCTACCTCAGAAGATGTCAATATTTTAGATGGGTGGACTCCACAAGACCTTTTGGAGAACTGAGCATCTTAGTCAAATATTAGTTAGTACATTGTAAGCAGAAAGTCCTGGTTTCAATCCATAGCATCTCTAGGTAGGACAGGAAAAATCC
Organism: Diadophis punctatus similis; assembly: GCA_023053685.1. Taxonomy (NCBI): domain Eukaryota; kingdom Metazoa; phylum Chordata; class Lepidosauria; order Squamata; family Dipsadidae; genus Diadophis; species Diadophis punctatus. The sequence goes on from JALIGW010000003.1 coordinate 25,987,817, forward strand.
CTATCTGATAGTTGCCATAAGTTGGTGTTCATAGCACTGGGATAGATGAACCAACACTTATGCTATGCTTCTATATATGATGTAAAGGTAACTTTACTCTCAAAATGATCAGATTTATTTTTTAAACTTTATAACATAGATAAAGAAGCCATATAAGACAATCCTTTCTTTATCAAGTCTGCTTTAAAATCAATGCAACTATATGTTTGACAGTTGTAGCTAATGAAAGCCACATGTTCAAATACACGTTTCTCAAAAATGAGTTCTTTACTTGGTCTATCAATAGTAAAAATCAACCATAATGAAAACAGATAGAAAAATATTATCCAGTGCTCCCAACTCTATCGATTTCTCTTATTCATTTTTAATGGGACCAAAATGTGTAACATAAAATAGCATATCTTTTAGTAAACATTCATATAACATATATGCTACAAGGCATTCAGACATAACAAACCACATCAATAATCTTTCCCTTCCATTTTGCCCTTTGATCTGTATTTCTGGGTTAATACAGGTAGTCCTCGACTTATGACCATAATTGACCCCAAAATTTCTGTTGCTAAGCAGAACATTTGTTAAGTGAATTTTGCCCCATTTTATGACCTTTATCACAATTGTTAAGTGAATCATTGCAGTTGTTAAGTTAGTAACACGGGTGTTAAGTGAATCTGGCATTCCCATTGACTTTGCTTGTCAAAAGGATGCAAAAGGAGATCACATGACCCTGGGACACTGCAACCATCATAAATATGAGTCAGTTGCCAAGCATCCGAATTTCATCCACATGATGGAGGGGATGCTGCAATGGTCGTAAGTGTGAAAAATGGTCATAAGTCACTTTTTTCAATGTAACTTTGAACGGTCGCTAAATGAACTGTTGGACCTGTATTCTTTAGAATACAGAACAGCCTTCCTCAACCAGATACTTTCCAGATCTGCTGAGGCTGCAGTCTGTAGAATTCCTTGACAACATGGTAATCCCACTTATGTGGTTCTGAAAATATTCAGCAGTTTAAAAACTAATATGAATGATATCAATTTACCTGTCAGGTAAGATAGTTTCAAGTGCTGAAATAAAGTAAGGAACCAAGACATCAATCCCCTTCAGGTCACAGCAGAACAAGGCAGGGGAGTTTAAGATGACACTAGCCAGAACTGGGTGGCAAACGGAATCAGCTATCTGCAGTCCCTGAATTAAAAGCATGTAAAACCTGGCAGAAAAAGAAAAACAAACAGTTATAGGAAAGAAGTATTAACAAATCAAGATTATTTTAGATGGTCAACAGCAAAGAGAAATTTGGCATTTATAGTGAGGCATCATGAGCATCTAAAGCCGTGATGGCGAACCTATGGCACGGGTGCCACAAGTGGCACGCGGAGCCATATCAGTGGGCATGCGGGCTCAGGTCCGGCGCGCATGTGCGCACCGGCCGGCTGATTTTCGGGCCTTCTGGGCCCACTGGGAGTCAGGAAACAGGCTGTTTCCAGCCTCCAGAGGGGGTGGGGAAGGCCGTTTTTGCCCTCCCCAGGCTCCTAGAAGCCTGGAGAGAGCAAAAAATGGGCGTGCCATTGCATGCTGGGAGTGGGGGGGGTCATACGCGCATGCGCGGGGGTGCATGGAATTATGGGTGTGGGCACGTGCACACATGAGCCCATGCATCCCCCCCCCTTTTTGGCACGCGAACCAAAAAAGGTTCGCCATCACTGATCTAAAGCATCTGCTACATTTTTCTGTTTCAAATGAAATGTTGAAAATTATCATGCTTGGTTCAGTCTTGCAGATGTTTTAATTAGTTATGCTGAATTAAAATATCAGTTATTTATTGCATTTATTTATTTTCCCTTCCATTCAATCGTGTGCTATTCTCAGTGACTTGCCTGCAGTTTTCTTGGCAAGATTTTTCAGAAATGGTTTGCCATTCCCTCCTTCTTAGGGCTGCGAGATTCGCCCAAGGTCACCTGGATGGCTTCGTGCCTAAGGCAGGGCAAGAACTCAGGGTCTCCAGGTTTCTAGGCTGGGGCCTCAGCCATTACACTGAACTGTTTCTTATATTTACAGTATATACCACTTTTAGTTATATCCCATCTTTATTCTGAGAGCTCAAGAAAGTTTATATCTCCCTATCTACAGACAGTAATAACTATGAGATGTTGGACTGAGAATGTCTGACCAAATCATCCAGTAAGCTCCCTAGTAGAGTGGGGATTTGCATCTGGGATTTCCTTCTAGCTAAAAACGTAACCACCAGGAGGACTACCCTACAGTTACTATGCTGGATGGCATGGAAATCTTTCAAACACAATGAATTACAATTTAAACCCAAATTTGGAGTATGTCTATTTAGCACATCATGACCTACTTTTAGAATACTAAAAATAAAAGCGTAGATTCATCTGATTTGAAGTCATTTACTGATCACCAACATGAAGAAGTAATTTAAAATACTGTATTTTCTTTACACAAAAAGACTATTTGATTCAGGGACAGATTACTTATACTTCTGTCCCTCCCTGTAAAAAATAAGACTCTCCACCTTAAGCTATGTGCAGAATTACATAACACAAATAAAGCAAAAGCATCATTACAATTTGAACCCCATGAATGAGAGCTTTTCCTCTTTCCTAGAAGTTATATATATTATGTTACCTGTTTCTCACCTATAATAATCAATGATGCCAATTGCATAAACATGCCAGTAGTCACAATATGCCACCATGCATTACAAAAGGACAATGGGAAAAATGAGTATTCATTTCCTTTTCATAGCCACAACCATGTCATCTGAAACATGCAATCTGGATTAACAGTTTCACATTCTATACTCTAACCATCCCCAAGTATAGAAGAGTTTTTTTCCTAGCCCGTTTTAATGTTTTGCCCTCAGCACTACTCGACGGGCGATTCAAGAGGCTCCCGATTAGTGAGCGACTATGCCCCTGTGATAGGACTGAGGTTGAAACTGTGGAGCATGTCTTATCATACTGCCCTATGTATAACACAGCCAGAATTAAATTATTGTCTCTTCTTGGAACTGATCCATCTGGTTCTAAGACTAGTAATTTGGCCTTATATTGTCTAGGCAGTGATGGCGAACCTTTTCTGGCTTGGGTGCCAAAAGGGTGTGCGCGCACGCGAGATAGCGTGCGTGTAAGTGCCCACACCCATAATGCAATGCCCCCCGCGCATGCACACAATCCCCACACTGCCCCTCGCGCATGCGCACAACCCCCTGCACTGCCCCCCGCGCATGCGCACAGGCCTCACTGAAGCCTCCGGACTTCTGGTAGGCACTTGTATTTTGGTCTGTGACTGTAAAATAAAATTATTATTATTATTATTCTTTCTTATAAATGTTATTAGAAGAGTTTCTGCCAAACAACTGAAGAATTGCTACTTGCCTCAAAGCACCTTTTAAGTAATGGAAAAAAGTTATTTGCAAGTTTGTATGGCAGGATAAAAAAACAAGATTTAAATATAAATTGTTGCAACATGCTAAAGAAAGAGGTGGGCTAGGATTATCTGATTTAAAACTGTATTTTGCTACCTATTGTATGGATGAAAGACTGGATGACTTTGAGAAGTGGGAGGTTATTGGAGTTGGAACGACATGATTTGACATTTGGGTGGCACAGCTATTTCTGGTATGACAAAGTTAATGTTAATTTAGATTTTAAAAATCATTTTATTAGGTGAGCCATATAAAGGTTTGGAAGAGGTATAAAGCAAGACTGTCCCAAAATTCACACAAGAAGTTTTTTTCTTTTTAAAGAGAAAGGATAGTTACACAAACCTAGTTGACCTATGCTGGTTTATTAACTTTTCTTCAAGGAAAATCTAAATTAAAAACAAGGGAAAAATTGGAAACAGGAGGTCATACTTGTCAATGGTTTGCTTATGCTCAATTGACAGAAAGATTTAAATTGGGCAAGAATTATGATTTTATAAATGAGTAAACTGATTTTGAATTGGGTTTGTATTCTAATGATGAGCATGTTATTGATAAGATATATAAATCTTTATTGAAATCGAATATGGAAGATATTAAAGATTGTATGATTAAGTGAGTAAAAAAAATCTGGATACAATATGATGCTTATTCAATGGAAGAGTATGAGGATTAAAGGATTGAAATTTACATTGAATTATAACGTGAAAGAATTTTTATAAAATGATGTACTTTTGGTGCTTAACATCTGATAAATTGTAAAATATGTATAAGGTAGTGTCAAATATATGCTGGAAATGTAATCAATGTGAAGATACTTTTTATTATTTTTGGTGAGCATATAAGAAAACTAAGAAATATTGGGATCAGATATGTACTTTAATTCAGAGAACTCTTACAATGAATTTACAATTGAAACCAGAGTTTTCCTTTCAGGCCTTGATGGATAAATAGATTGAAAGAAAACTTGTTTTTGTATATGACAACATTAAGAAGATTTCTCTATGCAAAAGTGGAAGGACTTACAAATTCCTACAATGAAAGAATGAAGAGTGAACTTAATGGAAATGGCTGAGATGGCAAAATTGACTGCTTTGATCAAAGATTTCTCTAGCATTGTTTCTACTTGGAAAGCACTTATGGACATTTTGCTTGAAACTAAAAGAAATGAAACTTTAATTTTGGAGTTTGACAATTAGAATTGTTTATGGTTAAATAAATAGTATTGTTAATTTTAGAGCAAGAGATTAATATATTTTACATTTGTATCTGTATCGAAGAAAATTGGAAGTACAGTAATTTTTTCTAATCCTTTCTTTTCCTTACATTGCATCTTTTGTTGAAGTCTAATAAAGTTTTATGGGAAAAAGAGAAAAGAAAAGAATTGCTACTTTCCTTATTGTTGTCATTATTACACCCTCTTCCTATTAACATTTTCCTAAAGTCGTGTGGGAAGCATATAATGAGAAAACTATATTTTATTTGCTTAAAAAAGGTGGAATCCAAGATATTGTGCTTTTACGTACCCAAATTGATAGGATGCACTTTAATTTAAAATTACTTAATTTAAAATCCAATCTCTGAAGTGCCCAAACATTAAGAAGCTGAAAAACCCCTTCATATGTAGCATAATAGAATATTTGAACAATTCAAAATGTAAATCAGTACCGAGATAAGTAGGCCGGCAGTATATCTTCTCCGGTTTTCTTGCTACAAAATATTCTACAGAGTGTTCCACATGCCTCTGCTCTGCCAGATTCATAGTTGTCAAAAAATTCCCCTGCATCAAACATAGGATTGGAAGCCACAGTCTCTGCAGACATTTGTGAACCTTTCCTGCGAAACTCCATATTTGCTTGTGTTGCTATAGCTAAAACAAAAACAAGAAGCACAGAGTTTCATTACATTTGCAAGCATATCCAATAGGCTCATGGGATCCTGGACACAAAGATCATGTCAAATTTAGTAATCATAAAAAACATTAGTTTACTGCATTTACGTTAATGCCTCTGTTTATAAAGCATTTAGGGACTATGACTTTTGTAAGAAAATTATTTCCTTTTCACCTTCACACACAAGTAAATCATCTTCTCCTTCAGCAATCCATGCTACCCAAGCGCAGAAGCCTCTGCTCCATTCACATTCTCAGCCAGATGCATCAACAAAAGCCCTGAAACTTGTTTTACAGCAATGTCATTAATTTTCCTTACCCACTCTATAAATCCTTTATGTCCTCAAAAATGTGACCTGACCTTTTAACTATCCAGCAAGCTCTCGGGTTCCCAATTACTTCTCCTTTACCTTTTGCCACTATTGTGAGCCTGTACTGGAACTAGAAATAAGGATGCAGGCAGATGCCAAATTCCAAATCATGTCTATGGAAAATATTACTTCAAAAAAGCCAAGAGATGGCACCAGAGAAAATGCCTTCCATACACGTCTCAATTTTTTTCTCCTACAGTTGTTTTGTCTTCATCAAGCCTGCTTTCCAAAAGTATGAGTCGCTTTTATGAGATACATGGTATGGCAAAGATGACCTGAGTGCTGAGATGGAAATTCCTGCATGCTTATGAAACTTTTGGTGGCATGGATTGAGAAAAAAAAATTCAATAGTGTTTAAAATACACCAGGAAGCTACAAGGAGTTCACTCTACTCTTTCTGTGGCTATATTTTTTCCAACAGGCACCGAGCATATTTTATTCACCTCTACTGTCATTAATGCTCTCTTGAAACATTTAACTGTTCAATTTCTTCCAGCTGTCAGCCAGAATATCCCCTACCCAATTCCTTTTCTTCCAGGTATGTTAGGTGAATTCTAGCAAATATGAACAATTTAAGATCATGCAGATGGATGCTCACAAAAAAGAATAACTCCAGTACTAAAAAAAAGCCACTGTTAGTCCAATTCTACCTTATTTAGGGGAATGGAGAAAGATATTTTACAGCATAATCCTATGCCGGCTTCCTCAAAACTCTCACTGAATTCAAAACTCAGAGTTACTTCAGAGAAAGCTACATAGGATGCAGCCTATGTCAACTACAGTCTTACAAACAGAAGCTCTGCCCATGCACTGAATGTTTATTACTAACAGATTGGTAATTTAGAAGAAATTTTAAATTTTATTGTCTTTTTTAAAAAAAAGATAATTTCTTCACTAATTTTATTTTGGCACAAGGTAACTAAATCCAAATCTTTATGTGTCTTCCCATGAGCCATTTTTTTGTCCTGAATAAGCTATCCAACATATAATGTTATATTGGGGCAGGGGGAGGAAAAAACTACATGCAGAATGCATACAAATCAAAACACCAGATCTGTGTAAAAGAAGCTTTATGGGAAAAAAACATGGTTAGTGCAAATTCCTATAATTCATGACACGAACACAGACTAAAGTACGGAAAATGATGGGACTGATGTCAGGCAGATTTGCTTTTGCCAACAATCTTCCCCGCTTAAAAAAGCGCACACAGCTACTTGTCTTTCCCGTGTAAGAGCAACAGCTACAAGGAATGACAATGATACAAATTTAAAAAAATGGGATTATGAAAAAGAAAAAAAGAAAAAAAAACATGACTGCAATTAAAGAGAAGCTACTAGTTCCTACTTACAAGATTTATAAGAAAGAAGAATTTGGATAAAAGATGCTGCAAGATAATAGAAATAAAATGGAAATAAATCAAAGGACAGCAATAGTTATAAAATACTTTAAAATGATGAAACTGTAATAACAAGTTAAGCAGTGTTTAGGTTTTGAAACATATTAAAAGCTTATGATCTAGCAGGCTTGTTAAACACATAGGAAATTAGCATTACGGTTCAAAATTATGATTTTATGCAGAATTTTGAAAGATTTAAAATACTGTCATGGGTTTCATGTATTGTACATTTAGTTTTACAGTATTATTCAGAAAGCAATTTGCTTTTATTCATATATCAGCAAATGAAGATCTACACTATAAGGAGATCATAAAGAGATGGGAAGAAAGAAAATTTACTATCTGTTTATCTCACAGCAGATCAATTTGTTTATTTGCAGTTTCCATTGGGATGGCAAAATGCTTTAGTGATCACTCAAACCCTTTCTTCAGAGAAAAAATAAGCAATAGAAGAGACTTTTATTCAAGGTTACCAAATTACAAATCATCTGGGAAACAAACAGACCAGGAAGGGCTTCATAAGAAATCCCTTTTAATGTAAAAGGTAGTTAAGCATCTTATTTCACTCTGAGGATCACACTGGAATTAATTAATTTATAACTATGAAGATTTGTGGGAATAGGAATGTATTGTTTGTTTTAAATTAAACAAATTCAATCATTACTTATGTGCTGTAAAGTACTTTGCATACAGTAGTTCCTGCATAAATCAAAGCAGAATTAATTATGCCATCATATCCACTGATAAAACAAAAATGTCTCCAATCTTAGAAAAGCCACTTCCCATACGGTTTATTACTTCCCCAGCAATCATTCATTTTAGATAGAATGTGAGGCAACACATCTAATTTCTCTGTGTTGTACCAAGGGCTGCTTGAAGCCCTGAATAACAACTTAATTGAGAAGAATTAAGGCAAGAAAAGAGAACTTTTGAAGCTTTCTCTTCAAGGGTTCTGCAATCTGTAGCTGCTATCAACAAGCATGCCTTTTGCACATTTGTTATCTTACTTTAGGGGCACTTTTTAAGTAAACCTTTATCCATTTTCATGTTGACATTTACACACACACACACACACACACACACACACACACACACACACACACACACGCAGTGTTTCCCTGAAAATAAGACCGTCTTATATTTTTTTGAACCCTGAAATAAGCGCTTGGCCTTATTGCCATGCACTCAAAAGCCAATAGCTTATTGGCTATTCAAATTACCTTTTACAACAAGCAACTAAACATAGAAAAAATATTTCACCATGTCAAAAGATTAAAATAACATAATGTTTCTATTTTAAGAGAAATGGGAGTAGTAAAACATAGTAAAATCCAACCAAATGTAGCAAGCAGGGCTAAAAAAAAGAGGATAGAACAGGGAAAAATGGTTCGAAATTAGACTCAAAAATTCATGTGAATCTTTATTAGTTTATACTGCATAACATGTAGTTAAGCCTACACAAACAGGCATATGACACTTGAATGTTAAGAAGTTACAGAAAGGATAGACATTCCTTCATTTCTTTACAGTACCTCCTCGAGTGGCCAGCAATTCCTCTTGTCTAACAACAGTTAATTATTCACTCAGTTACTGCAACTCTTCTGAATTTGTCTACCACTTCATAAAGCAAACAGATCACACTATCCACTTAGTCCAGTTTTGTGTATTTGAATTTAGCAGTAGCTCTGTAGAGCTTTAAACAAGGGTTTCATTCATCTGAAATACACACAGATAGCCCACTCCCATGTCTTGAAGAGTTTTAAAGATTAAAGCCCTTTGAGGTAGACCCAGAAACAAACTGGCAACCAATGCAGCTTATAGAACAGAGATGTAACATGCACTGTTGAAGGAGGAGACTGTACCAACTGAAGTTTCTGGATATTCTTCAAGGGCAGCCCCATGTACAGCACATTGCAGTAGTCGAATCTGGACTTGATTAGGGCATGAGTGATTATAAGCAGGACCTGCCTCATTATCATCGGGACCAAGAAGACAGTGATGAAAGTCAACTGGGATGGTGGAGTGCAGGGAGGCAGGAATCTTGGAGTGCAGGGTAGCAAGGGACTGGGATGGTTGTGGCTCCTTGTGGCTCCTTGGGTAGTTGCAAAATTCTGGGGCTGTTTGCCATTCCACAAAGGCAAGACAAGGTGAAGAACAGCCAAACGGGCAGAGATGGGGGGGGGCGAGATAGGGAGGTGGGGGAGTTGGAGGCAATTTCTTATTATGGCTCAGGGCAGGGATGGACCAAGCCTGGAATAGCTTGGATTGGGATGGGTACTCAGGTAACAACCAGTAAAATTCACTCAAGGAGAGTATTGCTGGGATTGCAATGGCTAATCAATTGGTCCCCAATGGAAGAGAATATATGTAGTTCAGGGTTGAACTGTGAAGTCCTTGGTGCTCTCTAAGCTTTGTTGCTTGCTGGGTAGTATCTTCAGTGTAGAAGGGAACAGGGTTTTGCTTTGTATTTCTATACAGTAGTTTGCCTGCGTCAGACCTCCCAGGTAAATCAGACAGGAGATACAATTAGATGACCTAATTTCATTTTATTGTAAATAACAGAATCTTGCAAGTCTGAAAGTAGAAACTTGCTGCCACCACTTTTAACTCCTTAATTCATTAGGGCGCGTCCTTCCTAAAAAAATTGAGTCACTGGGAGCTCCTGCCTCTCTTGTCTGATTATTTCCTAGACAGCTTCTCTATACCCTGTCAGTGGGAATATTTTTACTTCTTGGTAATGGATTACCGTATTTTTCGGAGTATAGGACGCACCTTTTTACCCCCAAAAAGAGGGTGAAAATTTGGGTGCGTCTTATACACCGAATGCAGCCCCCCCCAGCCCCCACCCTTCGGAGGTTTTCCCCGCTGCCCGCCACTGCCGCCGCCACCGCCGCTTGCCCCCCTGCTGCTTGCCCCCGCCGTCCCCGCTGTTGCTTGCCGCCGCCACCACCGCTGCTTGCCCCCGCCACCCATTCCTAAGCTAGCATAAAATCCAGCACCCCAGTCCTTTCGAGGTGCCACCGCTCCGCTTCGATCCCCGCCGCTGCCCGCTTGCGAGCGAGCGGGCGTGCGAGCAGGCGAGGCGCTGCGGCAGGCAGGTGTCTTGGAAGCGCCGAGGGCAGCACGCGCGTCCGGGATGCCCCTCTTTGGGCTTTCTGCTTAGGCGGCGGGCGCAGCGAGTCCCGTCCTCACGCGCGTCCCCGGCGCTTGCTGTGGCGACGCTGTTTTCTCCGAGACCTTTGTCTACTGCTCCTTCTCCGAGACAAAGGTCTCGGAGAAAACAGCGTCGCCACAGCAAGCGCCGTGGACGCGCGTGGGGACGAGACTCGCTGCGCCCGCTGCCGCTGCCTAAGCGGAAAGGCCAGAGAGGGGCATCCCGGACGCACGTGCTGCCCTCGGCGCTTCCAAGACACCTGCCTGCCGCCGCGCCTCGCCTGCTTCCTCAGCTGCTCTTCTCTAGCGAGCGCTCTTTGGCCGGGAAAACCAGGAGCCGCCGCTTTCGCCGCAGATCTGCTCAGCTCAAGTTGCGGCCCTTGAACTTCAGGAGGGAACTGGCTGCGAGACCGGGAGGACTTGTGGACTTCAACTCTAGCTAGCATGACTGGAGGAGGAATTCTGGGAGTTGAAGTCCACAAGTCTTAAACTTGCCAAGTTTGAAGACCCTTGCCACCTCTAACCCAGGGCTCTTCAAACTTGGCAACTTTAAGACTTGTGGACTTTAACTCCCATTCCTGAGCTAGGATGACTGGAGGAGGAATTCTGGGAGTTGAAGTCCACAAGTCTTAAACTTGCCAAGGGGGTTCAAGGGTCTTCAAACTTGTGGACTTCAACTGCCAGACTTCCTCCTCCAGTCATCCTAGCTCAGGAATTGGAGTTGAAGTCCACAAGTCTTAAAGCTGTCAAGTTTGAAGACCCCTGGGTTAGGGGTGCAAGGGTCTTCAAACTTGGCAAGACTTTTTACAACCATGTACACTTTTTACAAACTTCAAACTTGACAGCTTTAAGACTTGTGGACTTCAACTCCCATTCCTGAGCTAGCATGACTGGAGGAGGAATTCTGGGAGTTGAAGTCCACAAAGCTGTCAAGTTTGAAGTTTGTAAAAAGTGTATATGGTTGTAAAAAGTGTACATGGTTGTAAAAGGTATTCTGCTACACTGATAATTTATTAAATAATATATTACTACACTATTTGGTTCAGAATACTTTTTTCCTTGTTTTCCTCCTCTAAAATCTAGGTGCGTCTTATACTCCGGTGCGTCCTATACTCTGAAAAATACGGTATGCTATTGTTTATTGATTGTTTACTGCTATTGTTTATTGATTGTTTACTGCTAAAAGGAACCAAAAAGACCAGAAGTCTTCTTCGCCAGAATCAATACCCAGATAAGCAAGGATATATACCAGGATTAACACCAAACAATAATCAAGGAACTACCATATGTATATGTATACTTTGTGGCCAAGGCAGGAATAGAACTAATGGTCTCTTGGTTTTTAGGAGGGTGGGAGGGAGGGAGGGATACTACGGTGGTTGACTAAAGTAAGTATAATGAAAGCCTTGGGATAAAATGATACAGAACAGCAATATGAGGTGCAGAACTCTGTATGATACAGTTCAGAGGTGGGTTCCTCCCGGTTTGGACCGGTTCTACAGAACCGGTAGTAACTTGGTGGCCTGGGTTGCTGGAACTGGCAGCGACCCAAGCCTCTCACGCCCCTGAGCCGGTTCTTTCGATGCCGCCGTAGGCACCACCATCTTGTAGTACTGCGCATGCCTGCCCACCCGTGCAACGCACACATACGGTGCGCCCGAGCAAACCGGCAGCGGGAGAAACCAGAACCCACCCCTGATACAGTTGCATCCAAAAATGAAAAGGAGCTACAGAATCTCAATGGTTGCTTTATAAGGATTGAAACTATATGAGGAACGATAAAGCATAAATGGAAACAAAATAGTTCAAAAGGACAAGCAGGAAAACCTTAGCTTAGAACAGGAAAGAAAAATGGCAAGAAATGAGCACAATAATTGGGGTGATCAGTGAGTGCTTGAACCATTAGAAATTCTGAGAAAAGCTCCAATAACTTTGAGAGAAGTGAGAATGGAATTCTGATGAAACACTTCAATCTGAGAAATGAAAGATTCCAGATAGTTCTTCTAATGAGTGTGCCAAGTATTATAAAACCTATACTCCAAAAGACATGAAAAAGGGGGGGGGGGCAAACAATGGTATCAGGAGGAATTAATGCTGCCCTTTTTGAGGGGCAAGTTACTTCAAGACAATATACATATTTCCTGAATATATATTTTTCCTGAAATATATTTCCTGAAAAAATCTAGATAAATAAAAATATGTCTGGGGTTGTTTGATTGATAGGACAATTTGGTAGCTATAGGCAGTTTTCAAATTTTGCATATTGCAGGGCAGCAAGCCCTTTGTGTATCTTATATTCTCCATAGCACATTATTTTTAAAAGCTTTTAAAATTTTTAGTTTTAGTTATTCCTGTTACCTATATCAGAATACAGAAAAATTGCCTCACAATTGAGCGTATTGAGCTTCTATTAATTTACTAACACATACATGGAGTTTTACTGTCTTGATATTGAAATTATTTGTTATCGCCTTTTTTTAAAACACTTTTTTCAACTTCCCAGTCTAGCCTATAGCCCTGGACTTCTTAGATAGCTTAAATACTAACCAGCCCCAAACTAGTTTTGCTTTCTAGATCAGCCAAAGTCAGCTACGTATTGCACAATGCAAATTAGACTAAGTACTAGAATACTAACAATACGAAACATATGAAAAAACAAAGAAACCTTTTTCACTTACAAATTCTTAGCATCTTAGTATTGCATGTATAAATAACAATAAATGCTACTTAAATTTACTATTATTACAGTAAAGGCTTGAGAATTTTACGGTGAGGGTGGAGTCAGTGGCTATATTTTCCACAGAATACGGAATCACAAGCTACTACAAAATATTATGCAATCTGATTTTGAGTATATCAACATGATGTATTCTTACTGAGCTAGGAAAAAACTATGAGCCAAAAGCTTCATTCTATTACTGTCTGGAACATTATTATACATTATTTCTGTTATGTCCAATTTTATATGTAAATTTAAAAAATAACTATGAGACAGTCAGATAAAATAAAACTAAAGATCAAAGATTGAAAACTACAGGTTTACAGAACCCTTGAAGCTAAAGAATTTAACTAATCATTGAAATGCACAGATTTCATGACAGAAATTCTGAAAGAAACCCAAATAGCAATTCTGGGGGGAACCCCCCCCCCCCCCAGCAATAATGAAATAACAGATCTTATTATAGTGCTTTCCTGTCCGTTCTACTAATGGACTGCTTGAAAAAATTCAGTTAGGAAATTTGGTTTTGAAGTAGTGCTTTTTAAAGACATAGACGTAAATAATTCCCTTCATGCTACTTTCCCTTAGCCAATATGTTGCAGAAGACATCTTTATTAGTGTCAGTGAAAATAAGTGACTTAACTACAAAATCTGACTGTTAACTGTTACAGTACCTTAAATATATATATTAAATTAATATAATATTTCACACTGACATAAATTAATCATATAATGTTTCAGATTTTAATTTTGGTTAGGCAAACATGTTAATGTCAACAAAGAGGATGAGGTGTACAAAATGGATGAAAATATTTACCAGTCATACTGCTGTCCCTGTTTATTCCATTATGAAGCTTACAATGAACAAAGGCTGCATCAAACAGCCATGATCCAAAGAGGTTCAAGATACTGTTAACTTTTGGCCTGTGAGGAGCAGGTAACGGTCGAGGTTCAGAACTAGTCTGGTTTGGGCTAGACAGCGGAGAAGTAGAAGATGGCTGGTGTTTGGAAGCATGAGCAGTATTAGCCTATTTGATTGAAAAAAAAAACAGAAAAGCATTTGTTTAGAACTCTAATATACTGCTTATAATAATATCAATTATCATCTGTATTATAAGAAATGTCAACGCAACATAGCTGTTGCTAAGGATAAAGACTTACTGTGCTGTTTTTCATTGTTGGCTTGTTCACAGTTACAGCACGATGTCTTCGATTATGAGGTGGGGTTGTATTAACAGCTGCAGTTTGGGTCATGCTCAATCTATTTACTGGTGTAGGTGGAGCACTATCAGCACGGGGCCTTGAAATACCTGAAAAGTGTAACATCAATTTGAACCTAAAGTTCTTCCTAAAATCAATGGTATCTGTTTAGAAAATTAGAAAATTAGTCTTTCTAAGGATAGAAAGATGCGAAAGTTTTAAAATTATATATATTAATTAAAACATAACCAGATTTGAATGTATACCATGAAAACAGAAAGAAAACTATAGAAATGAAGAAGAAAAAAGTTATTTTTTTACTAAATTGTTTAATGGTCATCTTCAAAATTTTGAGAGAATGTTCTGTCTCTAGCATAAGTAATAAAGTATTAAAGTTAAATGCACAGCTTCCTTATATCTAGTTGAACATTCTTCAGAATGATAAGCTACAGAAAACCAGCAGGGGTGAACTGATTAGGCGTTTATGGGGAAAAAATCCTTATATGACAAAAGGCTCAATGAAACAATTTTACATAAGTGTATGCAGTGATATGATGCTCTATTTTCAAAAAATTTGTAGCATGCTTTTGCAAACATTTCACTTATGTTTATATTATGATATTAAGAAGCATTTTTCCCTCTCAAATAATTAACTATAACTTGAGGGAGTCAACCTTACAATACTGGTCAGAACAGAAAAAGCTGTAATGGTTTAGAAGCATTCATAAGGGGCACTTAGGACAACCAAGCATCTGCTTTTTGATGCGTTAAATCAATGAAATGATTTGAAATCTGAGATGCTGAGAAGGAGCACCAGTTGCTTCAAAGGGTTTTCTCAGTTTTCCGCATGGGTATCTTGAACAGGTAACATTTCCACTGAGCTTCAGTGAGTGTTTTGCCCCTTTTGAATACTTTGGACAGCCTTAGAAGTTGTTGAAAATAAAGAAATGTACAAGAGATCAGTGCTGAGTTGTCAAGCCACCACAAACAATTAGTCATTATTCAAGAAATAATGAGTAGCTTTCTTTTGTTTCCCCCCCTATCCTGTTTTTTTTCTTCCTTCTCTTTTACATGCAGTTACCCCTTTGTTGTATTCCCTTTCCATGTTTGTTGAAATAATTCTGTAAGAATTATTCTGTAAGAAATAATTAACAGAGCTCTCTATTTTACAGAAATTAATTTCAATTGTATTTATTAATACAACTAATAAGATATTTTTGTCTTACTCTGTGTATATTTGGGATTATGGCTTTGTGGAGGTATATAAACAGATACACACATACCCACACATACATACTACTGTGTCATAAGCATACGATTACTGGGAAATAGAACTTCTCCAAAAAAGGTTTCAGCCGGAGTTGGTAGCTGAAGCCAAGATGTAGCTTCCAATGGCATTACTGAAAAGAAGGGCCAAAATTTCAGTTTGTTTTCCTACTTGTGGGAATACAACTTTCTGTTAAAGGATGGGTTTAGGAATCAGAAAAAAGCATTTTATCTCATGCAGGTATTACTGCCTCATTCCTCCTCCACAACACTGTCCTTATACTACAAAATTAATCAATCAATTAATTAAAAATAACCCCTTTGAAAATCATCTTGTTGCAGAACTTCGGCAGTTGGATTTCAAGTTATTTTGGGGACCACAAATGGTATGCCAGGAACTGCATGCAGCCATTCGCCCCAATTTCCCACTCCAAATATACAGCTACAAAATATCAATGTAACTTAAGGCTTGAAAATGCAGTGCTTAAATTTATTTTTAAAACACCACAGAATTCAACTTTACTGTAGCAAATATTAAAAAGTTTTATTCTTCCCATTTTAGAAATAATATATTGTTTTGTAGCAAAATTCTCCTGCATCAAAATACAAATTGCTCATGAATATTTCCCAAACCATTTTAAGGGAATCTCATTTATGTTCATAAACTTTAGAAATCAATCTTGCTACAACTTACTCCCAATTTAATGAGCCTAAGGAATAAGGACAGGAAAGCTCCTCAGTTTTTCTCATAAAATTATGTCCTATATGGTTTTTTTGCTTTAGCTATGGAGTTGGAGGATTTTAAAAAATGAAGAAGAAAAGAGGCCCTCAACAACTTTCTGAAACTTTGATGAAACTTTGATGAAACTTCTCTTGATGGCTGAGGAATCTGGTTGCCTCAAAGTGACATATGAGCAGTCAAATTACATGGAAGTCTAATCTATAAGTATAGAAAATCTGTTTCCAACAAAACTAAACTCCATGGTTCTCTAGATGTAGGGTACAGTAAAGAGGTTCCCAAACTTTGTCAGTTCACAGCACCCTAAATAGCTCTGTAATTTTTTCATGGTCGACCAAAGCCAAAACTGTGAACTACTTTGAGCTGGTAGTTCACAATATCATAGCACCTCTGTAAGTTTGTTGTGCTCAGGAAAACCAAAGGTATAATGTATTTCTTCTGTATCGATGTGATCTTGACTACTGCATTTCTGGAGCTCACTATCTTGCTGTCAAAACTCAAATGCAAGACAGAATTCTTCATTCACAATTAAAAATATTAAGGGAGGTCTTTAATCCACAGATAAAAGGATAAACAATTTACAAGTGAGTGATTAACAGCTCTCTTCCACATGCCTTGGTATCACAATCAGCACAATTGAAACAGATCAGTTTGTCATAGTTTAACAGAGAGAAAGAAGCAGTATTCTGTTATTAAGCAATTATTCAAACGTTTGGGCTTTTATGAGTTTTAAATTAACAAATAATTCTAAGATTGATTTGAATGCAAATTCTGCATCTGACTCATGATTAAGTGTAGCTCTCTCACGTTGCAATAAATTTTAAATAGCATTCTGCAAAAAAAAGTCCATATAATTTAATTATATTATTTCATAGTCTATTATAATTTATTGTAGGATGTGACAGGAAACTATTTCATAAATACTAAAATGGAATGACTATAGTTGATCTGCTTATTTTCAAACTGTGTTATGTTAACCTATTCATACACGTCATGTTTCCCCACCCCCACCCCACTAATAGGCGCAAGAGCCTTGCTGGGTTAGCTAGACCAGGAATCTATACAAGTGGCTGCCAACAGGAAACTCATAAATTAGACATGAGTACAATATCATCATCCTGCTCATGCTCCCTGTCAGCTCCTATTCAATAGTATTGAATATTTAATTATCTATTCAACCTCTAACGTTGCAGTTATGAATACACAGACATCATAACCACCAACTGTTTGGATACCTTAGTCTCTGTGTATTTATCTTCTTTTAAATATAACTAAGATTGTTATATTTGGCATCAGCAAATTCTGTAGTAGCAAATTCCAGAGTACATTGCGAAGTAATCTAATTTTATTTGTCCTAAAATTCCCACTCTTCTTTTTCATTCAATCAGTAGTTCCCAGTTATAACCCATCAATAATTTTATCAAAGAGTGCAGATGGAAAGACCACTTCTTAAAAATATATTTGAAGTTATTCTATTATAATACTTATAATTTTTGGTAAGTTTTCACTCCATACTCCACCTCACTAGTCCTATGTATCAACAGCTGAAAATCATTGCAATAGATGATTTCATATGCTGGCATTATCACATTTTTTCCTCTCAAATAATAATTTTATATATTTCCATTACACCTGTTTTTGAAGCTACACCATATTTTTTTTCCAAGGAAACTTCTTTGATTAGGCAAATTATGCTTTTTGTACTTTTTTCTGTTACACAGAATCACAGTGCAAACACTAGAACTTATACATCATAGCACCGGCTTTAAACTACTTCAAAGTACTTTACTAGTAGTAAACTTTATAGTTATCCTAACTATCTTAATATGCATCCTCTTTTTCTGGTGTTTTTTTTAGCAGCCACACACTGAATTCAGTCTCAAAACCTCAAGACTTTCACATTCAGTTCCCATTACCTCAATTGCTATCAGCAATTATCTGAAGTTAGGAATTTTGTCTAATGTGAATCATTCTGTATTTATCTGTGTGGAACTTCAGTTGCCATTTAAATACTCATTTCTGCCACCATCTCAAGTTTGGCAATATACACTGCACTTTTGAAATTATTAAAGCATTCTGTTTAATGCACCATAGAAAGAATCCTTCCCCTTTATTCAAGCAGACCCTTCATGAATTTTTCAAAAAAATTAATTTATGCGATATTTTCCCTATTTCTCAATATTTAGAAATTTAAAACATGTCTTAATGTGTTCCTGCATAGACGTATGTTAATGTTATTAGAATAAATAAATAAATAAGACGATAGAAAAATTACATAACGAACTAAATACACAGCTGTGGAATTGTTAACATTATAGCTGTGTCTTTATAGTAGGGGCAGACCAATGTCATTAATAAGACCGAATTAAGATTCCATTTAACATTTGCATTTATAAAATGGTTAAAATTATACAATTTTGGAACATCACGTTAATTTTGTTGCAGGGTGAGAGAGAAATTTACTAACATGACTCAAAGATCTTAAGGAATGGTAGTTATGCTATTTAATACAGTATACTGTATATACACAGTACTTCTCGAAATACATAATCCACAGCAGTGAAAAGAAGCCCAATTTTATAGCAAAAATGAAATCTGTATAACAATTTTAAAAATTAAACAAATTACTATATTTTAGGTATTTTTATTACAATGTTAATATATCAATTTATACTAAGAAACTATCATGACAGAATACTGCAGCTTTCCAAAATTTGATTCAAACCCCAACCACTGTTAAAATCACCATCCATCTGCTGAGATTCTTGTCACCCAAGAGAGTGCAACAAGTTTTAATACCATATCTGGGTAATCTTTCGCACCCACTGATTGTAAATGCAGCAACTCGTAAAGAAGAGAGAGAGTATATTTCTGATACAGTATGTGCCATAATGGAAACATTTCCAAAAAAAGCAGTTCCTGAGGAAAATGACATTTTATATTCAATTTATTTACTGAAAGTTATGGTTTCATACAAAAACAGGCAATCGTTTTAGCTAACAGCAAAGCCAAAATCCTGAAAATTATTCAAAGCAAATTATTCATGTAGGAACCAATAAATATTTCAAGGCATTTTGCTAAATATATTAATAATCTATGTTCAATACCTATTACCAAGACTACAAAAACCTGACCCAAAAAATGGTTGGTTTCCAAGAATTTGCTATATACCTTCTAACTTAATACTTTAGTCCACCTTAAATTTTGTCCCTGAAAAGTATACGTAGGAGAGACAGATGGGAGTCAGAGGTGGAAGATGAAGCTCATAAGATTAACACTTGCCAATTATTTGAAATAAAATATATTTCAAATGTGCAGATGTCATTGACACGTATGCAATTCTAGTCCTGCAGCACACAACTGTACTGTTAAATAAATGAATATGAAATGTTAAAATCCATTAATCTATATCACAAAAAGAGGAAAGCAACATGTTACCAGTTAAAATACTTTACCTAGAAATGCGTCCACTAAGCAACTAATCCCATGCATAGCACGAAAGAATATTTGAGGCAGATGTTTAAGGCAGGGATACTGATTCAATTCCTGAGCCATTCCACTCACATTTAGGAACTGTTCCTGAAATTTGGGGGTAGAACTTATTATCGCTGGATTACTCAAATCCACAGGATTGCTACAAAGAAAAAGAATATTATGTAATCACTGACCTGATGAAGAAAAATCCCTAGAATACATTGACTATTTTTACTCTTTTAAAAGATTCCTTTAAAGAAATTAAAAGATTGAATCATGCTTGAAAGTTTGGAAACATACATCATTCCTTAAGTTTTTAATGCCAATGGACAAATTTATCACAAAGCTTGCTATCTCTAAAGTGCTGCATGAAAAACTGATTTCTGTTTTTTTAATATGTTCTGAAGATGAAATGTTTAAAACTTAATAGACCAAGAAGTAATAAACAACTTATCCAATACTTAGCTAATAAAGATGGCAAAGGTATTTGGGGGTTTAGGTTTAAAATATTATTAATTATGGTCATCTAGGGGCACATAACACTTGTATGCTGATGCAAATGCAAGTGTTATAAGAAAATCGTACAGCTATATGAATGTTTGGTGTGACTGAACTAAAATCACAGAGGGAGTGGAGGAATTATTAGTTTTTAGCGTTTAGAACAGTATTTCTCAACATTGGCCGCTTGAAGATTTGTAGACTTTGACTCCCAGAATTCCTCAGCTAACCATGTTTTTTAACCCATGCTGGCTGGGTAATTAGCAAAACATTGAAAAGGTATGAAGAATTTCAGAAAAACTATTTTTTAAAGTACCAGAAAAAATGTTTTCAGTCAGAACTATACAAAAGCTGTTCTGAGGACTACTCCAAAATACCAAATGCTTAGATTAAGTTGGATGTTTCCACGGGTTAATTTATTTCCAGAATGAAAGATATTCAGTCACTGGATTAACAAGATTGGATTTTTATTTTATTTTTATTATTGGTTTGATTATCTGGATCCTGAACTACTACAGAGCCATTTCACAAAAAGGCCAATGTATTTCAATAAGGGTTTACCCAAAAAAAACCCTCATACATACATAACTTGCTAATAACGTTACATTATTTCTCTTCTGTACAATACCTCAGCATATGTAAAAAGCGAAACCAAGTCTGGGCAACACATTCATTATCCATTTCAGGAGGTATCAAGTTTGCATCTTCATCAGGAATTTTAAAAGGTGGAAATGAAGGTCCATATGTAAAACGCAACAATCTAGGAACAAAAATAGGCCTTTTAATGGTTTTAGGGTTCTGACTGATTTCAGTACATACTGTATATTAGTATCCATATTTCAATGGAGGCATTTGCTGAACAAAATCCTTATAAATATCATGTAAACATCCAAACTATAATCAATGTAATTATACTTTAACACTTAAAAAATCATGGAAGTACTTCTTTTAGACCAGGGCTGTCAAACTCCTGGCCTGTGGACTGGATGCGTCACATGCTGGCCATGCCCACGCCCAGTTTAGCGAAGGGGGGGAAAAGTCCCGATACATCACGTGATGCTGTGATGACGTGAGTTTGACACCCCTGTTTAAACAAAGCAAAATTACAATTAACAGTTTATTTGTACTCCAATAAAATAAATGTACACAAGAAATTAACTGGTTATATAGCGACATGAAACATCCTTGCTCAAATGGTAATATTCATACAATGCAGAGTTACTTTTAATATTGTAGTGATTATGAAAAACAAAGAGCTTACAATAATAACATATACAGCCTCTCCTTTCGTATAAAAACTCTTTAAGATTCATCCATGGATTTTTTGCAAAGATTTTGTGGTATAATAGTTGACAAATGCAAAAGAATATGCTTAGCTCCCATTCAGAATCCTAGCAATAGAATTTCCTTTTAGAATAATAACAATGAAAATGATGTATTACATAATTATTTTGCATGACTCTTCATGACATGACAATTTTCTATTTCGAAGAAAAAAAAGGGGCGTTGGTCTTACCTGATACGCCTCTTCTAGGAGTGGTGGATATAGCATCCAGGAATGGGTTAAATCCGTCTGCTCTCTGATTGGACTGAGTCTGTCAAAGCTGTTTAGGTGCCGCCCTTCTTGCTATGCTTGATAGCTTGAAACGAAGAAGCAAAGCGACAGACTCCGTTGTGCCATAGTCAATTAAATACATTCCTCCCGTAGAACTGAAGCCAACAGTCCATGTCGACAAAACAGGGTAGGGCTGGATGCTATATCCACTACTCCTAGAAAGAGGCGTATCAGGTAAGACCAACGCCCCTTCTCCCTCATGGTGGATATAGCATCCAGGAATGGGACATACCAAAGCTGGCTGTCCAAACGGGCGGGTGACAATGGTGGCTGGACTGTTGCTGAGGGCCTAGTCCTGAATGACTTGCTGCAACACCCTCCTGCCAAAGGAAGCTTCAGCAGAAGCAAAGACAATGATTTTATAGTGCCGCACAAATGGAGAAGGTCGCCGCGTGGCAAACTTCCTCTAGGGGCGCCTGGGTGGCCCAAGCAACTGAAGTGGCGGCGCTCCTTGTAGAGTGGGTGTTGATGTGAGACAGCGCCTGGCGCAACTGAAGCTCGTACGCCTTAGCTATAGTAGAATGTATCCAGCGACTAACCGTGGACGGTGTCACCTTACGGCTCATCGAAGCTGGTTGAAAAGATAGAAAGAGTGATTGCGACTTGCAAAACCCAGCTGTGCGTTTGATATAGATACGCAGTGCTCGCCGCACATCTAGTGTATGCCAGCATTTTTCCAAAGGATGAACAGGTTGTGCCCAAAAGTTCGGGAGAACAATCTCCTGTGCCCGATGGAACCATGTATTCACTTTCAGCAGGAAGCCCGGATCCAATCGAAGGACCACCTTGTCCGTATGAAATATACACAAATCAGACCTGATGGACAATGCTGCCAACTCGGACACCCGCCTGGCCGACGTAATGGCCACCAAAAATGCCACCTTACACGTAAGATGGCACAATCTGGCCTCCCGAAGTGGTTCATAGGGCGAACCCATCAGGGATTGCAATACCTTGGGACGATCCCAAGTAGGGTAGCGGTGTATGACCGGAGGGGCGATGTTAGTGGCACCCCTCAGGAAACGCCGGATATGCGGATGAAGCATCTACGAATCATGTCGAATGCAAGACAGAACGGAGGCCAAGACCGCTACTTGTCTATGTAAGGTGTTCAGGCTAAGCCCCCTATCCAGTCTGTCCTGGAGGAACTGGAGAACATGGGTAGCCAAAGCGGTAGAGGGAACAATGGCCGACTTCGCACACCACCTGCAAAAGGTACGCCAGGTAGCGTCATAGATGCCGTTAGTGGACGGTCTCCAGGAGGCTTGCATCGTATCGATGAGCCTGTCTGGAATATTGTCCTTCCTCAGAGTGACCCGCTCAAGCACCAGGCGGTCAGTTTGAACCACTGAGGGGCTGGGTGAATCAATGACCCCTGGCTGAGAGAGTCCGACCTCTGAGACAACCTCCAGGGTGGAGACACGGAGAGATTCAGCAGATCTGCAAACTACGGTCTGCGAGGCCAGTAAGGTGCGATGGAGATGACCTCCGCCTTCTCTTGCAGAATTTTCCAGATCACGTGAGGCATGATTGGAAGCGGCGGAAACGTGGAGAGAAGGCCTTTGGGCCACAGGACCCGGAGAACGTTGGTCCCTACTGCCCCCGGGATTGCAAATCGCATGATGTAACTGCTGAGCTGGGCATTGCTCGGAGTAGCAAAAAGGTCTACTGCTGGCATGCCGAATATGTCTGTCAGCTCCTTGAAGAGGTCACCATTCAGTCATCATTCGGCATGATCCACCGAGGACCGGCTGAGCTAATCGGCTTGTACATTGGCGACACCCGAAATGTGGTCCACCCGGAGGGAGAGATATTCCCCCCAAAGGGCCAGCTGACGTGCCTCTGTCATCAGGGCCTGGGACTGTGTGCCTCCCTGCAATGTTGTCGGTCATCACCAACACATGATGGCCTGTCACCAACTGGCTGAAATGGCGAAGGGCTAGATGTATTGCCCATAGCTCCAGCCAATTTATGCTGCATTTGTAGTCCTGCAATGTGGGCACCACAGCCCGTCAAACTTGCATCTGTCGTCAGGACCATCCGATCTGGCTCCCAAAACAGGCTGCCATTGGAAAGAGCCTGGGATCCCCACCATGTGAGGGACATGATGACAGTCGGTGGTATGTGCACCCTGGCCAGAGAAGTACCCCTGTCGCACCTCTGAAACGGCAAGAGAAACCACTGGAGATCTCGGGAGTGAATACAGGCCCAGGGAACAATGGCGAAGGTGGACACCATTTTCCCTAGCAACTTGGCTAACACCGATATCTGCGCAGACCTGTGTCTCTGAATGGTAGCAACCAATTGTTGAATGCTATCCTGACGGTCAGGGGAGAGGTAGACCCTACCCTTCACCAAGTCGATTATAGCTCCTAAATGGAGCAATCTGGTAGTGGGAGAGACATGGCTCTTCTCCAGATTAATGGAGAACCCGTGGTGCCGCAGGACCTGGATGGTTGTTCGTATGTCCTCAGGAGCCTGAGAAGGGGAGGACAACTGAATTAATATGTCATCCAGGTAGCACTGGACACGCACAGATGTGGCCCTTAATACTGTGGCCAGAGCCGCTAACAGTTTAGTAAATACTCTAGGGGCCAATGAAAGTCCAAACAGCATTCAAGCGAGAGGCCTGATCAAATGGTCTCTCAAACCCAAGCATCCAAAGTGGACTCCTCCCATTGGTCTGCAAAATAGGCCAGCCAGCCTCCGATGGGGTGCTTGGGGATGCACTCACTGAGGGCGCCGGAAAGAATGACCTCCTCCCCCTTGAAAGGGTCGCCTAGATTTAAAAAGGTGTCCCCTTTCAGGATGGTCAGGGCGCTGTCTAGGCCTCTGCCCATAAAACCCTTGCAACCTCTGAGAAAAGGCACCTGAACGATAATTTGATCGTCTAGAGTAGGGCGACGGCCGGTAATCAGAGCACCTGGTTACTGAAGGCAGGATCTTTCTGCGGTCTTTGGTTTCCGTCAGTAATGGATTTAAGCTATCTTCAAATAGATGATCTCCTGCGAAGACGGCTGTGGCTAATCGCCATTTATGGCGGGCATCCGTCTACCAATTTTTAAGCCACAATAGCCTCCTCGTGGCCACTGAGGCACCGATGGATTTGGATGCAAAACGTGCCACGTTCAAGGTCGCGTCTGCCGTCAGTTGGGCTGCAGCAATCAACTTGTTGATGTCTTGCCGGAGGCGAGCATCAGCTGGAGGAGTTCTCTCCTATAGCTGGCGAAGTCAGATAAGCGAAGTACTAGAGAAAAAGGACGCGGTAGTAGATGCTCAGATCGCCTATGTCGCTGCCTGGTGGGCCCGTTGAAGGGACTGTTCAGATCTACGATCATCAGGGCGTAAGGACTCTGCCGGATCCCCGGGCATGTATGTATGTAGCGCTGCAACCAGCGCATCCACCGAAGGGACCTGCAGTGTCTTGGCAAGGTCGGGAGCCACATTGTACAATTTCTTTTCAGCAGACGATGGGTTGGGATCCGTTCCGGGAGAAGACCACTGCCTGGAAATAATGTCCACATTCATTTTCGGTGAAGGAACCATTTCCGCTTCAGAAGTGCATTCCAAGAACAGTGGGTCCGTTAAGTCCTGCACCGATGGTTGTTCCGGTTCGGAGTTTGGTGGTGCGAGACCAGCTGCAATCTTTGCCTTGTGCAACAAAGGCTTAAACAGGTGTATAGCAAACAGGCCGATGACAGACGGCTATTCAATATGGACCCCTTCATCCTCAGACAGCTCCAACTCAGAGTCCCCAACACCTGCGATGCCTGAGACCGCGCATCTCCGTAAGAGTGGTCAGACCCCTGGTCCAATGCAGGGTCATAATCAGCATCAGGGTCATATTCCAGGTAATCTCTGTGTTTGCAGAATCTGCCCATATCAACCTGGCCTTGCTGTCTGAACTGGTGAAGGCCTTTAGCGATGCCTTGGCGAATTGCCTCTGCAACAATCGCTTTCATATCGTCCGGTACCACCAGCTTGGCGTGATCCAGGGGCCTGAAGCCAGCGGAGTCTGGGAGGAATGATATGGCACAACCGTCCTCGCTGAGCGACTGAGTGACAAAGCTATCAAGCATAGCAACAAGGGCGGCATCTAAACAGCTTTGACAGACTCAGTCCAATCAGAGAGCAGACGGATTTAACTCATTCCTGGATGCTATATCCAACATGAGGGAGAATATGCAAAATAACAAATGATAATGGGAACTCTGATTTGCATTCTGGTATGTGACCACCCAGAACCCAGTGAAATTAAATTTAAAGAACAAATTCAAAAGTTTACACGTAGTAAATGTAATATTTCAGATGTGGTAAAAGTCAATTTGAATAGAAAGAGCAATGCCCAAGGGGATCTCCTGAAATATTAATATCAACTGCATCAATAGTAATGCCAAATTGAATAATGAAAAGAGAGATAGCCTACCTAGCAGTGAGTGCGCAGATGACTTTACTCCACTGTTCTACCACTGCAGAATGATGCCTCCAATTTGCTACCATCTCTTTGGCAGTTTTCCAATAAGGTGGTGTGGGAAAACACCTAGAACAGGCTAGCAACCAGACTTCAAACAATACACCGATCAGTTTTTCAGCCAGATTTTCAGCAATACCACCTTAACAAAGCAAAGAATGTTTCAAAAAAACTTCCTTGGAAGGAATTCTCTATTATTTTTATATTAAGGGAGAATTGTGATCCATCTAGGTATATAGTAACTGTTCGCATTGTATACTCAACTGTGATATAGCTTTATGATCATGTACCAGAATAATTAGCTTTATTCAGAACTATTTAACAAACTTCATGTATATATTAAATTCCTGGAAAATGTTATTTCCAACAACTCTTCTAATATATAGAAATAAAAATACTGAAACTTTTAGAATAGGTTGATTTGGATGGATTAAAATTCTATTAAATTTGTAGGATGTAATTAATACCATTAAAATGAATACATTCTCTCTTCTGAATTATGTCTTATGAGGTATTCTAATGTTAATTCCAGATAAATATTTTCGTAAAAACAAGTTATTCAGAAAACAGCTATCCAAGAATTTCATTAGCTAAATTGAGATTAACATTTGTGGATGACTGTTTTAATTTACTGGACTTGCAAAAATATAATTGGGCTAATATTTTATCAGCCATAAATATGCACAATGAAAATGTTCCGGTGTACATGGAATGAATTCATGGGCCTTATTGGAAAGTTGTTATTTGTCTCCAATAAGGTTAGGACAAGTTCTTGGAATAACATATAGAAGAAACAGTGTTTTATTTCCAGGATTGTGGGTATGAGAAATCTTTGGGGGTCTATTGCAACGTAGATTAGATTTTGAATTGAGGCACACAAATATTGCAAGTCCTTAAAAACATTATATTGGTATCAACGAATTGGAGATAAAAAGTTGATTCATCAAAAAAAAAAAGTACCTTCAGTTTACTGAATATTAGAGAACGTCTAATATTTCAACATCATTTAACATTACATGTTAAAACAGTAAGAAAAAAGGATGTTTTTAATTACAGTATAAAATCTCTAGCTAAAAGTCTATTGGGAAGTAACAAATAAGAAAAGCTATGTCTAACCTTGTACTGTTGGAGGTGCCAGTAGAGTATCATTAATCTGCAGTAGAAACAATAATAAAACTTCCCATGTTTCTCTAGCCATAATGGTTGATTCATGAGCCAATTTCTGTACAGCTTTCAAAACTTGCAAACACAATTTAATCTGACTGGAACCTTGGTCCTGCCTATAAAGAAAATATACCTTAACACCACAAACTGCAAAAAGTATCTGCAAAGACTGAAGTTGGAAAACAAGAGCAAGTATTTCAAAACATCACTAACAGCAAATTGGTATTACAATACTGGAAAAGAGTACATAGCCCTTCAGTTTTGTATTTGAGGAAAAACAGATTCACTTAAATTATTTCTTAAATGAGAGTGGGAGTTCTGTTGAATTGATTTTTATTCTTGCATTTCAAAGATTCTCTATTCTAACATTTCCTGACATTAAACTTGATTAATGAAACTCCATATGAATCTTGTTCCCTAGTTGTAATATACTGTCAAGGGCCTGACAGCGCCTGACACAGAGGTTAGTCATAAAAAGATTTTTCAAAGCATCTGAAGTCAGCAATAAGTAGAATAATTTGAAATCTCTGAGCTACCTTGCTGAATTCAAAATACCTACTAGTTCTAAAAATATATCACCTTCTTACTGCTTACGGAAGAAGAGCCTGAAACACATGGGGCATTATATTTTTAGCTTAAATGTTTTACTTCAACTGCTGGCAATTTATTGCAGAGTTTAAGATGGTTAAAAATTTACAAACAGCATTTTAAAGAACAAAAATTTTACTGACTCAAAAACATAAATACCAATTAATAATACACTTTCCTAAAACAAAATTTGCCAAGATTTTTCTACAATTATCATATTTTTCAGAGTATAAGAGGCACTTCTCCCCCCCCAAAAGAGGCTGAAAATTTGGGTGCATCTTATACTCCGAATGTAGCTTTTGTGAAGCCTTTTTTCAGCCCTAATGAGACACTAGTGAGTGAAGCGATTTTCCACAGGCTTTGCCTGCTTTTCTCATTGCTGCTCCCTCCGAAGATCAGCTGTGCTTTAGAAGCTGTTTTTTATCCCCAACCAGGGGATAAAAAGCGCTCGCTCTCGCTCAAAACCAACAAACTAATGCGCTGAAGCTGACCAGACTAAGGATGTTAGCCAGATGAATACCTGGTAGGCAGAATTCCCACCCCCCATTTTCCTCCTCAAAAACTAAGGTGCGTCTTATACTCTGAAAAATACTGTAATAATATGAGTAATCTAAAACAAGTATTACTTATAGCTGTAAGATAAATGATGGCTGATAGTATGGATTATTATTTTATCTTGATTAATTATAGAGGCATAAAATTATTTGCTCTACAGTACTTACCTAGGTACAAAGAGGTTCTGTAAATGCTTGAGAATGCTCTGAACATAAAGATTTGGTTCTTTAATAACAGGTGGAGGAATTGTATCTTTAGGTATAACCAGAGCCATAATCCAATCTGTATATACATCAACACAGTATTTCACTGTCTCACCATCCAAAGGGAGAGTCAGCCCATAGCAAACCACCTCCATTGTCCATTTTACCTAAGACAATAAAAATAGAGCAGTATTAATACCAGCAGTGGCAAAAATATAAGCAATCAAGTTTGAAAAACGAAATCCAGTTCTTTATCAGCTATATTCAAAATACTTGGTGTTACCTAGTTAGGGTAATGAAATGTCTGCAAGAAAACAAGCAAGCTCAGAGAGCACCAAGGACCCCTCATTTCAACCCTGAGCTACAAATATTCTCTTTTATTGATGATGGACTGCTATATACATCAATTTTGATTATGGGAGCCTTGCAACAGCTGTAAGTTTGGGGTCTTGGGAGTAAGAACTATTTGTTCGGCACTGGTGTAACTTCAGATGATTGCGGAACAAATATTCATAATTTGAGGACTACCTGTAATATGTTTTTGGGCACAGATCCTGTCAAGTTAATAGAACAAGAGATTTAGTTACAAATCTACATCAAATTAGGGACAATATCTATTTTCAAATGATAGTTTGCTGCTGCTATAATTCATTATGGAATGCATTTTATCAGATTGTACAAAAATGTCTGTTTCTCAGCACTGTTATTTTTAAATGAGAGAAACCACCTTATTTATACACATACATAAAGTGGAATTAAAATTTGGGCAGATGGATACTTACTTCTTTGTCAGTTTTTAGTAAACTTTCATTTCCAGCCATTGATGACAAATTCAAGATTTGGCCAAGAGGACGGACAACAGCATTTGCCACCTCCCTTCCCACATTTTCAGGATAACTGTGAAGTACGCTGGTGTGACCTTTATCATTTTGAATTACAAGGTGTAGAGACCTCCACTCTGAGTACATAATGCCTTTATACTGCAGAGTAGACTGTACCTGAAATGAAACAACACAGAATTAATGTTGTTATGTACGATTGAGAACAAAAAGGATTGGTGTAACCCATAAAATTACTCAAAAAGGAATTGGAATGAGTACTGTCTTTCTTTTATTATTGAAGCAGCAGCAAATTTGTGAGACTAAAGAATATCCTTTTAGTTGTAAATCATTAAGCAAACACTGTGGTCTTTAAGCAAATCAATTTTACTCAATGGACTTTTGCCAGAAACTGGAAGTAAACACTGGAAACCAGCACAAAATACCAAAAATTGCAATCACATGACCACAGGATGCTGCAATGGCTTCAAGCCAGTTTTCAAGCACTCAAAATGCAGTATGTGACCATGGGGTCATGTTCGCATGCAGTTGTCAGAAATTAGAAAATGGGTTCTAAAATAGCTCTGAGGAGGTCTGTCGTAATTTCAAATGATTGCTAAGTGATCAGTCATTAAGCAAGGATTACTTCTATTTGTCACAGGGATACTCAACTATTTTACCTTCTCAATTTTAAACCCAGTTTTATTCATTAATTCTGTTTGAACTTGTATTTTCATATTTTTTAACACTTTAAACTTGCTTTTCTTTATGTTGCTCCAAATATTCCAAAATATTCAGCCCAGTTCCAATGTTGTTCTTCACTCTTCTTTTTTGGTAAAAACCCACAATGGTCCTTGAGAATAAATTCTTCAATCTACCAACTAGAAGTGTTGTGAATAACTTAATCAGTACCGATATTGGCCCATAGCTTTTGTTAAAGTCAAAACTTCCCACTTTAGGTATTAAAGCTTCTTTCCAAGTCCTGACATCTTTCCACTCTTTGGATAGAATTCATCGTCTTTTCTAGAAGTTGCAAAAGTTCATTCTCAAAACATTTATAATAAAGGCAAGATAATCCATCTGGTCCAGGCACTTTTTCTAGTTTAATCTTTCTTTTATAGCTTCAGAGATTTCCTTCATAGTTATAGGTCCATTCATAATTTGACTTTTTCTGTAATCCTTTTTAGATATTCATCCATTTTTTCTACAGAAATGTCAGATCCTTTATACAACTTACTAAGGTAATATCGATGGAATTATTTTTCCATAGCCACATTATCTGTTAATACTCTATCTCCCTCTTGAGGTTTCAACATCATTTGCTTTAGTTTATATGCCAACCATTTCCCTGGTTTATTTGGAATTTCAAAGTTTCTTTGCTTTACATAATTCATTTTTATTACAATTTCTCTTACTCTTAACATATTTTTCCAAATTTTTAAAGCACACAAACAGCCCTTTTAGATTATTTATGCCCACACATATTACCTTATTACTCTTGAGATAAAAAATTATAAAATGAAGGGGAAAGACGCACAAACATGTTATGTGATTTCCAATTCTAAATATGGATACAATGGATGAAGAATTTATAAAAGTTATTCAATTGTGGAAATTGAGGTCTGCAGAGAATATATTACAGGAATATCAATCATAAAAGAGCATTTTCATTCAAAACCTGGTGCAGGTAAAGCAAATCTTATAATAATAAGGTTTATGCTATGATCAGCAAAAGAGATATAACACAATAAGTTTATTACAGGAGGAGTAATGCCTGCATTTTATTATTCAGGATTCAGGTGAAAATATCCACTGAAGACATGTAATCCATTTACAAATAGATTTATTTATGCAAATACAGTAGTGGGGGGGCGGGAGAGAGAGAGGGAGAGGGAGAGGGAGACGGAGGGAGGGAGGGAGGGAGGAGTGGGATTACAAGAGGGTAGTGTTACAAGCTGGGCACCAAATGCCTGGAATGTGATGTGACCACAGGGAAACCACAGCCAATGTTAAGTATAAGGACCTGTCATAACTACCATTTGTTCAGCACCATATTTGAACAGTTGCTGAATGAGTGGTCATTAAACAAATACAACCTGTATCGGACACACATAAACACTCAATGATTTTTTGATTTTTTTAATGGTTAAAAGTACTATGGATATTATATTCATGTAGAAAAGCCTTCCAAGAAAACTCTATCTGTAAAATATTCTGCAGCTTTAAAACATTAACCCTCTCCGAGACTGCAAACCGCATGGCCTACAAGCAGACTTTGTTCACATATATGCAGTTATAAACTATAGTTTACAAACCACAATTTCATTGACACATTACACTGATCCACAATGTAATTTGTTTGGTTTTAATTTAGTATCTGTTAATTCCTGCCTCAGCCTGACCCAGTTGTTCTTCATAACAGCAAATATGACAAATCCTGAATTTTGAACAGATGTCACAGTCTGAAAAGATGGTGTGATAGTGATGAAAAAAAGAATCTGTGGCCTAGTTTATTCAGTGAGCTAAAAACATTGCAAGCTATCCCTTGTGATTTATTCAATAAACTATGTTTAAGCATCCTCTGTAAACCGAGCTTATACCTTACCTTCCATGTATTACATTTCTAACAATATGTGTATATACCCTCATAGATGACAATTCCCCAATTTCAAGCAGCATTAAGAAAGACACATATATTGGGATATATTGTAAATTAAGCATAGTTTTGCTTAATATATGTCAGGATTATAACTATATTTCCAATTTAACCATGAAAATGGAAACTAATATACTCCACAAATAATGTATTTTATGGAAGTACATTCTTTGGTAAATTCTAAGACATGCATATGGAACAAAATGTAAGTGTAGAATCTCATAAAAATATTTGAAAAAGGGAAGCATGAAACTAAACATATTTTTTAAAAAATCTTATACATTATGAAGTCTAATCTGCTGCGTAATAGTTTTGGGTTTAAAAAAAACAAAGCACTGAAAATATATATATATATATATATATATATATATATATATATATATATACATACACACACACACACACACACACACACACACACACACACACACACACACACACACACACGGTACATACACATATATAAATATAGAGATAGACATAGGTATACATATATATGTAAGTATTTTAATTCAGGAAAAACTTATTTTGTTCAGTATGAACATGTAGCTTATTAGAGATGGTCAAACAGCCTATAATAGATAGCATTAAGCTTATTAATTCTAATTTTTCCTCTGGAACATATTTTATATGAGAGAATGTCCAGCTCAACACAAAAGGAAAAGTCAGCACAGTGTTCCCTCACAAAGAACAAACAAATGAAATTATGTAAGTAACAATGATATGCAAACGAAGAAAGGTTGCACTAAACAGGAAACTGATATATTCAAAAGGATTTCCTTCTCTCCTATTGACTTCCTAAAGAGTCCATTTTTATTTCCTGGAGAAGAAAATGGAATACAATTTGTGCCACAGCTTAAAAGATCAAAAAGCAATTACACATCTGTGATGTGTGAAACCATCCCACCTATGCTTTCTGACAACTTAATCTTCATGAATCAACACTTTTCCTTAGTAATTCAAATCCAGATCATGGTGCCAACAAAGATACCTTGATCACCTTATAAAATATCTGAGTTTTTAATATAGTATTGTGTATATATCATTATTGTCATGAGGTCCTTTTGCATTACTTTCTAATTCCTGGCTCTGCAGAGCTTAAGTCAATGAGAAATAATCATAATTATAATCTCCAATCAGCAGTTTTAGAGTTTTAAAATCACTGCATTCTTATTAACACTCTTTCTAAAATTAGTTTATCACTCCCACCCAAGATTTGGTTTAGCTTTTTCTTCCTATACAATTCCATTTATATAACTTCATTCTGCTTGCCACACTTTAAAACTTTGCAAAATGAATTCAGATTTCAAATCTTTCTTTTGTTTTCTGAAATGACTGTGTGCTATATTTTTCTGCAGCCTATTTACCATTACTATGTACTGGTAGTAGTATATCAAATTAAATTATGTACTTTAAGGGGAAAAACACAAAGTTCTCATCTTTTATGAAATAAGATAATATTTTCTGATATGGACCTACTGTATGAAATAGGTTGTGTGTGCCACAGTTAGTTGAAAGAATGACTTTGGTAATTTGGTATTTGATTTGTGATTTGTTCTTACAATGTTAAGTTACAATGTGTTGTGCTTCTATGTTTCAGTATTTTGTGGAAACTAAACCACTAAGATTTTTTCATCAACTAAATTTTATCTGGGTTAACACTGTTCCTAACACAGAGCAGTGAGTCATAAAGAATATTCAGATGTGAATTTAAACCAAGTGGCTAATTGAGGCTACGGTCCAGCACAGACAATAGAAAATGATATGGCAGTTGATCAACAATTTTTCTGATTTATGCCACTTATGCACTGGTTGGCCAGTCATTCCTTGTTTGTTTTTAAACACACTGCACCGAGCTAAACTGTATAGTTCGTTGAGTTTCAGTTTAGCATATGTGATCACCTAAATTACTGCATTTTTTTTAGCAAAACATGGTTTATAGCTTTTAATGACCATAATGCTGATTTATTTATTACTGTTCAAGCAAGCTATAGCTTTGTCTATTGCATAAATTAAGTAACTTGGTCTTCTGAAAGTTAAAGAAACTTGTAAAAAATGAAAAAGGTATTTTATATTCCACCAAAAAGTACACTCATTTCTCACCTGTAACCACAAAAAGGTAGATCATGCTACTAAAGTTAATTCATGATGGTGTCCTCACACTTCTATCCAGTTTCTACCGCAATCCTGCTCCATTCTGCTGAAACTAAAATTATCTTGAAATGTCAAGGCTTAGAACTGGAGTGGCAATTCAGTTGGAGGAAGTGGGGGAGCAGCGGCTGGTGGTGCATGCACTTTTTAGAAGCAATAGGACTGACCCTTGCCAGCTAATGTCTATTGGAAAAACTCAGGTCACCTGCTGCCCTCTGATTTCTGCGTAAATGGAGAGGGAATGGCCAGCGACATAAAAGAGGCTGCTGGCCACAACATACCAGAAGCACAGCCCAGAGTTTGGGGAGTTTATACTTACAGTAGTCTTTACCTACCTGAAAAGTGCTTCTAAATTTTGGGTTATTTCATACAGCAAATACTGGTTTAAATAGCAGAAACTTAAGCTCTTCACAAACACTAGATAATCTCACGGTTTTATACTTTCATATCATAACTGAAGCAGCAAGGAGTTGTACCCACTAACACAAACACTGAAAACTTGGGATTTCGTACCATAAATACTGCATTAAAAAACAAACCTGCCTGGATTATCATTGATAATCATAAAATAAGCCAGATATTTATCATATAACTTGCCCAATAACCAGAGTTTTCTAGGCCATATATTGCACCAAAAAAATTAAAAACATGATGCACAATAATTATTGGTTTAAAAAAAATACCCAAGGAACAAAATTGAAACACTCAAGGAACAAAGGTGCTTTTTCAGGAGGCAACTGGACTTTCTTGTTTTTTCTTTGAAGACATTTCCCTCCTCATCCAAGAAGCTTCTTCAGCTCTGACAGGTTAGTCCTTCCATTCCCCACTATCCTGTCAGAGCTGTCAATGCCTGGAATGCACTACCTGACTCTGGTTTCTTCCCCAAACCCCCAAAACTTTAACCTTAGACTGTCTACAGTAGACCTCTCCCCAATTCTAAGAGTTCTGTAAGGGACGTGCATAAGCGAACCACTGTGCCTACTGTCCTATTGTCCTCTTTTATCGGAACTTTTTACTTATGTTTATACAAACAACTACTATCCTGTACATGTTTAACAAATAAATATTTTTTTTAAAAAAACAAGGAAGTCCAGTTGCCTCCTGAAAAAGCACCTTTGGGACAACCATGACCTGGATGACTGAGAATTTCTACAGACTCAAAGAACAAAAATGAAACAAAGTAAAATCGAGCCACAAATAAAACTGCAAAAAAACAGAAGTGCTAAATGGTCTTTAAACTTGAGAGAATTAATATGATTTCACTTCATGTCAAAAAGACAATACCATTGCAACACAGAAGAATCTATATATAGATATTTAGTTTTTGTTATTGATTTAGTTTACAAAAAGTCAGTTTCTAAACATAACATTAAACTTTGGCCACACAACATAATACTGATCAAGCTTTCCATTACGTCAGTAAAGGTCCAATTCATAAGCAGAAAGTAAATACATGTCATCCATGTAAAGTTTTAAATGGGGATGGCACTGTCTTTCCATTTTAAAAGAGTAATTTAAAAACTCATGCTCATAGTTCTTCAGTGATAAATTCCAAATGATTGGCATATAATTCAAAATTACATTAATATCTTTAATCATATTACTGTTCCTAATCCAGTTTTTTCTTCTTCCATTCAATCATGTTCAATTCTCAAAGACTGCCTGCACAAGTCACTGAAGTTTTCTTGGCAAGGTTTTTCAGCAGTGTTTGCCATAACACTCTTCCTATGGCTGAAAGAAAGTGACTTGCCCAAGGTCAACCAGCCAGCTTTGTACGTAAGGTGGGACAAGAACTCACTGGATATTTAAATGAATCTAAACTTCAAGTAAAACAGTATTTATAAATTTCAATTGATATATCTGAGCCTACAGGATAAATGAGACTTCGTTGTTGTTAGTTGCGAAGTCGTGTCCGACCCATCGCGACCCCATGGACAACTTTTCTCCAGGCCTTCCTTCCTGAGACTTACTCTAGTTAATTTGGTAATCTGATAATGTAACCAACCATTTACTGTATTAATATATTTGGATATATAATTTTCATAATTAAAAAAGCGTGTACTCAACTCCAACCATTTTTATGCCCAATATATCATATCAATACCTAATTATACAAGAAGATAATTGGCATTCGCGAAGATTCCAAGAAGTATCTTGATGAGGAAATAATTCCTTTTGTACTGACCTTGGCCAAATAATTAAAATATCACATTTTAATCCAATTAATAAAGAAGAAGGCAGTTTATTTGTGAGATTTTATTTATTTGTGAGATTTATATACCGCCTCACAGTGCAAGCATTCTCTAAGCGGTTTACACCAGTAAGCAATGTATATTTATATTGCCCCCAACAATCTGGGTCCTCATTTTACCTACCTTGGCAGGATGGAAGGCTGAGTCAACCTTGAGCCGGTGAGATTTGAATCGCTGACCTGCGGATCACAGTCAGCTAAAGTGGCCTGCAGTACTGTCTCTAACTGCTGCGCCACCTCGGCTCTATGTTTGGCTAAGATATCATCTGAAAAATTTTACTGTAATATGTGAAAGGCTTTGTTTGCATCCAACAAGACCTGGTTATTTCAACTTTCTCTAAAAAAACCCCATTGCCAATATATCAAAGGTTTGTTGCTCTTTTACAAAACCAGGCTGTTCAGAATCAACAATGAAATGTAATATAGTGTCTGTAATGTATGTGACAAGATTCACTGCCAAAATTTGGCATTAACATTTAAAAAGGAAATTGGACAATAGTTTGCCTGGACAGCAGAATGTTTGCTGGCCTTCAAAATTACAACTATATAACCTACATAAAAAGAAATTTAAAAAAAAATAAGACAGCTCACAGAGGTTAGTCAGCTGGTGGAATTACAGAAGGATATGAAGATTAAGGATAAGACTTGATTACTGAAAAAATACAAGGGTCTGACACCATCTGGCGCTCTAAGATTGCTAAACAAAGATTCATAGCAGCACTGGCTACCAGGCTAAGGAGACATATTAAAGAAGCAGAGGCCAAGAAGATAAATGGAAGGAGGGAGTACGTTCCATCAGAGAGAAGTCCAAATCAAGAAATTGCACAGCCCCAAGCTAGATGGGGAGGGAAAAGAAGTTCCAGGTACCACACCAGGGGTGAAATGCTACCGGTTCAGCCTGGTTCAGGCATACCGGTAGCGGCACCCGCCGATGTTCGGAGAACTGGTAGCAGCAGCAGCGCGAGTCTCCGCCCACCCGCCTGGACATCGCCATTTTCTTGTTTTTAACCCTCTGCGCATGCAATGGTGGCGCACGTGCGAGCGAAGGAAGCGCGCACTTCCGAACCGGTAGGGAAGGTAAAGTAGATTTCACCACCGTGCCACACCCTACATTCTCCTAGAACAGTGATGGCGAACCTATGGCACAGGTGGCACGCGGAGCCATATCTGCCGGCAAGCGAGCTGTTGCCCTAGCTCAGCTCCAGCGCGCATGTGTGTGCCCACCAGCTGATTTTTGACTCGCGTGGAGGCTCTGGGAGGGTAATTTTGGCCTCTGGAGGGCCTCCGGGGTGGTGAGGGGGAGTGTTTTCGCCCTCTACAAGCTCCAAGAAAGCCTCTGGAGCCTGGGGAGGGCAAAAAACGGGCCTACCGGCCCACTGGAAGGCAGGAAATGGGGGAGGTCATGCATGCATGCGCAGGGGGGTGGGGCGAGTGGGGGGCTTTAAATTATGGGTGTGGGCACGCGCGATAGCACGCACGCACACTATTTCGGCACCCGAGGGAAAAAAGATTCGCCATCACTGTCCTAGAATATATCTACTAGGTTAGAAGGTTATAGCTTTAGTATGGCAAGATTTACCCATTAGGTAGAAGAAAATAAAGATAGGACTCAACTGCATTTTGTTGTGTCTTTTTTCTTTTAAAATGTGGTTACCCATTCTGTACATAATGCAGAGTTTTCTGCAAGGGGAGGTACCTATGGTCATCCAAATGTTGCTGCATCACTAGCCTCATTCATCTTATGTTGGATGGAGCTGTGGGGGATATTTACCAGTAATATTTGGTGAGCCACAGATCTTAACTCCTGCTATATATTTACCGAAAATCAATCATTTCCCCAAGATAAAAGGGAGCATGCAGCATGCATACAGCCACAACCCAAGAGAGTGCCTGGAGTTATACACATAATTCAGTGGGGGAAGGATCATTTCATAGATTTTGGGCTATCAAGTTGTTTTTGACTCCTAGCGACCATATAGCTTTTTTCCTTCTCCATCTCATAAATGGAAGACCAATATGACATACACCTTGCTTCTTACTGCTTATTTTAATGATAGCAAACAAAATTTCAGTACTGCCGAATCCACAAACTGCACAGATGCTTTTATCAATAAAGATTCTCAAGTATTTAAATTCTCAAGCTCAAAAGAAAATATTACAGGTTGAACTACAATAAATGATGTATCTGTGCACTATAAGAGTCCAGTTTTAATGTTAAATTAGCTCTGGAAAAAATATCTAATCTCAACTCAGTACTATGAGCCCTGGAACAGTCAACACTCAGCCAATCTTCATCAAAGCCTTGCTGCAAAGCCAATAGGAAAACAGGAAAAAATTGCAAATCACCTTGAAATCTTTGAAAGATTAAATATAAATATACCGTATTTAACATTCTAAAAAGAAACATACAACTTATTCAAGGATTATTAAATTCTGGATATTTTCAAATGGCATTAAGTTTACGACTACACTGTTTATCTTAGGATGACCCATATATGCAAAGAAGCTCCTTTTACTTGCATACTTTCTTTTTTCTTTGCAAGTTAGTCCATGAAATGAAATGGTATTATGGTGTTCAATTATATATTCTGTACTCTTTATTTCCATAGGACACATTTTATACAATCTTCAATAAGCTTGTTATTTTTGGGTTAATTCACATATTTATTTTATTTTATTTATTTATTTATTTTGTCAAGTACGTGTTAGTAATATACGTAGATGTAACATTGTTTATGTACATAAGATTGGTACTGATAAGAGGGAACATTAGGACAGGGATGGTAGGCAACAGAAATCCGTACAATTACATTGTTTTAACACAGAAATACAGTTGTATGTTCTTAAACTGTGGTTGCCTACAACTTTTCAGCAAAATAGGCTGCACTTCAGAAAATACTAAATTATAGCTAGAAAGCTGGTAAACAAATCTAGCTACAAAGATCTTAAGAATCAGTGTAAGACAAGCATGACATCAGTGACTATGCAAGATGTTCATCATACAAATCTATGGCCTTTTTTGTTAAGTATAAAATATCCATCCAGCTATGATAGATATGCTAAGACGACACTCTCTCTAAATAATAGGTGCAGCAAATAGAAACCGCAAGATTCTAAATCAGGAAATAATGACAAATACTTCTGGAGGTTTTTAAAAAGGTATAAGGAATATGTTAGATATCATCCTTTTAAATTAATGGAGTTCTGAGGCTTTACAGAGTATAAATATCAACATATTGGCATATGATCAATACCTGGATAGAATACATGATGTTCACCGAGGACAAGAATGCAGCACTCTGACTGAAACAGTTTAAAGGAAATCATGAATTTAATAAACTTCCTGCTTACCCTTAGGCATGATATAAAATAATAAGAAATAGCAAGAAAGGGAGACTTCTTCAGGTCAGGTTTGACTTGTGATGCTATAGGAATATGTTCATGTAGTTTTCTTTGCAACAGAATAAAAGGGGATTGCCATTACCATCTTTAAGGGTGATATTTTAAAAATTCCCCAATCTACCCTATAGTCCTGGAATTTCCTGGTGGTCTCTCATCCAAGTACTAATCAAGTCAAATACTGCTTGGTGTTTTTGTTTTTTGTTTGTTTTTAGATCAGCTAATATCAGCTAGGTACTGCCACCTGCTGTGGGCAAAACAAGGAAGCCTTTTCATATAAATTCTATGACTAGCTTCAGAAGCACTTAAATTTTTACAAGATTTGGGGGAAAGTAACATAAGTAGCTCTAATGATAAACTAAAGCTGTTCCAGTAAGTTAAGTAGTGCACCCAGGGTAGGGCATGTTTCCCCCCATACTTATCATTTCCTCTTATCATTTCCACAGTATTTTGCAGAACTTCTCGCACTCTGTATTTAATATAATCCTAAACTAAAACAGTATAATAAATTTCCTTTTTATAAACTTTGGAGAAATATTAAAATAGCAACTAATATATTCAGGGCAGAGAGTAAATGTGACCATCATTCTTAATGGTATTTCAATTAGCCAATGCATTGTGTTGGAGAGAAATATCCTTTAAAAAAAATCAGCAACAACCCCACCTATAAACGAGGGAAAGGGAAAGACATGCCCGATTAAAATCAGTTTACCCAAAATACAGGAAACTGGTGTCCTCCGGATATTTTGAACAACAACTCCCACAATCCTTTGCTATTCGCTAGGCTAACTGGGGCTGATGGGAGATGAAGTCCAAAACATCTGGAGGGCATTGGATTGTCTTTCTCGTCTTACGTATATGCCGGAGCAGAGTATCGAGGCCAGAGTTTGATCCTCATCGGTAAGCCGCTGCTCTACAGGTTGCTTGCTCCGAGTAGCAGCAAACCAACCCGAGTGCAATCGTTGACACAGATCGCTGAGGTGGGAATGCTTCGGAATGGAAAGCGCTCGGCCCAGACATGGCCTAGCCCCAGCTTCCCGCGTCCTAAGTTCGTGAGAAGACCGGCTCATTTCCCGAGCAACGGCCCCACCCCGGTGCACGCCAGGAGTCGCCGCTTCCCCATCTCATGCACATCCCGGAGCCTCAGCGCTACGAGTGGGGGAAAGAGGCGGGACGCCCGGGAGTCCTTCGCCAGGATTAATCTTCCAGAAAAAGGCATTCGGCGTCAAGGCCTCCAATCCCAGAAGGAAAGAAAAGGCCAGAATGCGGCGCAGAGGTCAGAGCCCGCTGATGCAGGGCCCGGCAAAACCAGAAGGCGGCCCGCGGCTTCTGGGTGTAGTCAGCGGGCAAAGGACCCGGTCGCGCTTACCTGCATCGAGATGACCGGCTGACATGTCTGGGGTAAAAGGCAGCCGCTCCGCCCTCAAGCCCCCGGCTCCATAGCGCCCGCCGGGAGTGAGGGGAGAGAGAAATCGAACGCTCCGCTCAGGTCTCTCTGGACACTTCCGGCCGTCTTAAAAAACTCACGCCCGAAAACCCGACATTCATCCCGTACAACACGCACGCGCCTTGACAACATTCCCTGCCGTGCGAAAGAAGTTCTTTTTACCCTCGACGCTCGCTCCCAACCGGAAGTACGTAGGAGCGTGACATTTCCCTTAGAAGGGGGGGGGGAGAGGCGGAGAGGGAAGGAGGAGGGGATTTTGAAAGTTTTGCGCTGTACGCAAACGCCGTTCGCTTGGCTCGGCCCCCTTCCTTATCCTCAGGACGTCGCATTTAAAGGAGCCGGGTTTGTTTTGGTGCCTCGTGATGCCTCTCTGGCTGCCGCTCCTCACTCTTCCCGCAGTCACTCACTGCCATTAAATTCCCGACCGTGGGATCGTGTCATCCCAAGCGGGTTCCAATGCTGACTATGGATAAGGAAAACCTGCTGCCCAAAACATCTGGAGAGGGACACGTTGGGGAAAACGGACTGCATTACAACCGACGCGGTGTGACTCCGCTGTCACTCTTGCCCTAGTTTACTGCAGTGTTGTTCAACACACCAGCAACTTTAAGATGTGTGGGCTTCCACTCCCAGAATTCCCCAAGCTGCCATGGGAAATGACTCCTACCTACAGAGAGAGGATTTTTTAATTGGAGGAAGAGAATGAAGTGACTGTTCAAGCCTCCACCATCATGTTAACAAGAGGCTATTTTACCTGCTTTACAGGCAGGAGGTAACTGGGCTTGTTTTCGTATAGTGTGGAACTGGAGGATGGCACCTCAAGCACTTGGTTTATTTATTTATTTATTTAATTTTAGGAAATTTATATTGCCGCC
This sequence comes from Diadophis punctatus similis, assembly GCA_023053685.1. NCBI lineage: Eukaryota > Metazoa > Chordata > Lepidosauria > Squamata > Dipsadidae > Diadophis > Diadophis punctatus. Next base: position 26,030,166 of record JALIGW010000003.1, read on the forward strand.
TATTCGCACATGGCGAACTTAAGGCGGCTTACTAGATTCAGGGGTCTCCAACCTTGGCAACTTTAAGACTTGTGGACTTCAACTCCCAGAGTTCCTCAGCCAGCAAGGCTGAGGAATTCTGGGAGTTGAAGTCCACAAGTCTTAAAGTTGCCAAGTTGGAGACCCCTGTAAAAAACTAGAATATAGAAACCTCATATATAAAACAATAAAACTAATAAAAGAGAATAATCATATAATAATATGATAAAATAACCCTGACAACAACACATTACACGAGCCATTTAATGGGCTCCATCCCGCTCTGCATTCCCCAGGCTCGCTGACAGAACCAGGTTTTCAGCGCCTTCCAGAAGAGTGTTCCCATGGGGGGCACTCTAATCTCTGGGGGAATGATGTTCCAGAGAGAGGGAGCCACCATGGCGAAAGCCCTTCTGGGTCCCACCAGGTGTATCTCCCTAGGGGATGGGACCCGCAACATTCCTTGCCTCCCTGTTCTGGTGGGTTGGGTAGATGTGACCGGCAAGAGACGGTCCCTCAGATAACCTGGTCCCAAGCCATGAAGGGCTTTAAAGGTGACAACCAGCACCTTGAATTGCACCCAGAAGTAAATTGGCAAACAATGCAGCTCCCGCAGGAGAGGTGATATATGTGCACATCAAGGTCTGCACAAAACCATGTGGGCCACTGCATTTTGCACCAACTGGAGCAGCGATGGGTTGCTCCCGGTTTGGACCGGTTCTTAGAACTGGTAGCGGCGACAGGAGGCTCCGCCCATCCGCCCGGGACGCTTCTACTCATGCGCAGAAGCATTGTGTGTGCGAGCACGTGTGCAAACCGGTAATAAAGAGTTTTAGAACCCACTACTGAACTGGAGCTGCCGAATGCTCTTCAAGGGCAGCCCCATGTAGAGCGCATTGCAATAGTCAAGATGGGAAGTGACTAGGCATGAGTGATCGTGAGTAGGGATTGTCGGTCCAGGAATTTGAAATATTTTAAAAGAACAGCCAAAATGATTATATTTTCATTCCCATCTGAAGATTGGGATACTTTATTAGTTATATGTGGTGTTTGTTAGGTTCATACTCTATTTTTCCTATAGGATTACTTAGAATTATAACAAGCCTCTGCAAGGTTTTAACCAATGTTTGTTGTGCAAAATCAGAAGCCAGTGTTTGTAAGCAAAAAGCAAAAAATCTCTTTGACCTAAACCTGTGTTTGTGGTATTAAATTCATCAGTACGAAGTATATGACTTTTGTCTCTGTCCCTTTTTAGCAAACACACAAATTAGTCATTCAAACCAGTGATGTCATTTTCTGACTATTTTCAGTAGGCAGAAAGGGCAAGGAAGCATTGTTCGCAGAGCCTAACGTTATAAAGCACTGCCCATTTCTCCAAATTTGGACCATGGCCAACCCTTGATGCTACTAAATTCCTGGATATATGAGGTAGTTTTTCCTTCCAACCGATTTTTTTTAATTATACACATTTTAAAGAATATAATAAGCTATATTTCTTTGTTGAAAGGCAAACCAAAGTGTTGAAATCAGCATTGCCTAAATTTAATACCCTCCAGATATGTTGGGATGGCAGTTTCAAGATCCAGGCTGTGTAACTGTTCAAAGCATTTGGGGGAAGCTAAGCTAAAAGAAAACATCTTAAGATACCAGGGAAACAGGAGTATATTGGTATACTCCTGTGAGTCAAGCTCAGTTCTTGATGACACATTCCTTCCTGTGGTAACAATATGGAAGTGGTTTACTTATTGCCTTCTTCTGATATGTTGTGGGTAGTGAATAATTCCTAATTAGAAAGATGTGGAGATGGGGTGTTAAACTAATTTGGATACCCATATTAAGGCCTCTGAAGACCAACATATGAAAAAAAATGATCCATTTTCTTTATAAGGTAGACTATGTTATAAGGTAGTCCTCAACTTACAACAGTTCATTTAGTCACCGTTCAAAATTACGACAGCACTGAGAAAAAGTGACTTATGAATGTTTTTCAGACTTACGATTGTTGCAGCATCCCCACAGTCATGTGATCAAAATTCAGATGCTTGCCAACTGACTCATATATATGACGGTTGCAGTGTCCCGGGGTCATGTGATCCCCTTTTGTGACCTTCTGACAAGCAAAGTCAACGATGAAGCCAGATTCACTTAACAACCATGTTACTAAATTAACAACTGCAGTGATTCACTTAACAACTGTGGCAAGAAAGGTCGTAAAATGGGACAAAATTCACTTAACAAATGTCTCACTCAGCTACAGAAATTTTGGCCTCAATTGTGGTTGCAAGTCGAGGACTACCTGTATAAAGAAAGAGTGAATGTATTTTATAACTGTGGGACTTGATTATGCCTAGTGACTTCTGATGTACACTAAGATAGAACTTGCACCTCACCCACTATCTTTCTTGTGCTGGGACTTCATAATTTGCATCACACTATTTAGTTCAGAAGTGGATTAAATTAATATTTAAGAATACTGATGTCTGAAAAAACAAAAGCTGTGATTATGTGCCATCAAGTTGTTTTTGACTCCTAACAACAATAGATTTTCTTCATGAAAAATCTCTGTAGAATCCTATACAATCTAAAATCTCTATCAAAATTTGATGGAAAAATACCGTATTCAAATTTGGGCAGGTTACAGCTGTATGTTAGAACAGTTTCAGGCACTAGATGGCACTGGGTATTTGATCACAGAAGTATGCTAGATTCCAATTTTTTTTTAATTGGAAAAAAGTAATGATAAATTTAAACAAGATCATGAAAGGATAAGGATATTTCTGTGACAAAAATGCTCAGAATAGCTAAGCAATAGACTTTAAGTGGTAGTGTTTGAAAATGCAAGCTAGCTATTGAGGAACAACAATAGAATGAAGGGAAACTCTTTCAAATTTAGAGACAGATACTAAGAATACCATGGACTAGAAAAAGAATCATTTGCTTGAAGGAAATTCACATCAAGGAAATAATTGCTTCCTTGATGTGAACAGTAAGCAGATATATAATATTTGGATATATAATCAAAGAAGGCAAGTCTAGAAAGTAGTACCAGTAGTAGTATTTACGTATTTGGTCAATGACTAGCAAAGCATTGGCCTAGAAAAAGATTGGCAAGTTTGAAAGAAGTAAAAGAACAGGTAAAGCATAAGAAAGGTCAAAGAGATTACTAGATTATCCTTTAAAGAATTGAAAATTATCCTGGGAAATTGATTGATGAAAGCATTTGTCTGTTTAGATACCAGAGGTTGGTCTAACTTGATGGCTGCATGGAAATTTGCTTAAAACATAAAAGTAGAACAATATAGTAGAAGTGCTGAATTTGTAATAAATGTATAATGTTAATTTTGCAAAACAAAAATTATGGCATTGCATTTCAAACTGCCACTCTCTCCATGCTTTCTCAAGTGCTAGACCAGTGTTTCTCAACCTTGGCAGTTTGAAGATGTGTGGACTTCAACTCCCAGAATTCCACAGCCAGCAACGCTGGCTGGGGAATTCTGGGAGTTGAAGTCCACACATCTTCAAACTGCCAAGGTTGAGAAACACCGTGCTTGACTATTTTAGCTTTTTCCTAAATCAGTATCTTTTTAAGGGAAATTTATACTGGAAATTCACTTTTCCCCACATTTATCTACAAATCTATAGAGCAAGCAAACCCTTAGCCCTGCTATTCTCTCAAAGACCATTAATTTCCAAAACAGGCAGTGTGCTGAAATCCACTCTGTCATTAGCCTCAATAAAACCACACAAACTATTTATTTCCAGCTGACATTTAAACCTACATGTAATTGGTAATGATCTCAGTCATCAAAAGCTTTTGGAGCATAGTACTTGGGCAGAATTTTTCAAACTTTTTCAAGTCACTCAAACTGTTACTTTAAAAAAAATCCATCTTCCTACCTCTTAGACACGGAGTGATGAGATATCATGAGCAAAATGCCCTTGGGGAGAAACTTCTGGATGTCAACTGACAAACACCATTCTTTCTGTTGTATCTTAGAAAATTGCTATGGACACCACCAACCTACTTTCGATTAAACCTTTTCCCTGTATTTTACAGAACCTCATTACTTTCTTGCAGAACTCTGGAGTTCCCTGAAATTTAAATAATCTGAGAACCCTGGCCTAGGGAACAGAATATGCTTACCCACTTCATCCAGATGACTACCTGTAAGAGGAGGAGGGGAAATACTGTGTCCCCCTTTCCTGTAAAGCAACAGTTGACATATTTTTCTTTTTTAGTGATTAATTAGGTAATGTTCTAATTTTATCCTTTAATCTAGCAATAGATGTTATTGGGAGATGTTTCAAGCCTGACCAAGAGTAGGGGAAAAAGATGGAAAGGGGAAAAGAGGTTGACTGGGTGGGTAGATGTATCCATGACCCCTTGTTTTACTTATATCTCACCTTTCCACATTGTGACTGTCCCACTTATTACTATTTGAATCCTTTAGAGAAGTTTGGCTTTTATTTGCAAACACAGCAAGAAGTCTAAAGAAATAAATGTAATCTGACTACCGGTAGTTCTAGAAGTCAGACTGGGAAAATGTTTTAATAGAGATTTTCACATAATTCATTTTTTGTATTACATGCTGCAATGCACATCAGAAATAGAAATAATATGCAGTCAACAGAATAAAGTAGAAAGTCTTCTTTTATCAAAGTATATACTGAGAAAGCAAGATGAATTGTTTTTAATTTACCCACTGAGCCATGGTGGTGCAGTGGTTAGAATGCAGTACTGCAGGCTACTTCTGCTGCCTGCCCGCTGCCTGCAATTTGGCAGATCAAGTCTCACCAGACTTAAGGTTGACAAGGCCTTCCATCTTTCCGAGGTTAGTAAAATGAGGACTCAGATTGTTGGGGGCAATATGCTGACTCTGTAAACCACTTAGAGAGTGTTATAAAAGCACGGTGAAACGGTATATAAGTCTAAGTGCTATTACTATTGCTAAAGAGTAGTAGTTCGAATTAACTAAATCTAAATAGAGATGTAAGATACAATACTTCCATAACTGAATTATAACATCTTCATGCTAAAACTTTTTAATTTTTTTAATTGAAATATGACAAATGTAAGTTGAATGACAAGTATAGTAATGCTTCCAATGTTATAGACCGCCAGCAGATGGCAATACTGATGCACTAAAAGCTCTGGTGTGTTCCTTAGAATCTTTCTTTCACTTTAGTTGGGAAGAAACTATTGTGGAAAAAGATTGTATTTGCTATAGTGGCGAATATCTGTAGCTCAGGTGTAGGATGAGGGTAAGGTTCTTTCTCCGAGCTTGTGGGTTGGTTTCTGAACGTTTCGTTACCAGGCTAGGTAACATCTTCACTTCTGAAGATGTTACCTAGCCTGGTAATGAAACATTCGGAAAGATGGTAACGAAATCACTTCTGAAGATGTTACCTAGCCTGGTAATGAAACATTCAGAAACCAACCCACAAGCTCGGAAAACGAACCTTTACCCTCATCCTACACATGAGCTACAGATATTCGCCAGTATAGCAAAGCTACAAGGGCATGCAATGCTTAAACTTGCTCACCCCTGGGAGACTTTCGCTGTGAGACGATCATCGACCCACAAACAGCTACGCTTCCTCCTATATGAAGTTGTTACCTAGTCTGGTAATGAAACATTTGGAACCCCAACCCACAAACTTGGAGAACGAACCTTTACCCTCAAAGATTGTATTTTTGTGAAATGGAAGTCTGCAGAAATGTATTGAGCCAATATACTTTAAATATTGTGCCATGATTGAATTTTGATTGCCAAAAGAGTCCCTCCAATTGTAATTCGCTGCTGAATTATGTGGTTTATCTAATTGACTATGTTGATGTTAAGTTCTGTGTATTGCTAGGTCAAAAATTGGAAAGATGATGGACCTGGAAGAGCTTGTTTATATGAACAATAATGAAGTGAACAACCTGTGAGAGTAACTGACAAGTTTCACATGGGAAAGGTTGATGAACAGATTAACTAACAGATCACTTAAAGGGAAACTGCTGTCAAGCTTGGCATTTCACAGGAACATACAAATTACATTATTGATATTCAATACTGAAAGATTTGTACAAAATGAGTTCCTTGCATGCCAATAGCAGACATATATAGCAAATGGTATTAATTACATGGAGAAGAAAATACAGATAATAAAATAATTCATTTCATTTTTTCATTTATTGTATCATTTAAACTAAAGTTATAGAGATGGAGGTTTTTTTTTAATTGAACCCTAATAAACTTGACCCTGTTTAGCAGTTTGGAATCATTCAAGGTGAGCCAGGTGCAATATACTGTAAATAATTTTAAAGTAAATTTATTTATTCACATAGATTTGTACATAATTACATAGATTTAAAGAACACCCAATTCTGGACCTTTTACATAACAAAGCCAGAAAAATAAAAGATGATGTGCATCCAGAAAAACCATACAAAACAGAATATATGGATCGTTGGGGAATATGTCAGGGTGCAGAATCCATGTCCAAGAAGAAGCTACACTAATGCTGATCAAAAAAGCATAATTAATGCCAGCTCTGTACGGTGTCCTGGCCTGAAACCCAACAAGAATGGGTCCAGATCATCTATTTTCTTCAGGATACTCTGGAACTGTTGCATCACAACTTTTTCAACAATCTTCCCTAAAAAAGAAGGTTGGAGACTGGACAACGATTGTTTAGAATTATAGCTTCTTAAAGAGAGAACATGCTATTGTGTCCTTCAGAGTCACAGGGACCACCCCTTTTCTCAAAGAAGCTAATGGATCCAACCACAAGTCACCTCCCAAGCAGTTTTAACCACTCAGGAAGGGCTTAGCTCTAACAGTTTCCCAGCTCCAAATCTGAAAGACCTGCCCAGTTAATCAGCATAAAAATAAAAATTAAAAAGACCAGCAAGTATAAATATTCCTTATTCTACTTGAACTAAATTATATAGCTCTTTACAAATAATATTTTATTAATTAGTTTTGCCAGTTTTAGTAGTAATCCATAACATACATAGTATGAATAGTTTTTATAATTGCTTCCCATTATCTATATGTTATCTTTCTCTTTTCCAATAGGCAATTACCGTATTTTTCTGAGTATAAGACGCACCTTTTTCCTCCCTAAAAGTGGCTGAAAATTTGGGTGCGTCTTATACTTCGAATGTAGCTTTTTTTTCCAGCCCTAACTAGGTGCTAACAGATCTTCCCAGCTCTTACCTTGCAGGCTTTTTCATTGCTACTCTCTCAGAAGAATGTTTTTCCAGCCCTAAGTCTTTGCAGATTTTTTTTTTCATTGCTCTAGTTGCTCCAAAGAAGGTTTTTTCTAGCCCTAACCAGGTGCTAACAATCTTCCCAGCTCTTACTGGCTTGCAGGCTCTTTCATTGTTATTCTCTCAGAAGAAGGTTTTTTTAAGTCCTAACCAGGAGATAAAATAATGTGCTGAAGCTGCTCCGAATAAGTTTTTTTCTAGCCCTAACCAGGTGCTAACGATCTTCCCAGCTCTTACTGCCTTGCATGCTCTTTCATTGTTACTCTCTCAGAAGAAGGTTTTTTTAAGTCCTAACCAGGGGATAAAATAATGTGCTGAAGCTGACCAGACTAAGGACGCTAGCCAGATGAATACCTGGTAGGCAGATTGTTTTCCCCTATTTTCCTCCCCAAAAACTAAGGTGTGTCTTATACTCCGGTGCGTCTTATACTCCGAAAAATACGGTAGATCATTTTGTTGGATTAGCAATTGGGTTACAATAATATACATAGCAGAAGTACTCTTTACTTCGGCCATATTTGAGAAAGCTTGTTTTCAGGAAGGCTGAAATTGATTTTAAAAAAATCATAGTTGTTTAAATTTAGTTTAACTATACAGAAAATAAACCAATTATAAAACTTGTACAAAATTAATTCAATTCTAAACTTATTTTCTTTATATTCTGGGAGATGCTAAGACAAAGCCTGTACGGGGAATATGTCTGACCTGGGTATGTGGTGGCGCAGCGGCTTAATGATGCTGAAACTGCTGGCTAGAAATGGTCTGCACTCCAGCGGTTCGAGGCCGGCTCTACAAGACAGGGTGAGCTCCTGTCGCTCATACCCTAGCTCCTGCCCACCCAGCAGTTTGAAAGCAAGCAATATTGCAAGTAGATAAATGGGTATCATTTTGGTGGAGAAAACCTTCCTGCGTTCGTGTGTGTGCAAAAAGCAGAAGTTGGCACTGGACCTGGCCGGACGCGAGGCAACGTAACACGAGGCGAGGCAAGACTGGCAGAGGAGCCTAGAAGAGCCAGCAACCTGAGCTCTGCTAGTCATCTGGGGCAAACTAGTTTGCCCCCTTTGGTGCACCAAGGATGGGCATGCAAGCGCTGAACAGAATGAACTAGCAATGAAGGCTGCCAGGACTGCACTGTGTCTAGCATTTGTAGATTTCTCTGACATTATATGCCATACACTAAATAAATAAATGTCTGACTTTTCTGCTATTACTTTGCAGACATGAAGCATCCTACAATTTGATGCATACCTTCAGCGCTCAGACCATGCATTTAAAATGCATTTAAATAAACTGCCACACAAGAGTTAACTACTAGTTAGCAGGCAGCAGATCTATTATGATTATAAAAAAGTAGACTATAACTGAAAATGACCTGTATTATCAATCAGAGTGGTCTCCTTTAAATTCAGTTACTGTTTCTAAGTCTACAAATCTACAGATTCCCATAATCATTTAAAAATAAAATTTATAAATTCAGAAGACAATTTTAAACATTTATGTTAAAATATACGGTGTACTTGATCTCTTAATAAGAATAGAACAATGCATTTCTTACCAAGTTTGCTATTAGTCAACTGAAACCACCACAGGCTTCAAAACCACTATATTTACTCAATGTATATATTTATCTTCTATTTTTATCTATTTGAATCTTTAATGGGTGTTCCCATCTTTGTCAATTATTGCAAGCCAATGTGGTTAGAAGCTTCATTTTGTACAGTATGTGGATAGGTTAATAACACATTTGGCTATGAATTAAATAAAAACTCCCTATGTTGCACTGTAGTTAATTTAATTTATTAGGTTAATAGAAAGTATTTAGATCTGAGAAGGGCCAGTTTGTTTAATTACTATTTGAACAGCATAAAATGAAAACAAAAGCCTTAATTTGGGGGTGTCTATCTGAAACTCTGCATAATGTAAAGCAGAAATCAAAATTTCATATAAATATATCCCAAGATCATTGCATAATATTTTGTTTATGCTACCAGTTGGAATGACATGAGAACCAGTTTGGTCTAGTGGTTTAGGCACCAGCCTAGAAAGTGGAAAAGCATGAGTTCAAGTCCCACCTTAGCCATGAAAGCTAGCTAGGTGACTTTGGGACAATCACCCTCTTAGCTCAACCCAACTCACAGGGCTGTTGTAGCAAAAATAAGAGGACGATTTGTGGATGTGTTTGCCACCTTATTTGTAAAAATAATAAAGGTGGGATACAAATAAATAGCAATAGCACTTAAGACTTATATATTGCTTCACAGTGCTTTACAGTAAGCCCTCTCTAAGTGGTTTACAGAGTCAGCATATTGCCCCCAACAATCTGGGTCATTTTACTGACCTCAGAAGGATGGAAAGCTGAGTCAACCTTGAGCCAGTGAGACTCGAACTGCCAAACTGCTGGATGTATAGATCTTTCATATTTCTCTTCCAATAATACCACTGAGTAAATTAGGCTGAGAAATAGTGAGTGAACCAGAATTACCCAGTGAGTTTTCATGGATGAGTTTGACCCAGGGGTGAAATCCTCCCGGTTCACTCTTACCTGTCGGCCGCCGCAGAGCCGATGGAGCTGGTGGCGGTCGCGGCGCGTGCAGAACGCTTTGCGCATGCACAGAGGGCAAAAGAACTCAAATGGCGGTGTCCAGGTGGGCAAGGGCAGCGGGCGGGGGCAGCCCCGCGCCGCGACCGCCACCGGCTCCATCGGCTCTGCGACGACCGACAGGTAAGAGCGAACCGGGAGGATTTCACCCCTGGTTTGACCCTGAACATATCCATAACACTGATTTTAAAGTTCATTTTTAATCTTATTACTGGGTTGAAAAAAAAAATCCACTTGGTCTTGCATAATAATCTTCCTCTGTAATAATATCAATTGTAAAGTTCACGTGTGATTCGTAATATTTTGCTCTTTTCATATATTCCCTTAATGACTAGGATGATATATCAAACTGAAGAATTATTTATTTAACAATGGTTTGATTCAGAGGTGGGATTCTACCAGTTTGGACCAGTTTGGGAGAACTGGATGCTCCGATGATCAGCTGGGAGCGAACCGGTTTGCTCCCATGATCAGGTGGGCCCACCTGCCTGCCCATGCTTTACTGACCTATATCTTCTCAGCTGATTTGCGAGGCAGAGCGGATTGCTGCGCCTTAGCTGTGTTTCTCCCCAGCAGCAATGCGGAAGGTAAGTTTTTGTAAAACTGCGCATGCGCACAATCACCCAACCGGTTGTTAAACCAGCAGGATCCCACCACTGGTTTGATTGCTTTGGTTATAAGAAAGCTCCGTTGGTCATATCATTCTATCCATGGATTTAAATTTAGAATTTTTTTTGTAGCAAATACTTTGCAGAAAGCTACATATAAAACTGCTACAGCTCAGTGGTGACTGCAAAAGAACAATGAGCTTCCAATTCTTACTAAACAATTATGTTCTTTTTGTAGGTCAGACAGTAAATGGTTTCTCAACATAGAATTATATTTTGGCTATCCAAAGACAGTTCTCTAAGATGACTACAGTACTAATCCAGCCTTTTCCAGATTGTTTACAGGACAATTATTATCTAAATAGCATAGATTCCATTGATTCCTAGTAAGGCCATTAGATCAAACAACTTTAGTTACTCATTGTTTCTTGAAATAACTACTAAGAAAACATCAGCAGTTGAGTACCGTATATTCCCGTGTATAAGACGACTGGGCGTATAAGACGACCCCCAACTTTTCCAGTTCAAATATAGAGTTTGGGATATACTCGCCGTATAAGACTACCCCTCCTACTATCTTTCTTTCTGTCTTTCTGTCTTTCTTCCTTCCTAACATCTTCCTTTCTTCCTTTCTTCCTTTCTTTCTGTCTGTCTGTCTGTCTGTCTGTCTGTCTGTCTGTCTGTCTTCCTTCCTTCCTACCATCTTTCTTTCTTTCTTTCCTTCCTTCCTTCCTTCCTTCCTTCCTTCCTTCCTTTCTTCCTTCCTTCCTTTTCACACTTTATTGCATACTTTCCTACAAGTAAGAATCCATCTAATGCCTTTGCTATGCATTTTATGACAAAGAACCAATAACAGGAACCCTTTTCTTCTACCTTGGATTTTTTTATTTCTTCACAATTGCAAGCTTTGTGATAGACAATTAGGCAACATATGTCTTTACTGTGAAAACTACTTTGCTCTCTGTAGAACAAATGAAGAAAGTTTCTGGCAACCCTCCAATATTGTCCAATAGGGACAATGGGATATTGAGAGAATCCCTGTCTTTGTGCTGTTTAATTTGTTGCTGCTGTAGCAGCTTCCTTGCTCCAAAGTGATATTTGTCTTTGAGTTGGTGGTTTCCATCATAGCATTGGTAATGATTCTTTCTTTCTTTCTTTCTTTCTTTCTTTCTTTCTTTCTTTCTTTCTTTCTTTCTTTCTTTCTTTCTTTCTTTCTCTCTCTCTCTCTCTCTCTCTTTCTTTCTTTCTTTCTTTCTTTCTCCCTGCAAACCAATCCCCACTGTGGCTCCTTTCTCCCTCGCCCAGCCCTCTTCCAAGACGCCAAGTGCGGGGAACCGCACCAAGCGAGGTAGGTGGGTGGGTTGCTCCCCTCCCCTTGGAGGAAGAAGGAGCCTCTGTCGCTGTCTCTCGCGAGGTTCCAGCCACCCGACTGAGTCCCCGACTGTGGCACCGGCAGGGTTAACGCGCATGGGAGGGAAGGAGAGAGCGCGCTACCGCCGCCGCTGCTACTTTCGCTGCTCCAATATTTCTTTGGTGGGCGCGCGCGGGAGGGACCGCTGAGCAGAGGCACCCGGCGAGCGGGGTGAGAGGCGTGGGGATGCCAGAAGTGGCAGCGGCGGCGGCAGGCTCCTGCCCGCGTCTCCCACCCGCCTCTTGCCTTAAGCTGCCGGGCGCCTCTGCTCCATGTCCCTCCCGCGCGCGCCCACCAAAGAAATATCGGAGCGGTGAAAGCAGCAGTGGCGGCGGTAGCGTGCTCTCTCCTTCCCTCCCATGCGCATTAACCCTGCCGGTGCCGCGGTCAGGGACTCAGTAGGGTGGCTGGAGCCCCGCGAGAGACAGCGACAGAGGCTCCTTCCCAGCAGGAGACGCAGGTTGGCGGCGGGGCTCCGGGGCTTCTTCAGCCGCTTGGCTGGAGAACGGCGGGGATGTGGCCATGGCCGTTTTTGAGCTCCCCCCGGCTCGGAATTTTCAGTACCTGGCGTATAAGACGACCCCCGACTTTTGAGAAGATTTTCAAGGGGTAAAAAGTCGTCTTATACGCCGGCACATACGGTATGTTGATATAACGCACCAATGATTCTAGCAGTAAACTTCGGAACCATACTATGAAAAAATCCCTTTGCTTAAATTTGTCTTAAATCTGTGTCAACCTCCATACAGAAATTTGTATTTTTATATTTAAAAATTCCACTGCTCAAAATTATTGATTACAAATAATTACATTTTTCCCAACAACTCACAATTTTTTAAAGTTGAACAACTTCAGTATGATCACCTATTGTAATTTATAGACCTTTCCCTATGAATTTAAAATCTTTTAAAAACTATTACTGCAATTACTATTGCCATATTTTGTGATAATAAATTCAATAGATTAACTGTGCACATCACTAAAAGAAGGATCACTTCCTTTTATTCTTTGTCTCCCATGGAATTTCACTGGATATCTCAGTGTTTGAAGCAATACAACAGGCAGGGGCTATTTCCAAATAAGTTTACAGTAGTGGATGAATAAAAATAGTGTGGAAACCAATATTTTTGATTCCTTATTTGCTCTGAAGATTTGGGGAATATATTCTGGAATATCGTGGAAGCCCATTTGGGTATATAGTTATAAGAAATAACTACAACAGTAACCTTGCTCCTCTAGCTAAGCTAATACTAACTCCTTTGCACAGCACCATAACCCATCTATCCCCACCTCCATTAACGTAGTAATTTTATTTATATGTATTTTTCTTTTAAGAGCTCAAGACCTTATCTCTTCCACCTCTCGATTATCTTTATCTTGCTCTTTAAAAATCCCCTCCTAAGAAGCAACTTGTGCAGAAAGTAAAGGACTAGCCTAAAATCACCCAGCGAGAACGAGTATGTGAACCCGGGTCTCCTCATCCCTAAACCAACACGTGAGCCGTTGTGTCGCTCCCATCGCAGCCATCGGTCGTCTATTCAGGGGTCTCCAACCTTAGCAACTTTAAGCCTGGAGGACTTCAACTCCCAGAATTCCCCAGCCAGCAAAGCTGGCTAGGGAATTCTGGGAGTTGAAGTCCTCCAGGCTTAAAGTTGCCAAGGTTGGAGATCCCTATATCGCCGTTCAGCGCGAAGCCAGACTTTCTCCCCTTCCCATCGACCCGCCCCCTCCCGTCTCACCCTCTTCCCGTCCTGTCCTGAGGCCCGCTTCCCCTTTCAACCCTTTGTTCTGTGAAGATTGACCAAGAACTGCGGTTGCGCGCCAGCCAGGGAGACGCGCATTGGGGCGCAGTGCGCCTGCGCAGTTCTCTCTCTCTCTCTTTTTTTTCTACACATGCTGCTGTTGCCGCTGGTGGAGTCTGAACATCACCTGCGCGGTGTCTCCCTGTAAGGTACGTTCCTGGGTTGCGTCGTGAGAGTCTCTGTGGGATGTGGGAAACGCTGGTTCCGTTTCTTCAAGGCTGACCCGTCCGCCCTTCCTCGCCCTGCGTGCCTTGTGTTTGAACTCATTCGGGGAAGACAAGAGGTAAAAAAACATCATCTCGGCATGGAGGACTTCCGCGGTATACAGCTCTCCCCAGTCGAGCCCTTAATCCGTTAATAATCAGGGCGGCCATCTGGAAGACCTCTCGCTGGGGGAGGCTACTGCCGTCCCTTCGCCTTGGCCTGGATGTTTCCGCCTCCCCCCCCCCCTCCCGACAGCCCTGTTAGGTACTCCCAGGCCCCCTCGGAGGGAAATTAATAATTAAATTAAATTAATACCTTGCAGGTACATGTCCCTCTGGAGTCTTGGGGCTCTCTGAGCTTGGTTGTTTGCAGATGTTTCGTTACCCGACCAGATAAAGACCGCGTCTTCTGTCGGTTACAGGCTTCTCTGCCCTTCGGTGTGATGGAGCTCCTTCGAGAAGGGGGTGGGGATTCAATGCAGAAGGAAAGGGGAAAGGACACCGAGCCATTGTCGATTTCTGGCCGTTGAATGAAGCCCAGAGCAAATGCCACGGGAGCCGCTCTCTCTTTGTAAAAGATTTGGAAGGAAAAGAGTGCAGGCTACCCTCTTCTGCCGCTTCTCCTTGGGCATATAAAGGGAGTCCGACTGAATACTGTTTTGGAAAAGCATTGGGATTTTAACATTGAGAGAGAGAAAAATTGAAACGCGCATCAAAAGGTTTCAGACAGTCTCAGAAGGTCTCAATAAGCTATAGGGTGCTTTTTTTTTGACGTGGTACGATTCTTATTGAATATATTTGTAATCTTGCTCACGACCTACCTGCATCCTGTCTTCCTTTGCTCAACACTCCCCCTCCCCAAAGAGTCCAGCCACGCCGCATCTGATGAAGTGTGCTGCAGTTTACAAAAGCTAGTGCCTTTTAATAAAATATGTTAGTGGGGAAAAGTACTATCTTCTGTTTTTGTTCTTTGGCACCATAATCACTCCTCTTGCAATGGAGGCAATGATTGAAGATAGTAAATCGTTTCAAGGCTGTAATTTTAACAAGCACCTTACAAAGTCCTAAAACTGGTGGGATATCTGTGTAAATTTGTATTAGGGTAGATTTCAAATTCTGCTATTATGACGTTCTTGTAACAAAACATTTTTTGTGCTAAAGATCTTCCGCCCTTCATCTTTTCTAATGTTTATGTTGCATGCTTTTGTTGAGAAAGAAATGTAGCTAAAGCTATTAACAAAAATAAGAATTATTGTGTTTGCAGGCAATGGTGGGGGAGTTAATGAATAGCCACATTAGACTTTTCTCTTGGGAGTCAATTCTTAGTCTCAAGTGATTTACAGCTCAAATACCTCATCTCTTATTTGACCTGGATTTACCTGGTTTGTTTCAGACCTATTGTTTGTCATTGGAAGCTGTGTTACTACTTAATATTTTACCATGGGGTTGTCATCTGAATCATCCCTCCTTGCTCCTCCCCCTTAATGGGATTTGCCTTCTTTGCTTTTTATATGTTAGTATCTTTTTTTCTTATGTGTTTTAATAAAGGGATGGGTATTCTGTTTTTCCCCTCTAAATATGGAAGGGGATTCTTGTCAGTGTTTATAGAAGGCCCATACCTTTCCTCATAATCTGTTAACCAGCAACATTGAGTGCAGTATATTTTCATGGTATAGGCAATATATTTGAAATTGTTTACTGAAGACTTTTTTATACAACAAGAAATTGCTGGAATGTTAAAATTAAGTGCACAGTTTACATCTATGATATTGTACCAATTAACACTCTTATAAGGTAGTTTGGTAAATGAATAATATTCAAATCACAAGATTAAAAGTTGTGTTTACACTGTGCTGATTAGGACACCTTTGAGTGCTGTGTCCAATAATGGATGTAACATTGTAGGTACCCTTGTGCTGTGTCACTAATTGTGGATGACAAACTGGAGCACATCCAGATAAAAGTAATCATGATTATAAGAGTTTTGAAAAGCGATTCATATATCTGTTGAAAGAATATATGTGTTATGTTTGGTGAAGTTCAAAGGAAAAAATGTGTCTACATGTGAAACTCTGATGCAGAAATGGCCTGAGATTTGTAAAAATGGGGCATGGAATGGTAGGATTAGAAACACTGGACTGAAATGCTAAGCATCCAGATTTCAGCTAAACATTAGAAAATTCTGAAAGAGCTTTTGGAAGGGATGCAGACAATCCTCCTCACTTTTTAGATCATGACTGCAGACTATTTATTAAGTTTGTTTGCTGCCCATCTCACCACAAGGCAACTTTGGACAAAAAGTGTCATGAATCTACAACCCAGTATAATTTTTCTCCAGCCAACCTTATTCTAGACAGGTGGTGTAGAAATTACCCGAAACACATAGCATCCATATCACTGATGGGTCAGTTTGAATTTTCTTGCAAACTACCTCTACCTCCCAAGGAAACTCCCTATTGGATTATTGTATCTTCAGGAGGCTAGCAGAGAGTGAAAGCTGAATGTAGTCTTAGGATATTCTCAAATTTCAAGATTTCTAATAAGTAAAGCAGCTAAACCTTACAAGTATTAATTAGTAAAGTTTTATTTTAAATGATAGCTGATCATTTCTGACTTTTTTCTTCAGGAATTTTTAATGTTTTTCAATTGGCATTGAAGCTGATTTCACTGCTCTGTATACAGCAGATGTCTTACCCATGTGCTAAACTGCTGTGTATGTGTATGTGTATGTGTATGTGCTTACTTGGTACTTAAGAAAGAAAAGGAAAGCTTTGGAACAATGCTTATGCAACTGTTAGCCCTGGGTTCCTTTATATTTAAATTCAAGTTTAGTAAATGTGGATCACACAGATGGTGGCGCAGCATGCTTAGCGTTTGGAGGTAAAGATGCTTGCATTCCCCCTTCTTCCAGGTTTTTACAGTTGGATTATTTTGGAAGACGATTGCTTCCATTTCAGCAAAGACTTGAACAATTGGGGAGGTTGCCCTATGCATTGCAAATTTTTCAATTGAATAGTGGGTTGGAATAGATTATCTCCAATATATTTTCTATTTAAGTTTCAAGGGCTACTCTAGCATCCAGGAGGCCAACCCTCATGGTATTGATAAGATTATTTGGATTAATGATCATAACTGTAGCCTTAATACAATGAAGATGAGCCACTCCAGATGGCTCCAGTGGCTTCTTCAACTCAGACAGTTTGGCAGCCTGTATCTTCCAAATATTTTGAATTGCAACTCCAACAAATGCTTATCATTGACCTATTTCTAGCTAAAGGAAGATCATATCTTAAGTAGTCCTGTAATCTTCCCAATAGGCTTATCTGATTACAACTAGTACGTTATTAGGTACTTTCTTATTTATGTGTAATGGCCTACATTATGCCATTATGTCTACAAGCCAACTTCTGCTCATGCAGTGGTAATTGCTTTGTTCTGTCCCGTCCTGCATTTCTCTATGTGCTCCCAAATTTCCTTGAGAGAATCTCAACAATGATATCAGGTCTCCTGGGTTAACCAGTCAGGAAACACAATTAGATGAGCGACTGTATTGTAAGGCTACATTAACAGAATCTTTCAAGTCTGAAGCTCCAAACTTCCCACTGCCACTTTCAACTGACTGAAGAATTAGGGCAAGTTCTTCCTAAATTGTTTTGCTCTGACCGTTAATCAATTAGGGTTCCTGCCTCTCTTGTCTGATTATTTCTTAGTTATTATCTCTTCCCCTCATCCTCCAAGTCATCCACACATTCCATTACATATGTAGAGCAGATGTAGGGGATCTGCTTGTGTTGGCTGTTATTAAAAGAGTTGTCACAAACATAATTTAGGCATTTAGCAAATAAGATATTTGAGCAAGCATGACCTAATTTTTTTAAATTCATTGCCTTCTTTCTTTAGTTGCCAAATAAGCTGTGAACTCAGATAGGTTTTCCTCCACTTTATATAAGGATAGTGGTATTTTAGAAGTAAATTACTCCTTCTGTTTTTTGGGGTTTTGTTTTTGTTTTGGCTCTGTCTCTCAGTCCTGACACCAGATATGGTGATTTGGAAATGTTGGGAAACAAACCGCCTAAAGGAGTGTATGCTGTCAAATACATTATGTACTCTTAAAACAACCTAAGATGAATGTATCCTTTTCAGTCAATATTCACAGGACCACTTATTAAATATTTTCTATAAGCGTGTGCTTTCAAGGCCTCTGCCTTTTTTATTGTCTTTTTAGTACTGAGGAATTCAACCAACTTCAGTTCTTCATAACTCATATTTCTTCAGATGTATTATATTCTAACTTCAGCCATGTAACTCCCACTGCGGTGGCTGAGAATAGCATGTTGGGCATTCTGTCTCCACATATTGTTCTCTTTCCTAAACCTAGAAATAGTTGGAGAAAACCCATAAATGGAATTGAATGAGTTTTGGCATCTGGCCAGTAAACACTCAGCTCCATCTAGTTGCCCCGACTCTATCCCGAATTAAGGGATTTCAGGATCATAAAAAGAGAGTTTAATGACTTTCAAAAAATGCCTTTTATCCTAAAATGTAAGTTATATTTACACAAAGAATTTTTCAGTTAAAATTATGTATTTCAAATGGGAAGGGAGCTCAATGTTGAAATGGGGAAACATTTTTACGCATATTTAATCAGCCACAAATCAAAAATGAAAAAAAAAGTTTAATTCAATTTTGATTACCTAAGACTTGGATCCAATGACATAAACCTGTCAACAGATGTTGTTCATTAGCAGAATGGATTTTTAATTGATTCTACCACTTTCCACATACATAAATAAAATTGTTCTGGAGGGCTAGTTTGGAAGAGATTGATAGGAAGTGACATGTGAGCAGGATTTAAAAATGACTTCTGTCTTGCAGTTTATTCTGTCTGAATGTTCATAATCAAACATCCATTGGATGGGCTGTTCTCTCCTCAATAAATACTTAAATTTTGGCTACTTGGTGTATTCCAATCAGAAGAGAGCTGGAAGGGACCTTAGAGGTCTTCTACTCTAATCCCCTGTTCAAGCAGGAGACCCTATACCCGTGATGGCAAACCTATGGCACGGGTGCCACAAGTGGCACGCGGAGCCATATCAGTGGGCACGCAAGCTCAGGTCTGGCGCGCATGTGCGCACCGGCCGGCTGATTTTCGGGCCTTCTGGGCCCACTGGGAGTCAGGAAACAGGCTGTTTCTAGCCTCCAGAGGGGGTGGGGAAGGCCGTTTTCGCCCTCCCCAGGCTCCTAGAAGCTTGGAGAGAGCAAAAAATGGGCATGCCATTGCATGCTGGGAGTGGGAGGGTCATACGCGCATGCACGGGGGTGCATGGAATTATGGGTGTGGGCACGCATACACGTGATCCCACGCATCCCCCCTTCTTTTTGGCACGCGAACCAAAAAAGGTTCGCCATCCCTGCCCTATACCGTTTCAGAAAAGTGGCTGTCCAGTTTCTTCTTAAAAACCTCCAGTGATGAAGCGCCCACAACTTCTGAAGGCAAGCTGTTCCACCGGTTAATTGATTAACCAATTTGTGCAGTCTGATATTAAACTGAAAAAATAAGGAGAAGGAAGTTGGCTACACACATTAAGGTTGCCAAGTTTGAAAAACATAGTTGTAGATCAAACACTGCTGCTGTGTTTTCCTGAAAATAAGACATACCTCGAAAATAAGACCTAGCCTGATTTTTAAGTGTGTGCCTAATATAAGCCCTACCCCAAAAATAAACCCTAGTGAAGGGACGAAGACCTGCTGGGAAAGCCAAGAGTCAGTGGGCTGGAGCAGGTGGGAGGCTTGTCTTGCCTACAGCCCCCGCAGGGCATTAGAATCATCTGCCTTCCATCCTGCACCTCTGCCTCCATCTGTTGCCAGTGTTGCTGTGTGAAGATGAACCTCCTTTGGCCGGCTGCCCACTCCAGCTCACAATCTCTCGGCTTTCCTGTGGCCGGTGCAGCCAGATTGCCAGCCTCCTCCCACCCGGGGCCCTTGCCTCCGTCTGCTGCTTGGACAGGGAATCAACTTACCTGCTGCAGCTGCTGCTGGATACTGTCAGTCCCTGCATGCCTGATGCCTCTTGTGCGTGCACCGGGAGGTTGGGTACCCAGCCAGACTGATCACCCTGAAACTATGTTTCCCCAAAAATAAGTCCTAGTGCTTATTTTGCAGCCCAACAAAATATAAGACCGGGTCTTATTTTCGGGAAACACAGTATCTCACTCTAACATGCCTCAGAGTAATAATTATTGTAAAGATAAAATAAGAGGCAACAGAGGTATGCTATCTTGAGCTTCCAGAGGTAAGAGTAATGAAATAATAAGAAAATGATAGTTAGAAATAGCGGGTTTTTAATTGTAGAAAGACAGTGTGAATTTCATTATTATGTTATATATTTCTATAAATAAGATTAAAATACTTCATGAGATTTGTAAAGTAAATAAAATAAATAAAATATTTGACATAATAGTAGTAACAGCTCATTTTGATTTACACAATTCTGGGACCTAGAATTAGCTTTGTATCATTTGTCAATAGATAGTAACAATTTGAGGATATTTAACAGATTAACAGAGTCGGAAGGGACCTTGCAGGTCATCTAGTCCAACCCCCTGCCCAAGCAGGAGACCCTTACATCTGCCTCTACCTAGGTTCAAACTCACAACCTCCTGATTGTGAGGCAAGAGCTCTACCACTAGGCCATATTTATTTAAAGCTGGGTTTCAGATATGTGGAAAAAAACACCATTTGTATAACACTGAAATGTATAGTTCAAGTATATTGATAAGTGGAATTTCCCATCAACTGCGTTCTGTTCCCTTGTGGGATACCTAGTGTCCATATAATGATTTTGTATAACAATAAGTAAAAGTATATTTATGGCTAAACATTCCATGTAATGTCTGTGTGTTGTAGATTGAATTGTATGGTGCAATTTTTAATAGTTGTAATAATGAATGTCCATTTTAAATATCTGACTAAATCAATGTGATCATTATTTTAAAATGAGCTACTGCTAGAATTTTATAAGTTGGTAGAAGCTAGCTTTTAAATTTGTATCTGAACTTGGTTGTAATACTTTATTTATTTCTGTATTTTGCAAGCATGTGAAAAAAAATTCCATACAAAATTGCTATTTTAAAATATGTATTTAATAGCCTAAGCATTTTCGGAATGATGCCCATTTTGTATATAGCATAAAATATAATTTTTCTGAAAATTGGAAAATTAAGCCAAATATGAAATAAATAAAAGACCTGCGGATTTAAAGAAGGAAAGGATTACCAAAAAATCCAAAATTTTCACTGTGATTTAGTGTAAGATTTTTTTTAGCTATCTAAACTACTATAAGATCCTCAGTTACAAAAATTCAATTCTTATATTTCCCTTCAATACAGTATTTCAATTCAATTCAAATATTTCGATACAATGTTTCATATTGTATTTTGGGTTCATTACAGGTTCATTCTGATTTACCAATTCTTGGGGCTATTTTATTTTTTACTTAAAAATTCAATTTTTAAGGCTGCCTGCAGATTCTAGTGTCAAAACAACACCTCCATCATTTTTAAATAAATGTGATCAAAGTTTTCTTTTTGTGAATTTGCAGTAGCTAATAGATTGATAAATGAGTAAGTGGAGTTCTTGTTCCTTTCTGAGCAACGTTATTTGGTTGCAACGTGCTGTACCCAAATAAGTAATATCCTTGCACTATTTGGCTATTGCAGGCAAACAACCCAGCTCAAGAGCACCAAGAACTCCATAGTTCAATCCTGAGCTACAGATATTCCCTTCTATTGAAATAAACGAGTGTACACTTGCTATAGTGAATTTTAAAAAGGCTTGTATTCTAACAAATAAAAGCATATTACAAGTAATATGGCCAAATACTACTATGGAAAAATTTAAGAAACCATTTTAAACATGCAATTTTACTTTTCATAAAGGAAAGAGCTGCTTAGTTTCTTCTAGAAGTAGTTTTCTTATATGACTAACTTGTCATTTGGTTCTATTTTTTATTCAGTTCCAACTGTTTACTTTCTTTGTGGAACTTCTCATAATCTTAACCTCTGAAGTGTTCTATTTGGGTTCAGTGTTATTATGTAGTCTGTGCTGAAGTGTGAATATGTCTGCAGCTTGCTGATTAAAGGTTTAAAATGCTATTTCTTTTTACTCTCATTCTTTTATTCTATATTTCTTTATCCAAAAAACTAGGTGATGAGGCCCTCAGTCTAGTTTAATACCAGTTTGGTTGAGAGAGAAAATAAAGGATCTTACCGTATTTTACGGAGTATAAGATGCACCTTTTTCCTCCCTAAAAGAGGCTGAAAATTTGGGTGTGTCTTATACTCTGAATGTAGCTTTTTCGAAGCCTTTTTCCCCACCCCTAACAAGCTGCTAACGATCTTCCCGACTTCATACTCTGTCGGAAGTAGTTTTTTACCAGCCTTAAGTCTTTGCAGGCTTGTTTTCATTCCTACTCCCTTCAAAGAATATTTTTTTCAGCCCTAACCAGGGGATAAAATAATGTGCTGAAGCTGAACAGGTTAAGGATGCTAGCCAGATGAATACCTGGTAGGTAGATTTTCCCCCCCTATTTTCCTCCCCCAAAACTAAGGTGTGTCTTATACTCCAGTGCGTCTTATACTCTGAAAAATACGGTAATTCATATCATTAAAGACAGATCAAATTATTACTTCTCCATCCTTAAATTCATATTTATTGGTTTTTCAAAAATTGCCAGACTACATTTTCTTAAAAACATGAAATGGAAAACAAATAAATCTATTAGTAATATGGTATTAACCTTTCCAAAATTCCAGTGCTTTTTACATGAGAGAAGGCTGAGAGTGACAGTTGTGACACCATGAATACAGTAATGTTTTGAATATGTTAGATTCAAGCTGTACTAGTCTTAATTGCTATGTATGTACTATAATGCTACTTCATGGAAAAGGATGACAAATCTAGTTCTCCGTTACCTATGTTTTAAATAGAAACCCCCCAGGCTACAACTTATAAAATTTTGTTCAGTGCTTTCATTGGCTCGTTGGATGTTAGTATAGTATAAGAAATAAAACCTCTCTAGCAAAAGTAATAATATTGATAATGTTTTACAGCAACAGAAACTATGAATCATAGACATTACATAATTTTGCAAAGGTGTACCCAAGAGCACCATTCTGGTGCAATCAAAGTTTCCTGTCCTATTTAGCCCTACTTTTGTTCATTTAATCCCTGCTCCTCTTTCTTCATATGAATTACTTCCGGAGGGTGGTGACTGGCAGTTCCAGGAAATGGTGAGCATCAGGGTGGTGCTGGATCCTTGAAGGAAGTTGGCCTACCAGCTCCTGAAGAAAACCTCTTGAATCCAGAGGATTTTATCAACTATTATCTAATTACAAACACTCGTTTTATGTGTGGAGCGCTTGAGAGGGTGGCAGCTCTGCAGCTGCAAACATTAATGGAAAGCATTGATTATCTTGTCCCTTTCAGTCTGAATTCAGACCTGATTTGAGGAGAGAATCCGCCACAGCTAAATTGACCTCTTGCAGGAATGACATAGAAGCAATGTGATTATTGATCCCATTTGGTCTCTCAGCAGGCAATCTCAAAGAATAGTACTATTGACTCTGAACTCTTGACAGCTATTCTGTGAGATGCCATAATTATTTTATGTCTAGTGGTATTTAACATCTGTAGAAAATTGCCAGAGGCATCACCAGGACTTTTGAGGGTGGGTTTCATCAATGTATACATGACACTTGGCTTTGCTTCTCCATAACAACTTAAATCAGGAGAAGCTGTATATGTTCTGAACCGGGAATGCTACCTACCACAATAGGTGGATGAGGGCCAGTACTGTGAAATAGGACTAAATTTCAGCAAAACACTATGGCTGAGTTCCCAGGTTTGGGAACTGGAGAATGTATCTGCTCTAAATTGGCTGCACTGTCTCAGAAAGAACAAAACCATTGTTAGAGGTGCTTCTAGAATCATTTCATTGGAGTCCCAAGTGATCCCTGAAGCTAGGATTTACTGTTGCCTGTTTCAACTGATAGGTAACTATACTATTTCCTGGACAGGAACAGCCTATTTACAGTTGTGATGGAATGTGCACCTGGAGAATTAGTGGATACGAGTTTTGGTAACACAGAGTTTCCTAGAGAGATGCAGATTAAGAGACTGAATAAAGTGGAGAGGGGAGTGGGTTCAGGGTAGCCACACTGTAGAATCTCTCAGGATATATCTGGTAGGTTAGAATAGCTTTAGTTTAAGATTTTATCCACTAGATATAAGCAAATGAAGTCTTGGACTCAATTGGATTTTGCTGTGTCATCTTTGGGTTGGGCCTGACAACAGTAGTCCATTTGCTGGTACAGTAACTTCATATTGAGATTACTGTAATACAGTATATTCTGTTTGTGGTTGCTCTTGAAAATGCAAGGTGATACAGAATGTAGAAACCAGATTATTGAATGAGCCACTCAGTCATGTTAGCCATTTGTTGAAGGAACTGCACTGGATATTCATTTGTTACAAAGCCAGATTCAGAATTTTGGATATGGTATGAAGCCCTAAACATCTGAAAACCAGGATAACTGTCTTTGTATTATTGACCTGATTACTTAATTGAGATCATCAAGTGAGGTACTGCAATATGTACTGAATGCTGCTGAATGCAGGTGACTGCTTGCAGGTGGCTTCTACCTCTTGCAGCACCCATATTTTGGAATGTGTTCTCCTGCACTTTGGGAAACTCCTACTTTTAGGTGCCTGACAAAAACTTGTTTCTTCACCCTTCCCAGCATGGAAGAATTAATTAAATATAATGATTGATTGAGGAAACTGGCATGCAGACTTCCGGTTCCTCCTTCGGCGCGATTGGAAGCTGGGACTGCGAACTCCGCGGCCGGCTCCAAACACTCCGTGCCTGAGGGTCCGAATTCGGACCTAAGCCCCCCATAGAGAAGGCGAAGCAAAGGGGGACCACCAGGAGGGTAGAGGAGAGCCGCATCTCCCCTCCCGAGCTGGCAAGCCCCTAGCCGATGGTGTGGAGCTGCGGCAGCAAACATGGCTGCCATGAAGCCGAAGAAGAGCCAGAATCAACAAGTTTGATCAGGAGGAAAAGTGAGTTATTTGCAACCTGAGATAAAAAAGACTGTTCGTTTTTTAAATATCCCCAAAAATACAAGGGGGAGGAATAAGGAAGCTAAAGAATAGCGGCGGGTCAAGCATGTTAAAATAGTGAAGAAAAACACTTGGGAACTAGGAGGGAAAAAAGTTTTTCTTGGAAGATTTATAAGAAGATGTGGTTTTGGAACAATATTCTATTTTAAAGGGAAAAAACTTTGATATTTGATCTGGAAGCTGTCTCTGCCTTACTATAAATTGACTATTACATTTATTGGATTTATAAACTTAAAACATTGAAATTGAGCACAGAATAATGAAGAGGAATTTTTGATTTGAAGCACGAGCGCCATTTTGGGGGGGAAAGAGAAGGGGTAACTCTCGAAATGTTCCCCTTTGTTGGACAAACAACGTGGATTAAACTTTGTTGTTAAAATGATACAATCTGGAAATAAAGATGTGGAAAGCATACCCCAGGATATTACGACTTTTGATAAACAGCATGTGGGAACGAAAGAAATACTTCAAGTTATGGATCGTATAGAACTAAAACTGGAAAATATAATGGAAAAAATAATAAATGCTGTTCAAACAAACGAGGAAAATATGGAGAACTTTGAAAGAGTGAAAGAAACAGAGGAACCAAGAAACAAAAAACAAGAAAGAAAACACAACAAAGGGATTATTGAAACACAGAGGGAGAAAAAGGTAGTAAAGCAGAAGGGGAAAATCTCTGGTAAGAGAAAGATAAGCAAGGAAAAGAGAGCTAGAAGGGGAAAGAAAGAGAAGACTAGAAAAAAGGAAAACAATATTAGACAACAAAAAGGGAAAAAGAGAGGAGAGAAAGATAGAGACTATAGCAAAACAAAGAAGTTAAAGATAGAAATGAGAGAGCTAAAAGAAATATGGGGAAGGCAACCAAAAAAGAAAATGAAAAGAGGATTAAAACTTTGGAGCAGAGTAAAAGAGAAGGGATAAAATAAAAATAAAAATGTGTATGTCTAATTAGTAGCAATATATTTGAATATAAGTTTGATAATAGAAAATATGAAGATTGAATTTTAAATATGTTTTATATGAGAAAAAAAGAAAAGTAATATTTTTGAAATTGTTCATTGTAATAAGGATAAAATATACGTATGATAAGAAAATAGAAAGATTGAAACGTGTAATATATTTTTGAATATAAGTCTGATGACAGAAAATATGAAGATTGAAAATATATAATTTTTAAATATGTATGGATAAGAGAAAAAAATTAGTGTTAATGTGTTTGTTTAATTAATTTACTAGTATTATATAAGTATGAACAAATTGTCTATTGTGATAAGGATAAAATAAATGTATGAATAATGTGTAGAAAAGAAGGTGTAGAATACTATAAGAAAAGATGAAGATTGAAATATGTAATTTTGAAATATATTGTATGGGAAAAGTAATGATGTGGAGAAAAGGATAAAGAAATTATAAGGTGATCTTTGATTAACATGTAGGAAATAAGTGAAGTAAAATATAACAATATTAGAAATATATAAATTGGGGAATGACCACATCTTTGATTGCTGGAATTAAAATAGGGATAAAATAAAAGGGGAAAATGATTAAAGACAGATATTAAGAAGAAAAGAAATGTGAGAGATATATTGAAAATGAAATGATAATGGATTGTAATTATTTTAAAAACAAAAATATTGTTAAGAATATTTATTTATTTATTTATTTTATTTATTTTATTTATTTTATTTATTAAAATTTCTATGCCGCCCAACTCCCAAGGGACTCTGGGCGGCTCACAGCATGTATAGAAAACATAACAAGTAAAAAACAGTTTTGTTAAAAAGCCATATTAAAATACTATCCAGATTTAAAATAACTTTCATTCATACCCCGCCTGCCGGAAGAGCCAAGTTTTTATTGCTTTACGGAAGGCCAGCAGGGTGGGGATAGTCCTGATCTCTGGAGGGAGCTGGTTCCAAAGGGAGGGGGCTCCCACAGAGAAGGCTCTCCCCCTCGGCCCCCGCCAGCCGGCATTGCTTGGTCGATGGGACCTGGAGGAGACCCGCTCTGTGGGACCTAACCGGTCGTAGGGAGGTATGCGGCAGGATGCGGTCCCGAAGGTAACATGGCCCTGAGCCATGTAGGGCTTTAAAGGTAACGACCAACACCTTGAATTGGATCCGAAGTAGGGTCGCAATTGGTGCACAAGACGAACTTGTGCAAAGGTCCCCCTAGCCACAGCTGAAAGATGTTGCTCCAATTTTAGCTGTGGGTCTAGGAGGACACCCAAATTGCGAACCCGTTCTGAGGGAGCTAATTTCTCCCCCCCAAGAACCAAGGAGGGACAATTGGTCAAGTCCTTAGGAGGCAATATCCACAGCCACTCAGTCTTGTCAGGGTTAAGTTTTAGCCGGTTCTTCCCCATCCAGACCCTAACATCGGCCAGGCAGCGGCCCATTACGTCTACGGCTTCCCCAAATTGAGACGGGGTGGAGATGTACAACTGGGTATCATCAGCATATTGCTGATACCTCACCCCGTGTCGTCGGATGATCTCACCCAGTGGCTTCATGTAGATGTTAAACAGGATGGGCGAGAGGACCGAACCCTGCGGCACCCCACATAGTAGGGGCCTAGGGCTCGACCTCTGCCCCCCTGTCAACACCGACTGCGTCCTGTCAGAGAGGAAGGAAGAGAACCACTGCAGAACAGTGCCGCCCACCCCCACCTCTCCGAGACGACGCAGAAGGATACCATGGTCAATGGTATCGAAGGCCGCTGAGAGGTCAAGTAGCACCAGGATAGAGGAGTGACCCCTATCCCGGGCTCGCCAGAGATCATCCATCAGGGTGACCAAAGCCGTTTCCGTACTGTAGCCGCGCCTGAAACCAGATTGAAAGGGATCCAGAAAATCAGTATCATCCAACAGTCGTAGGAGTTGGAGTGCCACCATTTTCTCAACAACCTTCCCCGCGAAGGGAAGGTTGGAGACTGGATGGAAGTTCTTTAAATCCGCCGGGTCCAGGGAAGGCTTCTTGAGGAGGGGTCTCACCACCGCAGCTTTTAAGGGCTGCGGGACGGACCCCTCTCTCAGAGAAGCGTTGACCAACGCCTGGAGCCAGCCGCGTGACACCTCCCTGGTGGCCGAAACCAGCCAGGAAGGGCACGGGTCCAATAAACAAGTGGCGGAGCTCATAGCTCCTATGGCCTTGTCCACATCCTCAGGAGTCACCGGTTCAAACCTATCCCATATAACCGGACTAAGACCTACCCCAGTCATCTCGGCCTGTACTGCCCAATCAGAGTCCAGGTCTGTCCGAATCTGAGTGACTTTATCCGCCAGAAACCGAGAAAATTCCTCAGCTCTACCCTGCAAGGGGTCTCCGCCTTCCTCCTTAGCAAGAAGGGTGCGGGTCACCCTAAACAGGGCGGCTGGGCGGGAGTCAGCGGACGCAATAAGAGCTTAATCGGTCCCGCCTCCTTGCGGTGGAGGGGTGGTGCTATGAAATCCAACCTCAGAAGGAAATGATCTGACCACGACAAGGGTACTGTGACTAAACCCCTCAGCCTCAGATCATCTCTCCACTGCCCCGAGAGAAACACAAGGTCAAGTGTGTGACCACCCTCATGAGTCGGACCCTGAACTACTTGGGTTAGGTCCATGGTTGTCATGGAAGCCATGAACTCCTGGACTGCCCCTGAGGCTTCGCCGGGTGATGGCAGATTAAAGTCCCCCAGCACCATCAACCTGGGGAACTCCACCGCCAGCCCTGCAACCGCCTCGAGCAGAACAGGCAGGGCCTTTGCAACGCAGCTAGGAGGCAGGTACGTTAGCAAAAGGCCCACCTGAACCCCTAAGTCCAACTTCAGAAGGAGTGTCTCACACCCAACAATCTCTGGGGCAGGGCTCCTTCGAGGACACAGATTCTGGCGAGCTATAATAGCCACTCCTCCACCCCTTCCCTGGGGTCGCGGCTGATGCTGAACCGAGAACCCGTCCGGGCATATTTCCGAAAGGGGCACCCCCCCTTCCTGGCCCAGCCAGGTCTCAGTAATACACGCCAGGTCCGCCCCCTCTTCCAGGATTAGATCCCGAATAAGGGGGGCCTTGTTGGTAACCGACCTGGCATTTAACAGCAGCAGCTTGAGCCCAGGGCCCTGACATCCCTGGTTACCAGGCACTCGGGTAGAGCTAGGTGGAACCAAACCAGAGGGGCCAGAACAAGGAATCACTTGCAAACAGCGAATTCTCGTTCCCCGAGAGCGGCCTACCCCTCTGCTCCCGCCATACCTATTATATGGATATATTAAAGCAAATGCTAACGACATGAGATGTTAAAAGACCAAAAAGAAATAAAATTTATACAGAAAAGAGGAAACTGGCATGCAGGAAAACAATACCTTTCTTTGTTAAGAATATCTCTAGGCCAGAGGTCTGCAACCTTAAACACTCAAAGAGCCATTTGGACCCGTTTCCCATAGAAAAGAAAATACTGGGAGCCATAAAACCTGGGGCCAACTTGACATCACTCACTCCCACCCAGTCACATGACCCCCTAGCCACACCTACCCAGCAGAGGGCAGAGAACCGGTTGTTAAAAAACACTGGGAGCCACAAAACCCTTTTGACATCTAAAATGATGTCAAATGATGTCCCCCTCTCTCCCCCTCTCCCTGTGTGTGTGTGTATATATATATATCCCCCTCCCTCTCTCCCCCTCTCTCCCCTCTCTCTGCATCTCCCCCCCTGTATCTCTCTGTGTCTGTCTGTCTGTCTCTCTCCCCCTCTCTCCATGTATGTCTCTCCCTCTCTCCCCCTTCCCCCTCTCTGTATAGCAGCAGGCCCGGAGCGAGTCTCTTCTCTTCTCAGGTCAGGCGAGTAGTGACTGAGAGGGGAGGGGTGATGGGCGGGGCCAGCCAATGGTGAGATCAGCCAGAACTGCTTAAAAACGTAACTATCGGCAGTGCGACAGGGAGCTACAGGAGAGGGGCGAAAGAGCCGCATGCGGCTCAGGAGCCGCGGGTTTCCTACATCCGCTCTAGGCTATTCACAGGCCCATTGGCATTCCAAGAGGATAAAAATGGTTAATGCTGTGACCTACTGTACCCATCTGTTAGGGGAAAAAAGGAACAAAGGTAAGGTGGAATGGCAGGAAAAATAAGACTTCTATGTCAGAGTTGCAAAACCCATATGCTCAATAAATAGCAGCAACAAGCTAGAGTTTATTAAATCTCTTTGCAACTATTTAGCGTCATCTTGTCTTCAGGAGCCAAGGCATGGTAACCTTTTAGTAAGCAATATGGGTAGAATTCAATAGCTTCACCAATTCGCCTCCTGAAAATAATGTTTTTTTAACTGATTATTTTGGCAGTCATTTTATGAAAAAGCAAACTCCCCATATAGCAAAATAACTATTTTCTGAGAATGCCTACAATTCTTAATTCATATTTCAGATAAATTCACCAGCCCAGAAAAAAAAAACTACAGTCCAGATTTACTGGGCTAGATGGGTAAAATCTAAATTGAAAGCCCCACACAAGACTTCCTCCAGTTTCATTCTATTTTTAATACTTTTTATTTGCCTGCTCAGTGTTGGAGATTTAAGATGCCAAATATCAGTCCTAGAAAAAGGAAGAGTTGGGCAAGAGACCTCCTTAGTCAGCCTGATGCTGGGCTTCTCGTGTATTTGCAAAGAGAGCGCATACAGTTGCCTTGGAAACAACAATCAACTATATTTACCAATTATGGTGAACAAAGCTTGAAGCTCTCTGGATACTGCTCTTTTTAGCATCATGTGGGTAACTTATTTCTTGGATTATCCCAGCTGTTAGCTTTGTGATATTAAACCCAAAAAGAAATGAGTTAGAGACAAGGGAATCTAATTAACACAAGCATTTAGAAAAAGTATAAGGAGGGGAAAAGTACATATGGATGGGTTCATTTCTGATAGACGGCTTTCCTGGGTATTTATTATCAGAGACAGAGTTGTAAAAAGTGCCCTCACCAATAGTGATAGATAATACTTTAGAGCAATCAAGCACTGTTTTAATGAGCAAAGCCCCAATTCCTGCTGTGCTGCTTGTGGTGTGGGGGAGCAGTGTTCCTAGGAGGGATGAGCCAAGAAGTCAAGTACCGTATGTACATTTTCAGCCAGATCACTCATGGAGGTCAAACCAGTTGCCCAGCTAAAGCAAGCAAGCAGCAAATACCTACATGGGGCAGCAGCGATAAGAAACATATACGTGACGCATGTGGTCCACAGGCCGCAAGTTTGACAGCCCTGTTTTAGAGAGAAGTTTGGCAGCTGGAGTGTGCATCCAGCTGCCTTTTCACCTGTAAACCCCCCCCCATCCATTCAGCAAAAAAATAAAAATGCAGCGCGTTAGTTAACATTCCTTACCTGAATTCTGATATTGTAGCATTGGAAAGATAGAGTATGGTCCCATTCACCCAATGGATTGAAGACCTGATTATGTTTGCCACTTATGAGCAGATGTAGATATAGATTTTGAATGGATAAGTACAACGAAATATGGCTTTCAAATGTAATGGAATCAACATGTGGAGGTTTCATAATCTTCCAGTAAAAAAAGAAATCAACTAGTTTATAGAAGCATCAGGCTTCTATAATGTTACAGCCTACATTGCTTTGTTTCTTATTTGATGGAACAAAACCTGAAATGGAGCAAAAGATAGATCATGCAAGCAGTAACGGAGGCTTGATTGCCAGTTGTTGCAAAATAAACACTTTGCAAAGAAGACTGAAGGCAATTAATACTTCTAACTCTTGGATAACCTTGAGTATAACTGCTTACAAAGCTACCATTACAGAAATTTTCATTAATGAATTCATGAGATTGTTTTTGCAAAATACTGTTGTAAGGAATATCCTTCTGGGTTCAGTTCCAAGTGGGGAAAAAGACACTGGAAGCATGGGACTGCTTGGAAAGATGGTTTAATGGTGGACAGCAGGATCACATGGTCTGAGTTCCTGGGGAAAAGGGGGATCACATGCCTCGAGGATGTTGAAGAAAGAGAGAAGGAGATGCTGAGAATGCCCTAGTTTATACCCGCTGTTGGGCCCCACCTTGAGAGTTTCCTATTCCTGTGTAAGAAATGTATCCCATTGGCTGCCAGGGCGTGTGGGGGGGGAACTCTGTAGGCTGTCTTGAGTCCAAGTTTGCTTGAGCCTTGCTGGCTGATGCAATCTTCCCAGGTGCCATGTGGTGAGATGGGTAGAGGGCTAATCCTATCTTTCTAATGTAGTATAGACTGCCCATTGATAAAGGTGGGGGGAATGAGTGAGCTGGGCTCAGGCTTTGATAGTCCATTGACAAAGGTGGGGGCTACTAAGAGTGAGTCTTTTTCTGCCTAAGAGCATGTTTCTCCATTTTCTCATCCAGGGATATTCTATATAATATTCTGCCTTTTTAATATTTCCTAGGATATTTCATTTTTCTAGGAGAGGGGTGGGTGCTAACTTCCTACAATACCATCACTTAACCCAGGGAAAGAGAACTAGAAACTCCAATGTCTCACAAGGTCCTTGAACTCATTTTTGCAGCCGCATAACTTAAAAACAACAATATTTCTTTCTCAAAATTCTCACAGGATACTAGAGAAAACTATTTTTTGTTATGTTTTACATAATCAAGTTTCCACCGCTGTTGTCCCTTTCCCCCCAAATTTTGGCTCTAGCCCTTAAGTTGCTGCCTGTTTTTGATTTAAAACTTTCTAAAAGAGTCAACAACACATTTGTGTCTAGCAAAAATTGATTTGCTAATTTTACTACTGTAGTTTTAAAACTGAAGAATAATTGTAGAAATAATGTGAATTTAATATGTCAATAATAAATTAACTTTATTAAAATATATTGAAGATGCTTTCTGGGCTTTTATTTTATGTTCCTGCTGTAATCCTAAATTTATACAAACTAG
Source organism: Diadophis punctatus similis (assembly GCA_023053685.1). NCBI lineage: Eukaryota > Metazoa > Chordata > Lepidosauria > Squamata > Dipsadidae > Diadophis > Diadophis punctatus. Next base: position 26,063,127 of record JALIGW010000003.1, read on the forward strand.
AACTAGTTTAAAAGATGAAATAAAGGAAAAACTAAGCAAGGCAAAATTGTTAATTTTTCAGGTTTGTTGACCTCAAATCAACTTGTAAACATTTTCATAGCAATAAAATAAGTAAAATTTTATAGGATGTGTCAAATTTTTCAACTTTCAATTTCCAAACATTAAGTGTGCTCAAAGGTTGTGATTTGCCTTGGGGTTTGTAAAGATATTTTGGTTACTTTAATATAATTTAGATATGCTTTGTAAGTAACTACATAGATATAATAGCTTTTTAACATTTTGTTTGTTTCATATAATTACTCTTTTTATCTCTCTTAACTGTTACTTAACGCATAATACTTAACTTTGAATATTAAGAAAGTTAAATTGGATTACACTGCTATTTTTGTGTAATGCTATCTTACAGAAAATATGAGGCATGGAGTATTTAAGTAGTTGTCTGATTTAAATCTTTAGCATCTTCTTTCAGAAATATCATCTTATGTTTATGATTCAGCCAGACAGACATTCATCTTTGTGAAAAGAGGAAGAAGTTACTACGTATTTCTAGAGGCTTCAACATAGCCTCTAACTGTTTGAGAATCATAGTCTATAGTTTAAAATATTCTATTTTGATCTGGGATCATTTCCTGCATTGTAAACCTTTTGTTTGTTTGTTTTGCTTTTAGGAGTACTTTGCTGTTCAGCAGTGAATCTCATCAATTTCAGCAAACATGGATGAATTGCAAGATGTCCAGTTAACAGAAATCAAACCTCTCTTAAATAATAAGGTAAAGAAAGTTGTGTTTAAGCATGAGAAAAACTATATGCCAACTATGTATAGGAGGAATATATATTACAGTTTTCTCCTGTGGATGTAGAATTTAATTCACTGAGATGGTCCATTGAAAAATCTTGAAAGTTCCTATATTTAATGTAGAAAGACAATTCTTCTCCCAAACCTTTCTTTCTTGCTCCCCTGAAACAAATTCTAGGTTTCAGATTTCATCGAGCAAGCTCTTAATCTTTGCTGTTGCTCACTGAAGTGCTATATATATTGATTTCAAATAGTCTTGTGGCATTTCAACGCAAACAGATCTATTATGGTTAAACTTTTGTTGATTGAAGTCTACTTGAAAACGTCAAAGGCATAATAATTGCTATAAAATATTAATAAATGTTCAGGCATATTTTTTAGTGAAATTTTCAAAGGTGGGGGGGGGACTCCAGTGGAAGGGCTTTATTGCCCACATAGTTCATCTTTATTATTTTACAAATATCTCAAGCCAGTGAACATATCCAACACACCTTCCTCCCCCTGTTTTCCACACAACAAACAACCCTGTGAGGTGGGTTGGACTTAAGAGAGAATGATTGTCTCAAAGTCATCCAGATGATTTTTTTATGCCTAGAGGGGCTCTTGAACTCAGTCTCTCGCATTCTAGCCCAGTGCCTTAACCAAAGTGCCTTAGACATAACTGTCTCTCATGACCTTCTAATTGGTAGCATAAACAGAATATGTTGTTCAATGATCTTGGAATATATTTATACAAAATATTGATTTCTATTTTGTATTATGCTGAGTTTCAAATATATAGATAATCCAAAATAAAGGGATTTTATTTTGTTTTGATTTTATGCCATTTATTAGATTAACTGCTCTGATTAGATTAGACCGCATAGAAGGAATATTACCTAAGTAAACAAATTAGGTTAACTTAAACAGTACTGTTTTATCTTTATGATGAAGTTTCTTTAGCTAAACATTTAAAATTAGTACACTTTCAAGGCAGGGGTGAAATTCAAAATTTTCCCCTACCAGTTCTGTGGGCGTGGCTTGGTGGGCGTGGCAGGGGAAGGATACTGCAAAATCTCCATTCCCACCCCTCTCCAGGGGAAGGATACTGCAAAATTTGCATTCCCACCCCACTCCAGGGGAAGGATACTGTAAAATCCTCATTTAGTCCCCACTCCTGGGGGAAGGATACTGCAAAATTTCCACCCCACTCCAGGGGAAGGATACTGAAAAATCCTCATTTACTCCCCACTCCAGGGGAAGGATACTGAAAAATCTCCATTCCCACCCCACTCCGGGGCCAGCCAGAGGTAGTATTTGCCGGTTCCCCGAACTACTCAAAATTTCCCATACCGGTTCTCCAGAACCTGTCAGAACCTGCTGAATTTCACCCCTGTTTCAAGGGGTATATCCATGTATATAAACTTTGTGTGTGTGAATAATGATCTTTTAAAAAAAAATCTGGAGGGAAATGTAGTGTAACAGCCGAAAGGGAGGGGATGGTTTTGCATGCACAACTTTAATCCCACACATGCGCAAATGGACTTTCACACGCTCACTTGTCACTTGCGCGGCCCATTCCCAATGAGCCATGGACTAGTACTGGTCCGTGGATCGGTGTTTGGGAACCCCTGCCTTATAAGGTGGCATTCCAGTGATAATTCTTGGAAACATTTTATATGCAAAGCAATCATCATTCAGCAGTAGTCCCATTGTTGTAATGTATGCATACTTTTAGCCTATATAATTTTGATGTCTTTCAAAATACAATTGAAGATAAAAACTTGAATTTATGGCCAAGAACTTTATCTTAAAATTTGGAAATATTTGTTCCTTGAGAGTTGAGAGTATTCATTTTGATGTTAGAAATCCTGGCATTTCCATCATGATATGGAATAGATTGATTTGTAGGATAGAAGGCTGGTGGGATGGGGTGGGGGAATTGTTACTATTGTGCACTTGTTTATTGCAATTTAATACAGGAAGCTTCGACTCAGTACTATACTTTAGTTGTAACTGACATGTTGGAATAAGCTTTTCAAACAGGTGTAAAGCAAAGTTTATGTTTGTTGATCAATGGCCATTCTTATATTGACAGAATTCAGCTCGAAACTTCCAGGACTTTGACTGTCAAGTAAGTACTTATACTGGAATGTTTCTGCTTTGACAGTCTTTTCTATTTTTAAGATAAATTTTTGAGATGAAATTGAGAAAGCTGTAGGCCATTGCTTCCCATATACTCATTTTTGGTTATCTGCTTGTAGGAAAAAATGTATCTGTCTGCCACTAAGCTACAAGAGTCTGGTTTGGAGAAGATTGTTTCCCATCAACTTATGAGGGTTACATTGCTACAGTTGTATAAAGTATTTCTCAGATGCAAATATACATTTCTGTTAAGGCTGTTTCCCCACATCTCAATATGGCCATATCACATTTTGGACTCTTTTCCTTTCTAAGTCTGAATCTTTGAAATCAACTTCCTCCTCAGATCACATTTGGAGTTTTATTTTATAAGGTTTAAAAAGCTTAAAAACTGCCTTTTATAACCGTGGAAGAACCATTCTTTTTTATTACAGTATCTGTTACCAGTTTAGATTATGATAGTGCTATGATTTAGCAAGGAAGAAAGGACACTTATCTATGTGGCAGGTAGTCATCGACTTACTTCTGTTGCTAAGCAGTATGGTTTTTAAGTGAGTTGTGTCCAATGTTATGATCATTTTGCAGCGGTCAAGTGACTCTCCAGTTGACTTAATTGTCAGGGTTCCAAGTAACACCCCCAACGCAATAAGACTCCAAGGCTAGAAGTTCCTCAAAGTTCCATTTTATTAGAAATGTCATATTGGCACATCTGGGAAAACCTGAATCTGGAAGCTTCCAGGTTTTCCCCACCCAAAAGAAAGCCCAAGTCCCTTCCCCTGCACCCACATATCCATCACATGATCCAATCAATGCACCATCCCAACTGGAGATGCCTCCCAGTCACGCCACTCCAGGTGCAGGCTGAATGTCCTTGACTCTCAGAGAAAGGGATGTTATTATGGCTAGATATCCCTGCAAACCCTATGCAATCCCCCCTCCCAGTTTCCCACAGCATTAAGTATGGCAGCCCTGAAGATCCAAAGAAAAAGATGGCCTCCAGGGCTGACATTAATTTTTAGAAGCCCCTTAGGAAGGTTATATTTAACGCCTTTATTGATTTTGGAGGAAATCAGATGCAGCAAATAAATATGGTTGATTTGGATCTTAAAGAATTGTGTTTTGAGATGTTTATGTTATATGAGTATTCCAAAGTATGTTTTTGGTTACTGTTTGGATAATTTTTTTATATTCTCTTTCTCTATTTTGTACAATTACTTAACCTCAAAAGGTTCATAGGTAGTATTTGACAAAGGTATACAGAATAGAGAAATGTATTTCTTTGCACAATGTCAAATATTACTAAAGAGTGAATCTTCATAACGACATGGTAAGAAGGCACATTGAAATGCATAAATTTGTTCGGGCTTGATGACCTTATTAAGGAATATAAAATAGTTTACAGTAGTTGGGAACAATCTCTTCTTCACTTTATTTTGTAATCCTGGTATTACTTGTTTAGGCAAACTTATAGCTATTAAATTATGGACCTTAATATTGTTTGCCCCACATTGATAAACTGAACTTCTGTCTGGAATTCTTTCCTTGCTAAAAAGATATTTCTTTTTCCCAAGGGAAGTACATGGCCCCATGCAACAAAAGAATGCAAAACCTCCTTCATAACAGTGCAATATCTGTTACACTTATACAGATTGATTACTTTATGAAATTTATTAACAATGTTCTAATTTAGTTACAAAATTATGTTGATATTATGAGATAATGTAATGACAACTCTAATTTTAGAAAGCCGTACAAAGAAAAATGTCTATATCCTAGTTGCCAGAGAGCTCAGTTATTTTAAGTTTCAGAAGATTTAGTAGCTGCTGTTTTGGAATCCAAGGGGTTTGTCATGCTTTGGACATCTTCTTTTCTGCTAAAACATCTAGTAGTTTTTTTGAAGGCGTAGAAGAGAGATTATCCTATAGGTCTTGTCAAGGTGAATGAGCATTAAGATGTCCTCTCCTACTTCAATCAGAAAGAAAAATAGTTATTGCAGTCAAAGATCAGTGCATAATAAAACTCAGTGGTATAAAACAGGTTAGATATATACTGTATAAAAAGTGAAAATCATAAAATTAACTCGGTTTATCACTTAGTTGACTATGAGAGGGGGGGTACATCTAGGACCAGGAAGGGTACATGGGGATGTGCAAGTATTAGGTAAGGAAATGTCTCTGAAATTATGACCCAATTGTCATGGGTTGGCTAGTAATCATCTAAAAATGCATGTAAAAAATGTGGAGCCTAAGCAAAGTTATTCTGTTGGTTGAACAATATTCTTTATTCACATGCTAGAATATGTTCAGACAAAAATCCTGATTGGACTCTACTCTTCGGCACATCTTGAGTTGTTGGAGTCATTGTGTATATAATTGGCTTACATTTCACAAAGTAATCATTCTAGATTTACACTTTCATCTATTTATATAGAATACCATAGAAACCAACATTGCTTGCATGTTCTCTGTTGCTGTTCTATTAATAGTTTTGCTCTGTGTGAGTTTGAATAATTTAATTTACTGTGCTAGTTTATATTTGAGCAACTAGCTTACCATGATTTTTACTTCACAACATAGTTTTGCATTTCGAATGTTTATTCAGAATCTAAGTAAAATGTGTAACAGAGTAAAGCTACGTGTTAGATGGAATCTTGCTCCTGTTTGTCAGGATTTTTCAAATCTTAACAATGCTAAGTGTGAGAAGGACTTCTGTGTGGTTGTTGCTCTCTTCAGACACAAAGCATTTAGAAAGTTAGTGTTCATATGCAGCCAGAAAGTGTCCGTTTTATGGAGTATTATTAGTTTGAAAATATTTCAAAAGGATTCCAATATATTAGCCCAATAAGGAATTACATGAAAGGATTTCTGGTTGTTGTAGCATGTAGGCTGGATCTAAATTGGACAAAACAGAGTTAATGAGATTGAGTAAAATCAATTTGTTTGGCATAATTATATATATATATATATATATATATATATATATATATATATATATATATATATATATATATATATATATATATATATATATATATATATATATACACACACACACACACACACACACACACACACACACACACATATATACATATATATATATATATATATACAGTATATACAGTATATACAGTATATACAGTATATATATATGTGTGTGTGTGTGTGTGTATGTATGTGCATATTGTGCATATATATGAGAAGGTTCTTTAACTTCTGTTAGAGTTGTAGCTCATATCAAGAGAGTATCTAAGCATGCTCATTACAGCAATGTTATTCTCTTTCCTTTTTTTAACAGTTTAGTATTAGGCATTTTGAATTTCAGTTGGACTATATGTTACTTCCCTGTTTCAGTTTTCCAAATTTTTAGTTACACTCTGATTCAAGCTAAAAACTTCACTGTATAGCTGTTTTTTCCCCTCATATCGAAGGAAGAGTCCAGGATGGGTTACTCTAGCCTCATAGCTCTATGGACTGGGTTGAATTTTCTGAGGATTCGCCTCCCTGATGACATCATCCTCAGTCGTTCAACTCAGTCCTCAGCTCATGGACGCTTTCCTTCAGCTCCTGTGAGCTTTGGGTTGTTCTATTGCTTCTATTTTCATCCATCCTGGAATTTCCCTGAATTTTTTGTTTGGATTTCTTCTATTTTTTTCTTCCCTTGGAACGACGGTGTTTGTTTCCCTGCTGGAATCACTAATAGCAGTGAGTGCCTGTCTCGCGCTGCCTTAGGGCGATCGAGCAGGCTATTTCGTTATCTGTGTGGCTGGCTGTGGGGAGGCTTTGAGCGGGGCTGCTAACATCTTGCCCTGCTCGATTATTCCTCTTTAATCTCAAAATTGACATTTCATTCTGTAGGAGCATGATATAGAGACAGCTTATGGAGTTGTCCATGTCACTATGCGGGGCACTTCAAATGGCAATCGACCCGTCATCCTAACGTATCATGATATTGGCCTCAACCGTGAGTCCTTTTTTTCATGGTATTTTCATATGTTGACTCACTGTGTTGTATTCATATTTTCAGAATAGAAGTGTTTGATGCAGAAGTAGTTCTTTTAATTTACCATAACTAGAAAACAAACATGAACATTACCAGTCTTAACTTGTATTCATCAAAGTAAGAATCAGGAACTAGAGTGGTTCTTTCATGGTCATTTTGTGGGTTTGTCCTACAGATAAGTCCTGCTTCAATACTTTCTTCAATTTTGAAGACATGCAGGAAATCACACAGCACTTTGCTGTATGCCATGTTGATGCACCTGGACAACAAGAGGGGGCTCCTCCTTTCCCTTCTGGGTAAGTGCAGTAATATTCCTTTGATCCACAATGTTTAAAATTGAAATATATAGGGGAATAGCCAGATTTCCAGTATTGGCTTAATGTATGTAAAGAGATACAATACTGATTTGGGAGACATAGAAATACAAGTAAGAATGATGCCATGGGTAAATGTATGTAGATATGTTACTGGTGGGACAAGTCTTTTGTCAGAACTTTAGGTCTCTGAGTTGAAAGCCTTTTGATCACTACAAATTCATACTCTATTTAACCATGTCCTATAATCTATTACTATGGAACTGTTGAAATCTCCTTGCAAAATGGCATATATTTGATGAGCTAGCCTTGGAATAAAGTCCTTTTATGTCAACTTCATCTTTTCCGATTTCAGATATCAGTATCCTAGTACTGATGAACTCGCTGAAATGCTTCCTGCTGTTCTTATGCACCTGAGGCAAGTATTCAAAATAACCCTGACTTTCCTTTATTAACAATCATAGATGCTAAATAGCTTTTCTTTGATGTTTATCCAGAGGAAAAAGAACAGCTGTTATCATATTGCAACAAAGCCAATGGGTATAAAGTTTATTCAAATGCCCTTTGTAGAATCTTTCTTATTTCTTACCATAAATCATACAAAGGAAAATTGTGGTATGATATTAAGTTACATAAATGCGATGGGTCCTGCTAATAAAAAGGATACTAATCTTCATTTTCATTTCCAACTTTTTTTCAGCCTAAAAAGTGTAATTGGAATAGGAGTTGGAGCTGGTGCCTATATTCTCAGCAAGTTTGCGGTAAATAGCATTTGTTTGTGTTCATTTCTTTGTTTCAGCAAATTAAGTCTGTTTAGGCTCTAGATGTCCAGGTAGAATCCAAACATAGGAGTGATACATATATTAGTGAACAGGACGTTTTGCCAATAGTGGCAAAAACAGTCTCATTCTTTAGAGGCATGAATGCTGTAAAATGTTGAGTAAATTTGAGGCAGTTAATTCAAGATTATGATTATCATGCTATTGTAAAAAAAAACATCATCTCATAAAAAAGAGTACATTTATTTTTGAAAATCACTATAAAATTGCCAGCATTTCCTTGTGTTCTAAGTTACCGGTATATTTTCCAACACCATGGCCTTTTGGTGGCCACCTTAAAATTATGTTTTATTCCTTATTACTCATTGTTTATAGTTTATTATTGGATTATTTTGTACAACTGAAGGTGGCATACATAATGCTTCCCACAATAGATGTGTTTATTTCCTATGTTTATGTATTTATTTGATATATTTATTATACGCTCATAATAAAAATAAACTAGAATTGCAGCATGAACAGTCAGAAAAGTAAAACTTTAATATTTTCCATTCTGTTTTTAGTTGAATCATCCGGACTTGGTAGAAGGCTTAGTGCTAATTAATATTGATCCATGCGCAAAAGGTTGGATAGATTGGGCAGCATCCAAGGTAGGATGGAATTCTCTGTTTTGTGACCAAGGTGACAATATTGTCCTACATGACTAGAAATTCAAAAAACACTGAATAAGTATTTGTTTTGGACTATCACTTTTTTTTTCTAAACCCAAAGGAAGATGAAAGAATACAGAAGTGGCTTTATTGATTTGACATACTGAAATGTATTTTGATACATTTTATGTAGCTGTATTGTAGGGTTTCTCTCAGCCATAAACCTGGCCTTGGGTCAAACAGTGCATGATTTAGAGAGAATATCTGCGTGTATTTCTAATACTAGAATTACAGATGGATGAAACAAGCATATGAAAAAGCAGCACGTGTTAATATAAAACTGAGCAGCGCCAATATGTAATTTTGGTTTCTTTTTTCAGTTTTCTGGATGGACAACTAACCTTGTGGATATTGTTTTAGCTCACCATTTTGGCCATGTAAGTTAATTACAAGTTTTAATATTGAAAATACCAATATATATAATCAACCTCACATATATTAATGAACTGTTCTTGTTCCTAACACAGGAATTGTTTATAAGAATGCTTATGCTTTCTAATTTTAAGTTTTATTCCTGAGATAGGTTTGACAGAAGACTATAAGACTATACGCCGCCCTGAGTCCCTTGGGAGTTGGGCGGCCTATAAGATTGAACAATAAATAAATAAAATAAATATAATAGATAGTAAGTATAAACTGGAACTCAAAACTTCTGCTGGTATGCAAGCTGATTTTTATCTGCTTGTAGTCTGCAGTGTACGTTACCTTCTTAGTTTCTACAAGATAGCTGAAGTGTGCTTACTTTTTATAGTACAATTAACCAGACAAATAATTATAATATTTGCCATTCCTCAGGAAGAACTGCAGGCTAATTTGGAGATAATTCAGACATACAGACTCCACATTGCACAAGATATCAATCAGGAAAACCTTCAGCTCTTTGTAACCTCCTATAACAGGTAATATGTCTATTTTGGATCCAGACTGAAAACTCTTTTATTTTCTCCACTCCAGTTTTTAAAGCATAAATAATGCTTTAAACAGCAGTTAAATCACATTCACAAATCAGTATGTTTAGCCTTAATATCATCTGCAAAGGGCATGCAAGATAGTTTAGGGGGGAAATCTTATTCTTTTTTTGTCTTAAATTTCCAGTTTTATTTCCATTATAATCAGTAATGTTGTAGATTTTTCTCCACATCAAAACCTCTTCTAATGATCTCTTCATATTTTTCTACTTTTTTGTTTAAGAAAGAAGCAGCACATGAGTATCCCTTTAGAAACAGAATGTTTAGAAAGGGCCTCTTCATCAAGCTAGACACGAGTTCCAAATCAGATGTAATGTGAGAGATCCATGATCTCTTCTCTCAATAGCTTCTCTTCATTTCAAAAGTTGTGTGTGTATATTTGAAAATTTTGGTATTTTAACATATGTGGTCCAGTGGTTTTTAAGAACTAGCTTAAAAAAATTAGAAACTATTGGGACATCTGATTCTGTGTAAGGTAAAGTTAAAGATTCCCCCGCACATGCGTGCTAGTTGTTTCCGGCTCTAGGGGCGGTGCTCATCTCCGTTTCTAAGCCAAAGAGTCAGTACTGTCCGAAGACGTCTCTGTGGTCATGTGGCGGCATGACTAAACGCTTCAGGCGCACAGAACGCTGTTACTTTCCCACCAAAGTGGTCCCTATTTTTCTACTTGCATTTTTTTACATGCTTTCAAACTGCTAGGTTGGCAAAAGCTGGGACAAGTAACGGGAGCTCACTCCGTTATGCGGCACTAGGGATTCGAACCTCTAAACTGCCGACCTTCTGATTGACAAGCTCAGCGTCTTAGCCACTGAGCCACCGCATCCCTGATTCTGTGTAACCCACATTATATGTTATTTAACAAGGATAATAAGCTTATATCAGCCCATATCACAAAAAATCTTCGAACATTCATAACCATAGTATGGGACTAGATCCATTTAACTGCCAGTACTGAAAAAACTAATACTGAGATTAGATAGTTTTAGCCCCATATTTTTATTACCAAGGTTCAATACTTCAATAGTTTCATATTTTTGCCCATCATAAGTAGTCACAATCTAATGACGCAAGATTTCTGTCTTAGCCAGTACTTCCCAGACTGCCAATTGCTTGCTTGCTTATTTATGTATTAAATTATAAAGCTTCTATATCACTTCAATCACAATAGACTAAGTAGGTCTGTCTTTGCCTTCAAGTCGTAGAGATCTGGATATTGAAAGACCAACTTTGGGTATGAATGAAGAAGCAGCAAAAACACTCAAGTAAGATGCTTTTGACTTTCTTTCAACCATATTGCTTGAAACTGGGTGGATTATTCCCCCCGCCTATATTTCCTTTGGTTGGAAAAGTTACCTCCCTTCCCTCACTTTTTCTAGTGCTTTTGATAGATGCAATAGCAAGCCAAATAATGTTGTATTCAACTTTTGTTTCCTATTTGTATTACATCAGAATACATGCCTTTTTATATATTTTATATATTGCATATAAAATTACATATATTACATATACATATGTGCGCACTACAGGCACATACTAGATATTTAAAAACTCTTTGTGAGGGCTGAGTTTTTAGTTTTCATAAGCCTTCTGCTGAATGGTGTATTGCAGAGTTGATCTTTGCCCCGAAGAAATGTCTGTATGAATCCATCATGCTGAGTGTGTTTCCCAAGCATGGCAGAAATTCTTGTAACGGAGAGGTGGGGAACTGACTAGAAAGCAACAGAAACATTGAGCTCTCCAAGAACCTACTGAAGTTTATTATTCCTAGTCCCTTGAACATTCAAAGAAAGAGACTGAAAACAAAACAGACTCTTTGGGGACTCAGCAGTCCAAATTTAGAACTCAGACTAATGCTCAAAACACAATATCTAACCAGGAAAGTAAATGGATTTGGTGGCAGCAGCAGTTTGAAGCTTGTTCTGCTTTCACACCAGTAGTCTGAGTAAGTTTTCCAGCTTTGGCTGTGAGCCTATAAACAACTCCTAACTTAAGCAGGGCCCCTTCCTTTACTCTGAGTAAGACTTTCCAGCATGAGGAACCTTCTCTTTTCTCTGCCAGGGCAATGAGCGGAATCCCAGCCAGGTAGTATAGAAGTGTGTGTGTGTAGGGGGTGTGTGTTTGCCTGATGAGGTAATCCAGCAGGTGTTTTCTCTGTAGACTTCTCTTTGTTGTCTTCTGGCTTCTTCCTCAGCATTTTTCCCCCAACCCCCACACCTGCTTTTTATTCAGAGCAGCCTTTATGTTTAGCAGGCACCAAAGTTGTCAGGCATTCAGACTGTGGTGCAATGGTTTACGTATAGGGAGGCTCGTGTTTTCCCTTCACTATACCCAATGCTGATACCCTTCAAATTATCTGTATAACTAACATCTTGACAGCTAGAATTGATGCTCTGATATATGACAAAGTATTTGAAGACTTGATGGCCAATATATATTAGTTTATGTATTGTAAACAAATGTTGAGCAAGACTGAGAAGACTTGTTTCATAAGGCTCTGTCCCCATTGAAATGAATGAAGTATGAACATGTTTTGATGCCCTGTATCAGGCCTGTCAAACTGGCAGCCCATGAGCCAGATACATCACATGCAAGCCATGCCCACCCCGGCTCCACAAAGGCAAAAAATGTCATGATACGTCACGATCCAGCCCATGACGCAGTCGAGTTTGACACCCGTGCCCTATACGTTCTAGTTTAATGTTGCACTATTAAAACATGATCCAGATGTGAGCATGATCAAAAGATTAAAAAGCAGGATTTTGACAACACAAGATGGTGTTATTGCTAATCAGATAAATCTATGGGGAACATCATAGAGTGGCAAATGATGAAAGCATTGCAGCACATCTCCCACATTTTGTACATAATCATTTTGCATACACACAAGGGATGGAATTTGCATTGTGATAGCACACAGTTAATTCCAGCATTTTGACAACGCTTTGGAACCTGCTGATAATTGTATAGATTATAATGCTAAACTGTGTCTTCTTTACAGGTGCCCTGCCTTATTAGTAGTTGGAGACAGCTCTCCTGCAGTTGAGGCTGTGGTAAGTAACCGAATCATTAGTTAGTTTCTTTCCTCAACTCTATCATGCTGTAATTTCACCTAGACGTTTTCAAATTTTCCTTTACTGGAGGAAGTAAAATTTTCTAAATTTGGAATTTGCTTTATTTGAAGCGTGCAAATAATTTATCTGCATTTTAATAATATACTATAATTGTTTAATATAGGCAGTTTTCTGTATTTTAAGATATAAGATACAAGCAAAGGTTCCTAAGTGGGAGAATCTCAACAGTTATGTATTAATATAAGTATCTAAAGAAGTTTGAATCTTCCTTTCAAAATGGTAATAATAGAATATTTGTATATTGAGAACCACATAGCACTTTGTGATTTCAATGGAGATGATCTAAATTGCAGGCTTTTCTGTATTCCTCTGAGTTGATTTAGTCTCCATGTTGTAAATGCCAAAAGCATATCTGAAGGAGTTGGCCATATGAATTGGATTTGTCACTTCCTAAAGCTTTAAGGATTCTTACTCTCATCCACATTAGACTCTTCATGTTGCAGAGTACATGGGATTTTTCTTCCTTTCTTTTTTTCTTGATAACAATCTTGATAACAATTGTGTAAAAATTAGTTTGTGAAATAGAGACATGCCCAGTGAATTTTTGGACTGGGTGGCTATTGAACAAAATTCTGAATCCAACATACAATTTGCTGCTATAGCTGCTGACATAGTGGTGATGGGATCAGGTTTGTTCTAGCAGTCAGATGCTGGAATGAAACCCTTATTACAGGAAAGACAGGAATATTGTCTTTAAAATTAGTGACTGTAACAATAATATTTTACTTGTAAGTTTTGCTTCTAACATATAGATACTGTTGCTGTTGAGGCATTGGCTTCTTAGGGAAGGCTTTGAATTATAGTTAGTTTGTCAGCTATAACAATATATATGCATTATTTTATGTTTCGTAGGTTGAATGCAATTCACGCCTAGATCCAATAAATACAACACTCCTGAAGGTAACCAAAAATTAAAGACTTCATTGATGACAAGTGATTCCCTACTGTGGGCTTTATATGAAGCCTACAGAAGGGGATTGTGGGAAGAATGGTTTCTTACAATTATTCATTCAGCAACTGTTTAAAATTACACTAGAAGTTATGATGGCACTGAACAAAATGACTTATCACCCATGCCCAAAGTTATAGCCACTGCAGTGCCCTTTTGGTCCCCTACCACCCTGCCCTGTAGTGCCCCAGGTTACCCCCACCACCTCCTTGTCCCCGCTGCTCATAAAGCATGTCTGGCCTGGCTGCTGAGCCATATGAGCTGGCTTTGCATGATGAAAAAAAAAGGGGGGGGGGAGGCACAAAGCAGCCTCTCCCAGAGCTAGAACATGCCAAAAATACCACTTTTTGCCATACTCCTGGACTGTTTGGGGATAGTTTTGCATTGTGAAAAAGGAACAAAGGGCCAGAAGCAAAAAAATGGCAGCAAAGGTGAGCCTGGTTGGCAGAGCGCATGCAGCAAGGGTCTCAATGTGCAGTTTAGCAAGGGCAATTGGGACTGGACTGGGGTGCCTGCAGCTTCCTGGAGCATAGTGGATCTGGAGCCACTTGCCGCCCTGCAGCTGAAAGGGCAGAGATAGTGGAAGAGATAGGTGGGGGGGGCGGGCATTGGAAACCTTACTGGAGTTTGGGGCTGGGTGGGACTAAGCCCAGAATGGCTTGGATTGGGATGGGTTCTCACCTAACAACTGGTAAAATTCACATAACAATGGCAATAGGGATTGGTTGCTAAGCAGCATAGTCATGTGATGTCTCACTTTACGATATCGCTTAGCAACCAAAATTTCAGTCCCAATTGTTGTAAGGCAAGAACTTCCTGTAGAGATATCTAGGGATTTATATATGTTTACAACCCTCCAGTATTAATTTTATAAATTTTCAGCCAACATATAAATAAATAAATAATAAATAATAAATAAATAATAAATAAATAATAAATAATAATAAATAAATAAATAAATAATAAATAATAAATAAATAAATAATAAATAAATAAATAAATAAATAAATAAATAAATACATGGTTCACAAATCTCTTCCACCTTAAAAGAACAAGTCTTGATAAGTTATTTATTTTAATCTAGTAGGTATGTATAAGGATGGGTGTGAGTGCATTTATTACATGTTTCATATATCTATTTTGTCTTTTCCTTTTTTTGCCAATGTTATGTTTCATTGTCTCCCATTTTCAGTACACCAGGGACTTGTATTTACATGGGAAAACTTCAATTTTAAAATGTTATGTGCTTGGAAATAGAAGTTTTTGCCTCTCTGTACTCCATCATAGTACTATGATGGAATCAATTAATAGATTTATAGCTCAACTATTTTTTTAATTTAACCATCCATTTTTCTCTTCCAGATGGCAGATTGTGGGGGATTGCCCCAGGTTGTTCAGGTAAACTCTTATTCTAGGAATTGTCATACTTAATGCATCTAAAAGATATCCAACTAATCATTTATTGCCATTTTTAATTGCAGTTTTTTTAAAAAGAATGCAAAAAAAATTGTAATATCTAACAAATTAATTAATTATGAAATAGCAAAATGAACAACAAAAGAAAAAAATAGAAAATTAGACTGGAAAATATCCTGAAGATCAACAAATATATATAAATCACCCAAATATATATCATATCCATTTAATTATGTATTAACAACGCCTCAAATTGTGTATAGCAATACTTGCTTATACTTTTTGATTATTATTTTTCTTTTCCAGCCTGGGAAGCTGACTGAAGCTTTCAAATACTTTGTTCAAGGAATGGGTTACAGTAAGTGACAATATATTGTCTTTGCATTAATTTCAATTTAGAGCCTACTAAATGACTGAGATTATTTATTTCTCAATCATAGATCCTATTTTGCACTTTGGCCATTGCAAATTCATACACATTATTGTACTATAAGATAGTTTTATCTACCAAAGTAGGATATTTGTAAAGGAGGATTAATCATCAGTCCTTGAATGACAGTTCTACCTTTTAGTGATTTGTTCTCTACTGAATAGATTTGGATCTTTCTCGTTTCCTAAAGGCTGTTTTGGAGAGACAAATATCTAACCTGTGCTTAAAAGATTATCATTATAGTTTTTCTTACCAATAGGTGATGCGTAGGGTATTCTTAAAATTGCATGAGCTTTTTTCCAATGTAGAAAGTAATATCAGGTTCAGTAAAAGTCAAACAATTGAAACCATATTGTAAATTGCCCAAAATATTCTTTGTTGTTTTACTAAGCAACTCTTAAAGCTATAGAATTCAAAATATGGAAACGCTTACGGTCAGGTAAGGCTTACATTGTCTCAAGTTTGTTATAACTTTCCTAACTTTGTTTCCCATTCCCTCTCTTATCTCTGCTTCCAGTCCCTTACATGCAGCTCAGTCACCTGAACACTGAGCCAGGTATCTACAAGTATATGTCTGGTTTGGCTGAGTTCCATTTTTCTTATGCATTATGCCGCTTACAGCATGGCCTGGTGATCTTTCGCACTCTAGGCCATCCCATTGTGCACTTTTTGTGCTACAATCCTTTTTAGTGGTTTAATTTGCCTTGGTTTGACTATTGCATGGTTTGCAGCTAGCTGGTGGTGCAGGAATCGGATATATGAATTCGAACTTTCTGAAAAAGCTTCATGGGCTATCCTTATGTATAGAGGGGAGAGGGCATGACTGCCTTGCACAGAATGTTTCTGCTGATTGACTGTATCAGGGTGTTTCCTGATCATAGGCTTGAACAACCCTTTCACTTCTGAGAGTGGAATGATATGTAGGAGAAACACTATTCCTAACTCTTCTTCAGCAAAATACAGAGGTAGTTGGAGGGTACATCTAAGGAAGCAGTTACAAGTAGAAGTAAAAGTGAAAATTAAGCTCAACTGGGAGGGAGGAGTGAAAAGAAAGTTTATTTGCAAGCAAGATGCTAAGATGAGAAAGGGTTTAAGCTGTTTTCTATATACAAATGTTCCTGCATTTTACCACAGCAAGTACAGACTAAAGAAATGTGAACAGAGTGATGCCTGATTTGCTTTTCAGCCAGCAGCTCTCCTTTTCTTTGTGCCTCCTCCATTATAAGACCTCTGAGGCAGTTAAAAAACGTTTATTATTTCTGGCATTCACTTGCCTGTCTCCTTACAGTGCCATCTGCAAGCATGACCAGGTTGATCCGTTCCCGGACCCAGTCATCTTCAAGTGTAGGTTCAGGAGAAAGCACTCAACCACGGTTTCAAGCCAACAACCTAAGGGAGGCGAACATGGGAATACCTGAAACTACTGAAGTCCATGGCAGTCCTCAGACTATGGAAGTATCCTGTTAAGCAAGCATGTGAATCCAGACCATTCCTTTTCTCTCTCTTCTGCACCCATCCAACAAGTGGCATTAACAGGTTTTTCCCTCTCATTATGCCTGCTAACTTTTCACCTGTCTCCTTGGTGTTATATTTAGTTATGTTTGTACAGAAACTTTTAGCTGCCTACAGGTGTACCGAACAATAGCTGCCGGAGGTACAGGGGTTATTTTTGAGCTCTGATATTTTTTTGCAGGCTCTAGATCAGTGTTTCTCAACCTTGGCAGTTTGAAGATGTGTGGACTTCAACTCCCAGAATTCCACAGCCAGCAACGCTGGCTGGGGAATTCTGGGAGTTGAAGTCCACACATCTTCAAACTGCCAAGGTTGAGAAACACTGATCTAGATCAAAAGCTGGGTGTCTCCTTTTGCCTTTCTACCCTCCCCCCAAGGAAACGGACCCTTTTGTTTTCATTCCTTCCACCTCTCCCATCACATTTTCATGTTTATCTGCTTGAAATACTTGGTGCTCTTTAAAATATGTTCCCTGGTGTGGTGGTGGTGGTTTTAATTTCTTAAAAATGGCACTTTGGTTCAGCCAGTTAATTCTATGTGCAGAACCTTGCTCTGTAACATGCAAGGGAAAGAAATACTTTAATGGGTGATGCAAGGGCTTGCTAATTAATGCTGTATAAATCCAAATTTAGCTTGTTCTCAGTTAAATATGAAGAAATAATGTGTGTGTCATAAGTGTGGTAAATGCGCTTCCACAGTGGGCTTGCCACTGAAATTGTATACATCTGTATGCATCCATTAACTACTAACTTCCATTGGTGCTAGGCAAGATGAAGATGTCTTCATTTCCCCTGGCTTCCTGTGCTATCCGATCATCTGGGAACCATGTGTCTCCTGTCTTCTCGAAATTCAGATGATCATTTTTGTGTTTTTTTCCCCACTTAGAATTGCTTTCTAGTGTGCTTCTGCTGAAAGACGTTAAGGCTTTTGACTGTGGTCCTAACAGTATCTTTGGAGTTCTGATTAGAGAGGACACCTTTGATTCAGAACTCCCAAGAGTGGATCTATTTCTGTTCAAACTCTTGAGATCACAACACAATGTACAAGGGTTCTATCTTTCAGAACTGAGCAGGAGAAAGGAAGCTCTTTCCTGTTGGTTTATTCAGAAGCATTTCTCACTAGGACAATTAGGTTACAAGAAGAATGAGGTATTTAGCCAGCTTAATTTCCATCAAAGAGAGCATATTATTCTACTGTGTGTAAAGGATTTACACACTATAAAATAGGTAAAGTTACATTGTAGCAGAGTTAGAAATAGAACCTGATGATATTTGGTATAATTCCCAACACCGTATACAATTAGTTCCTGAAGCTGAAGTTGAAAAAAGATACTAAGACAAATATCTTAATTTTCACAAGTGATCAGTAACTTTGACAGTAAATTATGCACCTTTAATTTCTAAAGGGAATTAAATGTACTAGTTCAGAGATATATTTATAGTTATTGAAATAAGATAAATTATATTGAACTGAACAACTGAATTCTAAATTCTGGTTTTTGAATAGTTGAATGAGTAAGAAGACAATGCTATGCACATTGACCCTAAAGTAAACCTCATTGAGTTTGATGGGTTTCATTCCCACCTAAGTATATGTGGGGATTGAAGACTAATTTTGAATGAATATATATAAAATGGGAACTTATTCATTCTATACTTGAAAGACTAGCTCAACATTTATTAATTATAATGCTAATCCTATATCTGTGAAAGACCATTTGGTTCTTTATGCAAATTTCCCTCCACTATTTTCATTAAACAAATATTTTACTATGGACTATTACCGAAAAAAAATCTGTTAACTTAGAAGGAAAATAATATGTATTTTCCTACAAACACACACACACACACACACACACACACACACACAAATATATATAATTTATATTCTGATGGAAATAGATTAAAATTAAATGTGCTAAGAATCAGGCAGTTTTGGAAATAACTTAAAATCTGCTTTTCTGGGATTTCAGAATATAATTCTAAAAAGTCTATAGAATAGAATTAACTCAGGATTTCTGAACCCATAGCTAGTTTTGTAGCCTTTCTCTCAAGCAGATGCATTACTAAAAATATAAAAGGGAAATATCTAAACTGAAATATTTGTTGTTCTTGAGTTACATAAAACTATTGTTTCATTTAAATACTAGTTAAAGGAATGCTTTGATGTACTTTATATTGTAAAAATGTGCTCTGCTTATGGTCTGTATATTACATATGTGTTTATATAGGGTATCTCTGTGTGTGTGCATGTGTGCGTGCGCAAGCACGCATGCGCACATACATTCATTCCATGCTATTAAATTTAATTCCTTGCTCCTGGTAGATATGGGAAATTTTTACCATGAGAATTAGGAAGTTCCTAAATCATATTATTTTCTTGAATTCACAATAATTTTGTGTTTTCTAATTTTAGCTGGAAGAGAAAAAATCTATGATCTGTTAGACAGTGAGATTGCTGCTATTGGGAAGAGAAATGTAGCTGCATTTTTCATGAAACTATGGCAAATTATCTACTTTTTACTGCTGTGTATTGTTTATAAGGCCAAGATCTTCAGGAAATGTCAGATTCAATTCTGTTTCAGGTAGAAGAAGGGACTGGAAGATTTTGCCGGGGGTGGGTGGGTGGGTTGGTTCAAACCAGTTAAATAAAGTATAATCAATTTTAATTGTTAAGGTGATTGTCTCTGTGTCCTTTTTTCCTCCCTTTTGACTTGTCTTTTAAAGAGTACATTAATAGATCATTGAATAATATTGATATACAATCAGTTGAATTCCAAAATGATCAAATTAGTTTCCCTGAGCTTAAAGATAGCACAAAAATTGAGAAGCTTTTTTCCTTTTTTTGATGACCAATTGCCAATCAAATGGAAATGTTGGATAGGAAGCAGGAAGGAGGGAAAGCAAGATGGCTGCCTGGGAGCTCAGCCACCACAGGTCTTGTGAAAAAAGAGGCTGAATAAATAGAGCCAAAGCCTGGAAGTCAAATAAAGAAGGAAATTTAAAAGAAAAGACATTATGAGGAGAGGCAAAAGGAAAGGAGGCAGCAAATGAAAAAACAGAGAGGAGAGAGGCATTTATTTCTTCCCTTCAGAAAAAAATGTTTTTCTTCCCTCAGATGGAACCCAGATTTAGAAGCTGAGAAGACTGAAGGCTAGCCAACAACAAACAGAAATTTGGAAATGTACATTTTTCTTTTCTCCTAGGAAATAAACATTCTTTTTTTAAAGAAAAAGAAAAAAAGCACATTTTAAATAATAAGTAACAAAATTTAATAACACTTCCAACAGAAATAATATATTCAATAACAGGATCTAAGAAATCAGAGACTTGGTATCTTTTTTTCTGGTATCTTTTTTTTACCATGTGTGAATCAACTTCTAATTTTGTATTAATATCCAGTGTGCACATATTTTCCTGATTTCCCCACCACTGCCTACTCTCGCATTACCTTTCATTGTGCCATATGCAAATTAAAAGCCAAGATTGTTCCAAACATGACTTGTGACTTCTCCTTTGCATAAACTCTACCTATGATTAATTATGCTGTCAGACAGCTCCACTTGGCCTTAGTGGAATTTTTGTTTAGTGGGGGTGGGGGGTTTAAAGCTCTGGTGTTGGCAGTCTGAGGCACTGTAACTGTTCATGGTTCAGAGCGCTTCATTTGGAATCCCATATGCTCTTGCAGCCTGTGTGTTCAAAGAGTTTGGTTTGGTATGATTTGGTTAAAATTATGAAGCCGTATTTTTTTTTTAAACAGCATTGCAGAGAAAAGACCTATCTGAAAATAATTGGGCAAGAGACCATTACAAGCTTAACTGGCTTTAGATGTTAGCAAAATATACAAGAGACAAGAAAACCGACCAAGCAAGAACAGAAATATGTTAATGCCACTGATCTCTGGCTCCACCTTTCTTTCCAATCATTGTTGCTCTGGTTTTGTCAGAAGCTTGGCGATGTGGTTTGTGTTTGTGCACACAGAAATGTACAGAGTTATAGTTCAGCTAGAGGTGATGATAATTTATGCTACTTTTAGGCTACTGAGACAGATAAGACTTCATAAGTGACCAGCAGGGACTAAATAACCGCAAAGCCTCCAGTGACATTTTAACACTAGTCTGCCAGTTGGAAGGTGGCATGATGGTGACAGATATTTATTTATTTTATTTAGTGCTCTTTTAAACTTGAGTATGTTTCACGTGCAATGAGTTCAAGTCTACCTGAAGAATAAAATAAGTCTAAAATAAGTGTATATTGCCTTCAAGGGAACTTCCATTTTTCTCCTGTGTAAGAATTCGTTATTCACTAATATGCACTAATCCACACTCTTTGGAATCTGAAGACACTTTTGAAATTATTGAGAGTAAACAGTGAATTCGCCAAATAGTTGCCATGGTACATGAACTGCAAATCATCCATTTACCACAGATTTTACCCCTGTAAAACTGTTGTTATCCCTTCCACCTTTTGTGTTCTCTGGGGAAGATTTGCAAAACACAACACCGACCAAGAAGTTATTTTTATAACTGGGTGGCTATGTGGTCCTAACAGCCTTCTTAGAAATAAAGATTGTTTTGGAGATTTACTTTGCAATGCTCACTTTATCGTTTTAATTCCTTAAAAGAATTTAAGAACAGTCTGACTATAGTATAGAGTACACTTTCTACCCTTGTGCACTGTTTTGAGAATGCTGAACACTTATTATAGCAATGTCTTTGGGATATAATTTATCACACAGTGGTTTTCTGTGGAGAAAAATGAAACAGCCATCAACCACCTTTCCGTTACGTCAAAGGAAACTGAGCTGTTTGTGAGTTCTTAAGAATTTAACACTTCTTAATAACATGCACTCAAACTATAAAAAGCTATACCAATGTGCTGTGTGTCATGTTTGGGTGTACTTGGCATGAAGAAGGATCAAGATAACTATTGCTTCGATATTAATTTGCCCCTGTACACTGCATAAACAGTTGGCTGAAAGACTGCAGCAAAAGATCCAAACCAATAGAAAAATAGTTTGCAGGCAACTCAATGTCATTTGTATTCTGAGAAACTTCCTCTGAAGAAAAAGGCTGGGGGTTTTCTGGAGCACCCATATGAATTGTGTTCCAGTTAGAATTGGGGGTTGTCACCAATTTCCAGAGCTCCTACATTGAAAGAAAAATTCTTTGCATCACCTATCTGAAGACCCGGCTATGGTATAATGACAGGTGAGTACAAACCATTTTGAGTTAAACAAAAATATGAGATATTGTACTCTAGAATACTTTTAAAATGGGGAAAGTTAAAAACAACTGCATGATCATACAAAAACTCATGGACTGGTATAATTATAGCTTCTTATTGTGTAGCAAAATGTAAAGATGATTGCTAGGAGTAGCGCAATGGAAGCCAGAGAGGATAAAGAAGGAAGAGCATGAAACTCCATACTTTTTTTCAGGAAAGAGGCATCAATTTTGAACAAACTCCAATAGGAAAAGGTACTTTAAGCACTGGAGATGTTTCTGAACTTTTTCTTATTCATAAGATGATGCTAGTAGCAGATAAAACATTTTTTACTACCGTAACATGAACATTTCAGTATCTCTTATTAAGTTCATGCCTTCCAGGTTACAGGGCAAGAGGCTTTTTAAAAAAAGGCAAATAGTTAGAAAAAAAGGCTTTGAGATGGAAGCCATCTTAATTATGATGCCCTAAATTCAGGACAACTTTTTTTATTACATTACTGATGTAAGACAGATACTGTATTCCTGAGCAATATTCCTGAGTCCATGCTGGAGAATTGGACATCTTACGTCTCCCTTCCCCTGCCTTCAGAAGTTGTTGCTTCTTGTTTGCCGTATGATTTAATACTTTCTCTTTCAACACTAATAAAACATATACCTTGGAAGAAACTAGAAAATGGCAGCTGATTAATTTATTTATTTATTTATTTATTTATTTGGTCGTTTTTATATGCCGCCCCACTCCCGTAGGACTCAGCATTTGGTTTCTTCTGTATTTTCCTAAGTCTTCAAGGACAACAATGTGAATTTTTGTTTCTTTTCTGCCTTTTGTTGATAGGTCTCTCTGAGCGGTATACTAGAAGATTGCTGTTAGCAACAAATTGTGATGGGAAGCTTGCCCAGTAAGAGGAAACCGATTGCTAACCAGACAAGCCCACAACTGAACACAAGGCATAGCCAGAGCGATAGCGTAAACCTGCCAGGTAGGGGTTATTCTGTGCTACCATCAGTCGTAGTCTTAAAACAATACACACACACACACACACACACATACACACACACAGAGGTTTTGTGCCTATGCCACACTAAAGTCATAGTCTCCCAGTTTCTAATCTAGTGACTTAAGTGCTATACCAACATGGCTCTCTACAACAGCAAAGGAGGGATTTAATCTTTATCTCCTTAGACAGTGCTTCACCATATTGATTTTAGGGGACGGAAAGAAAAGACCTCCATGCAGAAAAATAGGGTGAAATATTTATGGGCTTCTGGACATTAATTTTTGTATGCAATGATTTATTTTCATACATAACAAAACAAGTCGTGATTTATTACCCGAAAGGTTACAATCACATGATATACATACATACATACATACTGTTTGTGAAATCTTATGTCATGTACTATGATCTGGTTCTGTGTGCCAGTGGAAATGGAAGTCTTTAGCACTTCCATGGTAGTTATCTAGCAGTTTTTATTAATTTTGGTTGAGAGATTCTAAATCCTTGGTTGAACATGAAATTCATTAACATAGCAAATATAACTATTTAGTCTGCTCCACAATGTGACAGTGAGGAACAATGTGGGATACATTATCCCACTATCAGATAGATTTGCAGTTGGCCAATTTGGATTCCTTGATGGGTCTATATGCACATGGAGGAAGGTATCTCAGGGTTCTGTCCTGGCCCGAGGACTCTTCAACATCTTTATAAAAGAGGAAATACGACGGATGCTCTTAAATTTGCAGATGACTCACAAAACTGGCGGAGGAGGAGATTGCTAACAATCCAAAAAACAAGCTCAAGAGTCAAATGGAATGCAACAAAATGATGTTCAATAGTGAGAAATGGAAGATTGTGCACTTAGCTAGGAAAAACGATGCACGAGTATGAGACACATGATACCTGCCTTAGAGGTAGTAACTGAGAATCTGGTAGATCACAGACTAAACATGAGCCACTAAAAGAGTCTGCAGGTTTTGGCTTCATCCTGGAGGTATAGTGTCAAGATCACAGGAAGTTTCTATTTAATCTTTGTACTTTACAAGAGAAACTCAGTTTGGTTTTGTAGGGAAAAAAAATATGGACTAGGTCTCTCTTAGGTAGAGAAGCTAGCTGGATGACTGTGGGTCATTTTCTGTGACCCTAGATTAGAAAGTCAAAAAACATCCTGGAAGAATGTAGTTATGCTAGCCGTGAAAACTTCATGGATCTATCCATGTAGTTTACCAGAAGACTGGCTTAAAAAACCATAATCATAAAACGTTAAGATTGAAGTTTTATTCAGTAGCATTGGTAGTGACTTTTAAAAACAAAAGAGCCAGTTCTAGTATCATTCTTAGAGAATTAAATTAATTACTTTAGTTATAGCCATTAGGATGAGTACCGTATTTTTCGGAGTATAAGACACACCTTAGTTTTGGGGGAGGAAAACAAGGAAAAAAGGCCTCTGCCTCCCAGCAATTTGCCAAACAGCAAACAGCACAGATGATTTACACTGTTTGCTGTGTATTTCTGTGCATGTGTGCCTGACCCATAAAAATAGCAAAGAATTGGAGAAATGTACATTATGCCAGAAAGTTTTCTTAAATGTAGTCACACTAACTGCTCCCAATTATTTAAATAGATCTACTCCAAAGTAACTAAACTCTAACACTAAACAGGACACTGTTACATTTCAGACTATACTTGTACAGAGCTGTTAAAATTAATTAAAATTTCTGAAAGTATACATTATTCTCTATTATTTAAAAGAAGATATAATAGCACTGGGCCTCTTCAGAGCAAGCATTTATTTTTAAAAGCTTCTATATTTTGTTAAATTGTCTAGATTTACAGGGATCTCCAACCTTGGCAACTTTAAGACTTGTGGACTTCAACTCCCAGAATTCCACAGCCAGCAAAGCTAACAAAGCTGGCTGTGGAATTCTGGGAGTTGAAGTCCACAAGTCTTAAAATTGCCCCTGGCTCTAGAACAATAATAAAGCAGTCTTTAAAAAATAAGTCTAATAATTTGAACATTCTACAGACATTTATAGTTATTCACTTACCCCCTTCCATCCAGTTCAGCAAAAAATAAAAATCTGCTGTCTCTCCCAGCTATTTGCCTTTGCAGTTTCAGTTTCACTTTCATTTTCCCACGTGGCAAATCAGCTGTAGATTGGGAAGTGCTAGTGACTTGCTTTGCTTTATAAGCTCTTCCCTCTTTGCTGCAAACAGGTAAATTGCTGGAAGACAGAGGCCAAAGGGTGGGGATGGCTGGGTGGGTGGGGCTACATTCGGTGTATAAGACGCACCCAAGTTTTCACCCTCTTTTGGGGGGTAAAAAGGTGCGTCTTATACTCTGAAAAATACGGTATTCATCATCAGTTGTGGTAAAATAGATGCAAAAAAAAGGTGTTTAGTTTTAAAATGTTTTAACTAACAGGTAAGCAGCTGAAACTGAAAAGTTGAAGTAGACAAGATGAAGTGCCCTAGCAAGAGAATTCCACTGATAGTGCCTGGCATTCTAGTCTAGAGGAAGCTATCAGATAATCTTAAAATGAGACATACAGTATGTAAAGCACTTTGGAAGAATACTTCAAATATTGAGAGGTTAAAATCACGCATTAACCTGGTTGGTGTTTATTTTTTCTTTTAATCTGCAGTTGCCAATTCCCTCATGATTGTTGCAGTCAGTGATTTTCCTTCTAGAGAGACAAAGCCAGTACTAAGGATGGGGGAACAGCTGAGTTTGCTATCTGAGTAAGTATTAACAGACAAGGGACAAAACATCAAGCAGTGCAGTTAATATTTATGGTAGTCATCAAGAGGGATATATCCTGGAGAGGTTAGGGAGATCCCCACTGCAGAAAAATCCAATTTTAAGAACATCCGTGGTCAGACCTTATTTTGTTTTTCATATCTACTTTGTATTAGCTGTCCAAATTAGTTTATTAGTTGCTGATTCTCCATTTTTCCTCTTTACATTTTACAGTATTGTATTTATGTTTAATGTTACTGGTATTTAAAATTAAAAATAGCATCCACAAAATATGTAAATAACTAATAAAAAATAAACTAGGAGTCCTTATGGAGCTGGCCTAAATTATTTGAGGTCTCCTCCGAGTAGTTAGAAGGACTAATTCAGCCTTTCTCAACTTGATCTTCATTTGCATTAATAAGATAATTCCGAAAAATTTCCAGTCGCCATGTGGCTGGTCAGTCTGCGGATTATAAACCTAACACATCTAGGTGGTTAAATTAACCTCCATCTTTCATATTTAAAGTCTGGATTCTTTGGGTGTTAATGTAGTCCCAAGAAAGGGATAATTGCAGAGCATTTTTCTGATGAAAAAGCCTGCTCCTTGACTAGAATTTTAGGAAAAATGGGAACGTCTTCAAGAAGTACAGCAGAATTTTACTTGAGGTCATGGCTTTAAGTTACGTTTCTTCTGCAGAGAGGGTGAATGGTGTCAAGTCAAGTCAGTAGCAACTGGCAAAGAATGCTGTGTACCTAGCAACAACATAGCTAAAATTTCACACAGGTAAGCATTGTGGTTTTTCTCTATCTGAAGTAACATCACAGAATATGGGAGGGGGGGGTGTTGTTATCTGTGTTCCAAGAGATCAATTCTACAAGGAAAGTAGTTTCCCCCTTAACTTACACATATTTTTCATTTCTTATTTGTTTTTTCCCATAAACTATGGTTTTATCCCCACCCCCAGGTATAAGAGCCGAGGTGGCGCAGCAGTTAGAGGCAGGTACTGCAGGCCACTTTAGCTGACACTGAGCCGCAGGTCAGCGGTTCAAATCTCACCGGCTCAAGGTTGACTCAGCCTTCCATCCTTCCGAGGTAGGTAAAATGAGGACCCAGATTGTTGGGGGCAATGTAAATATACATTGCTTACTGGTGTAAACCGCTTAGAGAGTGCTTGCACTGTGAGGCGGTATATAAATCTCACAAAAATAAATAAATAAAATAAATAGGTAACTGACTCCTGCAGTGTTTTTGTTTTCAGGTGGCTCTATGATGGCATTGATCGAGCCAAAGCTGAGGAATTGTTACTGTTGCCTGCAAACCAGGAAGGTTCTTTCATCATAAGAAAGAGACAAGCGAAGAAAGGTATGGATTCTAGATAATGCCCACAGGAATTTCCCAGTTTTATAAGTGTTAGGAAATATAAGATACACCAAGTGTGTGAGCTTCGCAAGGCCTAACATAGATTAGAATAGAATTCTTTATTTGCCAAGTGTGATTGGACACACAAGGAATTTGTCTTGGTGCATATATTCTCAGTGTACATAAAAGAAAGGATACATTCGTCAAGAATGTATAAGGTACAACACTTAATGATAGTCATAGGGTACAAATAAGCAATCAAATCACATTAGGAAACAGTCAATATAAATCGTAAGGATACAAGCAACAAACTTAGTCATAGTCATTTGTGGGAGGAGATGGGTGATAGGAACCATGAGAATAATAATAGTAGTGCAGACTTTGTAAATAGTTTGACAGTGTTGAGGGAATTATTTGTTTAGCAGAGTGATGGTGTTCGGGGAAAAACTGTTCTTGTGTCTAGTTGTTCTGGTGTGCAGTGCCCTATAGCGTCGTTTTGAGGGTAGGAGTTGAAATAGTTTATGTCCAGGATGTGAGGGGTCTGTACATATTTTCACAGCCCTCTTTTTGACTTGTGCAGTATACAGGTCCTCAATGGAAGGCAGGTTGCTAGTAATTGTTTTTTCTGCAGTTCTAATTATCCTCTGACGTCTGTCTGTCTTGTTGGGTTGCAGAACTAAACCAGACAGTTATAAAGGTGCAAGTGACAGACTCAAAAATTCCTCTGTAGAACTGTATCAGTAGCTCCTTGGGCAGTTTGAGCTTTCTGAGTTGGTGCAGAAAGAACATTCTTTGTTGTGCTTTTTTGATGATGTTTTTGATATTTGGTGTCCATTTTAGATCTTGAGATATGGTAGAACCTAGAAATATGAAGGTCTCTACTGTTGATACTGTGTTGTCTAATATTGTAAGAGGTATGGGAGGGTTTCTCCTAAAGTCTACCACCATTTCTACTGTTTTGAGTGTGTTCAGTTCCATTAAATGTGATTAAATGTAATATCTAATTAAGCTTTGAAATTAATAGTTAAGCTTTCTCCTTCAACTAACACATAATGCAAGTTTTAAGGACACTAGCATAACTCTAAACATTAGAAAAAAGATCTCATTGCTTTCAAGATAATTTAATGAAACATACATTTCATTAATCTGTTAGCAGGATTGGATGGACTTGTTTTCTGTCTCAATATGTTAATTGTTTTTTTTTCTGATAAACAGGTTGCTACTCTTTATCAATCAGATGCACAAATCATGAATCCTGGAATTGTGTAAAACACTACCGCATTAACTGCTTGGAGAACAACTGGCTTTATATCTCCCCCAGCCTTACCTTCCCAAGCTTGCATGAACTGGTGGACTATTATTCTGGTAATTATTTTTTTAAATAAATTATAAATTAAAGGAAATTATACATTCTTTTCAGTTTCTGGTTGTGCCAATCTTTCTCTTGTGTGTTAGGAAAAAAGAGAATTGCTTTACAGCATGTTCGGCCACTAGGCAAAAACTTCAGCTCTTTGGAGATAAGGTGGAAATGGCCAGATCTGTGTTAGATTCCACACTCCTGGCTTCTCAGTGAAAAATAACTTTTGTGCCACCATATTGATTCTGAGAGTACCATTTTCTATCATTCTAATTGCCATTTATTTTATTGCAATTTAAAAAATGGAGTCTGGGTAAAAGACGTTGACCATTATTTGGGAAAATCGGTATATTTATAATATAAACTTTTCAGACGCCTACTATTGAGGGAATTTTGAAGTTCATGGAGGTTGTTGTTTTCCAGCTCTTCATGTGATCTCGTAATTTGACCTTTGCTTGTCAATACATACGTTATTCAGTTCTATTATTTGTTGTCTGTTGTGCACGCCCAGCTCAGAATGTGTTAAAAACCGTTTCTTGGCTATATTGTTAGTTGGTTAATTTTCTTGGCTGCTGTATTTATTTTTTGGATGTTTTTAATTAAGTGTTTTATGGTTTTAGAATTTTAAGCCACCCAGTCATTTGGCTGAGATGGTTAGCTATAGAAATTTAATAAACAAATAAATAAGATTTGTAAGAATGTGGTGAAAAGTCTACGTCTGTTATGTGATCATGCTGTAAGAATTATTTTTAAATTTGGTTACCAAGAAAAGAAAGTGTATTTTTATCCAAAAGCTGGAAAAGCAACGTGACTGTTGCAGCTGGATTTTTTTCACCGCAATACAGTAGGCTGTCAGAAAACCCTATATATGAAAATCTATGGTTTGTTTATTCTCTTTAATAGAAAGTAGTGATGGCTTATGTTGCTGTTTGAAGAAACCGTGCTTCATCCAAGGAGCTAGTTCCAGCTTGTTTCATAATCTTCCCAAACCTGTGGAAGTAAAAAAATCTGCTCTCAACTGGCAACAGATCAAGAGGTTATTTTATTTTTTATATTCAATCTATACTCAACCTCTCTCCACGGAACTGGTCCCCGATGCCCAAAACGTTGGGGGCCACTGTCTACACTGGTTCTATATCATTTTAAAAATAATCCATGAGACTACCGTATTTTTCGGAGTATAAGACGCACCTTTCCCCCCCAAAAAAGAGGGTGAAAATCTGGGTGCGTCTTATACTCCAAATGTAGCCCCGCCCACCTGTTCTGCGCGTTGCATTTTCGGGTAGTTCCAGGCGGCGGGGATCCTCACTTCCACATGGAGCCTGATTCCCGAAGCGTCCCGGGAAAGTGCATTGAAAGCCGGGCTTTCTCTCAGAAAGGCCCTATAGAGGGGCAGCACATCAGTCCTCCTGGACCTGCCATTTCGTAAACATGCTACCAGGCTTCCCAGCAAGCCCCTGCGCCTTTGCTGCCTTGGTCGGAGCCTGATTCTCGAAGCAGCCCAGGGAACTGCGTTGAAAGCCTTTTAAATGAAAGTGTTTTCTGGTGGCAGATCCCCCTCTCCGATTGCAAAGAGTGCCTGAAACAAGAGGATCGTGGAGGAAAGAGTTTCCAGGTGGCAGATTCCCCCTCCCCAAAAACGGAGGGTAATCTGCCACCTGGAAACTTTTTCTTCCACAATCCTCCTCGGGTTTCAGGCACCAGATCCCCCTCTCCGATTGCAAAAAGAGTGCCTGAAACTCGAGGATCGTGGAGGAAAGAGTTTCCAGGTGGCAGATTCCCCCTCCCCAAAAACGGAGGGGAATCTGCCACCAGAAAATGCTTTTGTTTAAAAGGCTTTCAACGCAGTTCCCTGGGCTGCTTCGGGAATCAGGCTCTGACCGAGGCAGCAAAGGCGCAGGGGCTTGTTGGGAAGCCTGGTAGCATGTTTACGAAATGGCAGGTCCAGGAGGACTGATGTGCTGCCTATCGGGCCTTTCTGAGAGAAAGCCCGGCTTTCAATGCCTACAGCTATAGGTAAGAAGACCTGGGCATTTTGGGAGTGGAGCCAAGTCTGTCTTCTGCCCCCATGAAAATCATACCCCACCCCACCCACTCGTTAAATTCTACCCCAATTTCTGCAGAAAAAAATGTCAAAAGATGCATGATAAAACAGAAAGTCTGATTAAAGATTTGAAGAGTATGTGCTTTAAAGAAATCTCATTATTCTTCTAAGTTTTCCTAGTATTACCTGAGGAGGCTTTTCTTGGGAAATTTAGTTAGTCACCTTATACAAGTAAACTGACCACTTCCATAGCAGAAATCTGAGATTTACCTTATGCAACAAAAGTAGATTCTGAAAAATCAAGGAATATCTGCTACTAATATGTTTTATTAATAATACAAAAACACAGAAGATTATACAATCATATATGACTACTTGTAATTTCTTATTCACTTCATATTTCTGTAATCTTAGAAAGCAAAATTCATTTTTATTGTTAGAACAGATAAAAAGATCTGTGCTGCTCATTATCAAAATCCGTGTGGAAGTGAGGACCCCGCTAATCCTGATGCTGGTAGGCAGAGGCAGAATTCTTTTTTTCTTGTTTTCCTCCCCCAAAATTAAGGTGCGTCTTATATTCCGGGGCGTCTTATACTCCGAAAAATACGGTAGTTGTTTCTTTGCAACTCCAGAATCCTCAGCTGTTAACAAACATAAACCACTGCAGCAAGGAAGTACTGCATCTATTGCTACAAGGGAAAAATCCATGCCATTAGCAAAAGCAAACTTTCCAGTGTACTGAAGCAGAATATGCTGATAGTTGTTTGCCTGTTCTTATGAGCATCATGCATTACTTGAAACAAAATAAAAACAAAGTCATTATTCTTCTTTTAAAAATGTTGCTCAGAAATGTTTTCTTCTATCTAGCTCAGACTTGTTGTCAGAAGAACCACTAACTGAAGACTCACCCATCAGTCTTGGCTTGCGAGAAGCAGTTACTACTTACCTGTTTATGACCGATGACCTGTCATTACAGGGCACACCAAACAGAAAAGGAAGGCAAACCAAAGATATATAAAGCAAATATTGGAAGTATTTCTGGAATATGAAACTTGAACACAATATCTGTTGACTTTGTGGTATTTTTATCAAATTGATTCAAAATAGTTATCCTTAAATCAGTGTTATCATAGTTATACTTTTCATCTTTTTCAAGAAGCTTGGCTCATTGAACTATCGTGTGTTTGTGTATATGAAGTATATTTATGTATTTTTCCTACAGGTTTTGCACTTGGTAATTCATAATTGATTAGTAATGAAAAATCTGAAGTATTCACAATAAACCAAATAATTGCTTCACCAGGCTGTAATGGAACATAGAAACATTAATGTCAACAGTTCAAGAAACAAAGGAAAGCAAGGAAAGGAAAGATGCTTTCTCTGATCTGAGAGGAAGAATGGTAGGAATGGAGCTACCCAAAGTAGAATGGGAATGCAAGTGTTTATACCGTATCCACACATGGCATATAAAAGGCATACAAAAACCTATGGCAGCTTTTGGCCGCACTCATAAGCTGCATGGTTTGCTTAATGAAGCCACAATACATTGGTTTTATGTTAAAACTAAACACACTTCACATGTTCACCACCTTGAGTTATTTGTAAAAATAATAAAGGAGGAATACAAATAATTTAAAAATAAATTATAGTGGAGTCATTGATGATGTCTGAGCTTGGTTGTTAGCTTGCAAATGTTTCATAACCTGATTAGCACCAACCTTACCTGAGTTACATATAGTCTCTTATATTGTAACTACATTATTAGCCTGAACAATCAGGAAACCAGTCCAAAGCCCACAAAAATAGAGTAGTTACTCTTAGTATTGAACTTGTCTGGCTCCCAGTTTCCTACACAGCAGACTTCAGAAATATGGAACCACGGATCTTCCAGATGTTGTTAAATGATAATTCAGCGTCCCTAAGCACTGGCCATGCTAATTAGAAGTTCTATCAGTTACAATTTGTAACACTTTGAAAGTTACATATGTCTAAGCCCTGCTCTATAGTTTTAGGATTATCTTCAACATTAAAGGGATATAGCTAGAAATATAAGTTATTCAAGCCTTAACAAAATGCACTTACTTGTTTACAGCAAAAAGATAAATATTTTTTTCAGGGATATCTTATCTAGAAAATTCCCCATGTTGTTATTGTGAGACAACTGGATGTCTTTTAACAATCACAAACTTTATTCCAATTTATTACAGCAAAATAATTTTTATCTGCTGTATAGCTGCTATACTTATAACTTATAAGAGCCAAATAATTGGAGACAAATTATTCCCTGAAATTAGTCTTGGCATAAAGTCTGTCAGAATGCAAAAAAAGTAGACTGTTTTTTAATGAGATAAGATGGTCAGAAAAATGTTACTTCTATGACAAACACTAGATAACTGAAACCTACATAATTCTGCAGCATATAAACATTACGGATTTTTATTCATAATTACCAATTTGTACACTAAACAGGTCTTCAACTCACAAATGTGCTTTAATTTAAACTTTGGTGGTGTCAAAAACAACTCCAATATCAAGGTAGGAAAAATCCAACATTCAGAACACCCAATGCAAAAATACCCTATTCTGTCCACCTCAAAGTAATTTCTTGTCCCAGATGTTCTCTAACAAAAAGGAAGTAGTGATGGAAATATGATCTGCAGGCAAATGATATTCTTAAACATATAAAATAGTTACGATACACCAATGTTCGAAAAGCTACTATATAATGTAGCTTCAATGTAAGCAGCATTTCTTCACTTTGATCTCACAAATAATGCTAGTAAGGAAACTAAAAATAAAAGTACAAAAAGGGGTTTCAAAAACATTGTTTAACATGTCCCATTGCCTTTGGGAACAGTACCTCATGCATAGACCTTGAGACTCTTTGTTATACACAAATATAAAATTAACTGATTCCCAAAACCACACTTTACAAGTATCTACAATGAAAACATTTATAATATTGAAAAAGATTATGTTTCAAACTATAACCGGAATGGCAATTATTAACAGTAGGGAAGAAAACAATACCATGACCATCACTGGCCATGGCTAGATCTCAATCTGTAATACACCCTTCCTTGTGTAGACACTTTTATATCCTGTGTTCAGGATATGTCATCAGTACATGGGAGGCACAGCATGGCCAGATTTAGAAATTCAAGAATGCACAGAAGCTCAACATAAATGGGTGTCCCAGTACCTTGAGAATCATGCTACAATGTCATGATAAATATGGAAAATGATAATTTACTAGGAAAAGAAGTGCAACCAAATTGGGACCTTCTACTACATCTATTTAAAATAGTAGATTAGTTTCAGATCATATATGCAAACCTCTTGTAACAGTTTACTATAAAATTAGACATTCATACTTGCTAGGCTTGAAAATAATATCTTCTATTGATTAAATACCGTAGTTATGCATAAACTATTAGGATAAAGTATAAGTCTTTCTGACACATTAAGTCACTTAAATAAACTAGGCAGAATGTTATCTACAGCCTTGGATCACTAATTATTTTTTGGCTCTTAAAACTTTGTTCTCCAGTGGCACAATTTTGTCAGTGTATATATGCAAAGAACATTAATGGTTATTTCAACTTGATACAAGGAATGAAAAAATCCTTTGCCAACCTGCTCCTACATTTTGAAGACAAGAATAAATCCCTTTCCATAATGTTAAAAAATGCCTAGCAAAGGCCAACTGAACAAAATAAGGGCAATCTCTTTACTTTTATGAAGAGTAACCCTTGCCCCTAAATAATTCCCTGAAGTCAGTTCTGCATCACATGCAACAAGCATGCTATTCCATTAAAATAGAGAGTGCTCATCATACGACAGGCTCCAGCCATCCAGCAGAAATTTCATATCATGTTGAACAGCAAAGTGCTATTTGTTGTACTTTGCCCAAGTCTGTGAGAAGTTGTTTTATACAATGCTTCAGTTGAGGAAGTCTTGCTAATGGTTCTGGTGGCTCCAGCTCTCCAGTATAATCCAACCAACTCTCTAAAACTGTAAGAGAAGGTACACAACAATCACAAAGGTCTAAGTTACTGATGGCTAAGTTTAAGTAGATTTGTATTAGTTATAAAGCGTTTCAGTAGGATAGTGTAATCTTTCATTTAAAGGAATCAATTTTTCAGATACTTCTTAATAAAATACATTAACCATCAAGTAATTTAAAATAGCACACCAAATATAGACATACAGTAGTGAACTGTTATAATCCGTGCCTAGATCAAAACTTATGTTTGGAATGTTTTAATCTGAGCACAGATCAAATGAGGAGGGATTGGTCTATGCGTAGTATTGGGATAGAGGAGGAAGCAAAGATGTTTGGTGGCTGAGTGGAGGGTGTTGACAGAACAAGGAAAGCAACTGGGAAAACTAGTGGGGTAAGCAAATTGGTCTGTTATGCTGTGTTATGAACCAATGACAGGTAAGAGGAAGTGCCAGTCTTGCCCTATTTGCCCCATCTGAATTTTGCTTAAAACCTGGAATTAGAAAGAAGTTTGGCAGAACATTGAGAACACGGTTTGCTCCAGGTTTAAAATGTTTTTCCCGTTTTATGCATGCTCCTAATATGTGTGGTGATTGAGCGGTTAAGATGCTGGGCTTGTTGACTGGAAGGTTGGCATTCAAGACCTACCGTATTTTTCGGACTATAATACGCATTGGTATATAAGACGCACCAAGATTTCGAAGAGATAAGAAAAAAAAGTTTTTGCCCTCCCCCAGCCCCCAGGAGCATTCTGCAGACCTCCCAAATCCTCTGCGCGCCTGTTTTTGCGTGGGGCGGGGCTTCGGGAGGCCAAAACCGGCTGTATTCGGTGTATAAGACGCACCAACATTTCCACCCTCTTTTTTGGGGGGGAGGTGCATCTTATACTCCGAAAAATACGGTAAGCTTCCATTACTTACCCCAGCTCCTGCCAACCTAGCAGTTTGAAAGCATGTGAATGCAAGTAGATAAAGAGATACCACTTTGGTGGGAAGGTAACAGCGTTCAGTGTGCCTTTGGCATATAGTCATGCTAGCCACATGACTACGGAAGCATCTTTGGACAACAATAGTTCTTCGGATGTGAATCCCAGATGAGCACCACCCTCTAAAGTCAGAGACGACTGGCAGGGGAAACTTTTACCTTTTAATATGGGCTACGGCAAGTGCTCTTTATTGTTTTTACCAAAAACCTGAAAGTTAGGGATGAGGCATCCACTAGGGAAATTTGCAAATGATACTAATATATTCATAATGATGAAACTGAAGGAGATCAAGGAGGTGCAAATGGAACTCAAGTCATTTGATGGTATTTGAACTGACATCCAGAAAACACATATTGGAGTTATGGTGGAATAACTCAGTGAAAATATATAAACCCAGCTCAATATATATATATGGCAATACACAGACAAAACCAATGTCTATGGAATTCATTGCCATATAATGTACCAATGGCCATTTGGGTTTTAAAAAATATAGACTCAACAATATTGGCAATTTCAAAACCTACCTGATTCAAAATATTCTACTATCCCTAAATACTCTTCCTTCATGCTGGAAAGCAAGAAGTTCCTCCCTTAAAGCTTTGTTACTTGATTTTCTAGCTATAGCTAGGTAAATAAAGGCATACAGTTGAAAGTAGATGTGGTTCAACATTATTTATTAACTTTGTTGTTTTTCATTTCAAGTATCTATTGGCATATAGTTTTCAAGCTATACTTGGAAACTACATCAATTTATTGTAACTTTATTTAGAATGTTTTCAGATACATCAAGCCTCTGTTTAGTAAAAGTACCATCGTCAGTCAGTCAGTCAATCAAAGAAACCAACTGAGAAATCACAGGAAAAGTACTGCAGGCCAAGCATATGAAATCAAAGGGTTGTTACTTTACTCCATGTAATTTTCAAGTGATACTATATTAAAATGGTTGGAGAATATACACATATATGCATATAAACATTCATCAAAAACTACTATAAAATCCATGTCAGGTCACTGCCACATATCTTTGGGATGTATGTGAGACACTGTAGTGTTTTAAGATAGCAATCTTGAAATCAGGGAACTGAGACTGTCTGACTTAAGAACGAAGCTATCTGGGTGGCTTTGGGCCAATTACTTTATTTCAGACTTAGGAAAAGCCAATGGCAACCCACTTCTGAAAATTTTGTTAAGAAAACAGCATGGACCTGTACATGCATTCTTGACTCAAAGGCATGCATGTGCATACAGACACACGTGCACCCAATTGATGTTATGACTGATGATAAAGCACATAAGCATCAGTTACAATAGTCCTCCACCTATCACCACAACTGAACCCAAAATTTCTGTTGCTAAATGAGGCAGTTGTTAAGTGAATTTTGCCCCATTTTACGGCCTTTCATGCCACAGTTAAGTGGATCCATGCAGTTGTTGTGAATCTGACTCCCCCACTGACTTTCCTTGTCAGAATGTTGCAAAGGGTGATCATATTACCCAGGACCCTGCAACCGTCATAAATATGAGTCAGTTGCCAAATGTCTGAATTTTGATCACATGACCATGGGGATGCTGCAACGGTGGTACCTGTGAAAAATGGTCATGTCACTTTTTTCAGTGATGTTGTAATTTTGAACAGTCACTAAGAGAAAGGTTGCAAGTTGAGGACTACCTGTAATGATTTCAGCAGTTCTGCAATCTGTAAATAGTTCCTATTAAACTTAAGGCTTAAATTTTCTTTGAAGCACTACAAATTCAAGACCTTAATTGAACTGTTAAAATTTGTAGCAGAAAAAAGCCATTACCATCTAGTTCCTTTTCAATTAAATCCATCCTGTGGGTAACTTCATCTTGCAGGGACTCAACGTGGGTTAAAAGGTTAAGCTGCCACTGCAGCTGGGAATTCATAATTCCATCCTTGTCTTTTTCAAGCAATTTCACTTCAGTATCTTCTTCTGATGTGATTTTTTCTCTTACCTAGAAAAATGCAAAAGTTAACATTCCCTATAAACAGTGAACCATTTTAAAGAAAAACAGTTCAAGAGATTATATATAGGGAGCTGTTGTGGCGCAGTGGTTAGAATGCAGTATTGTAGGCTAACTGCCCACACCCAGGAATTTGATCCTGACTGGCTCAAGGTTAACTCATCCTTCCATCCTTCTGAGGTTGGTAAAATGAGGACCGAGATTTTTGGGTGCCATATGCTGACATTGTAAACTGCTCAGAGAGGGCTGTAAAGCACTGTGAATCAGTATACAAGTTTAAGTGGTATTGCTATATGTTTAATTCCTAATATTTTTGGTTCAAAAGATTAAATGATAATGGCTGTCTGTGAATGAAGTACAAATTAATAAGTCCAATATATTATTCACTCTCCTTCTTTTTCCCTCCCTCCCTCCCTTCCTCTTTGTCTGTC
Source organism: Diadophis punctatus similis (assembly GCA_023053685.1). NCBI lineage: Eukaryota > Metazoa > Chordata > Lepidosauria > Squamata > Dipsadidae > Diadophis > Diadophis punctatus. The sequence goes on from JALIGW010000003.1 coordinate 26,101,389, forward strand.
TGTCCTTAGCTACATGAACCCAACTAATGTAATCATCATCACAATAGCATAGGAATTCCAATTTTCCATCTGTAATGTTAAAAACTAGAAAGGGTTCAGTAAAACATACCTTAGAATAGTTATGTTTTGATTCATTTTCCAACTTGCATATTTCTCTATCCAGTTCCCATCCTAATCTCTCCACTACGGCATCATCTCCATTTTCTCTTATCCTATTAACACCATCATCAATGTCCGAATTTCTGGTTTCTACAACAAGTCTCTGTTCTATAGCAGGATAGTAAGCTCGAGGTTTTTGGTAACAATGCTCACTAGTTATATAAGATTCCTCTACAAAGGGAATGGTTGGAGCTTTCTCAACTGTTCCATTAAAAGTTCTATAACTTGTGGTCTCCTCTTTGCAACTGTTTTCTTCAATGTGAATGAGTCTAGTGGTATGAGATTTTTCTTCTATTTTGAGATGCTTCCAAGGCTGACACCAAAGTTTCAAGTCAGGATGTTCTTTGCTTCTGTTAAAAAGAGAAATACATGGAAATTACACTGAAAACTTTTACTAGAATTCATCTTATACCTTTTATCTTCTAAACTCATCTGAAATAGCTGGAAACTAACCAACGTGAACCTTCTATCAGATTTCAGAGAAGTCAGGATAGTGTTAATGCTTGGCATGTGCATATTAGAGATCTCTTTATTATTTATCAGCACTATTAACTTAAACAGAATAAGTAAAACAAGTAAAAGCATCATCTGACATAAATGAACCTATCTGAATGTAAATACTTAAAAACATAGTTCTTCAGTGATTCCATTGATATTTTCAATAAAAGCAGATTCTTAAAAATCATATATATTTAGAACACTGTAAAATGGAAGACAAATCTTCATAATGGCTTCAAAGAATGTGTGATGTACAAGTTCAAGCATGTCTTCCAGTTATTTCCAAATTATGTGCCACGGAATATTCCTCAAAGGCTCCTATAAATGGTAAGAAGAAAAACTACCCCATGAATTATTATTTCAAACATCCCTTTAATGATTAGTGACTCCTACCTCAATTATTTCACATAAATATAGCCATGTACAAATGTTGCAAATGAAGTTTCATTTGACAGTGGTAAAGAGGAGGAGCAGATGGGGGGAGTAGACATATTAAAATGCAGGGAACCCTACTACCTTGCTATTTCTTATCAGGATTATTTGATCTCTTATAAAAACAAATCATTAACCATCTAAAGTTTGATTAATCAGAACAATTGCTATGATTCCACTTATGGCTTGAAACTAGCTTCTTCCAAGTAGTTTGGGTTTGGGTGTAGATGGTGTATTTTTCTACTTGTAGAAAAATGAAAGGTGAAAGGTATCCAAAGTCAAGTTGGACCATAACAGGGGAAGTGCTGTAAAAATGGTTTAATACACAGGTGTCAAACTTGCAGCGTCACGCTGCCGTCACGTGACTTTTTTCCCTTTGCGGAGCTGGGGTGGGCATGGCCTGCGCGTGACACATCTGGCCTGCGGGCTGCCAGTTTGACACCCCTGGTTTAATATTATCCTGGACCAACCTGATAAGCATACCAATATCTAAATGTTAGGTTATACAATAGCTTTATGAAATTCAATTGTATTTAATTCTTTGAATTGTATAATTATAATTTAATATAATTTAAATTTAAATACATCCAAATATAGCTTACTGCAAAATGCTCATCTTCAACTGAAGTCCATGTAGCACTTCTATCACTTTTTGCACATCGCCAAGAAGCTGGTGTGTAGCTACTATTTTCTTAGCATTTTGATGGGAATAGTTTTCTCCCAAAAATGCTAAACCATGCATGTGGCCATTGCATAACCATTCCTTTTCATACCAATACTTCAAACTGGATCGCTTGCCTAAAGCAACAACAGGAAAGTAAATTAAAAATAAAAGGAAGCATATGCTCATTATTAGCCATATTCTAATCTGCCACTATTTTCACTTTTAAAATAAACAGCAAAAATTTGCATATTGATTTGGCATAGAAATTTAACCTCCAAATCTGAAAAAACTTTCAATAATAATTAAAGCTACAACAAACTACACAATACTACTACATAACTACTAATTATCATCTTTTGAATAAATTTGTAAAAAATAGTAAAAGTGTGAGTTTAAAACTATTTTAATTAAAGGAAGCACAATATCAATGGTATTATTCCCCCTCACCCAGACCATGATTTCTAATTCTGTCATCTCTTAGAGAACTGAAAGTACTTTTAATCAAGTTTCAGGCACAAACAGGAAAACATTAGGAATAATATACAAATCCTTTAAAATAGAATGGTTTTTTAAAATTCTGCTGTATAATGTTGTATAAAAGTTTGTGAAGACTTTTGAATGGGGTGTTGGTCTTACCTGATACGCCTCTTCTCGTAGGGTGGAGCTAACATCCAAGGATGGGATGACACTGTCCATTCAGCCAATGAGGACTGAGTCTGTCAAATTGTAGATCTCAGCCTCTGCCTCCATTTCCACCCTTTTGGCAAAGACTGATGGACAGACTCGGCGTGTGTTCTGCCCAGTTCCACTCAGAAAACAAAAGATCACAATTATAGACGTCCCGGAATGCAGACCAGACTGACTTTGGGTGGGACTGGATGTTAGCTCCACCCTATGAGAAGAGGCATATCATGTAAGACCAACGCCCCTTCTCCATAGTGGGAGGAGCTAACATCCAAAGATGGGACATACCAAAGCCGTCTGTCCATTGGGAGGGTTAAGTCTGGTTGCCGTTCATAGTCTGCGAATGTACTCTTTGAAGAACCCGGCGACCAAAGGCAGCCTCCACCGATGCAAAAATGACAATTTTGTAGTGGTGGATAAAAGGCGTAGGTGAGGCCCAGGTGGCCGCCCTGCAGACCTCCTCGATGGATGCTTGCGTGGACCACGCCGTCGTCGTTGCCGCACAGCGCGTTCAGTGCGCTGTCACACAGCCCAGTCTTGGTAAAGACTGGAGGTCGTAAACTCTCGCTATGGTGCTACGCAACCATCTCCCAACAGTGGAAGGGGACACCTTCTGGCCCAAGGAATTGGGTTGGAAGGAGACAAAAAGAGTCTCCGTCCTGTGCAGCATAGATGTGCGCTTAATGTATATCTTGAGGGCCCGCCGAACATCAAGGGTGTGCCACTGTTTCTCTAAGGCGTGGGAGGGGTTAGGACAGAAATTTGGGAGGACAAGCTCCTGAGCCCTGTAAAACAAGGAATTTATCTTGGGCACAAAGGTAGGGTCTAGGCGAAGGATGATTCTGTCGGCATGGAAAATACAGAGGTCCTGCCTCACCGACAGGCCATGAGCTCAGAAATTCATTTGGCGGAGGTGATCGCCACCAGGAAGGACACCTTACAAGTAAGATGGCGAAGAGAAGATGATCTCAAAGGCTCATATGGGACTCCTGTTAGGGAAGTGAGCACCTTAGTAAGGTCCCAGGTAGGGTACCTGTGAACCACAGGCGGGCACAGGTTAGTAGCCCCTTTTAGAAACCTGCATACCGTGGGGTGCTGCGACAGAGACACCAGAGCCACAGGACAACACAGAGGATAAAGGTGCCACCTGCCTTCTGATTATGTTGGGCGACAGCCCCTTATTCAGCCCCTGTTGTAAGCATTCCAGTAGTTTCGCCATAGTCAAATCTACCAGAGCGCAGCCCTCTTTGGAACACCAGGAACAAAAGGCTTTCCAGGTGGCAGAGTAAATCCTTTAGGTGGAAGGCCTCCTGGAGGCCTGGAGGGTCCTGATGACGCAGTCAGACATGGCTCGGTGCTTCAGAGCGCCCCACTCAAGTGCCAGGTGGTCAGTTGGTACCACTGGGGGTCTGGGTGGACCAACAACCCCTGGCTGAGCGACGATTCTGTCTGTGGAATCCGAAAGGGCTGGGACACTGACAGAGATTTCAGGTCCGCAAACCAGGCCCTCCTGGGCCAGTGAGGGGCCAGGAGCAGTACTTCTGCCCTCTCCTCCAGAATCTTCCTGATGACCTTGGGGAGGAGAGGCAGCGGGGGAAATGCATACAGGAGGCCGGACGGCCAGTCGCAACGGAGAACGTCTGTCCCCTCTGTGCCCTGGGTCTTGTACCTTGTATAAAATCTGGGCAGTTGGATGTTCTCCGGGGTGGCGAAGAGGTCTGCCACAGGTAGGCCGAACTGGCTCATCAAGGCTTTGAAGATGGAGGTATGTAGGCTCCACTCTGCCTGATCTATCATTGTCTGACTGAGCCAGTCCGCCGTCGCATTGGACACCCCGGAGATGTGGTCCGCCGATAGAGACAGTAGATTGCGTTCCGCCCAAAGACCCAGGGTTCTGGCCTCTGTCATGAGTTGTTGGGACATGGTACCCCCCCTGCCAATTGATATGGGCTTTTGCAGCCACATTGTCTGTAAGAACTAGTACCTGCAGTCAGATGTCGCAACTGTTTGAGCGCCAGATAGACGGCACGTAACTCCAGCCTGTTGATATTGAACTTCAATTCTGTCGGAGTCCATCTGCCCTGAGCCACAGCTGACTGGGCATAAGCCCCCCAACCATATAGGCTGGCGTCCGTTGTGATGACAAGTCTGCATGGCTCCTGGAAGAAGCAGCCTTTTGCAATGGCAGGTGAAATCCACCAATGGAGAGCGCGTTGGACTTTCGAAGGCACCAGGACCTTGGTTGCCGACGTGCTGCGTCCCGACCTCTGGAAGGGCAAAAGAAACCATTGCAATTCCTTGGAATGCAGGTGTGCCCAAGGGGTAATATTGATGGCGGAAATCATTTTACACAGGAGCGTGGAAAGCAGTTTTAGGAGAACCCTGTGCTGCCGCAGGACCTGGTGTGATAACTCTGAAAGACTGTCCTGCCACTCCTGGGAGAGGTACACCCTGCACTCCAGAGAATCCACAATGGCCCCTAGATGGGTCAGGCATGTGGCTGGAGAAAGATGACTCTTTTCCAGGTTAATCAAAAACCTGTGGTGTCTAAGGGTGTTAATCGTTATCTGGATGTCTTGCTCCACTTGGTGCCTGGACAAAGACTGGATTAAGATATCATCCAGGTAACATTGGACACGCATGGGTATGGCTCTAAGGTGGGCAGCCACCACAGCTAGCACATTGGTAAAGACCCTCGGCACTGAGGAGAGGCCGAATGGGAGGGTCCTATACTCCTAATGAGAACCTGCATAGAAAAAACATACAAATTTACGGTGGGAGGGCTAAATTCGTATGTGCAGGTAGGCCTCAGTGAGGTCTATCAAGGTGAGGAGGTCCCCCTTTCGAATGCTGCTCAATATCGTTTGAAGAGTGTGCATTTTAAATCTTTTATAAATTATATATTTATTTAACCGCTTTCAATCGAGAATAGCTTTCCACCCGCCTGAGGATTTGGGGACTACAAACAAGATGGAGTAGAAACCCTGCCCCATCTGGTCCTTGGGCACCTGCTGGATGGTTCGAATGTCCACCAGGTGCTGGATGGCTGCCATCATGAGGACTCCCCTTTCTGGATTGGACGACATAGGGCATCTTATAAAAAAACTCGGGGGTGGGTGGGTGGAGAGAAATTCTAGGGAGAGCCCAGAAGATATGGTCTCCCTAACCCACACGTCGGTAGTAATTTCCTCCCACCTGTTGGCAAAAAGAGGCAACCTATTAGGATGGGGTCCAAAGCTTCCCCAAACAACAGCTGGCCCTTGTAAGGAGCAGATGCCATTTATGGTGGGTGTCTGCGTGCCAGCCCTTCAACCAGTGCATCCGTCTCGCCACCACCAAGGAACCCATGGCCCTGGCCGTAAATCTGGCTGACTGTGGTGTGGCATCGACCGAATACTGGGCAGCAGCTAGCAACTTATTTAGATCCTGGTGAGCCCTGAGGTCGGAAGCAGGAATCAGCTCCTGAATTTGTCTCAGCCACTTCAACGAAGTGCAGGAGATAAAGGAGATGGAAGTGGATGCTAATATCGCATAGGCAGCTGCCTGGTGAGCCTTCTTGAGCGCCTGCTCGGTCCTCCTATCCTCTGGCCGCAGCAGCTCGTCAGGTTTGCCTGGCATGTTGGTCGTGGAATATAAGGCCAAGACTGGGGCATCCACAGAGGGAGTCTGGAGATGTTGTTCCAGTTCAGTGGCGACATTATAATAGTGTCTGTCTGCTGACGATGGAACATGACCTAATGCCGGCGAGTGCCACTGTGGCAAAACCGCCTCCACAAAAAGAGGGGGAGCTGGAAAGACTTCGGTTTCAGCAGTGGTTTCCTCAAATAGAAGGTCTTTAGATCCCGAAAGCTGGTCATAAGACACTGAGGAGGGACCTAAGTTGGCAGTGTTCTTCGCCTTGAACAACAGCGACTTGAAAAGCCCTGAATGAAACAGGACTGATGAGGTGGGGGGGTCTGGGGTGATCCCCTCATCCTCTGAGAGGTCCAGGTCTAATTGGCCCTCTTCCATGGACACCTCCGATCGAGACCCCAAAGAACGATCAGGGGAATATACCTGTCGTAAGACCACTCTCGGCGGTCATCAGGTGCTGAGGTATGGGCGTGAGCAGATGGCCTGACTGTCCCAGAGTATGAAGTGACCTGCCGGCCCAACTGTTTCATCCCCGCTTTGATGCTGTCTGATGGCTTCGTTTATGATGCACTGCATATAGGGGTCTGGTGCCAAGTCGGGGGAAGCGGCTCGGAGCCCAGCGGCCGTCGGAGTAAAGGTTGCGGAAGGTGGAGACCTGCCTGGAGCCTGACTTGTCCCCAGCTGAGGATGGAGCGCCACTGGGCCCCACAGATCGGAATCCTGAATATTGAGGTTCGGACTGTCCAGAGACAGGACGTCAGGGTGGTCAAGGCCACCTCGGCACGGCTAGAGGCCGCGCTGTCTTTGGTCAGCAGACTAGGTTTAGCATGATGGCCAGAGGCATCTGGAGCATGGCTGCGGCTGGACTTTGCACAAATTTTCTTGCCTTATCTCTGTGGGATTCGTCCCACTGGGTAGCCATGGAGACCTTGGACTGGGTGAAACCCTCAGAGGAAGGATGACTGTGTGCCCTGTCCTTTAGGAAGGAGGACCGGGAGTGGCCCGGTTCTACCTCTTGGTCTGAAGGATTGAGGTCCTTCGTCTGCCTTTTGCCAGAGCGGGACCTGGAAAGCTTGCCTGGCCCAATGTCATCCGCCATTGAAGTAGCAATTAAATGTGGGGAAAAAATAGCCGAGAACAAGTGCTGAGGTTAATACAAAATAGCCACCACCTCAGTGTCCTTGTGTAAAACAAAATGGCCACCTCAACAATATGGCCACGAAAGAACAAGTCCGTCCGTTGGTTAAACAAAATGGCAGACTCCTTCAGTAATATGGCCACGAAACAAAAATGGCCGTCGCAGTTGCGACGCAAAATGGCTGTAGACAGTTAAGAGGCCACCGCAGTTTGCAGGCAGTCAATGGGGAGACCCACATATTAAGGGGCAGCGAAGGCAAACAGACGGAGCTGGAAGACTCCCGTGCCTGAGGGCAGAGACGGCAAGCCGCTTGACCGTACGAGCTCCTGCGGACTTCCCAGTTCTAAGCTGTCTGCCCTTGCCGTGGCAGGAAACTGAGCGCTAGACTCTTCTGGCCGGTGGTCACCCAAGCACAATGTTCCTGTGACGAAAGGGCGAAGTCCCGATTAAGCAGAGTTCAATCAGTCAGCGCCGGCTAGGCAGTGATCAGCTGTAAGGCGCAACGCTCCTGGAGCGCGCCAACTCTGCGGCCAGACCTGCAACGCCTCTAGATAGCCGGTTGATCGAAATTGCGGAGCTGAAAGCTCCTGAGGCCCGGCAGGAAGGAGAAACCCCCCCGATATCCAAATGGCCCTCGGCTGGAGGGTCGGCAAAAGAAACGGCTAGAGCCGGAGCTCTGAGCCGCGCTCAACCCAGCGACTCAGAGATGTTAAAAGGAGTCAGCTGGAGAGAAACTCATGAAATCCGTTGGCAATGAATCCGTAGAAAGGTGGAAATTCTCTCTCAGGATGTGAGATAAAAACACACACGTCCTTTCAGTCTGAGGACTGAGTCAAAGAGGGGGAAATGGAGGCAGAGGCGGAGATCTACAATTTGACAGACTCAGTCCTCATTTGCTGAATGGACAGTGTCATCCCATCCTTGGATGTTAGCTCCACCCACTATGGAGAATTTCAATATTTTTGCATACAAGCCCAAAACTAGAAAGAGAATCTAATTACATAAATAAGTAAAAAAATTACACTTATTTATTTACTGAAGAAAATGTATGGAGAACAGATCACATTTTAGATAACTTTTATGCAGAAATATTAAACATTCAACAAGGATGAGCCTATGTTGGTGGTAGCAGCTTCCCCCTTGCCAGGACTATAGTGGGAGAGTCAAGCAGCTGGCTAAATTCAGCTTTTATTAATGAAACAAGATATATTCACCCTTTCAACTTGAACAATATTAATGGTATGTAGATTCAAAATCAGTAAATTTCACAAATTATTAAATATATTACCAGTGTAGCATATTTACCAGAGTAGCATATTCACTATATAGGCTATAAACAATTTGCTATCAAATATTTGAAAAATTAAGGTATGCTGATAAATTATCAAAAAGCAGTACAATAATACATAAAATAATATAATTATTACATACTATTAGAAGACTCTGCAACCTTAGAAATCTTTGTACCTGGAGGATCTTGACAAACATAACACGTATATTTCTCAGGTACATTTTCTTCTAATAAACCCATACAAACTCCATGCTGCCAACAGAGACATTCTTCACACTGTTAAATATTAGACAGAATTAGATCAAACAGGTAAGCACAATTTGCTATTTCATAAGCTAAACAAGAGATTTAGACTATTTCAAACTCTCTCTATAACATTGGGGTAAGTTAAGGTATGGTCATTCAGGGTCTTTCTAAACCATGCTCCATCCTATTGTTACCATCTCTGAAGCAACAACTATCAGATACATCAGGTTGTAGATAGTAAAGGGCTTGACTGCTTCTTCAACTGGGGAAAATCTGAGTTGGAAAACAAAGTTGAGGCTTGTAAATCATTACTGTTTTAAAATTATGATAATTTTGATTATTTCTTCAGTTTGCTGGGTAACAAATTCCCTTCTTTTTTTGTAGGAAAGTAATACAATCATTATCCATAAATAGAAACACAGGGGAACAGAAATAATACAAATAAGTTGACCTGAACTTTTTTAGCATTTGTCCATGAGCTACTAAAGTAAATGTCTAGAACAAGAAAACAATAAGTTGAGAAAAAAATCTGTCAGCTCTTCATGGTAGACAAGACTAGGAAAAAGTATGAAGCCAATACTATTTTTATTATAAGTTACACTAACAGAGTCTTCCAAGTCTGAATGCATTTCCCCCTTCTTTCCCTTTATCTTCCTGAGAACTTGGGAAGATCCTTCTTGGAAAATTTTCTCAAGTTATAGTTCCGACTCAGTTTCCTTTATCCCACCCTTGCTTTAGTACAGGTAGTCCTCGATTTACAACAGTTTATTTGACCATTCAAAGTTACAATGGCACTGGAAAAAATGACTTATGTCAATTTTTCACACGACTGTTACAACATCCCCATGGTCACATGATCAAAATTCAGACACTTGGCAACTGACTTATAGTTGTGACAGTTGCAGGGTCATGCGATCACCTTTTGTCACCTTCTGACAAAGTCAATAGGCAAGCCAGATCCACATAACAATGTTACTAACTTAATTACTGCAGTGATAACTGGGCAAAAAAGGTTGTAAAATTAATTTAACAACTGTCTCGCTTAGCAAGAAAAAAATTGGGCTCAATTGTGGTCATAAGTCAAGGATAGCCTTTTCTCTTGTCTCTCAAGGTCATTCTGTCTAGCCATTACAAAATCGTACTTATCAAGAAGTCTTCCCAATTAGTTATCCAGAACAGAGTTCCAATAATCTGATAATGATTCCTATTTGCATTTCTTTGGGGACTGGCTATTTCTTTTGTTATACTCTCATCTTCTACAATGTACCTGAATCATAAAGTCATTTTCTTCCTCTACTTCACAAATGCAGCGAACGATTTCAAAGTCATTATCATCATCTTCAAGATCTTCATCAGGATTGGTTGTTACATCAATATCTCTACTGCAGTCATCATCACTCCAAAACAAACTTTCTGCAGATGATTCACTCAGCGTATCATCCTCTGTGTGCAAACATTGAATTTGAATGAATCCAACAGATTGTGGATGGTTTATAAATTATTGCCTGCTACTCAATAGGTATTAGCAATATTTTCATACATTTTGATTTGCATACATGTGGAGAGCTGATGAATTGATAATTAACAACAGAAAGACATTGTTGCAACACAATCACAGATAAAGAACCATTCATTTCAGCAAAGGAATCCAATATAGACATGTATTTATTTAGCGGATTTATTTGGCTATTCTTCTCACATATATAACTCTGAATAGCTAACAGTATTAAAAATAATTAAAACATATACAAAAATATAAAATCCACAGCATAGATACTGTACTTGATCTTAGCCAAAAGCCTGAGAAAAGAGCTCTGCCCTCACCCAGGGATCCAAGCTCAGGCACACAATCACATGTTTGGCGCCTTGGTAAGGTCAATGGAGACACTGTCAATATAACTGCAGGGAGCATTATATCCAGAGGGTGGGCCCCATGATAGAAAAGGGTCTCCTGGGCCTGCCAGTCAACAACTGGGGAGAGACAATCCCTAAATAACTTGGTCTTAAGCCATAAAGGACCTCAGCTTGAATTAGCAATTGCAATAACATTTAGACATATATACCACTCCATAATGCTTTCCAGCACTCTCTGAGCAGTTTACAAATGTCAGCATATTGTCCCCAGCAATCTGGGCCCTCATTTTTACCAAGCTCGGAAGGGTGAAAGGCTGAATCAACCTTGAGCTGGTGGTCAGGATCAAACTCCTGGCTGTAGACAGAGTTAGCCTGCAAAATTGTGTTCTAACCACTGCACTGCCAAGGCTGCTTGAACCCAGCAGCACACTGGCAGCCAATGCAGTTTGCAATGCAGTGATACTACAGGTCCCTAAAAATAGAACCAGCTGCAATTCTTCACCAGCTGCAGCTTCCAAATTATCTTAAAGGGCAGCCCCAAGGTACAGCACATTGCAGCAATCCAATCTAGAGGTCACTAGAGCATAGTCATATCATGTTTGGAAGAGAGGAATAATAGTAATAGTCAGAAGGAGGAGGAGAAACCCTACTTTTACTGAGTAGTTTTACAGAAGAGTGTAAACTACTTCATAATGTAGTTTTGTTACATTAGATATTTTACGATTTTACAAAAGGTATTATATTAGGTAAAACCTGAATAGTTATCTGCTGACATTATCATTATATATTTTAATTGGAGTCCCATTAATCCCCATGCACTGCAGTAGATTTAGGGATCTTACGCAGACCCTAGCCACGTGATGGCGAACCTATGGCACGCGTGCCACCTGTGGCACACGGAGCCATATCTGCTGGCACACGAGCCGTTGCCCTAGCTCAGCTCCAGCGCGCATGTGGGCACCCGCCAGCTGATTTTTGGCTCGCACAGAGGTTCTGGGAGGGCGTTTTCGGCTTCCGGAGGGTCTCCAGGGGGGCAGGGGAGGGCGTTTTTGCCCTCCCCAAGCTCCAAGAAAGCCTCTGGAGCCTGGGGAGGGCAAAAAATGGGCCTACTGGGCCCACCGGAAGTCAGGGAGCGGGGGTGCATGGGGGGGCATTGAATATGGGTTTGGGCACGCGCATACATGCGATAACGCGCATGTGCACTATTTCGGCACCCGAGGAAAAAAAGGTTCGCCATCACTGCCCTAGCCCGTGGATTTCATTAATAGAGATTAGAATTCATAACTAGATTGGCTAAAACAAAGTACCAGCTGCTTTGGGGGTATAATATGGGTTTGTTCTCAGTACAATGAACTCCTAGCTCTCAAAGTTTACCAGTTCCTTTGAAAACAAAGTAGCTGAGTTAGGATGAGCCAGTAAGGTATATAGGTGACATCGTCCAGGATGTGATAAGTCATACATTTTAGAAAGAGTCGGCATAGTCATACTCTATTCAGTATTAAGGATGCAGCTGTAGAGGTGGTCAACAGTATTAAGTATCTGGGGGTGCAGATAACTAACAATCTGAATTGGTCTCTCCACATGTCGTCATCAGTGAAGCGTGCAAACCAGTGTCTGCATTTCCTGCATCAGATGAGGAGAGCACATCTTTCTCCTTCTGTCCTGGTTACTTTTTACAGAGGCACAATTGAGAGCGTTTTAACAAACTGCATCACTGTTTGGTTTGGTGGCAGCAGTGCCTCAGACAGAAAGACCATAAAAAGAGTGGTAAGGACAGCTGAGAAAATTATAGGAAGCTTGCTTCCTGTTATTCAGGATACTGCTTATAAGCACTATGTGGTTAGAGCTCAAAGCATTGTTGGAGACCCCACACACTCACTTTACAGTCTGTTTCTGTTGCTTCCCTCTGGGAGGAGGTTTCAAAGTATTTCTAACAGGACTACCAGATTCTGTAACAGCTTTGTTGCTATCCGTCTGGTAAACTCACAAGATTCGCTTTTCTTGCCATGTACATGTATACATCCGGACTAGACTTGTTTCTCTGTGTCATATAATATATTTGGGTATATGCATAATTTTATATTTATTTATTTTGTCAGATTTATGTAGTGTATATTGGAGGTGGTGACCCTTAGAGAGCTGTATGCAAGTGTACATTCAAAGTGACAATAAAGTTATTCTAAGTTTTCATCACATTTCAATGATACATCCCTTGCTCTCGGGGGATATGTGAGATTTAGGGGATCATATTATTTCAAAGATGAAGAATATACTCTTGTAGGAGGACTCAACTCTCAGACGATAAATTCCCATTCTTTTGTACTAGTATTTCTTAGGGAGCATACAGGGTTTTTGACTGCAAGTTATTGACCCATTGGAATTATACGAGGTGAGTTTATATTGGTGGTACAAAGTAGTGATACACCTGCCAGGTGTGAAGGCTATAGATGCCATGGACCATCTAAATTAATTGTTGGGGGAAAAACAGCAGTCATGATCCACACCGGCTCCGGTAATGTTGGGAAATATAGCTAGGAAATCCTGGGTGTCAAATGTAGGCTACTAGGTAGCAAACTAAAGTCTACGATTGTCAACACAATGCTCCCTGTGCAAGCTAAGTAGGCAGAGCTTAATGTTTATGTCATGAAAACCCAGTTTACATTGGGTTAAAGGCAACAACCCTCCAAACATGAACTGCAAGAGAACAATGGTGGCAAGGGTATGTCTCCATCTCCTGTTTGTGAACAGCAAAAAAGCATCAATTAGCCATTGTGAGAAACAAACTGCTGGGCTAAGATGGGCCTTGGCCTGAGACAGCAGGGCAACTCTTACGATCTTAAGTTTTGCCTCTTGCTGAATAATAGAATCTAAATTTGCAGAGATGTTTTGTCACAAAGATTTAAAATTCCTTCTAAAATGATGTTTTGTCAGAAAGATTTAAAATTCCTTCTAAAATGAGGTGGAGGGCCAAGAAGCATAAACTTTGTGAAACTTAAGGACCAAATGTTCTGCCCAAATTAGTTTTCGAATCCTGAAAATATCACCCCCAAAATTTGGTCCTGGAAATGCCATGTCACTTTTTATATACCTTTTTCCTTAAGCGCAGACTTCAAGTTTAAGAAATGTGCATATCCCTGATTTAAATAATTCAAAATTTCACAAAAGAATAGAAATAACTACAAAAAAGGTATATCTGTGTTAGATATCTGAGATATACTAATCTGCAATTCAAATGTCATAATTTAAAAGCTATCAACACTCAATCATAAACAACAAGCCTGTGAAAATAATTCCCAATTATCATTAATATTCAGAATTATTTTTAATTTTTTTAGTTAAAACCATCAGAGAAAATGAAAAAGCAGTCTTACCATTGATTTTTAATTTCTGTTTATGATGCCCAGAATCAGAGCTATGTATTTGTGTACTCAAATGCATACAAGATCGATTTGTTGAATTATATCTTCTTGTAATGGCAGATCTTGGAGGAGAAAGATCTTGGGAAAAGTCAACATTTTCTTCACTCCCTGAATGTTCTGGAAAGTTTAATTAAGTGTTATTATCCAGAACTGAATATTACAGAAAATGAACACACACAAACTCTAGTATTACAATTTATTGATTTAAACAATACATTTTTATTTATTATTAAATTTATATGCTGCCCATCTTGCCTAGAGTAAAAGTAACAATCATATTACAACCAAGTAAAAGTAACAAGACAGAACATTAAAATTGACTTAAAATTAAGAAAGATGGCAAGGAAGGAAGCAAGATGCACATGACAGAGAGGTGGAGTTTTATCTCAGTCCATTAACCACATAGATAACCCACATACTGCAAGAAACAGCTGTAAAATATGCAGGCTATACCTGCGTTTAAAATAGCCATAAAATAGGTAGGCTATATCTAATGTTTCATGGTTATATCTCTAATGAGCAGGCAATAACTGCTACTGTAAATAACTGCATTTAAAAGCTTTATACCTGTCCACATTTTTGTTCAACTTTCAATATTATTAATAATAATCTCCTTCAGTTACCACAGGTATGGAGATGGATCATAACTATGCCTTCTAATCTTCCCAGAGGTATCCCACTTGAACCCATTTGGGAGGTAGAGTGGGAATTATGCTTTCAAAATAAAAAAACAGTGGGCTGTTAATTGCCCACTCCTCCATAATTAATTGTTTCTGTGGCTCACAAGAAATTTTTTTAATGAAAAGACAACTGATGTAGACATGTCTATTTTATTGGCTTCAACATGTTAGGTTTTAGATATATTCTCTCTGAAATGATACAAACTGCCTAAGAATATTAAAAGGCATCCCCCTCAGTAGCAATTTTCTATTAAAATATTACCTGTTTTTATTTTCTTTTTTTTCTTTTTCTTTTTCTTTGATTTTGATCTTCCAAACTCTCTGGGTTTCTTTTCTTTGTTTTTATCCTTTTCTTTAGCAGCTTTAAAAAAATAGATACACCATTATATCTTATTCTTTATAGTTTAGGTCCCCAACCTGTGGGCCCCGGCCTATTTTCAACTGGGCCCCAAAGGTTCTTTCTTGTGAGAGTGGAGCTGCGCATGTGCCAGCCTGCCACTCGCGTAGCCCAGTTTCCCTTTCCCTCCTCCCCCCCCCCAGCCAAGCTGCCTGCTCCCCATGTTCCAAAAGCGGAGCAGTGAGAGCAGAGGCTGAGTGGGACAAGCACACCCTGCTCAGTTTTGCTGACTCACTGAGGATTCCTGGGCAGGACACCCTGAAGGAGCACAAGACCACACCTCCAAAGGCTTCTCTTTTCCACATCAAAAACTTTTGCAAATGGATGAAGGGTTTCGGGGGAGCGATCATGCACTGCTTCAGGCCTTCTGTCCCTTTGAAAAAGCTTTTGGCATGGAGAAGCCTGAAGGCGCCAAGACTGTGCTCCAAAGGCTTCTCTTCTCTCGAGTGGAGATTGCACATGCACGTGCCAGCCTGTCACTCACACGGCCTGGTTCTCCTCTCCCCATCCCCCAGGCAGGCTGCCAAGCTGCAAAGGTTGGGGACCACTGGTTTAGAAGCATTAGGTTTTTACTCAGGTATACTTTAGATATGATGAAAGTGAATGGTGGTCAGTAGGCTCTTCAAATGTAATGTTTATTCACCATTTCAGCATTATTTGCCATCTCTTTTTTTGTCTTCCTGTTTCTCCCAAACTGACTTCCTCTATTCAACTCTCTAAATTTACACTCATTTTCAGAATTTGCAACTGTATCTATAAAGTCAGTAAACATCAAATAATTTTTTAAAAAACCAGTGATCATCCTCATTTCATATATGTTAATATTTCTGCATAATTAACCTGTTAATCATGTGAAATTGATAAGTTTGTGTTCTTTAAGTACTAAACTGAAGAAAAGCAGGAAAAACTTTAAAAATACCTTTAAAGCAACCCAAGTGATCTGATTCAAAGTAATGAAATGTATTTCTTTAAAGAAAAAAATACCACTTACATAAGCAACCAGATGTGGTCCGCCTTCTGTTACAACCTTCCTGACTGGCCTTTTCAGAAGCCAAGGAACCTCTTGTTTGAATATTTCTTGTTGCAGGATTTTGTTGTGGTTCTGGCGATTTCTCAATCCCATGGAAATACTTCATATGATAATGCAGCAGTTTAGCTTTTCGAAAGGATTTGGAACAGTCTAAGAACTTGCATCGAAATTTAGGTTCGTGTTCAATTGCAGCTTTGGAAGCAGTAAAACCATCAATTCTCTTAGAAGAACTGCTTACTACAAAAACAACAAGTATTAAAGAGTTTTAAAATCCAACATTTAATTATAAGATGCAACAGATATTAAAAGCATGCAGGGTAAGAGCCTGGCATTACACCACCCTAGCCCCATCAAAATTCAGGGTGCATTTTCTCCTCAAAGACTACCCTCCTCAAATTAACCTGCAACAGATGTGACAGAAGTCTCTTGCAAACAGGGTGAAGAGGAAGACTCAGCTATGTTCTCTTCCTTTAATCTGCTATCATTTACTGAAGCCTGAGATACTTCTGAAGGTGGAGAAGACTCTTCAGTAATCTTTTGGTCAGATTTAGCAGAAGCCTCTGAGCGATCTAAAAGATAAAACAGGAGAATAAGATTAATCTACAGAGGATTACACAATATTATACAAGAAATTATTGAGCAACTATAAAAAAGTAACTTAATTGCATGCTTGCACGATGTGTGCAGTTTTAAAATTAGAATTTCAGAAGTAGAATTATTTCAAACTAAGAAGCAATAAAATCCAAGCTAGCATGAAGAGAATTTTTATCCTCCAAGTACTTTAGTTTCAAAAAGTTTTCCTCAAACGTTTAAATTCTCCCTCCCTTGCCCCATTAACACTTTTCAGTGTTACAATCTGCATTAAAAAACTATTAATGCTGATACATTTAATAGACATGTTTAATTTCTGAGCTTCTACTTGTACCACAAAGTACAATTTAAAAGCTGTTCAAAACACTTTAAACATTTAAATGTTTTAAACAGTTTTACAAATAGTTCTATCAGTAAAATCAGAGGCACCATGGGCCAGTCCTTTGTTGTTTCCAGGGCGGCCCCACGGGCCAGATGTAAGCAGCCTGTGGGCCAGGTCCGGCCCCCGGGCCTTGAGTTTGGCACCCCTGCACTACAAGAAAGTAATTTGAGTAAACAGGCCACATGAAGGCAAAGTGAGGAAGAGGAAGCATATTTAAACTTAAAGATTCTGTTAGTATAGCTCCGTGATGGCGAACCTATTGCACGCGTGCTGGAAGTGGCACACAGAACCATTTCTCCAGGCACGCGGAGCTGTCACCCCTTGCTCTTCCGGGTTCCAGTGCGCCGGCCAGCTGGTTTTCATACGCACGGGTGCCAGAAACTGAAAGAACAGCTGCCCATTGCGCATGCACGCTCCAGGAAAATGATCTTCCTGTTTCCAGAGTGCACATGCGCACTGGCCAGCTGGTTTGGTTTCTGGCGCTCATGTGAGCGCGAAAATCAGCAACAGGCGCGCGTGCCAAAAGACGCGGAGAGGGGATCTCAGCGGTCGCTTCCTAAGGGAGCAGAGCAAGGTAAGCCGGGCTTCCCTCCCTCTCTGTGTGGGCTTCTTGCGTGGCCCCAGGCGGTCCGGAGCACCGGTGGACGAGCAGCTGGTGAGGGCGGGGTGGTGGGCTACCTGTGCAGATGACTCCATGGCCTGGGCTCCTCCCCGCTGGGAGCCACCGTTCCCCAGACGCCGGCAGAGCTCTCTGCCCCCCCCCCACCTTGGCATCCGCAGAAGCTCCGAACGCGCAGCCTTGTCTGGGATCCTCCCCGCTGGGAACCACTGTTCCCCAGCTGCAGGCAGCGTTCACTCTCTCCCCCAGCAAGGCAGCCGAAGAAGCTCTGAACGCGCGGCCTTACCTGGGATCCTCCCCGCTGGGAACCACTGTTCCCAAGCTGCCGGCAGCGCTCACTGCCCCCCCACCTCAGCAGCCGCAGAAGCTCCGAACGCGCGGCCTTGCCTGGGATCCTCCCCGCTAGGATCCACTGTTCCCAAGCTGCCGGCAGCGCTCACTGCACCCCCCCCACCTCGGCAGCCGGAGAAGCTCCGAACGCGTGGCCTTGCCTAGGATCCTCCCTGCTGGGATCCTCTGTTTCCCAGCTGCCATCAGCGCTCTGACCCCCCCCCCCCACCTCAGCAGTCGCCGGCCATGGAACGGTGGTTCCCAGTGGAGAGGATCCCAGGCAAGGCTGCACGTTCGGAGCTTCTCCAGCTATCCCATGGCACTGCTGAGGTGGGGAGGACAGAGAGAGCTGCTGCCGGCCGGGGAATGGTGGTTCCCAGGGGGAGGATCCCAGGCAAGGCCGCACATTCAGAGCTTCCCCGGCCGGCGTTGCCAAGGTGGGGGAGGACAGCCGTCGGCTGGGGAACGGTGATTCCAAGCGGGGAGGAGCCAAGGCAAGGCCGCGCGTTTGGAGCTTCCCCGGCCGGCGAATGGCGCTGTCGAGGTGGTGGGGCTAAGAGAGCTGCTGCCAGCTTGGGAATGGATGCTGCTTTGTCTCGCCAGGGAACGGCTTAGTAGCTGGTTGTCCTCTGGTAAGAGGCACACCGGCCCTCTTGGAAGAAGTGGGGGGCGCATGCGTGGGGATGGAAGCGCACGCATGCACAGTGAGGGTTTTGCATGTGCTCATGTGCACTGCGGGGTGCATATGCAGGGGGAGTACGGGGAGGGTCATGCACGCATGGGAGCGTGCATTGCATTATGGGTGCCAGCACACGTGAGCGCAAAAGCGCTCGCGCACTTGGACTTTTGGCATGCAACGCCAAAAAGGTTCGCCATCACTGGTATAGTTGTTCCAATAAAAAACGATTTTAGATATATATGACAATGGTATCTTAGTTTGGTCAATCTCCTATATAGGTCTGACATCTATATTACATCAATATGCTCTATGTGGTACTATCCTTGAAGAACATCTGAAAACTGCACTTCATCCAGCTAGGCTTCCAGATGCAATTTACATCTCCTATAAACTCCTTCACTGCATGGGGCTGGGATATCTGAGAGATTTTCTCTCTCCAACTTTCCCTACCTGCCCTATTAGACCCAGCAGGAGAAGCATATTCCAGATTCCATCTACTAAAGAATGTAATCTAGTGCTCCTTTCCTTTGGAACATAATCTCAGCAAGAGTTAGGCTGACCATGATCTTGTTATTATTTCAGGAAGTACTATAAAGCAGGCTATTCTCCCAGGCAGGGTGATCAGGCGGTGAATTAACCTTGCAAAGTATTATTAATTTATAATGAATGTTTTTCTTGATTGTAATTCTATTTGCTTTCATGTTGGTTATATATGTTATTATATTGATACTTTAACTGTGTTTGCCACCCAGAATTACTTGGTGAAATAAATAAATTTAGAACGCTATGTGGTCAAGAAGTTACTTGAATCTATGTCTCCCAACCCAAATCCAATACCTTAACCACCATTCCAGTTAGCAGCTGCAAGTAAAAAAGCTCCTTAGAAGACTGGTATTAATATTGTCCTGTGC
This sequence comes from Diadophis punctatus similis, assembly GCA_023053685.1. Lineage (NCBI taxonomy): Eukaryota > Metazoa > Chordata > Lepidosauria > Squamata > Dipsadidae > Diadophis > Diadophis punctatus. Next base: position 26,121,026 of record JALIGW010000003.1, read on the forward strand.
TTCATTTTAAAAAAAAACAAAAAAAAAAAACAATTTTTCTTGACATTAAGTGCTTTTGGCAACTATCTTGAATCCTTCCCTTCCCATTTCCTGAAAAAAATGTAAAATTACTTTTAGGTTATTAGATACAATTCCTAGATGATAGCTAAGATCTATAAAGAGGAGCAAAACACCTCTTAAGATCTTTAAAAAAGATAAAAAATGATTTTGGGCAAACTGCCACATGATCCCTCAACTCTAGAACTGGGCTTTGATTCCAAGAGTTACTGACAACACATATAAAATGAGCTTTTTACCTTCACTAATTTCTTTTGGAGTAGTTTCTTCTAAAGGCCCAATTTCATCCAGAAGTGGTGTGGTAATGCTATTGTCTAAAGTGTCATGGCTACTGGTAGTAGAATGCCTTGATTGTCTCTTTATGGAATCTTTTTCACTGTCTGGAGCACTTTTCAACTTCTCTTGTGCTAAAAATAATTTTGTTAAACAAATAGCAATTGGTACACTAGTATCATAAATATATTGCTATACATACACAAAATAGATAAAAAGTTATCTGATAAAGGTACTTTCTCTCCTCAGTCAAGCGTGACATCTGGTGTCTATATAGACATCTTTGTATAAATGGAAGTGATTTGCTATTGTTCTGTGGTAGTATTTTTTGTGTATGTGATATTCCAAACTACTCTTCAGTCTTATTTATTTCTTAGCAGTTTCACATCCACCCTGTTTAGGGAAGTGAACCAAGATTGGATAATATTGGCACCTACTGTGACATTTATGTATACACACTTAATTAAAAATACCACCCCACTAAATTCCTAAATTTGAAATCTAGTCATACTATACTTGATTTTTCGAACATTTTCTATTCTATTTAAATAAACAGAGCTTGACTCACACATATTTTTCTGGAGCCGGGGACGTTTTGAAGGGACCTCTCCTCCTTTAGGAATTTTTCGTCTTCTCAGTTCTAAAGTTATTGGCTGCAGTGTTTGAGAACCTTGTTCTAAATATATAAATAGAATAAAAATATTTCAATATATATGAAAGAGCTCATTCTTGTAGGAGAAAGTAATTTTGTATAAGGCATTTGCAGGATTTAGAATTTGAATCCTGTCGTTTTTTTTAGTTTAAATTATTCATTATATTCTATAATTATAAGTCAAAAGCAAATCTCCATGTCATCACTGTCTTCAGTTTCTTAAAAACTATGCAATACTTTTTAAAAAACAAGATTGCTATTATGCTGCCGATTCCAACAAATCCTACCCCAACACATTACGTGTGATTTAAAGCAAATGGCATAATCATAGATAGAACTCTATCATATTAAAAAATATAGTTCCTTGACACTTTTTAAAAGAGCACTTGGAGCCAAATCTAACAGTTTGGAGAAATTGCATAAGATCCTGGGACCTTAGGTTGTATACCTTTGTCCCAACACTTAGTTTTGACTGACCTGCTGGAGGCACCACAGGTGGTCTACCACGTCGTCGCTTAGTTTCTTTGATGTTTTCTGATGGGACCTTTACATTATCATTTTCTGGTTTTTTTTCAATCTGTGTATCTATTGAGAATTCTCTATCATTTTCAGATATATTCTCCTTGTCTTCTTTCCCATCTTTAGATAGGGCTTTTTCAGAAACTTTATTTTTCTCTGAAGAACCAATTAGTTTTCCTTCTTTATCAGTTTTAGATCTTCGTTCAATCTTTAATGGCTTTTCATCCTTGTCTTTCTTATTATTTTCAGCTGTTTTCCTTTGCTCTTTAAATTTTTCCCATCTTTCAGGAGATGAAGGAATTTCATTACATCTCTCCTTAGGTTTTGAATTATTCACAATAGACTAAAAACAAAGAAGTGGATGATTTATTTTTAATACAAATTAATTTATTAATTTATTTACAGGATGGGAGAGGGAGATCAGATATACAATTAAACTAAGGAAAAAGCTAGAAAAGCAAAATTGTTTAATGCTAGAGCAATGATCAATACTGAAACTGTTGAATTCTACAAAAGAAATATACCTGACAGAAAAAACAGATGATAATCAAGTTTTTTTAAAAAAGAATACCTTCTTTTTAAAATGTTACACATTACACACTAGAAATATATGAATCAAAATTAAGATTGATAGAAAACTTGGATTCTGTGATTTGGATTCTGTGACTATGTTTGCATAGTAAACATGGTAAAACTATGTTTCGAATGCAATAGACATACCATATTTTTCGGAGTATAAGATGCACCTTTTCTCCTCCTAAAAGAGGGTGAAAATTTGGGTGCGTCTTATACACCAAATGTAGCCCCCCTGCCCCCATCCTTTGGCCTCTGCCTCCCAGCAATTTACCTCCTTGCAGCAAACAGCAAACAGTCTGTTTCAGTTTCAGCTTCAACACAGCCTGATTAGTTAGATCGTCCTCCTGACCATCAGCTGTTTCAGGCTGCAGGGAGGCAGAGGAAGATTTTTTTTTTGAGCTAATCAGGCTGTGCTGAAACTGAAACAGGGTTTGCTGCAATGAGGCAAATTGCTGGGAGGCAGAGGTAGATTTTTTCCCCTTGTTTTCCTCCCCCAAAAAGGTAGGTGCGTCTTATACTTCGGAGTGTCTTATACTCCAAAAAATACGGTATATGAAAATAATTAAAATTCATCATGTGATGATACGTTTGGAAGCTTTTGTTTTCCTTTATCAAGTTTCTCATGTTGACGTGTGTGTGTGTGTGTGTGTGTGTGTGTGTGTGTGTGTGTGTGTGTGTGTGTGTGTGTGATTTAGACATGGTCTTTAATTACATGATTTTATTTATTTTAACATAGCACAGTAATTAATGAAATCACTGTGCCTTATAAATAATAGTGTATGGTTAGTGATGTGTGACTAGTACATTGTAACAAACTGATTCAAACAATCACAGCTTCAAATGTTATTAAAAACAGATTTATTTCAAGGTGGGTTTTTTTTTATTTTAAAAAGGCATTTTCTCTCATATATGGACAACATGCTAGACCCTGATTAAATAGAAGCAAAAATATCTATTTCCTATTATATAAGTAAGAATTAATGCATAAACCTAGATTTGCTAGATATGCATTTTATATTCACAATGATGTTGCATGACATGCAAATGTGGCCCATATCTTAAACTGCAAATCAACTTTGATTTGATCAAATTGACCAATAAGATAAATTTGACATACATAAAATTTCAAAATATGTTTCCTACCTGATCTTTGGAAAAAGGTTTGACATGTATATTTTTGACTGTCTGAATCACACCATCATAAAATTTCACAGTATAAGTTCCTGAAATTTAAAAGAAAAAAAATTAGTGTGACAGCCTGCATTTAGTCATGGCTTCCCATTGGTTGCTCTCATGTACATGCAAAAACCCAAACAAATGATTTGAACTGATGTGCATATTAAGGACTTGGGAGTGTAACGTATTTTACTTTCTCTTAGGGCATCTTCCCAAAGGGGAGAGTGGTAGAGGCCTTAGATGCTGGGCTGTCCTTAAGGGTAATCTAAAACTATGAGAAGAACTCTAGGAAGAACCATGAGAATGGAGGTAATGGCTTGAAACTAAGATGGACTTAAGCAGTTCTGGCTAATGAAGATCTATAGTTTGAATAAAGAATAAGGTAAGGTGGCAAACTGACTTGGATTGAGCTGAAGGCCTGTTAAGTGTGGCCTCAAGTCCACAAAGCAGAAGAGTGCAACCCTAGGGTATTAACTGCCAAAGACAGACGAGGAGGAAGCAGCTTAGGACCTGTCACTGATGGTGGTCAAAGATAAGTGGGAAATCAATAGTTTTATCAGGAAAAAACATGTTACACAATAATGCTCAGGAAAGAAAGAAAAAAATTCAGTCACTCTGCAGTTTAGATGGCTGTGACCCCTTGAAACAGAAAGAGGAGAGCTTGGCACCTCCAGCTGTAAATATCATGCCTGTTCTGATAAGGAATGTGGCTAGCAAATTAAAAGCAAATACTGAATAAACATGTTTTGTTGTGGCTATTTAGTAGATATGAAAAATTCTGCAATTGAGTTTTGCACTTAGTTTCTTTCAAAAGTACAACTGTTCTAATGCAGAAAAAATATCTCAGTTTGTATTATATTTTAAAATCCTTTCTTCTTCCATGCACCTTATAGTTTTCACAAGTAATGCTTGTAATGAAGAATAATGATAACAATGAAGGCATAGGTTACAATGTAATCAAGGAAATGTCATTATTACAGGTAGACCTCGTCTTATGACTATAATTGAGTCCAAAATTCCCATTGTTAAGCAAGGCAGTTATTAAGTCAATTTTGTCCCATTTTACTATCTTTTTTTGACACAGTTGCGATGGCTCAGTAGTTAAGACACTGGGCTTGGCAGCTGGAAAGCTGGCGGTCTAGGTTCAAGACCCCAGCATTGAGCAACGGAGTGAGCTCCTGCCTTCACCCTAGCTCCTATGAACCTAGCAGTTTGAAAGCATGCAAATGCAAGTAGATAAATAGGTACCACTTCAGTGGGAAGATAAAAATGCTCCATGACGTCATGCTGGACACATGACCATGGAAACATCTTCAGACAGGGCTGGTTCAATGGCCCTTGAAACAGAGATGAGCACCGCCCTTATAGTTGGCAACAACTAGTGGAGTAAAATCCACAGGGTGTCCTTTCTTTACCCTTTGTCACAGTTGCAAATAACTGCAGTTGTTACATAAATCATATGGTCATTATGAGAATCCAGCTTCCACCGTTGACTTTACTTGTTGGAAGCTATCTGGGAAGGTACAAATGGGGGTCACATGATGCTGGGACAGTGCAACATCAGTTGTCAAATGCCTAAATTTTGATCATGTGAGCCTGCAGAAGCTGCAAAAGTTGTGTGAAAAACAGTCATAAGTCACTTTTTTCAGTGCCATTGTAACTTTGAATGGTCACTAAATGAATGGTTGTAAGTCAAGGACTACCTATATTACAACTTTGTGCCAAATCTCTTAACACAACCATGTAAACTATTGGATTGCACAATTATCACATACACTTCTCCACCTGCCCTTTTTGCCACCCCCACTGATGTCTATGATTCTCTGCTCTGATTCAGAAAAGACAACTTCTAAAGAGCTGAAGGTGATCTCCAAAAATGATCTATACCAGGGTCAGAGGTTTTCTTAGACCCTATGCCAGTAACTTAAGAAGTTAATCTACCTAAAATCCTCATTGAGATAAATGATAGATATCACGAGGAAACAATACAACAACAAATATTTTATGTTGATAAAAATCAGGAACGGTATGGAAAGAATGATAGTGTTTTCTGTGGTACTCCTGAACGCTGTAATGGAGAATACTTCCAGATATTGCTTCAACAACCCTCTAAAAGGATGCAAATTAACAGCTGTCTGCAAGAAATATAAATCCTTCCATTCCCTACTATCCTGTCAGAGCTGAAGAAGCTTCTTGGATGAGAAGCGAACCATCTTCAAAGAAAAAAACAAGCAAGTCCAGTTGCCTCCTGAAAAAGCACCTTTGGGACAACCATCACCTGGATGACTGAGAATCTCTACAGAGTTCCAGATATTAAAAAGTTACATATGATGCCTTACCATCCTTGTTAACAGAGGTAACCTTTGCTGGATAAAAACGACAATCAGACCAGCAAGCTAACACCTGATCATTTATGTGAAATTCCTAGAAAAACAGGAAGCATTTATCATTCTAAGTTGTATAAAATAAATATGCTACTGCATTGTAATTCTAAATACTCTATTGTTACAAACTAATATTTTCAATAGCAGATATCATTAATTACTTTCTATTGAATTATAAACATGTTATGCAGCTTATTAAGAAAATCATTATAATAGCATCTCATAACAAAGATTGTGCTTGATATAATTAAAATAATCAAAATTAACAAACTGCTATGAAATGGCACAAATATTTGAAAACTGAATATTGCTACTCTCTTTTGTGTTAACCAGAAGCTAACCTAAATGAAATTCATCAGAGTAACTATCTATACGGGTTTATGAAAAATTGACTTTCAGCAGCAAAATGTTCTGTGATGATGGAAGCCCTAAATGAAAGTCAATACATTATTCATCAGCTTTTCATTAGAAACTAGCCTTATTAATAGAAAGCGAGTTCTCATTCTTTTATTACACTATTTATAGTAATAATTAAGCAAAATAAATCTGTGTTTATGTTTAACTTCTTTTCATTTTTCCCTGGTTTATTTTCCTTTGCAGGTAGTCCTCGACTTATAACCATTTGTTCAGTGACTGTTCAGTTAGAACTGTGCTGAACAAAGGGACTTATGATAGGTCTCCAAAGTTATGAAGCTGCAACATCCCCACAATCACATGATTGCAATCTGGGAACCTGGCAACCCATTAGCACTTAAGACTGTTTACTAAGCCTCCAGCAATCACGCTATTGTCATTTGAAATTTTCCCTGCTGACTTCCCCAAAATGTCACTGGGAAAGCAGACAGGGAAGGTTGCAAGTGGATGTGTTAAGTCTTCCACACCGAGGAAGTCTCTCTGAGCTCATGCCAGTCACTTGTACAACCCCTCCCCCTGCAGCACTTCTCACACACACATCTGTGCACCCTCCCTAACCAGCACCTTCACCTTTCACACACACCATCTACCTCCCCAACTCATGTAGCACTTCTCATACACCCTCCCTGACCCACATAGCAACCCCTCACCTCTTTCCCAATGCATATGGCTCTCCTCATGCACCCCCACAAGCCCTTCCCAACCTACACCTCACCCCTCTTTAACCCAAATGATCCCCTCCCCGATCCATGCTGCAATCTCGTGCATCCTCCCCAACATACATGACGCCTCTCGTACATCTCCTCACATCTTTCCCATACTCCCCACACCCCTTAAATCCCATCTCTCACAGCAGAAGCCACTTACCTGCCTGCTGGTCTGAGACTTGCAACTTCCTGCTGGCTTCTCCATTTCTTTTGATCGTGGGAAGCTGGTAGGAAGCTGTCTCACCCAACAACTGCAACAAATTCAGTTAACGACAGTAACTAGCACTGCGGAATTACCAGTACTAAGTGATGCAGCCACACTTTAGACCATATTGCTTAGCAACAAAAATTCTGATTCCACTGTCACCATAAGCCGAGGACTAGCTGTACACTTTTTTCTTATTTGTTCAATAAAAAAAGCAAAACTGGCAATTGTGTTAAGTTCCTCTAATTTCTAAATTATATAATTCATGTGGATATGTAATTCCATTACTAGACCAATGTTTTTACTTACTGAAGATCCTTCATCCTCCTGCAATCCTTCTTTCCTTAATTGTATTTTTTCTAAAGGCCGTAAATAAGGACTGTCCCAGCAAAACCATTCATCATAGCGGTGATTCCAACGTTTAAAATGGATAAGCACCTTTCCTTCTTCATAATCAATTTCTTCAATGTGAGCTGGATACCTATATAAACAAAGTTAATGTAAAGTATATTTTGCTGAATATATTTGAGTAAAACTGAAAATATACATTCAACAGTATATCCTTACACATTTATTTATTTAATCATTTTTTTTATGACAGCTCATCTCACATACATGTGGTGGCTTCAATAAAAAAGGCCTGTTGGTTAGGACCCAAGAAGTGAAGCTCCCTAGCCAATGGGACCTGCAATATCTTATTAACTCTTAAGAGGTTTATCAATCTGTGAAAAAATTTTTTTTATCTTATTCATGACAATTTCTTCACATTATTCTGAAGAAATAAATAACTGTTTTTCATTTTCCAGTTCAAATCCTAGCAGGGGTGGCAAAACATATAAAGTATAAATACAAATACTGAGGCAACATTGTTATTCATGCTTTTGCTCAACAGGCCTTGAATGTTTTACAATTAACCTTTTCATAAATATCATGGTAATGATCTCAGCCAGGTTTGCAGCAGTTAAGAAGCATATAAACCCCAAGAACTGTCTGGACAATCTTTGGATGGCCAAGAAATAATTCAACCAATTGGCAGTCCGCCCGCTCTTATGACCAATCACACAGGGGGACTGCAACTGTCCCCACCCATCTCCCTCCCTCCCATCTCAGCTGCCCATCTGGACAGCACAAAGCCTCAGAATCTTGGGAGACCTAGATCTAGTCCCCATCCCACCACGCTTGGGAAGCCCAGACTGGCCACTACATGGTCCATCAGTGCAAGGAAGTCTGCTGCAGGCAGAAGACCCAGACTGATTACTACAATGCCCATCGGCTGTGGAATTAAGCCATGGTCTGGGAGGCCTAGACCTGATACACCACCATGGAAAGCTGGTATCACTCTTGCAATCATTTGGGACGCTCCTTCTCCAAACTGCACAATTTGGAAAAGGAGCCCTCTGAACAATTGCAAGAGTGGCACCGGGTTGCAGAATGGTATGAGGCAGCCTCTGTAGGAAGTTCGTGCCTCACATTGTCTAGGAGCAACTGTAAACAATTGCATAAAATGCAAAGGTACCCATGCTGCTGGGCCCTGTAGCCAGCCTGGCAGATTTCCATATGCCATTGGGCTGTGTGGTATCCAGCCCAGGTCTCCTGGCAGCTTACTGCATGCAATGGTAGCGAATGGGGTCTCCTGGCCTGTAATAGCTTTCAATGTGCCAATGGGCACTGTAGCCTGTGGGCCTCCCATATCCCCTGAGCTACCCATGCTCCATTTAACGAACCACACGATCATTTAATGTCTGCGACTGGAGCAGCCACAATTACGGTCATTGAATAAGCGATCATCTCGCTTAACAACTGCTTTGCTCAATCACAAAAGATTCCAGGCTCAAATGTGTCAATAGTCAAGTACTACCTCTACTTCTTTTCTTGCAAACTATTTTGCTTTAATTGTAAAGTATTCAATTTAAATCTGAAACAGAAAAAGTCCAGAATGTGTGTAAGCCGATACTTGTAAAAGCCTACCCTTTTAAAAGAAATCCAATCAAATAACTGCTGAATAGAATTGTGTCTAGAAAGGCACAATGCTGGAAATGATCAGGTTATGTCAATTATGGTTTGCCTAACAAACACTGACATTGACATTTTCCTTCTAATAATTCATATTTACTTGTACATGTTACTTGAATTGTTTATTTAATAGCTTCTGATATCTATATCTATATCTATATCTATATCTATATATATGAATTTATATATAAATTGTTCAACATATTTACAAACTATATGCATATATGCATCTCAAGGTTGAACTATACTGTAGGCTCCTTGGTGCTCTCTGATCTTAGTTTAGTTGATTATTGCAAACATTTCATTACCTGACTAGATAACACCTTGAGTATTAGAAGGGAGTGGGGTTTGCTCTGTTTATATACAATAGCTTGCCCTGACAGTGCTGATGGGTGTGTTGCTTTCTCCCTGATAATTCCTCAAGCAGTAAAGAACGATCTAATCAAGAAACTACTAAGGAGAAAAACAACACTCCCACCAACACTGACAGGACAAGCTACTGTATATAAACAGAGTGTCATTGATGGAGATGAGCGGCTATAGAAATTGAATGAATAGAACTCAGATTAATTATAGCTATAGAAAATGCCATTAACTGACTTATAAAAATAGAGATTAACCAATCCTCGGAGCCCTATGAAAAAAGCAAAAAGCAGATGAGTCTAAAGAAGGGGTCCCCAACCCCCGGGCTGCAGCCCACTACCGGACAGTGGCCAGTTTGGAACTGGGCCACAGAAAATGCTGGGTGAGCGTGTGTGTGCAGCTCTCCTCATACGAGTGGTGTGTGCTTCCACTCATGTGCGAAGCTCCACTCGCACGAGCAGCAGGAACACACACTGGCCATTCTCACAGAACCATCTCCCCCCGCTGGGTGGCCAAGGTTGGGGACCACTGGTCTAAGGGAAAGTTAATACTTACAACTCTTTCTATGTGTACAACCTGTGACATGCAGCCCTTCAATCCTTGACTAAACCATATTAAATCCCTTTCAAATATTAATATAATTTTAATATAACAAAAACGTAATTATTAAATATATGGAAAGGAAGAATATTAATTGCATTTAATTAATTTATATTTAATTCAAAATATGCTTATTTTTTAACTTTGGTTCAGTCCATTTTAGAGTATGGTTTCCAACATGCTATTCAAAAGGCAAATGTCATCTGAGAAAAAAGTTGCACTACCATGCACTAAAATAGTTTGGAGCAAAAATGTGCAAATTTTCAGCAGTTGGGAACTATGCTTATACTTATCTGGTTGCAAACCAAAGCTGGAAAGATGATAGTATAACTAAAGAGTGATGTATTAAATATTATTGTTTACTATACCTATTTCTTACCTTCCAATGAAAACCAAAAAACGATTTCATAAATTTAATCCTATAGGAGCGTCTTGGGGGCATTCTGAGAGCCAACCAGGGGTGGGCTGTTCCGGCTTTGGGCGATCCTCTAGCGAAGATTCTGCGCGGTTCGGCGAACCCCCAAATCCCACTCCTGACTGGCCCCGCCCACCCCGCACCTCACAGGAGTCTCCACGCGGCCCGTTTTGGATGCCAGGTAAGTGCAGCACCCGTATGGAGGTTCAGGGAGGGTGAAAAACGGGCCTCCCGGAGGCTCCAAAAGGCCGGAAACGGGCCCATTTCTGGCTTCCAGAGGGTCTCCGGAGCCCGGGGGAGGTCATTTTCACCCTCCCGGAGGCTCAAGGAAAGCTTCCGGAGCCGGGGAGGGCAAAAAACGGGCCTCCCCCTGTGATGCAGGCGGCCGACTAGGCCACACCCACCATGGCCATGCCCACCCAGCAATTTTTGAAGCTCATCCCTGGAGCCAACCATTCATGATTAGTGTAATGTCCAAATCCAGGATTCTAATTAGTAATCCTGATATATGTAGTGCTTAATCAATTTCTCTTTAGATATCCTGAAATCCACGATTTATTAAATCCCAAAAGCCTCTGGAAGAGAAGGGAAGTAGTGAATATTGAAGCCCACTGCTCATTTTCACTCCAAGGCATTGTTACATCTAAAGCAAACCATTAAAAAAACTTTCTTTATATAATTTGTTGTAAATACCAATAAAAATTTAGCTATTTTTGTTCAGTACGATATATTGAAGCTTGGAAAAATGTCACTATGATATTTTATTAGTTATTAAATCAGCTTAATAATTTAAAGGTTTTTCCACATGAATACAGCCAGCAAATTCAGGTAAATTATTTCCTTAAATGTTATTGGAATAAAGCCAAAGAAGCTAAATAAATAAGTAAATAAATAAATAGCTAAATCACAAACGGATCTGCATTGGAATATTTGTTGGTTTGACTCCTTGTTTGCAACACAATATAACAGCATTACAAAAAATGTATCCAGTTTGATCATGAAATAAGAAATACCAGTTTTTTAATCTGTCTCGGGCTTCCAACTGGGCTCCCACTTCAAAGTTGATACCTCTTCTGTTTGGTGGATGTTTTTTCATTTTGTTATAAGCCGTTGCTTTTATTCCCCTGAAAAATGCAATTAAACATCAATCACCAGAACTAGAGTTATGCTCTTTTTGATAAACTGACTAATTAAAATAATTCACAATCCATGTTTCAAGTAAAAACAATCTGTTGAAAGCATACGTTATGGTCTTCTCAAGGCAAAGACCGTATTTGTATAGTCTTCATCTCAAACCTTATTAAAACTGAATTGTTACCGCCCATGTCAAACTTATTATACAAGAGGTTCCATCTCAAGAATTGCGTCTTCTATGTGTGTGAATCAACTTAAAATACAGACTGCTTGGAATTAAATTATCTTGTGCAAGTAATTTTTAGGCCATTACTTATTATAAGCATTTCATGTCTGGGAAGACAATTTAGTATAGTGTTGGTACAAAACAATTCGTTCTATGTATCTTTACTTGCTCCATCTATACAGGGCTGTCAAACTCGCAGCCCGCGGGCCAGATGTGTCACACGCTGGCCATGCCCACGCTCGGTTTAGCAAAGAGGGAAAAAGTCGCGATACATTACGTGACGCCATCATGACGATGCGAGTTTGACACCCCTGATCTATTATCTTGCTGAATGGTTTACCTCTGTATAGCTGCAGGGACTAAGCATAATTAAATAGCACAGACAAAGAATATATGCCACATGGAATAGATATTATAGGTAATAACTATTTCAAGTGGCTTCCATTCAGTAGTTGCATATAATATTGCTATAATTTGCAATAATATATACCTGATATAGAGAATTATAATTTACAAAGTACAGCATAACTTCTCAATACTCTGTGATGTTCTAGGAGAAAACCTAATACCCTAAAGCTTATTACTGAGTTTTAAGGTGCTAGGAAGTATACATTACATGTAACACTGGTATGTGTATGCATTTAAAATTACAGTGATGATAAGTAAGATCTGCAGGACCAGGTTGGGAACAAATTGTCCTTAAGAATATCTTTATGATCAACACTGACTTGATGGCACATAATCAATCAATAATCAATGTGCTTTTGCCACTAGTTTCATAATTCTATTGTATTTAAGTCATCTAATGGTCAACAAACTATCCGAGCAACAGATTTCAACTTTCAATTTTGGTCAAACTTTTTCTAAATATTTAAGATATTTACATTGTTAATTTGGGGCATGAAATGGTTTACTAAATGTAAGACTGCAAATACTGTAACCCCACCACGTTATATTTAATATAATGGAACTCACTTGTTTAAAAGTTTGTAAGTTTTTCTCAAGGAATATACAATTATCCCTACAATTTCATCAGCTTTACAGTTCTTAGCTTTATGTACAACTCAAATTATAAAATAGCTTTAAAATGCTGTTTTAAATACCATAAACTAAGCTCTTGATCAGAATTTGATCATTTCTAATTTGAATTAATAAACCTACAAACTGAAACCACATCAGTACAAATTCTTTCATGAGACTATTATACAATAGCTTTAACTGGCATAATTTTTGGCATATTGTACAGTACTGCTGGTTTTAATATACCACAAATAAATTGTATGACTTGATTAAAATTTGCAGTTTTATAAAGAGCACAGTATTTCTATTACTGCTACAGATCAGCAGCTAAAATGAAAGCCTACAGGGTCTCCTGTATGAGCAGGGGGTTGGACTAGAAGACCTCCAAGGTCCTTTCCAACTCAGTTATTCTACATTCTATTCTGTATTCTCCAACTTGAAGTTGTAGGACAGAGATTTTCTCCAAAACAATGTTTTATGCCCTCCATGAGAAAGCCAGAGGCCTTGTTATTATGTTTATTAGGTAAGCCTTTTACCATATAGACCAAAATTATCCCTTCTAGAAAAGACAGTCTAATGAAAGCAGAGCAATGTAATTATCTTCTTTTCTGAGCACACTGGTACATATCTCATCTTACTATTCTTTATAGATCTAAATAGACTTACCTAGGGGATTAAAAGCTAAAATTCATCTTGAAGTAATCTTTGCTATCTCCTTAAGAAAATTACCTTCTATTTCTAAGCAATTGTACAAATAGAGCTTGGCTTCTATAAACTTCTTTTTCCAAATGGTTCTGTTTCCATCGAATGCTAAGCTACACCAAGGTTAAGTTTAACATGCTGTTCAACCCAATCCAGGCTGAAATTAGTGTTAAATTGCTCTTATTTTAATCATAAAGTGGTACCATGGCTTGCAGTAAGCTCACTTACCTCAGCCATGGCTCTGAGTGCCACTGCAGAAATAGCTGCCAGGGAAACAGTGTCACCTCACCAGAGGAGTGTAACAGACCATAGGCCCATTTAAGCATTCAAACTGAATGGATGAAAAAACATGAAAGAGCATCTGTACAAACTGTTATAAATAAAGGACAAGCAAATACATGGGACAGTGTTTACTGTAGATAGCATGTATGGAATATACTATGCTAAAAATCTTAATTTTTTCAGTCTGTACTGCCAAAAATTGCTTTTGGAGAGATGGGCAGCTATACAAATTTGATAAATAAAACTATCCTCCCTGATATTGCCACAAAAGTAATTTTTCTCAGATGAGTGAGAAAATAAGTTAACAAGTACATTAAAAAGAGAAAACGACATAAATATTCAGGTCATATACAGTAGTTCTAATAATATGCATGCTACGAACAATTTACTCCTACATATTAGATCATCATTTAGCACAAACTCTTCTCTACCAAACATATCTCAAAAACTATTAACCAGCACTGAATATATGCTGCACTTATATAGCTGAAAAGCTGCTGTCAGTATTAAATTTTTCCTCTAAAAATCTCTACCCAATACATTTTTCATAATATTGAAAATGTTATAATAGTCAAGAACATCTTATTTTCTTTATTGTATCAAAGGCAAGAAGTGTGAACTTCAATCACTGAAGCCAAGTATCAGTAGTCCCCAACTTATTACCACAATTGGGGCCAGAATCTTGGTCATTAAGTGGTTATTAAATGAGACATCATGTGACTGCTTCGTTCAATGACCAGAATGTTGGCACTCTTGGTTGCAGATGTTAAGCGATTACATGAGTCATTAAGTCCCAGGTAAAGAGTGCAGGGTGTCTCAGGATGTTGGGAGGTTCGGCTCAAAACCCAAGCAATATTTTCAGCCCGAGTGGGGAGTCATTCTCACATAATCTGTGTTGGGCTTTCCAGGGCCTCTCCTCACCTCTGAGGCACCACGTGCTCCATACCTTAGTGTGCTGCTTCTCTGCAAAATCCTGCTTGGGTTTTGGCTCCCTCTTATCTCTAGGGGCTGGCTGAAAGAGCTCCTGCCAAAGGATTTCAAGCATGGAGCTGAAATCCTTCAACAGGGTGCTCTTTCAACCAGCCCCCATTGCTTGCAACCTTCCCTGTTGAATTTTTTGGGAAGCTGGCAGAGAAGACGGCAAATGGTTAACACATGATTGTGGGGGTTCGACTTCCGGTTCCTCCTTTGGTGAGATCAGAAGCCGGGACTGGGACCGCAACCTCCGTGGCCGGCTCCGAACACTTCATGCCTGAGGGTCCGAATTCGTACCTAAGCCCCCCCGTAGAAGGGGCGAAGCGAAGGGGGACCGCCAGGAGGGTAGAGGGGAGCCGCATCTCCCCTCCCTGAACTGGCAAGCCCCTAGCCGATGGTGTGGAGCTGCGGCAGCAAACATGGCTGCCATAAAGCCGAAGGAGAGCCAGAATTAACAAGACTGAGCAGGAGGAAAAGTGAGTCATTTGCAATCCGAGATAAAAAAGACTGTTTTTTAAAACAACCCCAAAAATACAAGGGGGAGAAATAAGGAAGCTAAAAAATAGCGGCGGGTCAAGCATGCTAAAATAGTGGAAAAAAGTTTGGGAACTAGGACGGGGAAAAAGTTTTTCTTGGAAGATTTAAAAGATGATGTGGTTTTGGAATGATACCCTATTTTAAAGGGAAAAAACACTGATACTTGAATTGGAAACTGTTTCTGCCTTACTATAAATTGACTATTACATATACTGGATTTATAAACATAAAATAATGAAATTGAGCACAGAATAATGAAGAGGAATTTCTTATTTGAAGCAGGAGCGCCATATGGTATCCTTCTGCATCGTCTCGGCGAGTTGGGAGTGGGAGGCACCGTTTTGCGGTGGTTCTCCTCTTATCTCGCCGATAGGATGCAGTCGGTGTTAGCAGGAGGGCAGAGATCGTCCCCTAGGCCCCTATTATGTGGGGTGCCTCAGGGGTCGGTTCTCTCGCCCATCCTGTTTAACATTTACATGAAACCGCTGGGGGAGATCATCCGCAGACATGGGGTGTGTTTTCACCAGTACACTGATGACACCCAGCTGTACATCACTACCCCGTCTGACTTCAGTGAGGCAGCTGATGTAATGTGCCGGTGCCTGGACGACATTAAGATCTGGATGGGGAGGAACAGACTCAGACTTAATCCCGACAAGACTGAGTGGCTTTGGATACTGCCTCCTAAGGACTACGACAACTGTCCCTCCTTGGCTTTCGAGGGAGCGAAACTGACCCCCTCGGATCAGGTCCGCAACTTGGGGGTCCTCCTAGATCCACAGCTAAAATTGGATCATCATCTTTCTGCTGTGGCTAGGGGGGCCTTTGCACAGGTTTGCCTGGTGCACCAGTTGCGGCCATACTTGGAGAAGGAGGCTCTACTCACGGTCACTCATGCCCTTGTCACCTCCCGCTTGGACTACTGCAACGCGCTCTACATGGGGCTACCCTTGAAGAGTATCCGGAGACTTCAGTTGGTGCAAAATGCGGCTGCGCGTGCTGTGGTGGGTGTGCCAAGGTACACCCATGTGACACCTATACTCCGCCAGCTGCATAGGTTGCCCATCGGTCTCCGGGTCCAATTCAAGGTGTTGATCACCATCTTTAAAGCCCTTCATGGCTTAGGACCAGGCTATCTCCGGGACCGCATTCTGCCTCACACTTCCCTTCGACCGGTTAGGGCCCACAGAGTTGGCCTCCTCCAGGTCCCGTCGGCCAAGCAATGCCGGCTGGCGGGCCCTAGGGGGAGAGCCTTCTCTGTGGCCGGCCCCGTGCTCTGGAACCAACTTCCCCCAGAGACCCGAACTATCCCCACTCTGCTGGCCTTCCGAAAAGCCCTTAAGACATGGCTTTTCCTGCAGGCTGGGGGTAGAGCTTAATCCACTCGAGCTCACCCCCAAGTATGTATGATTGTTGAATGGTTGTTGGATGATTTTAATATTGTGTTTTTAATTTTTATATTTGTTTTTAAGTAATATTTATAAATTGGTTATTCTTGTATTCTCTCTGTTGTACGCCGCCCTGAGTCCTTCGGGAGTTGGGCGGCATATAAGAAAACCAAAATAAATAAATAAATTTTGGGGGGAAAAGAGAGGGTGTAACTCTCAGGACTTTTCCCTTTGTTGGACAAATAATGTGGATTAAACTTTGTTGTTAAAATGACACCAACTGGAAATAAAGATGTGGAAAGCATACCCCAGGATATTAAGACTATTGTAAATAAGCAGCATCTGGGAACGAAAGAAATACTTCAAGTTATGGACCATATAGAACTAAAATTGGAAAATATAATGAAAAAAATAACAAATGCTGTTCAAACAAATGAGGAAAATATGGAGAACTTTGGAAGAGTGAAAGAAACAGAGGAACCAAGAAACAAACAAGAAAAAAAACACAACAAAGGGATTATTGAAACACAGAGGGAGAAAAAGGTAGTAAAGCAGGTGGGGAAAATCTCTGGTAAGAGAAAGATAAGCAAGGAAAAGAAAGCTAAAAGGGGAAAGAAAGAAAAAACTAGAAAAAAGGAAAGCAATATTAGACAACAAAAAGGGAAAAAGAGAGGAGAGAAAGATAGAGACTATAGCAAAAAAAGGAAGTTAAAGATAGAAATGAGAGAACTAAAAGAAATATGAGGGAGGCAGCCAAAAAAGAAAATGAAAAGAGGATTAAAACTTTGGAGCAGTGTAAAAGAGGATAAAATAAAAAAAAATGTATATGTTCAATTAGTAGTAATATGTTTGAATAGAAGTTTGATAATAGAAAATATGAAGATTGAAAATATGTAACTTTTAAATATGTTTTGCATTGGGGAAAAAAATAAAAGTAATTTTTTTGAATATGTTGGATGATAGAAGAAACATGTAGAAATGAAGTTATATGTGTTGGGATATGAATAAAATGTTCACTGCAATAAGGATAGAATATATGTATGAATAACATGTAAAAATGAAGTTATAAAATAACATAAGAAAAGATGAAGATTGAAAACTGTAAGAAAATAGAAAGATTGAAATATGCAATATATTTTTGAATATAAGTCTGATAATAGAAAATATGAAGATTGAAAATATGTAATTTAAAAAAATGTCTTGTATGGAAAAAAAGGAAAGTAATAACTGAATATAAGTTTGATGATAGAAGAAACATGTAGAAAGGAAATTATGTGTTGGGATACAAGAGATAAAAATTAGTGTTAATGTGTATGTTTAATTAATTTACTAGTATTATATAAGTATGAATAAATTGTTCATTGTAATAAGGATAAAATATATGTATGAATAACATGTAGAAATGAAGTTGTAAAATACATAAGAGAAGATGAAGATTGAAATATGTAATTTTGAAATATATTTTGTATGGAAAAAGTAATTATGTGGAAAAGAGGATAAAGAAATTATAAGAGGATTTTTGATTAATGCCTAAGAAATAAGTGAAGTAAAATATATTAATATTAGAAATATATAAATTGGGAAATGACCACATCTTTGATTGCTGGAATTAAATAGGGATAAAATAAGAGGGGAAAAAGACTAAAGACAGATAGTAAGAAGAAAAGAAATGTGAGAGATGTATTGAAAATGAAATAATGGATTGTAATTATCTTAAAAACAAAAAATATTGTTAAGAATATTATATGGATGTATTAAAGCAAATGCTCACAACATAAGATGTTGAAAGACTAAAAACAA
Organism: Diadophis punctatus similis; assembly: GCA_023053685.1. Classification (NCBI taxonomy): domain Eukaryota; kingdom Metazoa; phylum Chordata; class Lepidosauria; order Squamata; family Dipsadidae; genus Diadophis; species Diadophis punctatus. The sequence goes on from JALIGW010000003.1 coordinate 26,139,444, forward strand.
ATAAAATTTATTTTTTTAAAAAACACATGATTGTGGGATGCCTGGCAACCAGTTGTAAGTATAAACAGGTTACCAAGCACCCAGATTGAGATCACAAGCTGGGGTAGGAGACATTTTGTGATGGTTAGAAATGCTATAAAGCATTTACAAGCCATAAACCATCCTTTCTGAGGCCATTATTAATGAAAATGTTCTTAAGTTAAGGACTACTTGTAGTCATTATGGGAATATTTTAAAATTTAGACCAGCACTTATTGGTCAGCACATGTCTTAATACTCTCTTGAAATTAATTCCACTAGACCAGGGGTCGGCAAACTTAAACACTCAAAGAGCCATTTGGACCCGTTTCCCACAGAAAAAAACCCACCGAGAGCCACAAAACCTGGGTAGGCGTGGCCAACTTGACATCACTCACTCCCACCCAGTCACATGACCCCCCCTAGCCACTCCCACCCAGCCGGTCATTAGGACAGAGAACTGGAAACCACAAAACCCTTTACTCTCTCTCTCTCTCCCCCCTCCCTCTCATCTCTCCCTTTCCATCTCTTTATCTCTCTCTCCATCCATATCGTCTGTCTGTCTATCTGTCTATCTATTTATCATCTATCTATCTATCTATCCATCTATCTATCTATCTTCTCTCTCTCCCTCATCTCTCCCTTTCCATCTCTTTATCTCTCTCTCCATCCATATCGTCTGTCTGTCTGTCTGTCTGTCTGTCTGTCTGTCTGTCTGTCTATCTATCTATCTTGTCTCCCTCCCTCTCATCTCTCCCTTTCCATCTCTTTATCTCTCTCTCTCCATCCATATCTATCTATCTATCTACCTATCTATCTACCTACCTACCTACCTATCTTCTCTCCCTCCCTCTCCTCTCCCTTTCCATCTCTTTATCTCTCTCTCCATCCATATCTACCTATCTACCTACCTATCTATCATCTATCTATCATCTATCTTCTCTCTCTCTCTCTCATCTCTCCCTTTCCATCTCTTTATCTCTCTCTCCATCCATATCGTCTGTCTGTCTGTCTGTCTGCTCTCTCCCTCTCATCTCTCCTTCCTTCCTAACTTCTTCCTTTCTTTCTTCCTTTCTTCCTTTCTTCCTTCCTTCCTTTCTGTCTTCCTTCCTAACTTTTCTTTCTTTCTTTCTGTCTTCTTCTTTCTTCTTCCTTCCTTCTTTCTTTGTCTTCCTTCATTCCTAACTTCTTTCTTTCTGTCTGTCTGTCTGTCTGTCTGTCTTCTTCTTCCTCCCTTCCTTCTTTCTTCTTTCTTTCTCCCTGCAAACCAATCCACACCGTGGCTCCTTTCTCCAAGGCACTGCATGTGCGAAGTCTCCCTGGTCGCTGTGGCTGCACCGGGGAGCCCGCGTCCTGGTCATTAACGATGGAGACACTGCGCAAGCGGGAGGGACCTCAGAGCAGAGGCGCCGGCAAGCGGGGTGAGAGGCGCGGGGATGGCAGTGGCGGCATCGGCACACACACACACACACACACACACACACACACACACACACACACACAAAGACGTGCACAAAGTCTCAGCTCCCAGCCTTCGCGGGAGTCGAGCCGGTGTGGCTGTGGAGAGGGGCTGGCTGAAGAAGTTTCAGCGGCTCCTGGAAGACGGGCAGCCGTCAGCCCAGCCGGGGGGGGGGAGGAGGAGGAGAAAGGCAGCGATTTAGCCCACCAAGCGCACTCCGCTCGGTGGCTCTTGATGGGACGGCAGCGCGCGCGGCAGGCAAGCCAGAGGTCGGCGCCAAGCGCCCGAGGCTCTCCAGGCAGCAGCAGGTGACAGTGGGCGCCGGCTGAGTCCTTTCACGGGCAGCCGCGGTGACCCTGCCTCCGCCGAGGAGGGGGAAAGGGAAGCGCTCCCGCAGAGCGTCCCAACGGTAGGGCAGGAAGTGACTGCGGCCGCGGCAGGTCTGGGGCAGCGCAGCACGCATGCGCCACACCCGGCTTCTCCGGCTCGCGCTCTCACAAACACACACGCACACACCCCTTCACGGGTCCGGGGCCACTTCCCGGCTCACGTTCTCACTTTCCTCCGATGGGAATCATCGCGCATGATTCAGGCTGGAGGGAGGTGGAATCTCCCTGGGCTAGGCAAGGGAGGGCGAGGGGCGGGGCAGTCAGTGATGGGACAGGGAGCCATGGCAGAGGGCCCAAAGAGCCACTTTTGGCTCACGAGCCGCAATTTCCGACCCTTGCACTAGACAATGAAGGTTTCCAAATCAGCTTTCCATCTTAAGGAAAAAGATTAAAACACACACATATATACCGGTAGCTCTTCAATGCCTACTACTAGCATAGTAGGAATAGTAAAACATGCCATACCATCAAGAACAATTATAAGCTCATCCAGTTCATCCCCTGCAATTGTGAATGGCAGTGGTCATTTGATTTGATTGGTTAATCTAAAATAGCAGCAGTGAGTGTCTGATACTTGATCTTTGCAACTGGATGACTTTTATACTGTACTAAAAACACATTTCCAGGAAAGAAACATCAATGGCTAAATAATGCCATGTCACCATGTAATCTTTCTACAACCACACTACTATTTTATTATATGTAATAAAACAGATACAGTTTCTGAGGCAGAAATGTTTGTGAAATAGGTTTTATTTAATGTAGATCAATTCCAACCTATAATTGTTTAATTTGAATATAGAAATTAATTAGAAACATCATTGAAATGAAATATTTGGGTGAGTAGAATGTACATCCAAATTTACTTGCAGTTCTGATTCAGAAAACATATTTTTATATACTAAATGTGATCAAACAAATTCTGCCCTTTAATTCTTTTTATACTTGTCTCAATTTGATGAGTCTTGGAGTTCTAAAAATAGTTTATTTCTAAGAAGGTTCAAATCAGACAAGCCTAAGAAATGCTCAATTCTGCTGTAATGATTCAAAATATGAAGGTTTAATGCTTTTAAACTTTTTTCCAACCTTTTAGTATATTCTTTGTGAGCAACATTTATCAGTTACTTTACTATACTTATTGCTAAATATAGCAATAATCTTAATCTATATATATAAAAGCCAAATACCACTCACTGATCACGAAATCTCCAGAACTGTAAAGCCTACAAACTTGAAACTTGGCATGTATGTTCCTCTTGGCTTCTAGGTGCTCACTAAGACAGTATTCTATGGCAGTATCAGATCATTAGTATTTCTTATATAGTATTATAGTAACACGCTCTGATGCTAAGGAGTTAGACATTCTACTCCCCCTCCTCACCTGAAAAGAACTCTGTTCCAACTGCCAGTTGCCTTATATTAACACACTGTGATGCTACCCCTTCGCTAAACCAGCCGTGGGTGTGGCCAGCGCGTGACTCATCTGGCCTGCAGGCTGGGAGTTTAGACATTCTACTCCCCCTCCTCACCTGAAAAGAACTCTGTTCCAACTGCCAGTTGCCTTATATTAACACGCTCTGATGCTAAGGAGTTACACATTCTACATAAATTTTCAAGCTTTAAGTGTCAATACTACTCATTAATTTTCAAGCTTTAACTGTCAATTTATCAAGCCCGATCACATAGTTTCGTAGCGCAGCACGGGTATCCAGCTACCAGTTAATTATAAAAGGATATATACAGTATTTTAATAAGTACCATGTTTCCCCGAAAATAAGACCCTGTCTTATAGTTTTTCGAACCCTTAAATAAGTGCTTGGCCTTATTGCCATGCACTCAAAAGCCCGATTGGCCTTATTATCAGGAGATGTCTTATTTGGGGGGAAACAGGGTACTTATTGTTCTAAAATAGCATGAATAAGAATATTAAATGAATGTGGAGATAATCGATTTATGGTAAGGGAACCCTACGTTTAGAATTCCACAATTTTTGGGATGCGTGCTAGCACTGTAGAGGAACTATGAAGATTCTGGAAAACATGTTTATATGCTGTGATTTGTCTAGACCTTAAAACATCAAATGGTGCAGGCAATGGATTTTCTATGGAAGTGAGTTGGGCTTGCAAAAAGGACAAGAATACTTATGCTTTTGAAATATTACTGTTGCAGAAGATTCCTGAGAATAGCATGAACAGCCAGGAAAATATACAAATGGATCATAGAACAAAACAATTCAGAGTTCTCACTTGTACAAGTGACAAGCTCAAATTATCATATACTGAACAATTTGTGAAAACATTATTTTTTCATTTCTTAATGATACAGGTTAGAATTATCCTGATAGGTAATCCAAAGATATATCAATTACCGTACTTTTCAGAGTATAAGACGCACTCCACCCAAAGTGGGTGAAAACTGCAGTGCCTCTTATACACCGAATGTTGCTGAAGCCCCGCCCCCATCAGTCCCCACCCTTTGGTCATTTTCAGCCTCCGCACGCTCCGTTTTAGACCCGTTCCAGGCCGTGGGGATCGCCACAACACATTGCCGCCGATCGGCACCTCCGTGCGTCGCATTTTCAGCAGATTCCAGTGGCAATCCCCGCAGCCTGGAACAGCTGGTTGGCGGTATTCCGGGAGGCTGATCCAACCGCCAATCAGCTGTCCATGCTAAATCAGGCTGCGATAGCGTGCTGAAGCTGACCAGGCTGTTTGCTGTTTGCTTCAAGGACGCTAGCCAGATGAATACCAATGGATGCTGGTAGGCAGAGGCAGAATTTCCCCCCCTTGTTTTCCTCCCCCAAAACTAATGTGCATCTTATACTCCAAAAAATATGGTTATGCCCCAAATTTATTTGAATTTTAAAAATGAATTCCCTTAATTGTAAGATATCAATGTTTCAAATAAAGTACATATAAATCTCCATCATATTTTTGCTTACAGTGTGAAATTTGCTAAGTCCTCTTTATTGTCATGTGAAAATTTATAAAGGAAATTATTTGCATATAGGTAATTTTGCTTAATAATCATTTATTCAGTGAATGAATAAGCGACCGAAGGAGCCCCGGAGCCCCGACGCTGCCCTGCATCTCGGTCTCCTGCCGCCACCGCCAGCCACAGCCTTCCCAGCAGGTGGGCGCGCGCGGGAGGGACCGCGAAGCAGAGGCGCCCGGCGGCTTAAGGCAAGAGGCAGGCGGGAGACGCGGGCAGGAGCCTGCTGTCGCCGATGCCACTTCTGACATCCCTGCGCCTCTCACACCGCTCGCCGGGCGCCTCTGCTCCGCAGTCCCTCCCGCACGTGCCCATCTGCTGGGAAGGCTGCAGCTGGCGGTGGCGGCAGGAGACCGAGACGCAGGGCAGCATCGGGGCTCCGGGGCTCCTTCGGTCGCTTGGCTGGAGAATGGCAGGGATGCAGCCGCAGCCGTTTTTGAGCTCCCCCCGGCTCGGAAGTTTCAGTACAATAGCAGCAGCGGCGGCGGTAGCGCATGCTCTCCTCCCCTCCCATGCGTGTTAACCCTGCCGGCGCTGCGGTCAGGGACTCAGTCGGGTGGCTGGAGGCTCCTTCTTCCTCCGAGGGGAGCAACCCACCCACCCACCTTGCTTCCACTTGGCGTCTTGGAGGAGGGCTGGGTGAGGGATTGGTTTGCAGGAAGAAAGAGAGAGAGAGAGAGAGAGAGAGAGAGAGAGAGAGAGAGAGAGAGAGAGAGAGAGAGAGAGAGAGAGAAAGAGAGAGAAGAAGAAAGTTAGGAAGGTAGAGAGACAGACAGACAAAGAAGTTAGGAAGGAAGGAAGACAGAGAGACAGAAAGAAAGAAGTTAGGAAGACAGACAGACAGACAGACAGACGGAAGGAAGGAAGGAAGGAAGAAAGAAAGAAAGAAAGATGATGGGAAGGAAGACAGAAAGAAAAAGAAAGATGGTAGGAGGGGTAGTCTTATACAGCGAGTATATCCCAAACTCTATATTTTAACTGGAAAAGTTGGGGGTCGTCTTATACGCCCAGTCGTCTTATACGCCGGAACATACGGTAATGAATTTCAGAATAAATTTATGTATAAAATCATCAAATATTGATCTGGAAAATCATCCAAAGCTGCATTTCCTACCACTAAAATTACATTACATAATTTTGAACTCACAAGATTGGGTTGGTGGGATTATAAGGTATTTAGAATCAGTTCTGATAGAAATGCTCATTTTCCATTCCTTTTGGTCAAATGTTTTGAAGATATTGATGAAATCATGCAACAAATGTTCATAGGACTCCTGCCACTGACAATGTTTCTTAAGGCACTTAAATTGTTGCAACATAAGAAATATATTCAAATTCTTATCTCAACAAACTTGAATACTGAAGTACTCTTTCTTTGGTCCAGTGTATTTAAAAATTTCGGCAATCACTTTTAGTTGAAACATAAAAGGAAGGCTTTGAAAAACCCTTTAATTAGATTGGTTTATTTAAATTTGATTATTATTCTTTATCTGTAGTAACAATGTTGTTTTAACTGCTTATTTCAGGTTGTACAAATATACTTGAGAAAAATATTGAGAAAGTAGGATGAAATGCAAAGATTTTAAACATATGTATTCATACATATGTTAATTTATATTTTGTCTTTTATCTTAGTTTTTTAATTCAATATTTTAAAAAATGTTTGCCTTGCTTTTGTTTAATTTTTAAAAAGATAAAAAAATATATACCTAGAAAGGCATTGTTTTGAATGTGGTGTTTCTGGTTGATTTCTCAGATTCAACATAATCAAACCAGAAATATGTATTTTAAAAAATTAATAGTTTCCCTTGCGTTCTATACTTAAGGATTTTAGTTCAGATAAGAATATGACAAACTAAATCCAAAAGTCAATGAGGCTAAGACAAAAGCTAAAAAACTACACTTAAATTACATTTTTTAATTTATTTTTTATATGGTTGCCCATCTCAAACTTATAAGTCTGAAAAGTTAAGAGTTAAAAATACTATAAATCATGTAACAATAAAAACAACAACACACCAACATAAACCACAGTCAAGATAAAAACAGAATAAGCAAAAGAACAGCAAAAGTCAATGGTGTTTAATAATTTTGCCTTTCTCTTGTATTAACTGGGAAGTTGGCAGGACTAGTTTTCAAAACCATATGTAGCCTGTGCAGTTCCGGCTTGGACCAACAGAGATCAGTCTGCAAACAATCATGACACTGTAAGTGGTAGATACAAAGCACATCAGGAAGACAGCACAAGGTTGTATGGCAAACTGTGCCACAGTTATCATCTTGGGCAAGCAGGTTAAATAAAGCCACACTTTTGAGGAGAACTGTTTTTCTAAGTGGCATATGCTGTAGTGAAAATGTTATATTTTGGAATGAACTAGCAGTACATTTTCAAAAGTTTCATTACTGCTGAATTAGACAAAGTGATGAAAAAACATAATTATAAGAATTTATTATTTAAATAATTTTTTCAAAAAAAGACAAAATTTCTGAAAAAAAATACTGTATTTTCATTAGCCCCCAAAAAATTCATTTAATTTAAAGTATTTCAGAATCCACTGTTGCCATACCATTACTCCAGGTTTGAAATATCTGATCTAGTTATAAAGAATCACCCTTAATAAAAACAGAAAACTAAACGCAGTTCAACTATTTTGTTCTACCAACATCTCTAGGTAACTTCAGAAACTTGAAAAATGAATTATTCTTATCCCACTAAGAATGAATATGTTTAGTTGATTTCTTTGTCAGACCAATTAAGCCCAATTCTGTGAAAAAATAAATCAAGATTTATCAAGATTTCTAGGTAGAAGCAGAAAAATAATTTATTCCAGGTTGTTCTCCCATAAAGGTAATTTTTTTTTAAAAAAATATACAGAATAGCATGCAGACATTCGGTAAATTTAAAAAAAATTGCAATGTCTATGGTCGGTACAACCCTTCAGAGGACTGACCTCTTCAAACAATAAGAACCCTGAGGGTAAGCAATTAGCAGAAAGTAATGTTATATAACTGCAACACCCATCACGTCTGTCAAGTTAATAATACGCGTTCCCAAGTCCCAGCGATTCGTCAGCACTTATTCATTACCCTAACAGTTGATTTCGGGAATGCAATTTTGAAAGATATCACAGCACAGCGATGTCAATTACTGCGACCACTAACTAAAAAGGTTATTTTCGAAAAACGATATCCGGAGGCGGTCCCTGAAATCAGGAGACGGGATGAAAAAGCAACCACGCGCGCCAAGGCTTGTCATACACAAAAGTACAACTTTTCGTGCCGTTTAGACATCGACGCGGCTTTGCGGCCCAATTGAAGCCGGACGTTCCGATTTAAAAGAATACTTCCCAGCGATCAAGGTCACAAGTAGAGGCATCCCAGAAAAAAAACCAGCTCTTCTTTAGGCAGGAAGAAAGCGCGCTTACTCCTTGGCATTTTGCCTCGGACAGGGGCCGAGCATCATCACCGGCCTCCGACTCGGAGAGGCAAAGCGGAAAGCATGGTGCGGCCGGCAACACCTCCCGCCTCCCAGCAAGAACTCGCGAGGCCTCCGCTCGCCAAGCCCACGCGGGCGCTACGAGCCGGAGGGGCCGGTACGCCAGGCCCCAGGGCCAGCCCCCTTAAAAAAGGCTTCAGAGAACCCGGCAGCTCAGGAGCCATTCGCCTACACGGTGCGTCGCTGGGCTCCGCACTGAGCAAAAATCAGGCACCCAAACCCTGGGAGTCTCCCACAGACTCCCGGCCGGTCCCCGCCCCTCTCCGCCTTTGTGAGGCCGTGGCGGGAGCCCTCTGTGTTCGCCTGCCGGGTTTCCTCCGGCTGCTTTCCGCCGGGAGTTCCCTAAGAAGCGTCGTGTATCTTACCGGGTTCTTCGCACGGAAAAAAAGGCGTGAGCGTGGAAGCTGATTCTTCCCGCGAGCTCCTGTTACCGAAACCAAACAGACAACGACGACGACGCAGCAGTGCCACAAAATGGCCGCCACGGCTGCAGTGCCGCTAGTCCGATCGCCGTGAGGGAGGAGAGAGGGAGGGTCTTCGGTGGGAGGAGCGGGCGGGGGCGTGGTTTTTGCTGTCGGGCGGGAGCCCGGAGAGGCGCCGCTTGCGGGGCGGCTTTGCTCACAATCTCTCCCATTCGGAACCTTTGCGGTGGACGAATGAGATCGCCGATCCCGTGCGGTCGCTGTCGCTGGATCTCGAGTGTGTTGCAGATATTCAGAAACTGAAACGCTCGGCTGTCTAGCGGTCTTTATCCATGAGCATCCATAACAGCTGTTAGGTCTAGTATACAAAGTACTACGTTATCGGACGGAGCAGAGACCGTTTTCTTCCACAAAATTACACGCTGTTTAAGCCTGCAAAGAGAGAAACCGGAAAAAAGGATATCCCGGTGTAATATGAAATCACGTATTCGGAGTGCAGATTTAGTTCTTGGTATCTTTTAGCTGCTGGAAAGAATCTTCGATAACCAGGTTCGGCATGACTTCGCCCTGAGACGTTATAGTCTACCACTGGAGGAAATCCTGGGCTGCCAATTTACCCCACTCATGGCAGCTTCATAGGATCACGTTTACCCCCATAGTAAGGATCGTCAAGAGATGAGTGGGTGGCTTAAGCCTTGCGTATATTCCCGTATATTTCATCAAAATCGAAAGCCCACAAACTAGAAGAAATCCGAAATACTGGAAAATTCTTTCGATCCTCTTGATTATGCTCGATATAATACTAAATCATGAACGAATCAACATACTTATTGGAGATATTGCTATTTTTCTTCACGCGTGGGCCTCCGTGCAACTGCCCCACCCACTATAATTAATAGCTAATGACACTTGTCAAAGCTGCTTGTACATGTAATTACTATTCTCATTAGGTCGTCCACATAATGCCAGAAGCGTTATTCCTTGCTCAGAAATCTGCAGGAATTTAAAAACGGTATTAAATGACAATTTTGATACAAGTGCTTCTTTGAAATTTGCTTTACAAACACTTTTTAACGAATACAATTTTATATACCTAGCCCACTACCAAGAAAAATCCTGACACATGCGCTAATCAAAGCTGGTATCAAAATCTGAAGCCCAAGATCCTGTCTTTTAAGTCCTGAATCAGTTCCTGGAGGCTCTAAGGACCCTGATGGGGCAAAAGAAGCTCAGATTAAAGCACTCCAGGTTGGAGCTGCTTGTTAGTAAACATCTGAGAACTCCTGTACTGTATTTACTATAGTCTTGTACTTACTTTTGATGGGCCATAAACCCCGAAAAAGTTAATTTGTGACTTGGGGTCTCCTGGATTGTCAGTTTCTATTAAAACAGAAGGAAGCTGTAGCCAGAGGACTGTCCAACTTTGACTAGTTACCACCCTACCTTGATCAGGATGTATTGGCAAGTTAATCATCACTTCATTAGATGGTCTATGCGGGGTTGCCTTTGGAGATGACCTGGAAACTCCAATTGGTATAGCAAGCAGTGTCATAATTGCTGATAGGGCTAACCCCTACCCAGTTTTGGAGTTGCTGAATTGGTTCCAGTAGGCTTCCAGGACCAATACAAAGTTGTAGTCATTACCATTAAAGCCATTCAGGGTGAAGGACTGAGCTAGATCAGCCAATGCTTTTTCAAAAGAACATCTGTTCAGACATTTATAGAGTCTGTTGAAGGTCCGACTCCTTGGAAGATTTGTGAGGCATAGGCCAAGCAACAGATCTCAGGAATGATTTCCATTATGAAATATGTACTACCCCAGTATGGGTGGCCCAATAGTCCTTGTCTTAAGGAAGCAATTTACAGTAAAGTACTACTGTCCCAGTTAACTGTTGGTCCATTATTCTGTTTGAGTAACCATCATTGTGAGTTATTTATAATTTTAATTATATTTTATTCCAAGCTGTTGTACTTTACCCAGAGTCTGTATAGATTAGGGTATCTTATACTTTATTAAATGATAGGATGATGCTGATGTTCTGATCTGTACCTTTTGGAATTATTTTGGAATTATGTGGTGGTAGACTTTAGGAGAAACCCTCCCATACTTCCGCCTCTTACAATACTAGACAACACAGTATCAACAGTAGAGACCTTCAAATTTCTAGGTTCTACCATATCGCAAGATCTAAAATGGACACATCAAAAATGTCATCAAAAAAGCACAACAAAGAATGTTCTTTCTGCGCCAACTCAGAAAGCTCAAACTGCCCAAGGAGCTGCTGATACAGTTCTACAGAGGAATTATTGAATGTCATCTGCACCACTATAACTGTCTGACAGACAGACTTCAGATGATAATTAGAACTGCAGAAAAAACAATTGCTACCAACCTGCCTTCCATTGAGGACCTGTATACTGCACCAGTCAAAAGAGGGCTGGGAAAATATTTACAGACCCCTCACATCCTGGACATAAACTGTTTCAACTTCTACCCTCAAAATGACACTATAGAGCACTGCACACCAGAACAACTAGACACAAGAACAGTTTTTCCCCGAATGCCATCACTCTGCTAAACAAATAATTCCCTCAACACTGTCAAACTATTTACAAAGTCTGCACTACTATTAATCTCATCCTCCCACTAATGACTGTATGACTAACTTTGCTGCTTGTATCCTTACTATTTATATTGACTGGTTCCTAATATGATTTGATTGCTTATTTGTACCTGGACTATCATTAAGTGTTGTACCTTATGATTCTTGACGAACGTATCTTTTCTTTTATGTACACTGAGAGGATATGCACCAAGACAAATTCCTTGTGTGTCAAATCACACTTGGCCAATAAAATTCTATTCTATTCTATTCTATTCCTTCTAAATGCATGGATACATTTAAATCTTTCTGAGACCTCATGCGGCCTTGGGACCTCAAGTTGTGTGTCTCGAGTTAATTTGATGTGCTTAACACAATAAGTGTCTGTGGTACATTGTGTGGTTGAGGTTAGATACACCATTATAACTCTCCATCCACACCTACTTGCACATGATCTTGTCAATTAAATTTGCAGTCTTACTAGTTGCTATATCATGCAAATCTGTAACACTATTTTGTGTGTGTGCAGAAAATGGAATCTGAAGTCATAACTAAGAGGTAACATTGAATAGCTAATTTATACTACAATTACATGACTTCCATTATACAACCTAATAATGGAAACAGACTATTGTAGCCCCTGTAGCTTTCTTGGAAAGGCTTTTCAGAAGTGGCTTTCCACTGCCTCCTTCCTAGGCCTGAGAGTGGCCCAAAGTCACCAGTCACCTGGCTTTGTGCCTAAGACAGGATTAGAACTCGCAGTCTCCAATTTCTATTCTGACATCTTAACCAATACACCAAACTGGCTTTCCTATACACTTGTCATATATACATGACAATTATGTTTTCTAATAAGCCATAAGCAAAGCTATGGCATACTGTGCTGCATGAATACTCCCATCAAGTCATTTAATATCCATCCAGCATATCACAAAATAATTAGCAAATTTTAAAGGGAAATGGAGAGAAATCCTTCGTTACGCGTAATCCTCAACTTACAACCACAACTGGGACCAGAAAATTTATTAAGCAATGCAATTGCTGAGACATCATGTAACCAACCACACCTGATTTTAGATTTTTGCTGGGGTTATTAAACAAATCACCACAGTCATTAAGACAGAACACAATTATGACTTGAGACCTTTCCTGCTGGCTTCCCCATTGACTTTGCTTGCTTAAAGCCAGCTGGGAAGGTTGCAAACAGTAATCGTGTGGCAAACTAGTTGTCAACCACTTGTATTGTAATGTGACCATAGGGACATCTTGACTATTGTAAATGCAAGGACCTGTTGTAAGATACTTTTTCAGCACCATTGTAACTTCAAACAGTGATTAAATGAATGGTTATAGTTGAATACTACCCGTATTAAAGGATGTCATATTTATAATACGGTAGAATGTCAAAAGTGCCAAATATACATACAATTCAGGGCTAGTGAAATTTTTCTTTTTTTATAGGCTGTCACTTTAAGATTTCTTAGTTATTTCAATCTGTCTCAAACATATTTGTCCCTTGGGCGGCATAGAACAAAAATTGCATGAGAATATATAATTAATGCTTCAATTCAATAATTGGATATGCTATGTAACAATAATAGTGATACTACATAAAATGTCAATGGAATAGAAGCCATACTAAGTGAAATCCTTTGTTAAGGAATCTATCTAGCTAATGCAAATGCAGAATGTAAATAGTTTTGCACTGTAGGTTTAATTGTATAATGGCAAGTGTATAGCACTTTTAATCAAAATTATAATAGACTTGAAATTTTCTTCCTTAATGGAATTTCTAGTTTGCAGGAAACTGCTTTTTGCATTGGGAAAATATAATTTTAGTAATTAAAGGGGGAAAAAGTTTATCAAGTAATACATTAATCCATTTATACTTGTAACAAAGTGGTTCCGTGGATAGGATTGTGATTAGTAACAAAATGGCTACACCAAAATGAAAAACTGTGAATTATGGGAATATGCGCAAAATGTGAAAGATTATACAATCTATAATTTTTGGCTATTAAAATTTTCTTTACCTCAGATATGTGCGTTCTTTCAAATGTTTGTGGTGTGCTCTCTTTTTGCAACAATTGCATTGAAACATGGAATCGTGATATTATCTGTAAGCTAAATAGAGATAGAGGGGGACATTATTTGTGAATGATAGCCTGTTTTGTTTTCTTCCTTTCACATTTTCACACCTGCCTTAGTGATTTCGCGCATGCGCGCACCCTTTTGGCACCTGAGCCGAGAAAGGTTGGCCATCACTGCTATAGTGCTATTGTAACATCAAATGGTCACCAAATGAATAGTTAGTCAAAAACTACATGTATTGCCAGAGATTCTGTCATTTGGATCACATTTTTGTTGGTTGATTACAGAAGAGTTATTGGATCAGCTTCAGTGATATATTCATATATTTAAGTAAAAACTTAAATATATGAATATATAAACAAGAAGCTGAAAGCAAAAAAACCATTTCTATATATTTATACTGCATAAGGGTTACTTTGCATATGGCAGCAAATGAGCTCCTGTTATGAGTAGAAATAAACAAATACAATTACAGCACTAAAAAGAACCTGAAAGTACTCTTAATAATCATGGTGAAATGTTCAGATGACTTATCTGATATACTTGTATCCAACCTTGCAGGTAGTGAACTTAAAACAACTATCTGATTTTTGCCCTTCAGAAATGTAGAATGATAACGTACAGATTTCCAAGCTATTATGGCCAAGGCAGGTTGGGAATACTAGCAGTTGTAATTCAGCATATCTAAAGGGTACCAATTTGTGGACAATGGATCTAAATCTACAAATAAATGAACCTGTTTTCAAAGTACCAGGTGTATTGACCAAAATGTTTATTCTTTAACAACAACAGACAGTATATTTTGCAGATTCACATTTACAAGTATATTGGGAAAAATCCAGTGTAATTTTTTAACCTATTTTGCTGCCCAGAAGGGGTAGGGCAAAACATTATTATAGAACAGTCAGTTTATGATTGGATTATAGTGACATGCTGGGGGGTATAATTGTATCAATTACCCATCATATTTTAGTTGTCAACAGTGTTTAAATCTGGAAACGTGTGCATCAGAAAACATCATAAAACAAATTAATAAATACAAAATTTAAAAAAGTAGGGTAGGTATATGACACCTTGCATATTGGTTAATATTTCCCATTGTACAAAGATGCAGAATAGAAAACAAACAGAACCAGTCTAAGGACATCCAGAATCTCCTACATAGTCATAGAAATAGGCTCAAGAAACTCTCATTTTGGCAAGTCAGAGAAATATCAAAAGCATGATGGACTACATATATTATGTGTGAATGCATTTCTCTTCAAACAGCAATCACTTCTATTTGTCTCGTCCTATAGAACAGATCTGGAGGACACCTAGAAGCTGCAAAAATCATTCTGAATTTGATCTGTCAGTAGTGTACAGTGGTGAAAGGATTATGTTAGATATAACCCAATATTTTAACAATCACATGCATGTTTACTCAGAAGTCAATCCCACTGAGTTTAATGGGGCTTTCTCTAAGTACAAATTAATAGGATTCTAATCCTTATTACTTAGAATTAAGATCCCATTTCTGATTTTATCAAGAGGACTGGCCAAATTCTGGTAGAGAAGCCTATTTGAATAGCACTTAAATCCTCAGAAATCTCAGGCTAATTAACTACATCAAATGAAACTTTCAGAAAGACAAGAAAATGTCTCATAATCAATGCCTGGATTTTGGGTTTAGTTAGGTTTAAAGTATCAATTACGTACAGATCCATGGGTATCACTTGTGTCTGCCTCATAACATAGTTGAAATAGGTATGTGATGTATTGCCTTACTCCAGTCTCTCCAGCCCCCCCAACTGAAATGAGACAATTCAACTCTCAAAAGTTTTAGCCACAGTTATGCTATTTAGAGAATTCTGTGAAATAAAATCTATATATTTGGAAGATCCCTGGAGTGAGAAATGCTGCATTACTTTTTCTGTAAGAGCCCACAAATAATATAGCCTTTACCCCAGGATAATCCATATGCTGCTGCATAGATGTATATATAACTCATAACAGACTCTCAGAAGATGGCCTTATTTGAAATCTAGAAATTAATATTTCCAGATTTGTTATCTTAAAAGTAGCTAAATCTCAAAAAATACTATGAGATAAAAAGTGAACAAAAACTTTGGCATTACAACATAGATCTTAAAGGATCTAATTTTACAGCAGAACTGACTCAAAAAGGAAACAGTTAAATGTTAATTTACTGTTAAATGTTTAAATGTTACTGTCGCAACATTGTACAAGAGGCAGCAACTAAAACCATCCCAAAGAAAAAGAAATGCAAGAAAGCAAAATGGCTGTCTGAGGAAGCTTTGCAAATAGCTGAGGAAAGAAGGGAAGCGAAAGGCAAGGGAGAAAGAGAAAGATACACCCAATTGAATGCAGAATTCCAGAGAATAGCTAGAAGAGATAAAAATGCCTTCTTAAATGAACAGTGCAAAGAAATAGAAGAAAACAATAGAATAGGGAGGACCAGAGATCTCTTCAAGAAAATTGGAGATATGAAGGGAACGTTTCATGCAAAGATGGGCATGATAAAGGACCAAAATGGCAGGGACCTAACAGAGGCAGAAGAGATTAAGAAGAGGTGGCAAAATTACACAGAAGAATTATACAAGAACGAGCTTAACGTCCCTGATAACCATGATGGGGTGGTCACTGACCTCGAGCCAGACATCCTACAATTTGAAATCAAATGGGCCTTAGGAAATCTGAGCAACAACAAAGCTAGTGGAGGTGACAGTATCCCAGCTGAGCTATTCAAAATCTTAAAAAGATGATGCAGTAAAAATGCTACACTCAATTTGCCAGGAAATTTGGAAAACTCAACAGTGGCCACAGGATTGGAAAAGGTCAGTTTACATTCCAATTCAAAAGAAAGACAATGCCAAAGAATGTTCAAACTATTGCACCATTGCACTCATTTCACATGCTAGTAAATTTATGCTTAAAATCCTACAAGTTAGGCTCCAGCAGTACATGGATCGAGAACTACCAGAAGTACAGGCTGGATTTCGAAGAGGCAGAGGAACTAGAGATCAAATTGCCAACATATGCTGGATCATGGAGAAAGCTAGCGAGTTCCAGAAAAACATCTACTTCTGCTTCATTGACTATGCTAAAGCCTTTGATTGTGTGGATCACAACAAATTGTGGCAAGTTCTTAAAGAAATGGGAGTACCAGACCATCTTATTTGTCTCAAGAAACCTATATGCTGATCAAGAAGCAACAGTGAGAACTGGACACGGAACCACTGATTGGTTCAAAATTGGGAAAGAAGTCCGGCAAGGCTGTATACTGTCACCCTGCCTATTTAACTTATATGCAGGGCACATCATGAGGAAGGTGGGGTTAGATGAATCAAAAGTTGGAATTAAGATTGCCGGGAGAAATATCAACAACCTCACATATGCGGATGATACCACTCTAATGGCAGAAAGTGAAGAGGAACTAAAGAGCCTCTTGATGCAGGTGAAGGAGGAGAGTGCAAAAGATGGCTTGAAACTCAACATTAAGAAAACTAAGATCATGGCATCCGGCTCTCTCAATTCCTGACAAATAGATTGGGAAGAAATGGAGGTAGTGACAGATTTTATTTTCCTGGGCTCCAAGATCACCGCAGATGGGGACTGCAGCCAAGAAATTAAGACACTTGCTCCTGGGGAGGAAAGCTATGACAAATCTAGACAGCATACTAAAAAGCAGAGACATCACCCTGCCAACAAAAGTGCCTATAGTCAAGGCTATGGTTTTCCCAGTTGCAATGTATGGCTGTGAAAGTTGGACCATAAGAACGGCTGAGCGCCAAATAATTGAGGCCTTTGAACTATGATGCTGGAGAAGACTCATGCAAGTCCCTTGGACTGCAAGGCGATCATACCGGTCAGTCCTAGAGGAGATCAACCCTGACTGGTCTTTAGAAGGTCAGATCCTGAAGATGAAACTCAAATACTTTGGCCACCAAATGAGAAGGAAGGACTCACTGGAGAAGAGCCTAATGCTGGGAAAGATTGAGGGCAAAAGAAGAACAGGATGACAGAGAATGAGGTGGCTGGATGGAGTCACTGAAGCAGTAGGCATGAGCTTAAATGGACTCCAGAGGATGGTAGAGAACAGGAAGGCCTGGAGGAACATTGTCCATGGGGTCGTGATGGATCAGACACGACTTCGCAACTAACAACAACAACAAAATGTTAATTCCGTTAATAACATGTGAGAACCTTCTAACAAGTATCATAATTTCTGGCAATAGAAGGAAAATATATATTTCTTTACCCAGTTAGATCATACTAACCAGTGACTTGGAAATACTAATACGTCTAAGTCAAATCACATTCTTACTGGCAAAGGAAGAGCTCTTAGCACCAACTTGTAAGAATTAACAAAGTTGATTTTTGTTTTTCCATAACATTATTTCCTTGACCATTCACACTTTCTTTCCAAGAAATTTAAGCCTGTTATTCTGTCCAGAAGTTTGATGAAAGAATTGCACTCACTTCCAAAATGACATAAAGGAACACTGAAGGCTTTAGATTCAGGGATGTGTTTGCAGTATAAGAACAAAAGAAAGAAGCAGAACTGAAGCACCAGTCCTCCTCCTATTCAGCGTGTGTTCTGGGGACTGAAAGAACAAAGACAACAGCAGTCTTTCTGAAGAAGGCAGAGACATTTAGGCAAGAATAGAATAAAAGCCAGAGTAAGACAGCATTATATCTTTTAATAGTTATAATGCATGATGTGAGAAATTTGTATTTGGAGCTCTCAATATTTTTTTATTTAATATGCAGTTGTGGGAGGTAGTAGAGATTTGATTTTAACTGGAGAACTGGGAAACATATATTTTCCTCTATGTACCATAGTCACAACTCAAATTATATTTCTGAAATTGCTACTGGTCAGGGAGAAAACAAGAGATATATAATTTGGCCTTCTCTATTTCATTCTGCATTTAACAGCACACTGAGGATATTTAAAAAGTGATAAAGAGAAGTACAGTTAATTTTCTCCAATCCTGCACCTTCTATTCACTTGAATCTCTCCACCTTGCAGTTTCTTTAATGCAATGTTTAAAAAGATAATTCTGTCTGCTTAGAATAAGCTGAATGGGAAATAGAACACAAAATCTTGATATTGGCAGGAGCCTTTAAGCCCGTGATGGTGAACCTATGGCACGCGTGCCGGAAGTGGCACGCAGAGCCACCTCTCCGGGCACGCTGAGCTGTTGCCTATTGCTCTTCCGGGTTCCAGCAAGCCGGCCAGCTGGTTTTCATGCGTGCGGGAGCGCCAGAAACCGAAAGAGCAGCCGCCCGGTGCGCATACGTGGCCAGAGCCACGTACTGAGCCCTGGGAATGCTGACGCCCCTTACCTTTGAGGCCGGGAAGGGGCTCCAGCTTTCCAGCAGAGAGAGGCGGCATTCCTCTTCCTGTCTGGGGCTGCGGAACCGGGTCGTTATCCCGCCACCCCAACAGAGACCAGGGGGGCGCGAGGACCCCCGAAAGGCCAGGTGGTGCCAGCACATGCACACCGGATAGCTGATCTTCATGCGTGCATGTGCACCAGAAACTGGAAGAGCAGGTGGCCAGTGCGCATGTGCATACCAGAAACCAGAAAATCATCACTTGGTGCCGAAAAGGTTTGCCAACACTGCTTTAAGTAGTTATTTATGTTTGCTCTAAAAGGCTTTATGCCACCTCAGTACCTGATTTTAGTTTATGCTGAAATAAGGAGGAAGAGGCCATAATATTGCAATTTGTCCTACTGAATAAATCTCCATTCTGGAGAAATCCCAACCACAAGTTACTTAGATTGCAGTGATTTTGAATTAAAGAAACTCAAGGATTTCTTGAGTCTGAATCATCTAATTCAAACAATATAGGAGCAAACTTAAGCTAAAAGCGGCTTAAGACTTAAATAGTCTCTTCCCAAATCACTGTAGGCAAAACAAGGGAAATATAGTGTTTCACTTTCTTGCTGTTTTGCTCTGTACCAAAATTCAATTTAAGAGAGTTCTTGTTTTTGGACAATATTGATGCTTGGAACTTTAATTGTAAGGTACCCTCAGGCATAGCAAAAGTCATCCTGTCTCACAAGCTACAGCTCATCTACTGCTTCAAAACTTCTTTTTGGTAACAGAATTGTCCTCGAAAGGCAGAAAACATACCAGAGAAACTGTTGAGAAGAAATCAGTCAGCAATCTGAATGGCAGAACCAGGCAGAAAATGTACTTTAGCAGCCTGAACAATTTCACCTTAAATGAGGTATGCCTAGTGAAGTATTGAATCTTCAGGTGACAAGTAAATCTCAGTATCTGCAAACATTTTGTTTCCAACAGACAGTTCCACTTTTAATTCCACTAAGATTTCTCAATGAAGTGAAAAGTAATATAACATTTGGGCTTTGAATACACAGAACTGCTGGAAACAACTATTGTAGGTCTTAGGACTGGCCCAGAACATGATGTAACATTTTGCTCTCTGGTGCCTCAAAACTCTTTCTAGTATGTCTATGGAGATTCTCAGTCATCCAGGTCATGGTTGTCCCAAAGGTGCTTTTTCAAGAGGCAACTAGACTTTCTGTTTTTTCTTTGAAGATATTTCGTTTCTCATCCAAGAAGCTTCTTGTTCTTCAGCTCTGAAGCTTCTTCTTCTTCAGCTCTGAAGCTGAGAAAAGGAAATGTCTTCAAAGAAAAAACAGAAAGTCCAGTTGTCTCTTGAAAAAGCACCTTTGGGTCTTTCTACTATGGTCACTGACTTGAATCATTTGGGGATTATTGAAGATTCATCAACTTTACTATCAGCATAAATAAATGAAAGCATCACAAAGAACTGTAGGATCTTGGAAACTTAGAGGAAACAATGTGAGCTCCAAAAAGGAAATGCTGGAGCCAACTAATTGCTCTTTTTGCACTGTCTTGCCAGAAAACAATCCTTCACATAATTCCTTTGATGAAACTGGTGTCCAAGTGCACAATCAGCATGCGCAAGAAAGACATTTCTTTGCGGGTATTTTCAAAGATGATTCTGGGGTCATCAGACTGGCATCGCAGGCAGTTTGGAGCCATCACCATAGCCAAGTTGTTTACATCCATCTTGGTTTTGCCTACATTGATTGGCTGGGCAAAAATCTGCAAAATAAATAAAACACAACTCAAATAAAGAGGGAAAAATAAAAAGTTTGGTCACAGGCAAGGTAATTTAGCTTCTCTAGCTCCTCAAAGGAAAATGTTCAGAGAGACAGTGGAATCACTTTAGACAGCCTTGCATTGAAGGCTGCCTCTGGTGTATGACGTTAGAAGAAATTTAAATTGGTGTTTCATAATATCTGCAAATACAATGTGAAATGACACCCCCCCCCCAACTAGAAGAACCATATAGATTATTTATGCTTTTTTAGAATGATTCCTGCTCAGGCATTCTCTATTTATGTACCTGTAAAAAGTGGATGAGGTAACACAAGACCAATTTATTGAGTTCTGGCAGAAGTTCAACTACAGCCACTGCAGCATCAGGATTCTCATAGTTGCTGACACATTTCTTGTAGAATTGTTGTGGGATGACAGGCTCTTCCAACTCCCGATACCACAGCTTTAGCAAAGAAGCTTCAAGGACAAGAAGCAACCCAGAAACATTTACAACAATTATAGCATGCTGTCTGTTGTACCAACTTTATATATCTCTGTTTGTGTACTATGCTTATACTATCTTGGAACTGCTAATGTGGTTATTATATCTTTGTCATTTAATATAAACTGCTTTGATGTGCTAGTACTAAAATAAGTACATAAAATGTATAAATAATATGTGGTGCTTACTGTTCCAAAGTGGATCTCTGAGTAATCACAATACACTTTCCTCCTCTTCCTAGATAAATAAAATAACTGACTCTATCCTTTTTAAAATGAAAAACAGCACCATATATTGAGCTCCACTGATTCAGGCTTTTGACAATTACAGGACACAAATCATGAACAGAAAGAGTTAGGGCAGCTACTATTCTCTTCAGAAGCAATTACTAAAAGTTTTGTAGAAATTGAAAGACAGGAGATATATAAGAGATATATATTTACAACTTAAAAGTACTAACAAGCTGAGATGTCCAACTACATTTTCAATAGTTTTGCTGTTCTCGTATTTCTCCATACCTGGTATATTGGGATCACTAAGGTTGGTAGGAATCTTCCACTGGTCCACTTGTAGTTTTAAAGCATTGACTTCATCAATATCGCCAGGAATTCTGAAAGCATACACAGGCAACAATAAAGCTGAATTTCAGAGGCAGAAAATCATACACACCCAGAAGAAAGTGCAATTAGTATCACAAATAAGAAACATTATCTGGAGCATTTCTAAGAGATAGATACATATTTAATAGTAAGTAGACAACCAATGACCTGTTGTGTCATTATTTCAGACATATGTCCTTATCTAAACAGAGAAACAGAATGAGTAAGAGCAGCCTAAAATACATCATGAGTGATTTCCAACATCCTGCCAGCTTTCCCATTGATTTCCTTGCACAAATCTGACAGGGAGCACTGGAAATCCTTCCTTCCTTCCTTCCTTCCTTCCTTCCTTCCTTCCTTCCTTCCTCCCTCCCTCCCTCCCTCCCAAGCACTAGTGTAGAGGCACTTGTTCGGAAGAAGAAGGTTGTAAGATGCTTGCATTTCCTATAAGCATATTTTGTTTTAAAACTCTATATATGAAATCTTAGATACTCTTAAGAAGAAAAAATATGATATGTGATCAAATATAGATGAATGATCTAGTGTTGATGGCTATAACTACTGCATCATTTAAACAGTTGTAGTTAGATATTCACCTGAATATTCCCTCAGTCTGTTCTCCCCCGAGTCGCAGTACTTGCTGAGACAACTGTGTTTGTACCCAAGGCAGCTTGTTATCTGGATACATGTCTTGCTGCCGTGACATGATTTCTTCCAGTGAGCTACCAAACAATGAAGGTGTCACAATAGCATTCTTGGCATGTATTATCTCCTCAACTGTAGGCTTCCGAAGACCCTGTAAGAACAAGAAAATTTAAAAAAGAAACAAACCTCCCTGAATAAACTTGCAATGGGTTGGAAGGATGTTGTATTTCAACTTCCATTTAGGTGGAATGCTCAGAGAGAAAAGTATTTTCCTAACCTTTGAAATATACTATCAGAAGAAGAAAGATGGGGATTTCAAAAGGAAGGGTATTTAAATTAAAAAAAAAAACCAGAAACAAAAATTGGATACTGAATATACCCATGGTTTTTCTTTTTAGGAATATACCAATTGACAACTTTTGAACGAGTATACTTATTAACTGATCACTTTTAAGCATATGTATATATACAACCATCACAAAATTTCTCTTTGGAATATGCAATGTTATGGAGAATAAAAAGAAAAAAGCTTAAGTTAAAGAATTAAAGGGATGAAATAATAATAATATAGTTAAAAAGGAATTTATGCAAAAAAACATTCACTACACTTTTTCCATATTTTCTACCCTTGTAAAGGCTATTGGCTTCCACCACACCTATACTACACTTCATACATCGCATTTTGTCTTTAAACTTTTGTTTATAAAATACCTTATTAAATTTACCCAGTCACAAATTTCTTGGTCTTCCCCTTCTTGACCCATTCACTTTTGCTTTGTGCACATCTTTAATCCTAATCCATTTTCTTTAAATTGCTTCATTGTATTTTTTCATACCACTATTCTGGAAGTTGTACTAACTTCTAGTGCAATTCAAGGTGCTGACTGTTACTTTTAAATTTCCATGTGGCTCAGGGGCTAATTATTGAGTTGGGTCTGCTTGTCTAGTAATATCTGGGGAGAGGGTTTGCTCTCATTACCAAAGGAATATCATCTTTGGGTATTCCAGGCTTAGTTCTTTTAATTATGCACCGCTCTGCAACAGAACAGCTTAACCCTGGATAGTTTAACCATTTGCATTTTATTGCCTTTTTGGACAATGTAGAGACAAATAAGTTCATGCTACCCACAAATTGTAGGGAATTGGAATGATTGAGTATTACTGTACTAATTCTTTTTTTGGGGGGGGGTTAATTTTATTCTATGGATACTGTAAACTGGTCAGAGTCTATGGAAATAAAGTGGCAAATAAGTTGTCATAACAAATACGATTGGTGCATTTTCATACAGATCTTCTGTTTCCCTTAGTTTTATAGATACACATTGGCCTTTTTTGTTATCATTAATTCTTACTCTTTATCATCTATTATCCCTATATTCCAAGTCTTTCACTCACCATGATCATCATCAGATGGGACCATACAAACTGAAATTTACTAACAGTAGCTAATGTTTTAGAATTTTGTGATGGTTATATGTATACATATGCTTAAAAGTGATCAAAGTTCATGTTAGGGGTGGGTTCCACTTACCTTCCCTACTGGTTCGCATCGTGTCGGGGAAATGACCCTCTGCGCATGCGCAGAAGCCTTTACGCATGCGCAGAGGTTTTTTGCCAGCCGCGGCAACCGGAGGACCAGTTTGGGGGCATGGCCAGCCGGCCATCGCTGCCGGTTCGGCGAGCAGGGGTAAATTACCACCACCGGTTCAGGTGAACCGGCCCGAATTGGCAGCAATCCACCACTTGTTGACGTGTTATATCAAGACTGAGATTGTGCATTCCCTTTCCTTTTCTCCTCTCAAAAGCTGAAAGGTGATTAGATGTTTTGTTAATTCTGTTTTGTTCAACTACTGCTTTTTTGCTCTGTTGAACTTGACAAATTAACTTTAACTCAAAGAGCTCTTTTCCGACATATATTGTTTATCTTTACTGTATGTCCAAAAATACAATATCATGTTGACTTCAATTACTCTATGAAAACACTGAGACATTCTGAAAATAAGAGTTATCATAGATTTTGTCAGTGGCAATTTGCATGTATTTATGTGAACTCCCAGCATGATGGCAGCGTCTACAGAATTAGCTGCAACGTACTGATTCTGATTCAAAACACTGTTCTCCCTGGCTCATTACTTTCAACGCTAATTGCTAGTAGTTACACGGGAATACAAAATCTTATATAAAGTTAATTCTGACTGCTAAAGTATCTTAGCATGACTATTCAACATACGTAAAAAACAAACACCAAACCTGATTTTATTTAATAGTCCTTCTCAGTCTTACTTTTCTTTCCTTCTATATTTTTCTTCCATAAAGAAGATCCACAAAAATGTTTCACATTTTGTTTTCAGTTCCTTACTAGTACAATAAGAATGTACATCTGCACTTTTTGAGTCTATTTATTCTCATTGCTGATAAAAGCAATCCCAATAGTTGTAGTGATAAAAAAGAAAAAAGTATTCATTTAAATTAAATTATGATATTTCTAATTACTCACTTTTTTGCCTCCAGTGATTGCTACTTTTTGCAGCTTTCGGTAACAATACTTGGCATAAGTGCTGATTGGTAGACCTAGCAGATAAAAATGAACAAATTAGAGTGGCCGTGGAAAACTCCTTTAAAAAGAAAATGATCCCAGAGTATGAATATCTGTACATCTTCTCTAACCTTAAACCTTATCCCTATCATTAAATATTAAGAATTCTACATACATTCATAGAAACATTGTTGTTGAAATTAATCTGGACAGCTTTCTCCAAGAAAATAGTTGTGCAAAGTTGTTGTTTTTCTGAAAGTATTTCCCCCCTGTACTAATTTTTTTTTAAAAAAAAATTAAAAATTTTATTAAACATTTTTTGTTAAAAAAGATGTTTACAATCTACTTATTTGACAGTTATCCCATATTCATTTACATCCATTTCACATTTGTTTGTCCCTCTTTTCAATTTACATTTAGATAAACTTATGATATATACATATGATATAAACATATGAACATATAAATCAGTCCTTACATAATTTTCTTTTTATGTTGAACAATATTTTCCTTACTAATATATCAATTTTACAATAATACTATTTTAATACAAGGATATTTCATTTTTTCTGTTACTTAGCACCTTTTCTTACTTCTATACCATCTTAAAATTCATCGTTCCTAACCTGTAGATCTATTGTTTAACCATTTATACCATTTATAATTATAGTATTCTCACTCTTCTTCATCGTTAATTTCTTTAGTAGGCCTATCCATCTCTGCACACTCTAAGATTTTTTTGATCACACAATCCTCTGTTGGTATGTTATTGTTCTTCCAATTCTGTGTGAATATTATTCTTGCTGCTATGATAATGTGTAGAATTAAGTATTGCGTCTTTTTATCCTGCTTTCTCGTAAATATCCCTAAGAAAAATAATTTCAGTTTCATTTCTATGTATTGATTTTTTATTTCTTCAATACATTTCTTTATCCTTTGCCAGTATTGTTTTGCTTTGGAACAGGACCACCACATGTGGTAGTATGTTCCTGTATTGTGTTTACACATCCAACATTCCGGCGATACATTGGAGTACATTTTTGCAATCCTTGCTGGTGGGAGGTGCCATCTATAAAACATTTTATAAATGTTTTCTTTATATACAACGGATTTCGTCATTTTGTAACTTTTACTCCAAACCTTCTCCCACTTCTCCAGTTCTATGTTACACCCGAAGTTTTGTGCCCATTTTATCATCACCTCTTTTACAACCTCTTCTTCCATCTTATAACTCAATAGGTAATTATAGAGGCTTTGTCCATCTCTAGAAAAATAATCGAATCTTCTAATTCTCTGGTCTGTAAACTAGTTTTCTGTTCCATTATTTCTACCTTTTTATCCAGGTGTTGTATTTTTGTCTCAACTATCTTTATTCTTTGTTCATTTTGGATAATTGATTGTTGAATTGATTGTTGAATATTACCAATTTTGTAGTATTTTGGGAGGGAAAGGATAAAACACACAAATATTTCCATAGGCACCAGGTGAGAAAAGCATTATTTGAAGTTTGGAGGAAAAATAAACAAAAAATTTACATAAAAATTCCGAGATGGGTTTTAATTATGGAAGCATTGGTTTATCCAAATGCTACAGACTTAAATAAGATAGTAACCTATAAGGAATTGCTAGATAAACAAGGAAATTTAAAATCAAATCAGGAACTGCAAACACAAGGAATTAAGATAGAATGGTGGCCTTAGTTATAGATACAAACAAAATATAAAAAGGACTTGAAACAACAGGGTTTTCAAAATGAGCAACAAGAAATCAACAAGGTATTAACAGGCACAGAAGAAAAAATGATAACTAAGATATATAACTGTCTTCTAAAACGTAAAATGGAGGAGGAAGTTGTAAAAGAATCAATGATAGCATGCGCCAAAAACTTTGGGTACAACATCGAATTAGAGTATTGGGAACAAATTTGGAAAAAAATTATAAATTGACAATGTCGGCCACATACAAAGAAAACACATAAAATGTTTTATAGATGGCATCTACCACCAGCGAGACTGGCCAAAATGTATCCATCCATATCACCCAATTGTTGGAAATGTAATCACACACAAGGGACATTCTACCACATGTGGTGGACATGTCCCAATCAAAGAAATACTGGGGGGGAAATTAAAAAATGGATTGAGGTAATAACGGAACAGAAAATTGAGATGAGACCAGAACTGTTTCTTCTAGGAATAATAAAAGAAAACACGAGAAAGAAAATTTACTATATTATTCAACATATAATTACCGCAGCGAGAATCATATTCGCCCAAAACTGGAAGAAAGAAAAAACACCCTTGAACACAATGATTATAAAAAAAGGTGCTAGAATGCGCAGAGATGAGTAAACTAACAATGGAATTGAGAGAGAGAGAGAGAGAGAGAGAGAGAGAGAGAGAGAGAGAGAGAGAGAGAGAGAGAGAGAGAGAGAGAGAGAGAGGAAACAATGTATTACAAAATATGGAATAGATGGTATAATTGGCTTGAAAGGGAAAGTAAAATTAATGTGTAAAGTAATATAAAATGATGTAACAAAATAAATGTAAATGTAAAATGTAAATAGATGTAAAGTAATAAACACGTATAAAATTGTAAATAGAAATAAGAATGTTTAAGTTAAGAATACTAGCCTTAGATATGGAAAATGTAGAATGAAGAAGAAATTTCCAATAGTGACAAGCTTTATTAGTGAAATTATATTTTATCTTTTTAATGTGAAAAAAATCATTAAAAAGTATTTTTTAAAAATAAGAAAAAACAATAACACAAAAGACGTAAATCAAACGAAAATAAGTAAGAATCAACTGAGGAACATTTTGTAAGGAATTCAGGGGGTCTGACTTGGCAATAATTGACTGTAAAATAGATCTGGAAATGGTAGCAAAATGAAAGCATGCCTTTAGCATTCAAGTGTAATGAAAAAGAAAATATTTCTAAATCAAAATGAAACTGTGCTATTGCATGTAAATGTTTAGGTACCTCTGGTCAAATTACATGTTTCAGTAAACCTCTAAATAGTCTCCATTGTTTCAATGAATCTCTAACTAATACGTATGCATTTAATCATGCAGAAAAAAAATCATATTAATTTAAGGGCTCCTGAAAACATAGTTTGAACAGAACTGTCTACATTTTTGCATACAATTGCACAAATATATAGAGAATTACACTCGAAATGCTGCATGCACTTTTGTTTTCTGCATTTAATAAAGGATATTATACATTTCCAATGTATCTCATACATTGGAAACACTAGTGTAGATTTGGACAAATGTACATAGGGGAAGTCCAAAACATTTAAGGAATTTTAGTTTTAAAACATTTATAACATCATACATAATATAGGGGAAAATGAGACATCCAAGGATTATCAAACAAATCTCAATTACCTAATAAAACTGATAAATTGAAAACTCAGGATAAACAAAATAAAGCACTTTTAATAAGGCAAATAAGAAATTTAATAAATTAACTAGCATAACATTTGGAGAGGATCACTAATATAAAAATATTCAAAAAGGGATTAAACTGATTTATGAAGATAAAAGTAACAATGACTCTTAGCTATAACATCTTTATGCTATCTCCAGCATCAAACACCTCTTGCCTCAAAAAATTGCTGTTGTTTGATATCATATTGGGGGCTCGGCTTCCCATAATTATGTATCTATTATTTAATGTGAGGAATATGGCGTTACAAAGGCCTTTAATATTACATAATATGAAGTTATGCAATATTGCGTGGGTCAGAAGGAGAGCTGAAAAAATATCTACAGACCCCCTTACAGCCTGCACATAAACCATTTCTACTTCCCTCCTCAGTTCGCTATATAGGGCATTGCATGTCAAAACAAATAGACAAAGGGACAGTTTCTTCCCTTGAGCCATCACTCTGTTGAACACCTAATTCTCACAGTACTGTTACATTTGATGCAAGACAATACATGAAAATAATCAGAAACTGCTCAAAGAGTAAAGCATACCAACAGATAGTCTTAAGGTGAAACACTTTTTTTAAATAACAATGAAAATTATCTATGTAGGTGTGTGTGTGAGTGAGAGAGGGGGTGGGGGAGTTGGAGAGAGATTCTCAATAGAAAAATATATTAGTAGGTAAGGCTGTGACAAGAGCAGAAACAGGCACTGATGATGTTGCCTAGTTAGAGTAATGAAATGTCTGCAAGAAAACAAGCAAACTCAGAGAGCATCAAGGAGCCCTCTTTTCAACCGTAAACTACAAATATTTCCTTTACTGATAGCTGCCTGCACTTAATTATTAGGATTTTTAAAAGTAGGCATCAGCTATTGGACTGAATTGAAGTTCCAAGACTACAAAGAAATGGAAAAAGAAGACCATCTGCACAGAAAAGAAGTATGACCAAATTAGCATTTTTGCTGGACTTTTTTGAGGCTTGGAGCCAATGATTATAACTGATCCCATCTGGATGGAAAGATCCCAACTGCTTTATAAAAGTAAGGTTGCAACCCAATCTGTGTTTATTTGGCTACAAGTTCTGTTGAAATAAATGTGACCGTAGATTGAGGCAGTATTTATTTATAGTTAATCTTAGAGTTTACAGATGTAATGTTAATACATTAGACTACTATATAAAATATTCTACAGAATGAATAAAATAACAAAATTAACTCTATAGATTTTACTAGTATAGTTCATTTTGCATTTGTTACTATTTCTATATTGCTGATTCTTGCATATGCTACGGACTGAACTTATTTATATTAAAGTACAAACAATTGCAATAATGAGTGCCAAATATCTGTGATACCCAAACAAAGATATGTGTTGATTTTTGTTTTCTTATATGTTTTACCTTCATCCTCTGTGCTTTGTTTTCTCTTTTTCCTGGATTTTGAGTTCTTTTTGTTTTTCACATCCAGAAGTTCCTTAATGCGTTGGGTAACTGAAAATACAAAATATTTTTAATTTGAGTGATGGCAAGAGAGTCAAATATTCACTGTCCTCTTCCATCTGCACAAGATTGACTTCATTGAACAAATCCAAAGTGCAACTCCCTGTGAAATATATTTGCCCATGTGTATCTGTTGTTTTTCTTTACACTTATCACAATCAATAACATGAGTTTAAGGCCCAAACCTTAATGTCTCACAAATTATTTGAACAATGTATACAATCTAAAAGAGGCTTGAATTTAAAATATTCTTTCTCAAATTATTATTTTGACTAAGAATATCTAAAATGTTTGTTTTCCCAAACTTTTCAAACCAGTATGAACTGTGCTCTATCTGGGCTTTATGCTAGTAGAATCCTGGGATATAAAAGAGATTCTTAACTAATTATTTGCTTTCAGTAAACCTCAGGATACCAAAGAATGAAAAAAGGGTCCTTGTATAAACATCCAGTTTTTTCCAGTATTCAGCCTAAAATGTAAAAAAAAAACTTTAAACATATAGCAATGAATTATATGTGCCTAGATGGGAAAACAATTTTGTCTGAGCACAAAAGCTAAACAAGATTAGGCCTCCTTAGGTCTTTGGTGAGAGATTATCAAGGAATTCCAGGACTGTAGACTAGATTATGCAGTTGAAAAACTTCCTGGAAGAAGGCAAGGGCAATTAACTTCCATACTGTTATCAAGAAAATGCTCCTGTAGTCACTAGTAATTAAATTTGACTCAAGTGCAGTGTTATATATGTCATAATTTAATGTTAATATTTAATTGGTTTTAATAGTTAAATTATGTTTACATTGTTTTAATTGTGTATGTTGCCTAGAGTCACATGCAACTTTATTAATTCAATAAATAAATAAATAAACAAACAAACAAATAAATCAAACAAAGCTTTGTAATAATTTCTTGGAAAGTTATCAAAAATGTTCTTCTTTTATAGAAATATAAAGTGTTTTGTTTTAATGAAACTGAATCTCTACCATTAAATCTAAAGAGCGATAAACCCACTAAACATTACAAGGAATTTTCTTTTTCTTTTTTCATACCCTACTGTGAGCCGCCCAGAGTCCCTCTGGGAGTTGGGCGGCATAGAAATTTTAATAAATTCAAATTCAATTCTTTCATTTTTCTTTTTCATTTTGCCTAGGCCAAAGAAGCTAGGTTCTCAGGGAACACATATTGCATTTTATAGGAAAGAAAGAAAGCTTTAGTCCTGAGCACCTTTAGTAATATGCACTGCATTGTATTATGGTAACTTACCCCTATTATAATTTATTTTATTTCATCTACAGGTGTTTAAAGTACTGTAATTTACTTTATTAAATAAAGCACGTACTATTTTCATCTGTGATTTGGCTGAGGTGACGATAGATGTAACCTTCCAGGTAAGATTGGAATTTGGGTGATGGGGAGAAAAAGGCCAGACTAATTGCCATAAGTTCCCAGCCCCGTGCCAGACTTTGGTAGCACATATTGTCTGTTGTTTGTCTGATTAGCTGAATGTACAGCTCATCCCGTAAACCTTGAATACTCCAGCATTTGGTGATGGTTATCAAAGCCACATTATTGCGGTCCATTCTGGCTTGCCGGTCACCCATATAGATTTGTATCAGTTTAAATATTTCACAGGCTTCCTTTTTGATGGTGTAGTTACTGGTGATAAGCATTGGCTTTTTGATGGAGCAACCATTCCAAGATAACATATTGGCAATGGAGAGCCTCCGACGAAAGATGCCCTGAGTATGCATATTAAGATTTTTGGAAGCCCAGTCACTCATGCTGCTTTGGGAGATGGGATTTCGTATGGTGTGGAAGGGAAACTGATATCCGATGTTGGTTCCAGATTGAACGTTATTCTCTTCTTGAGAACGAGACCCTATTGTTCCGCACTGTAAAAACAACAGACAAAAAAAATCATGGAAAAGCTATCTGAGTTGATAATTTTATTTCAACAAAAATGGCTGAACTTGTTCATTTTGGTCATTTTCTTCACCTGGTACCTCTAGTATCTGATTCTAGAAGACTTGATTATGCAGGCTAACTTTAGACTATTCTATTTTATTCATTCTAAGAATGTAACTCAATTCCTGTATTACTGTTGTAAGTAGCTTTTGTGTGTGTGGGGTGTCTGCTGTAACTTCAAATGCTTGCTAATAAGCAAGCGTCAAAATGTCAAAGCATCGTTTGACACCATTCTACATAGAAGAACACTCTACAGAGAAATGGGGGGGGGGAATCAATGAGCGTGAGAAGCGGCAGATAGCACATTCTTTGTGGCTTCTCCAAGGTCATCTTTGTCCAGCACCTGCAAGGAGGGGTTGCCACGCTGGCAGAAGCTTAGTGGGCAATGTGACCCGAATTGGGGTGGGGAACAAGGAGTGGTTGTTTCCTATCGAAAGGGTCCTTGGGAAACAATTTAGATTTGGCTTTTCCTTTGAGTTGCCAACATGGTGCCTGCAATAAATTGGAACTTTGGTGAACCTTTTGCCTTGGACTCTGATTTCTGCTCGGTTACTATTTGGAACCTTGACACAGTCGTAAGTCAAGGACGATCTATATCTGACAGCACTACTGTATGAACAATCCCATATATTCAACCAATACCAATTTTGAGTACTGGGGATTTTTCAGTATGCTTGTTAGAAGTGTAGTTTAATTTATTTAATAATATTTAATGTATTATGCCTAGCAAAATATAAGAAAATTGCCATTTTTGCAAAAAATATACCAAAATAGTATGCATAGCAAAATCAATAATATTCTATGTAGGGCAATAATTTGGCATAAAATGTTTACAATTACAGCATAACATTTTTCTTATCCCCTCCCTCCCTCTCTCTAAAAATACTATCTATTTTTGCCTTGTACCATCTATGTTTTCAAGTGAAAACCTATAATTATCTTGACTTATTTGTGGTATATTATATCTTACCTGGGAGCAGTGGTGGAATTCAAATTTTTTTTTACTACCGGTTCTGTGGGCATGGCTTGGTGGGAGTGGTGTGGCTTGGTGGGCGTGGCAGGGGAAGGATACTGCAAAATCTCCATTCCCACCCCACTCCAGGGGAAGGATACTGCAAAATCTCCATTCCCTCCCCACTTCTGGGGGAAGGATATTGCAAAATCTCCATTCCCACCCCACTCTGGGGCCAGCCAGAGGTGGTATTTGCCGGTTCTCCGAACTACTCAAAATTTCCACCACTGGTTCTCCAGAACCTGTCAGAACCTGCTGAATAGCACCCTTGCTTGGGAGTATTATTACTGAATAAAACTTAGCAATTTTAGTAAAACTTCACATTAATAGTGAATTATTAATCAAAAGAAGCAATCTTTTAACCATAGCATTAAACCCATATAACTTGTATTATGATCTAATGGTACAGATTAATTTTTCACTCCCAGCATAGTATAAAGCATGTAAACATGTTTTAATTAAAAGTAAAGTTAAAATTGTAAGGTATAGCTGACGATTTCACAATCTCCAGGGCTAGAAAATGCCTGACTTCCTGACAATAAATAAATACTCTAGCATGATTATGATTAAAATGGTTTGGTATTAATAAATACCTGTGTTGATAATTGTGCTGTGTCTGATGATGATGGGTTTATCAGGCTGGACAAATTGTTTTCCAAAGAATCTATTTTTTCATAAGTTCGCTTCTGTCTCACCACATCTTGCTGTATTGCTGGATCATTTGAGAGGCCTTTACCCTCCATTGTAGGCCTATATAATGACCTGTTACTAGATGTAAGATCATCTCTTGAGTTCCTGCTATTACACTTTTTAAAGTAGTCTGATTGAAACCTAATTTTATTACCTTCTAGCATACTCGTGTTGTCTAGCATTTCTGCATCTAAACTACCTTTGCTCCCCCTGCAGGCAGCAGATCTATTCACCACTGCACGCATCTCTGCAATAAGCTTGTCATTCAACACAGTAAGTTCGCTGTTGCTGCCTACAGAACAAGGTCTTCCCAAGCCTGGAACGTGTCGTCTTCCTTTTCTCTTTCTTAAACTTGGAGAAGGACCTGTCGAATAGCCAGAGTCTTGTTGGCTTATCACTGTAGGATATTCTTGAGTCTGAAGACTGCTCTGCTGGCGATTATGGACTTCCATATTTTTAAGAACATTAGCTTCTACCACTTTCCATGACTGCTTGAAGCTCTCCCTAGAGCTAAGCTGACCCAACTGGGATTTATCAATGCCATCAACTATCACAGTGGTAGAATGAGGTTTTTTGGATGACTGGTCAATGTTGACCATGTGCTTAATATATTCTTTTCCCACAGGGCTGTATTCTGTTGTAGAAGGTTTTCTCAAATGCTTTTTTGCACCCTGGTGTTGCTGTATACTTGGAGGCTGTAATAATTTAATTGGTTGCATCTTCTTATTTAAGCTATTGCTTGGAGACAACTGTGGAGTTGTCCCATTCATATTTGTAATTCTAATGTCCATATCTGTAGGAGGTTCATCATAAATTGGGGAGTCAATTGATGGTTCATCATATATTGGAGGTGGAGAAGCATATTTGGGAGATGCAGGCAATTTTTGTAACTGATTTCCTGAGGGAGGCTGAGGAGTATGCCCATTAGTTAGTACCAGACAAAATCCTCCGTTCTCTGTCTTTTTAATTTTCATTGAACGCTTCATCTCTACTGGAGCTGTAGATTTTGGAGTTAATGAGATTGGGACTATAGACTGAGACTGGGCATATACAACTGCTTTGGGATTCATTGATTCCTGGCTGCTGATTTCTGAATTGTTTTGCATCTGAAAGGAATTGCTTGAGGAAGAATTTACTTGTCTTAGGCTATTAACTTTGACCAGCATGGCTGCTTTAGTCCCTGGCAAAGGCTGCCAACCAGTAAGGGTATCTCTGTAGGAAAAAAATACAATGTTAAAAAAATAGAACAAACAAACACAAACACACACACACACACACACACACACACACACACACACACACACACACACACACACACACACACACACAAATATTGCTTTTATCAGCCTACAAAATACCCCAAGGTTTGAAGCTATCTGTATCTTGGAGAAAGGCAGGGAATTTCACTAATTACATTGCAAAAATATTTTCTATTTTGTCACAGCTATCACAGAAATATGAGAAATTTGAGAAATAATAGTTGTTCAGAATTTTTTATATTGGCCAGATTTTTCCATGTGCATATTTCTTTTCTGGGTAAATGAAATTAAGTACTGGGTGAATTTATTCAATCTTTAGTGAAAGAAGTTTTAAATACAAGTTTAAGCAGTTTTAAAAATTATTTTGGCATAAACAGCAAAAGGGTGATTAGAACTTTAATTTTAGAAAGTTACAAACAGACTACATGTCCAGATGGATTTGAAATAAGATTTTGGAAGTCATTATAAGAATGTTTTCCATGGGAAAATGCTTTTGTTTTGAATTCTCTTTTTAAAAAATGATACAATAAGATTGAAGGATTGAAAGTAGAAGGAGCCCAAAAAAACCTAAAGATTACAATTAAAGAACATTTTATTTACTAATATGCATTAACAGTGCATATACTTAAGGATATTTTTGAACAATGGACTCAGAAGTCCATTAATTTTAACAGTGCCTGCCTCTTTAGAGAGACTGTGTTTTAAAAACTATTATGGAAGAAGAACAATTTTTACTGGAATAAGTCTGAAACTGATCTGAAAATAGATTTAAAAATGACAGACTGCAATAATGACATGGTAAAATATGCTATACTATACATACAAAAGAAACCGGCTAATGTCTTAATAATTAAGAGATATACAAATATCAAACAAAAAGTATGACCTGGATAACTTTCCTATATTGGATTTACAAGAGACTTGTTAAAGCTTTAAAAAATTTTGTGAGAAGGAACAAAGAAAAAATGAAAAGGAATCAAGATGTAGGACATTATTTGAAGAAATTAAAGATCAAGATTTTAAAAATAAAAGGAAGGAATATAGGTAGTCCTCAACTTATGACCAAAATTGAGCCCAAAATTTCTGTTGCTAAGTGAGACATTTGTTAAGTGAGTTTTGCCCCATTTTATGACTTTTCTTACCATAGTTCTTAAGTGAATCAATGCAGTTAAGTTAGTAACACGGTTATTAAGTAAATTTGGCTTCCCCGTTGACTTCACTTGTCAGAAGGTCACAAAAGGTGATCACATGACCCCAGGACACTGCAATTGACATAAATATAAGTCAGTTGCCAAGTGTCTAAATTTTGATCATGTGACCATGGAGATGCTGTAATGGTCATAAGTGTCATAAGTTATTTTTTTCAGTGTCGTTGTAACTTCAAATGGTCACTAAATGAACTATTCTAAGTCATGGAGTACTGTATGAAGTTGGTTTCTTTGATCAAGGTTCTAAAGTTACTAAAATTATTTATACTTGTGATGAAGAGAGAAGTTATTTCTTTTTATATTTCTTTTCCTTTTCTTTAGTATGTTCTTATTTTTATTTCTTTTGTATTTTTCTTTCTATTTGTTTTTTTCTGTACTATTTTTTCTTTTATTTTGTGGTTAGTTTGTATTAGTTTTTATCTTTGTAACTGTAATTTTAACAATCATTTCTTTTTATTGATCCTGATTGTATTTGTTATATTCTATTCCCTTTTTATTATTTTATGTTGCAGGTCATTGACCAAATAACATTATTACAACTTTAAGCCACTTCAAGATAAATCTTAAGCTATAAAAAGTACATTTGAGGAAAGGAAAAAAATAGAAATATGATGGGAAGTTAACAACCACACGCACACACAAAATTCAAATAAAATCCATCCAGTTTGAGTAATGGAAATGTCTACTGTATGTACTTAAGATCAAGGATTTCAGAATAAAGTCCTGCTTCCCCCAACCCCCTCCAAGTACCGGTAGTATCTTCAGTGCTATTAGAATGTGAAGGATAACTGCAAGCCTTCTTTTTTCTAGAGAATGACTGTTGCTTTGTCCAATCAAGCAAAATGCTCTGTCTCTGATTCACCAGTCTAACCATCATTTCAGAAATTTATCTAGTGTCTGAGCAATTCTATGGTTAAATGATAAGCATGACTCGTTTTAGAAGGAATTGTATGGGAGAGGTTTTGGAGAAAAATAAAAAATAAATTCCCCCTATTTGAGCTTTTCAGCTTGAGATGATTTACCAGATACTTTAGATGGCACTGTTGTGCTACATTACAAATTGGGTATGCGTTACAAATATCTTCTTGGATTTTGGACAAAACTCCAGTGTCTAAGTTCTGTGCTGAGAAAAATAAAATATAAAAGGTAGGGGGAAAACATTTTGAGGTAAAAAGGATTCTGCAGCATTTCTACAAACTGTCACCCGATTCTCCAAATGCTTGCAATTTTTGGCTTGCAGTTGTACTATAATCTCTACAATCCATTCAATGCTGCCGATTCTTTAACTGACTGTCTGATAGATGTTCTTTAAAAACACATATAAAAATAAATTATAAATTACACATGCAGTGTATTGGTTTTCTTATATAGGGGAGCTTCTATATTAGTGTTTCTATCTCTCAAAAATCTTGGGATAAAGGCAATTTTCAAGCTTTTACTTACACAACATTGTCAGCCTGCCATCTTTCTATTTTAAGCACTACTTTTGTCCTCCTCTATTAAAGTTGCTCTCTACTAGCTTTTTCAACCTATCATGTTGTTGTAATTGGAGAATTATCCATGCAACAAATTGACAGGTTAGAACAGATGCATCCCAGTACTAACAGGAGAAAGCAGAACTGCCTGCATCTGCAGTTCTGTTAGGTTTTGCCAGCTTTCTGTTAGAAAAATAGTGTCATAGGTGCCAACCCGAGATATACTGCAAAAGAGCTTGTGTTATGCATGATTATTAGACAGGTGCTCCATCAGTTTTGAATAACTGCCTTTGTTCATTATCAGATGATAGTTAAAATGTTATGGACAGCTGTTCAAATGGATTATATGAACCTCCATATTAAGGCTTTCTACTTTTTTGTTTGTACTTCTGTCTCAGTTGTGCTTTATTATATCTTACTATATAGTTCTGTTTATTTTCCTTTAAGCAACAGACAGGACAGTTCCAGGCTCAATATTATAACTGGGAAATCCAATCAGGAATACTTGCCACATGCTGCAAATATTATCAGTGCAATGACAATGGATATATTCTACTGTTTTCCTAGAAATAATGTGGAAGTAGTTTTCCACTGTTTTCTTCTGATCTGTTATTTCAACTTCCCAATCTAGTCTATAGCTTTGGAATTTCCTGATGCCGCCCATCCGAGTACTAATATTAGCTCTGACCATGCTTAGCTTTTTCAGGATGGAGGCCCAAATAAAAAGCAACATTTGAGCATTATGTGATTTTAACATGAGCTTGATATAAAATCATATATGAACATACAATACACCTAGCCACATGATATAAAGGTAGTCCTTGATTTACAACCATAATTAAGCAACTACAACTACGGTTATAAGTTGTGGTGGTCGTAAAGCAGATCGCCATGTGACTGCACGCAATTTTACCACCTTTTTTGAGGCAGCCATTAAATGAATGTGGTGGTCGAACTGCGGTCATTAAGCATTAATGTTCACTATGGGACAGTTTTTGCCAGAAACCGAAAGTAAATGTGGGCTGGTTGCTGAGCACCCAAAATGCGGCCACCTAATCATGGAGGGGAGGAGACATTGGAACTTTGAAACCGGTTTGTAAGTTGCTTTTAGGAGGTCCATCGTAACTTCAAACAGTCACTAAATGACTAAATTGAGGATTACCTGTATATGCTATAAAATGTTTTGATGAAATGTAACTATATCCCCTATACAATTCTGTGCAGAGATCAGTTACCAGGATTTCCCCCTCCCATTTATGTGATATATTGGCATTCTAAAAAATTGCCTTTTACTTTGGAAACTATTGAAAACAACCTTTTAAGAGCCCAACTTTGGGACCAAGGACTGATTTTTGGCTGATTTTCAAATCACAGTTTTCTCTTTCTGTGAACTACCAAAGGGAAGAGGATCAATCCTTCCTTTTCAGCAATGTGGAAATAAATTATTTTATCTTTATTATTATTTCTCGTTATTTCAATCTTTTTCCAGATGCAATAGAACTATAAACTTATATATTTCAAGTCAGCATGGTAATTATACTGTATATAAATTCTCCTAACCATACCGATGGACTACGAATCCATTGGCAATCTCCATTTTGCGCTCCGAATTCATGGATGCCTAACCCTAACCCTAAGTGGATTTTCTGTAAATGGGATTTTCCCATGTATTTTGCCAGGAAATATATAAAAGGCAGGATCGAAAAGTATGCACCCTCCTAACCATACTGATGGGCTACGAATCCATTGGCGATCTCCATTTTGCGCTCCGAATTCATGGATGCCTAACCCTAACCCTAAGTGGATTTTCTGTAAATGGGATTTTCCCATGTATTTTCCCAGGAAATATACAAAAGGCAGGATCAAAAAGTATGCACCCTCCTAACCATACCGATAGGCTCCGAATCCAATGGCGATCTCCATTTTGCGCTCCGAATTCATGGATGCCTAACCCTAACCCTAAGTGGATTTTCTGTAAATGGGATTTTCCCATGTATTTTGCCAGGAAATATATAAAAGGCAGGATCGAAAAGTATGCACCCTCCTAACCATACTGATGGGCTACGAATCCATTGGCGATCTCCATTTTGCGCTCCGAATTCATGGATGCCTAACCCTAACCCTAAGTGGATTTTCTGTAAATGGGATTTTCCCATGTATTTTGCCAGGAAATATATAAAAGGCAGGATCGAAAAGTATGCACCCTCCTAACCATACTGATGGGCTACGAATCCATTGGCGATCTCCATTTTGCGCTCCGAATTCATGGATGCCTAACCCTAACCCTAAGTGGATTTTCTGTAAATGGGATTTTCCCATGTATTTTGCCAGGAAATATATAAAAGGCAGGATCAAAAAGTATGCAACCTCCTAACCATACTGATGGGCTACGAATCCATTGGCGATCTCCATTTTGCGCTCCGAATTCATGGATACCTAACCCTAACCCTAAGTGGATTTTCTGTAAATGGGATTTTCCCATGTATTTTTCCAGGAAATATACAAAAGGCAGGATCGAAAAATATATACCCTCCTAACCATACCGATGGGCTACGAATCCATTGGCGATCCCCATTTTGCGCTCCGAATTCATGGATGCCTAACCCTAACCCTAAGTTTCTGTAAATAGGATTTTCCCATGTATTTTGCCAGGAAATATATAAAAGGCAGGATCGAAAAGTATGCAACCTCCTAACCATACTGATGGGCTACGAATCCATTGGCGATCTCCATTTTGCGCTCCGAATTCATGGATACCTAACCCTAACCCTAAGTGGATATTCTGTAAATGGGATTTTCCCATGTATTTTTCCAGGAAATATACAAAAGGCAGGATCGAAAAATATATACCCTCCTAACCATACCGATGGGCTACGAATCCATTGGCGATCCCCATTTTGCGCTCCGAATTCATGGATACCTAACCCTAAGTGGATTTTCAGTAAATGGGATTTTCCCATGTATTTTTCCAGGAAATATACAAAAGGCAGGATCGAAAAGTATGCACCCTCCTAACCATACTGATGGGCTCCGGATCCAATGGCAATGTCCATTTTGCGCTCCGAATTCATGGATGCCTAACCCTAACCCTAAGTGGATTTTCTGTAAATGGGATTTTCCCATGTATTTTCCCAGGAAATATACAAAAGGCAGGATCAAAAAGTATGCACCCTCCTAACCATACCGATGGGCTCCGAATCCAATGGCGATCTCCATTTTGCGCTCCGAATTCATGGATGCCTAACCCTAACCCTAAGTGGATTTTCTGTAAATGGGATTTTCCCATGTATTTTGCCAGGAAATATATAAAAGGCAGGATCGAAAAGTATGCAACCTCCTAACCATACTGATGGGCTACGAATCCATTGGCGATCTCCATTTTGCGCTCCGAATTCATGGATGCCTAACCCTAACCCTAAGTGGATTTTCTGTAAATGGGATTTTCCCATGTATTTTTCCAGGAAATACATAAAAGGCAGGATCGAAAAATATATACCCTCCTAACCATACCGATGGGCTACGAATCCATTGGCGATCCCCATTTTGCGCTCCGAATTCATGGATGCCTAACCCTAACCCTAAGTGGATTTTCTGTAAATAGGATTTTCCCATGTATTTTGCCAGGAAATATATAAAAGGCAGGATCGAAAAGTATGCAACCTCCTAACCATACTGATGGGCTACGAATCCATTGGCGATCTCCATTTTGCGCTCCGAATTCATGGATACCTAACCCTAACCCTAAGTGGATTTTCTGTAAATGGGATTTTCCCATGTATTTTTCCAGGAAATATACAAAAGGCAGGATCGAAAAATATATACCCTCCTAACCATACTGATGGGCTACGAATCCATTGGCGATCTCCATTTTGCGCTCCGAATTCATGGATGCCTAACCCTAACCCTAAGTGGATTTTCTGTAAATGGGATTTTCCCATGTATTTTGCCAGGAAATATATAAAAGGCAGGATCGAAAAGTATGCAACCTCCTAACCATACTGATGGGCTACGAATCCATTGGCGATCTCCATTTTGCGCTCCGAATTCATGGATACCTAACCCTAACCCTAAGTGGATATTCTGTAAATGGGATTTTCCCATGTATTTTTCCAGGAAATATACAAAAGGCAGGATCGAAAAATATATACCCTCCTAACCATACCGATGGGCTACGAATCCATTGGCGATCCCCATTTTGCGCTCCGAATTCATGGATACCTAACCCTAAGTGGATTTTCTGTAAATGAGATTTTCCCATGTATTTTCCCAGGAAATATACAAAAGGCAGGATCAAAAAGTATGCACCCTCCTAACCATACTGATGGGCTCCGGATCCAATGGCAATGTCCATTTTGCTCTCCAAATTCATGGATACCTAACCCTAACCCTAAGTGGATTTTCTGTAAATGGGATTTTCCCATGTATTTTGCCAGGAAATATACAAAAGGCAGGATCGAAAAATATATACCCTCCTAACCATACCGATGGGCTCCTAATCCATTGGCGAACTCCATTTTGTGCTCCGAATTCATGGATGCCTAATCCTAACACTAAGTGGATTTTCTGTAAATGGGATTTTCCCATGCATTTTGCCAGGAAATATATAAAAGGCAGGATCGAAAAGTATGCACCCTCCTAACCATACCGATGGGCTACGAATCCATTGGCAATCCCCATTTTGCACTCCGAATTCATGGATACCTAACCCTAACCCTAAGTGGATTTTCTGTAAATGGGATTTTCCCATGTATTTTGCCAGGAAATATATAAAAGGCAGGATCGAAAAGTATGCACCCTCCTAACCATACTGATGGGCTATGAATCCATTGGCGATCTCCATTTTGCGCTCCGAATTCATGGATGCCTAACCCTAACCCAGTGGTTCCCAACCTGGGGGTCGGGACCCCTTTGGGGGTCGAATGACCATTTCCCAGGGGTCACCCCGGCATCCTCAGCTCCCCCCCTCAAGCCTGGCCATATCGGCTCAACTCGCCCGAGCTCTCCGATTGGTCGGGAGAGGTGCCATTCGGTGAGAGGCATTTGTGACGCCTGGCGGCCGAGCTTTGACGGCATCAGCTAAGGGGCGGGGTG
The DNA here is from genome assembly GCA_023053685.1 of Diadophis punctatus similis. Classification (NCBI taxonomy): domain Eukaryota; kingdom Metazoa; phylum Chordata; class Lepidosauria; order Squamata; family Dipsadidae; genus Diadophis; species Diadophis punctatus. The sequence continues at coordinate 26,181,933 of JALIGW010000003.1, forward strand.
TCACAAGATTGCGCGCTGGAGAGTACAAGGCGGTGCTTAAGACATCTGTGGCCGCCCCTGTCTCCTGCTCGCAGCGGCAATTTCTTCCCACTGGTGTCGAAGGGAAAGGGAGTCACGGGAGGGAACGGCCAGCCAACGACCACTTAAGTTTCACAGCGCATGACGGTGGGAAGGAGGACAGCTGGGTCGAAATTGTCTGTCTGCCCTCTCGCCCTCGGCTGGCGCGGAGACCAAGCGAACAAAGAGGGAGGGAAGAGAGAGACTGAGAGATATTAGCGCAGGGCTAGCCTGATCATGCAGCCTTGGTGCTGAGGGCGCCACGGCCGGGGGCAGGAGGAGCTAAGCCGGAGGGAACTGGAGAAGGAGGTGGTGCCGGAGCATGGTCCATCGCCGCCATCCTGCTCCATATGATTAGGCTAGCCCTGTGCTAATATCTCTCAGTCTTTCTCTTTCCTCCCTCCCTGTTTGCCTCTTTGTTCGCTGGGTCTCCAAAATAATTTTATGGTTGGGGGTCACCACAACATGAGGAACTATATTAAGGGGTCGCGGCATTAGAAAGGTTGGGAACCACTGTTTTAAACGCTTTTGAAAATCTTAGAGTCTTCAAAGTCCTCTAAACGTCTAATATTCAAAACATATAATAACTCTGAAAGAAATACAGGAATCAGATTTAAGATATGTCTGACACACAATGGACTACACTTTGGAAGAACCCAGCATTATGAATGAGGAGTAGGGGAAATTACTAAGCTAGGAAAATTATTAAGAGGTAGTATTATGCCCACATAAGTAAGTAAAATTATTGGGAAAGGCTCAAATAAATGTTGGAAGTGTGGTAAAGCAAAGGGCATCTATGTGCACATACAGTGGTCCTGTGAAGTTGTACAAAGATTCTGATCAAAAATGATTAGAGAGATTAATAGTATGGATATAGGAAAATTTAGTTATGGGTTCTGAGATATGTTTACTGACATTATTTAGTGAGGCAAGATAACTGTTCAATTCATAATGATTTGAGCAAAGCTAGCTATAGTACAATATTGGAAAAACACAATATAGAGGCATCAGTTTTACATCTTCAGTATTAAAAAACTAAGAAAAATTGTTGTGGTGGAAAAATTAACATGAGATGTGTTAAAAATTAAGATGAGAGGATTAGGATATACCAGAAAGGTTATTTTGGTTTTGGTTTGTGAAAAAGTAATTCTTTCTGCAAAGCATAATAGGCCAAATTCCTCTTTTTGTTTATCCCAATGTGTCCAAAAGCTGCTACTGGAATCTTGGAATGTTTTTAGATCTTTTTAATATATCTGCTGACTTTTAGAACCAGAAAATCCAAAAACATTAAAAAAGAAAAGAAAATACCGATGTTTCAGGTGGCAATTCTATTATGCTTCTCTGATTGGGAACAGAGACATGTAAAAGCTGGCTATAAAATTCTTTTCTTGGGAAAAGGGAGTATGACTTATGGCTTTGTTCCTATGTACCTACAATCTTATGGCAAGCAGCAACACTGAGAAGTCTGGGTGATTTCAATTAAAAATACTGTTTTAATCAAGAACTAAGAGTAAGTTATTTGCTGTAAAATTATTTTTGTCAGGTGACAAATTTTTTAAAAACGGATACTTATTAACCCTTTCATTGATATTTCTGAGATGCTAACTGGCTTGCAGCTTGAGCCTGATATCATGGGCTGAGAGAGACTGACTGGCTCAAAGTCATCCAGCTGGCTTTCATGGCTAAGATGGGACTTGAAATTATAGTCTTCCACTTTGTAGCCTGCTGCCTTATCCACTAAACCTAACAGGCTCTCTACTTACCTATTTGTTTTTTACACTAAGTAACCAAAACTATTTCTCATCTTATGAGTTTCATTTTAAAACAAGGATGTTTCTTCCTCTTCCATATATAGCTATAAAAAAAGAGAAAAACAAAACAGAAATTTGAAAATGATTTACCTTTCAGTTTCTGGCCTCTTCTCGAGACTGATGTTGTCTTTACTCTTCTCCATGTCCTGTAGAAGAGTTATCTGGATAGGAGTATTTTGTCCCTCACTACTTGTACTATTCCTGTGCTGTGATGTCCTGAAATCAGACTGGGAATTACGTTTCATGGCTTGGAGCTGAGCTAGTGGCACAATGTCACAACCCTGAGGCCTGTGCCACACAGTCTGCTGAGTGATGGCATTGTAATAATAGAAACGATTGTTGTTTTGATCAAAGAGTTCCCACCACTGGTTTTCATCAGACTGCCGAACTCTGAGATTAGGTGGTGGATCCCAACCACACTCTCCAGTTGTTAAATTGACATACATTCGCTCCCTAGAACGGGGCTCAATAATTTCTACCCAATCTGAGCTGAAATAAAAAGGAAATACATAGTTAGTTCCAACATGGTTAGTTCCATCAAAACCACAATACTTTATCCTAAGTACAGAAAAGGTTGCACATAGGACCAGTGGCTACCTATTTATAAAGTTTGAGAGATCTGTACCATTCTGCTATATTATATATCTATAAGTATTTAGATTAAGTTTCTAAGATTAAAAATGCTCTAAATGTGGGTAATAAATAAATGTTTATTTACACCAACTTTCTATTACAATATTTGATAAGATCCCAGTTCTATCCTAGGAACTGCAGCGTCATAAAACACATGGAATGTAACAGAGGAAATTCCATACTTTTTTTTTTGTAGTGGCTCCCCACAAAATTTAGAAAATCTTCACCATGTTGTAATCTTGTGAAGCCAATTCACAAAAGTTGCTTACAAGGTAGGACTTCTACCATGTGGGTACATTTTAAAAATGTGTGTGTGTGTATATACATCCTGGGTGAGTGAGTGAGTGAGTGAGTGAGTGAGTGAGTGAGTGAGTGAGTGAGAGAGAGAGAGAGAGAGAGAGAGAGAGAGAGAGAGAGAGAGAGAGAGAGAGGACACTGGGAGAACGGGCAATGGTTTTAATGGAATTAATGGAATTAATGCCTGAGAAATTTTAAATGCAAAAGCATTATTCTCACAAATCTAAGCACTTTCATCTGAATGCCATGGCTTTTTCATGATAATTCTCAATATATTCAAAACAGGCATTTTACAGTATTAACCAAGTCTCAGAAAATAACACAAAATTCCTTTTTGAAGTTCTGTAAACAAACAATTTTTTTAAAAAAGTATTTAGTACAGAAGATACTGATTTTCCTTCCTTCCTTCCTTTTGACTATTTTACTTTTGTACATTTCTTATCCTGAAAGAGTCCAATGAAGAAAAAGTATAAGAATGATTCAACAAAACTATTATCACTAAAACTATAAGAAAACATGACAGTAGAAACAAATTTATTTCTCCAACACATGTAGTCCTTATTTAGTGACTACAATTGGGAATTGTGAAGCGGTCATTAAGTGAAACTGCAACTGTGCTTATTATCTTACTTCAGTTTTCCTTTGCTTTATGAAGATCTATGACCTTTGTGAAAATCATAAATGCAAGGATTGGTCACAAAAGTACTTTTTCATCACTCAGTTGGTATCTGAGGCAGTCGCTAAACAATGATTACCTGTATTTTATTTCTTAAAAAGCTGTATGATTTAACTTGAGAACATCTATCTGCTTTTAACAGCTCTGTGTCTAGACCAACATTTTTGACCTTGGATTCTTAAGATATGATTTTAAAACACATAATTAGACATAAAACTACATAATTAGATTTCCTGATGAGTTTAGGAAGAAAGTCTAAGTTTCACATTTGTACATGGGTTTTGACTGGGCTCCTCTTAAATTGATATCCTCCAAAGTGTTTATTTTGACATGTCCACTAGTTGCCTGAATTTTGGAAACTCATATGATTTTACTGACAGAATAACTAATAGAAGATTTTAGTATAGCTTATGGCAAAGACTCAGGTGTACGAAAACATGATGTTTTGTTACATATGAGTCTACACATAAGCTGAGATCTTGGTTAGTTATGCTGGTTTGGAATGCCAGGGCAATGAATATGTAGGAAAGTTCTTTAAAAAAAACCAAAATATTAACTAGAGTGTTGCACAAAGATATATGCATTCCATCTCTAATATTTACAGATTTAAACTTTTGATCAAGCACAGCACTCATGAAAACAGCTTTCTATATTGCCCCTACCTCACCCAGAGGTAGGGGCAATATAGTGTATTGGTGTATTGTTTTCCTTTGTTTACAATGGAAAGCATGAACCCTAAAATCAAATTATTGGACGTATTATTTAAACAGCAGTAATGATCTATCCAACCCTCCTTAGATGTTGAGACTCTAGAAAGAGTGCAGAGAAGAGCAACAAATATGATTGGGGACTGGATGCTAAAACATATGAAGAACGGTTGCAGGAACTGGGTATGTCTAGTTTAATGAAAAGAAGAACCAGGGGAGACATGATAGCAGTGTTCCAATATCTCAGGGGCTGCCACAAAGAAGAGGGAGTCAAACTATTCTCCAAAGCACCTGAAGGTAGAACAAGAAGCAATGGGTGGAAACTAAACAAGGAGAGAAGCAACTTAGAACTAAGGAGAAATTTCCTGACAGTTAAAACAATTAATCATTGGAACAGCTTGCCTCCAGAAGTTGTGAATGCTCCAACACTGGAAGTTTTTAAGATGATGTTGGATAACCATTTGTCTGAAGTGATGTAGGGTTTCCTGCCTAAGCAGGGGATTGGACTAGAAGACCTCCAAGGTCCCTTCCAACTCTGTTATTCTATTTCTAGTCTGCCTGAAGCTGGAACACAAAGGAAACAATTTCAGATGCTTTGGGGAGCTTGGAAGCACTAGTAATTTTTTACTCCAAAAGTAAACTTACTTACTAGACCTTTAGATCACTCTGACCTTTAGGGCAGTCTTCGACAACAACAAAATATGCATCAGCAGTACTTTTCCCTTTCTTGAGAAGCATTTGCAGGCAGGAGGGTTTTCAGCTGTCCCTATGAAGCACTTTGCCCAATTTAGGATCATTCTTCCTGAATCTAATGGAAGGATAGTACCGTAACAGAATAACAGAGTTGGAAGGGACCTTGAAGGTCTTCTAGTCCAACTCCCTGCTCAAATAGTTGTCCAATCTCTTCTTAAAAACCTCCAGTGTTGGAGCACCCACAACTTCTGGAGGCAAGTTGTTCCATTGATTAATTGTCCTGTCAGTTAATTTCTCTTTAGTTCTAGGTTGTTTTTAGCTTAGTTCTAGGATCTAAGTTTAACTTAGTTCTAGGTTGGTTCTAGATTAGTGTTTGAAAATCATCCATATCAGTTAAAAATAGGAAGAAGGGAGAGAATGAATGTCTAATCCTCATTCAATATCAAGCCCACACCTCACTCCAAACCCTGTTCTGAGGATGCAGGCAGGGAAAAAGTAAGTTTTGTAACACTCCTGCATTCTCACTTCGATGTCCCTAATCACTCTCTTCCTATCGAAGACACGTTGGGGGGGGGGGGCAGAAAGGCCAATTAGGAAAAGTAGGTTTCTATGGGTACTGAAAAAAATATTGGAGAAGATGGGGGCATACAATAGATAAGTCTCCTGTTTCCTAGCATCTGGATGTTTCTTCTAGCGAATCAGATGTTCTACTTTGATTGTCCTATTCCACTTTGAATTCTTCTTCCTTCCAAAAAAGACAGGAGGAAATGTGAAGATTGGCTTGTAAGACACCCATGAGCTTCTATGTTGCTTTTCTGTAGCTGACAATAACTGACAACTACTTCCAGTTACATAGTCGACTACTGAAGAAGCTATAGGGCTCCTTTGAAAATACCCGGATGTTGGGAATGGTTGAAGGCAAAAGGAGAAGGGGACAGCAGAGAATGAGATGGTTAGATAGTATCATCAATGCAGTGGGCATGAATTTGGGCAGATTCTGGGAGACAGTGGAGAGCAGGGGTCCTGGCATGCTGCGGTTCATGGAACTGGGAAGAGTCAGACATGACTTAGTGACTGAACAATAACAATACACTGAAGAAGCTGATGTGAAAGAAAGGAAATACAGAACAGCTTTTCATCAGCTGTTTGCCTTAGTTCTTCTTGCTGTCCATCTAGGGATAGAGAGCACTGAATAATTATGTACTGTACCTCCTGCAAGGTATCTGGAGTGCCTTGCTGAAATGGGTCAACTTGCACACAGGTCTTTAAACTGGTCAAGTAAAGCTAGTTCATTCCAGCTAACATTTCTCTCTGAATTAATGTTGAAGCATGCAGCTATAAATGCCTATATGGTATTTTGCCATTTATCTTGTTGCTTTTCTGGCAGAGTCTAAAAAAGGCAGATCTCCGTTTAAGTAGAAAATAGATTTAATTGTCCAGAGCAGGGTTAATAGAGTCAATAATAGAAAGAGACCATTTTGCAACTCCATCTTTCAAGAGTCCACAATTAAATCCCATTTCCTATATATTCTGGGTGATTGAGCAAAATGGATAATCTTGAGTAGATGCAGGCCACTTGATTCTTATGCTGAAGCAACATACTCGCAATCCATTCAGCATTGAGTTGCATAGCAAGAGGCTAGTTCACTATGACCAGAGGCCATACATTTGAAGCAAGGTTGTTTTGTAGTAGAGGGAGTAAGGCTTAGTTAAAATTATTGCTTTCTAATAGCAGTCCAGATTTGAAATTATTAAACTCGGAAACAACTTCTGATTAGCAAGGTTTAACCCAGAAACAAGTTCTGATTAGGGTTAGGGTTAGGGTAGTCCTGATGGCGCAGTGGCTAAAATGCAGTATTGCAGGCAAACTCTGCCCACAGCCTAGAGTTTGATCATGATGGGACTCATGGATAACTCAGCCTTCCATCATTCCGAGGTTGGTAAAATGAGGATCCAGACTGTTGGGGGCAATAAGGAAATAATACTTACATTGTAAACTGCCCAGAGAGTGCTGTAAAGCACTATGGGGATGGTATATGTCTAAATGCTATTACTGTTGATATTAGGAAAATGTATTAGGAAGAAGGTTAAAGTAACAAGACAAAAAATCCACTGAGTATTGTACTTTCAAATGGAATATTTATATATTGCCAAATTAGAATGGGAAGGTTCTAGTTTTCTTTTCGACATAAAGGAGAAGAGCTTGTCTATTTTGGGAAGAATGGCAGACTATATACCTTTTGATTGTTTGACTGCTACATTTCATATCAATCTGAAAGCTGACTCAATATGAAAGTACATTCAAATCTAAGAATGTTCATCACTGATTTAAAAAACACCTTTTCGTTCACTCTTCTAACCTACATATTTCCTCATACTGTATATCTAGCTCATGTGCAAAAACATTATATATCTTTGTTTTACTTTTTTAATTTCTAAAGCCAAATAAAAAACTTGTGTTCAGGAGAACTTTCCTTTCTTTTTTTTTTTTTTTTTAAATTCATCAATATGGAATAAACATGTTATCATGAATAAGCTAGAATACTTTTTACTTCGTAAATAATGTAAACAATTTCTTTATACATTCATAAATATACAAAAACTCCACCTTGGGATGTGTGTCTCTATTTTTGAAACTTATATAAGCCAGGAGTCCTGATTGGATAATATACTTAAGTTATTAAGCCCTGGCTGACTTGTATCCATTTGTAGCCCTGAAGTATTGCATAAGCCTTGATGCAAAAGAGTGGTACTTATCCACTGGGAGGCTGATGATTACTAGAGCCAATTCAAATGGGTCGCCTCAGACATCTTATCAATCTCAATGGACTCGAGGATTGCTTTAGGAGTTCCCCTGCAGCCCAGGATGTGATTCATTTCAGAACCTTGTTGACTTTTGCAAAAGGGAGGTGACAAATTTTTTTTTTTTTGATAAAATTGCCTCTGAGTGACCCCTTTTGTGGAAGATTGTTAAGTGACACGGTAGAAGCTACAAAGAGCTCTGGAAGAAACATATTACCTAAACCCATTTCAGTAAGAACTGAGGCGGGGAATGGGGATAGAAACTGCATTGATCGCTCTTATTAATGACCACATTTCACATCACTGTCTTATGCCTAGTATCTCTAACAGATTAAACTGTAACTATTAATGCAGCATACAATGACAAACAGCATGTACAAATGCTTGTACTGGTATGTACTGATTTGTAGCAAGCATCTTTCCATTGTTTACTTCAGCGGTCATCAACTGGTGGGCCGTTGACCACTGGTGGTCCGCGAGAAAATTTTGGTGGTCTGCAGAAAAAGTATTTGCATTTTTTATATTGCACTAAATCAGGGGACATCAAACTACGGCCCTGGGCCGGATACATGCAATGAATGCTTGTGTTGCTGCAGAGAGTCTCCCCCTTCGGGGTCTTTTTATCCGGATTGGAGGGGGGGGCAGAAATTCCGACTTGGGGTCTGCTTCAGCCTCCTGGTGTGGGGCTTTGGGCGAAGGCTGGAGGGAAGCGCCACTGGTGGTGAAGAGCCGGAGGGCCTTGTTCCAGTGGGACTGTATCATGGCCTGGAACTGGCTGACCATCTCAGTCCGCTGAGCCTCCAGGCGCCGGTAGCTGGCCTTGCACTCCTGCAGGTCTTCCCTCTGCTTGGAAAGCCTATGCACATAGTCCTCAGTGAGGTGCTGCTGAGCTTCCTTCTCGGTCAGATCCAATTTGAACTGAGCCAGCTGTTTTCTCATGGTGGCTGCTTAGCTCCAACAACTGCTTCCTGTTAGGGCCCTAAGGGACCCGAGCGGGCAGGCGAGGAGTGGCTGGGAGGGGAGGGACGAGGAGAGGCTGGAGAGGCACCCCTCAACGTGAGTGACATCAATTTGGCCACGCTCACCCAGTCACATGACCACCTAGCCACACCCACCCAGCCAGTCATTAAGCAGATCATATTCGTGGTCTACGGGATTTAAAATTATGAATTTAGTGGTCCCTGAGGTCCAAAAGGTTGGGGAACCCTGGTTTACTTGGAAGATTGACGGTACAAGAAAGAGTGAAGTAATCAATAATTTTGATTTTCCTCCAGAAATTCTGGCCCACAAATTCCTTGTAACTACTCAATCTGGCATTCAGTTTGGCTAAAAAATGTAACCCTAACCTGTAAGGCATTAGATTGCATGCTGCATGTTTCATTTTTACCCAAGAATTTTTATTAAACATTATAATATAAATTACAAATGAAAATAATGATCAGAAAAATAGGAAAGGGGGGTTCAAGATAAAAAGAAAAAGAAACAGTGACTTCTGACTATATTCAGTGCAGTAAAATACTAATTACAGTTACATCCTCAATTTTTACATTAGATTTCTAGTAACTGCAAGCCATTTCTATAACTACAAAATTATCCAATCCTAAACTAAAGTCAGAGTTTCATTTTTTAAATTCTATTTCGAGCATAAAGTCCAGAAATGATTTCTAAATGTTAACAAAATTGGATAAATTCTTCTCTTTGTTTAAAACAGTTTGCTTTGTCATCTCTACCAAATCCACTAGTTTTTCCATCCATTCTTCCATTGTGGGAATTATATATCTTTCCATCCGCACATACTGAATTTTCAACACTGTCAGTATGTATGATAACAATGATCCAAGTTTTCTTTCAAGCTTTTTGATCAACAACCTAACAGTTTCTAGATTCAATTTTATATTCATTTTAAATGTTCAGAGTATTTCTTAAAGATTACCATCCTTAAAATAGTTATTTTAAGGTAACTTTTATAAAGGTTTTCTTTCAAGTTATAATTCATTATCAGCAAAATAAAATCTTTCTTTTTTTCAGAATATCTGTTGAACAGCAGAAACATTTCTTTTTCTCAAAATCTTTAGATATTTATTTCAGGACAGCTGGATCCATGTGGTCATTCTTTAATTCAATTTTGAAATGAAGATCCAGAAATTGTTCTTTTATGGCTTGAGGTCTTACCTGAAGCTCTTCTTTTTTAGTTTCATTAGGACAATTTTGTTTATATCACCTTCATAATGAACACTCTTCCTACCCATTCAGTATTTCAAAAAATCAACTTTGTCACTGTTTTTTTCACTGTGGAACATTCCCTATGGTTTGATAAGTTTTTGCACTCGGTTACATCTCTAGCATAACAATCTTTATTTTTATTGCTTTGATTGCGTGAAATATTTTTTTCAGCATTCCTACAAAATGCTTCCCATGAGGTCCAGTTGGCTTGGGTCCCTCCTTTGGACAGTTCTGGTTTGATGTTCATCTTGTTTGTTCTAAAATTTAATAAAGTCAGAGGTGGCTTTCCCACTATTTTGTGATTGTTGACTCCCTCTTGTGGTCAAAGAACAAATATTTTAAATAACACACATGTCTGAAGTTGTATCTTAGCGAACCAGGTTCAGTTAAAATCTGAATACTTCACTCTCTCACAAGCTCCTCAGAGTCACGACTTATAAATTCCATTATTTATTTATTTATTTATTTATTTATTGGTATTTCTTATATGCCGCCCAACTCCCGGAGGACTCCGGGCGGCCTACAACAGAAAAAAATACAAGAAACCAATATAAGCATTTAAAACAAATATAAAAATTAAAAACCATAATCTTAAAAACCTTTAATATCAATTCGACTTCATACATACATGGGGGTGAGCTCAGATGGATTACGCTCAACCCCCTGCCTGCAGGAAAAGCCATGTCTTAACAGCTTTCCGGAAGGCCAGCAGGGTGGGGATAGTTCGGGTCTCTGGGGGAAGTTGGTTCCAGAGCACGGGGCCTGCCACAGAGAAGGCTCTCCCCCTAGGGCCCGCCAGGCGACATTGCTTAGCCGATGGGACCTGGAGGAGGCCAACTCTGTGGGCCCTAACCGGTCGAAGGGAAGTGTGAGGCAGAATGCGGTCCCGAAGATAACCTGGTCCTAAGCCATGAAGGGCTTTAAAGATGGTGATCAACACCTTGAATTGGACCCGGAGACCAATGGGCAACCAGTGCAGCTGGCGGAGTAAGGGTGTCACGTGGGTGTACCTTGGCACACCCACCACAGCACGCGCAGCCGCATTTTGCACCAGCTGAAGTCTCCGGATACTCTTCAAGGGTAGCCCCATGTAGAGCGCGTTGCAGTAGTCCAGGCGCGAGGTGACAAGGGCATGAGTGACCGTGAGTAGAGCCTCCTTCTGCAAGTATGGCCGCAACTGGTGCACCAGGCGAACCTGTGCAAAGGCCCCCCTAGCCACAGCAGAGAGATGGTGATCCAATTTTAGCTGTGGATCTAGGAGGACCCCCAAGTTGCGAGCCTGATCCGAGGGGGTCAGTTTCGCTCCCTCGAACGTCAAGGAGGGACAATTGTCATAGCCCTTAGGAGGCAATATCCAAAGCCACTCAGTCTTGTCGGGATTAAGTCTGAGTCTGTTCCTCCCCATCCAGATCCTAACGTCGTCCAGGCACCGGCACATTATATCAACTGCCTCTCTGAAATCAGACGGGGTGGTGATGTACAGCTGGGTGTCGTCAGCGTACTGATGGAAACGCACCCCATGCCTGTGGATGATCTCACCCAGCGGTTTCATGTAAATGTTAAACAGGATGGGCGAGAGAACCGACCCCTGAGGCACCCCACATGATAGGGGCCTAGGGGACGATCTCTGCCCTCCTGTTAACACCGACTGCATCCTATCGGTGAGATAAGAGGAGAACCACCGTAAAACAGTGCCTCCCACCCCCAACTCACCAAGACGATGCAGAAGGATACCATGGTTGATGGTATCGAACGCCGCTGAGAGGTCAAGTAGCACCAGGATGGAGGAGTTACCCCCATCCCGGGCCCGCCAGAGATCATCCATCAGAGCAACCAAGGCAGTTTCTGTACTGTAGCCGCACCTGAAACCTGACTGATAAGGATCTAGATGATCTGTTTCATCCAGAAGCTGCAGAAGCTGAGTAACTACCACCTTCTCCACAACTTTCCCCAGAAAGGGCAAGTTGGAGACAGGACGATAGTTCTTCAAATCAGCTGGATCCAGGGAAGGCTTCTTCAGGAGGGGTCTCACCACCGCAGCTTTTAACGACTGCGGTACGGATCCCTCTCTCAAAGAAGCGGTGACCACCGCCTGGATCCAGCCGCATGCCACCTCTCTGCTGGCCGATACCAACCAGGAGGGACACGGGTCCAATAAACAGGTGGAGGTACCCATCGCCCCCACAGCTCTGTCCACATCTTCGGGAGAAACAGGCCCAAACTCTTCCCATAATGGTGGACTAAGACTAGCCCCTGTCAACTCTATGGACTCTGCCCAGCTAGAGTCCAGGTTCGACCGAATCTGAGCGACTTTATCCGTCAGAAACTCAGCAAATTCCTCAGCTCTGCCTTGTAAGTGTTCCTCGCTCCCCCCTTTAGCAAGGAGGGAGCGAGTCACCCTAAACAAGGCGGCTGGGCGAGAATCTGCGGATGCAATAAGAGCGGAAAAATAAGATAGTTTTGCCGCCCTTATCGCCACTAAATAAGATCTGATGTAAATTCTTAATAGTGTTCGGTCAGGCTCGGTCTTACTGGCTCTCCAGCGGCGCTCTAGACGTCTCTTCTGGCGTTTCATCTCCCGGAGCTCCTCGGTAAACCAGGGAGCTTTCCGGGATCCACTGCCACGGAGAGGTCGCTTAGGCGCAATTCGGTCTAACGCCCCTGATGCTGCGGTGTTCCAAGCAGCCACCAGGGAGTCAGCCGAGTTGTGTACCAGGGTTTCAGGTATTTCCCCAAGCTCCCTCTGGAATCCTTCCGGTTCCATTAGGCGCCTGGGGCGGAACCACCTAGTCGGTCCCGCCTCCCTGCGGGGGAGGAGTGGGGCTGCAAAATTCAACCTCAGTAGGAAATGATCTGACCATGACAGTGGGGTGATGACTATGTCCCTGATCTTCAGATCATCTCTCCACTGCCCCGAAAGAAACACTAGGTCGAGCGTGTGACCGCCCTCATGAGTCGGACCCTGGATTACTTGGGTCAGGTCCATGGTTGTCATGGAATCCATGAACTCCTGAGCCACCCCAGAGGTTTCGCCAGCCGAAGGCAAGTTGAAGTCCCCCAGAACCATAAGCCTAGGGAACTCAACTGCCAAGCCGGCTACTGCCTCAAGTAGCTCAGGCAGGGCCTTGCTAACGCAGCTGGGAGGCAGGTACGCTAGGCAAAGGCCCACCTGAACCCCTAAGTCCAACTTCAGAAGGAGCGTCTCACACCCAACAATCTCCGGGGCAGGGCTCCTACGAGGATGCAGACTTTGGCGCGTTATCATTGCCACTCCTCCTCCCCTTCCCTGGGGTCGGGAATGGTGCTGCACTGAGAACCCGTCTGGGCAGATCTCAGAGAGAGCTACTCCTCCCTCTTGGCCCATCCAGGTCTCAGTTATACACACCCTGTCTGCCCCCTCTTCTGTGATTAAATCATGTATCAGGGGGGCTTTGTTGGCGATTGACCTGGCGTTAAGCAGCAGCATCCTGAGCCCAGGGCCCTGAAAACCCTGGTTGCCAGGTACTCGGGTTGAGCAAGATGGAACCACATCGGAGGGGCCGGAACAAGGGATCGCTTGTATACAGCGAGGTTTTATTCCCCGAGAGCGGCCCACCCCTCTGCTCCCAGCATATCTGCCTCTTCCCATTATGACCGAGATGTTCCGGCTCTCGTCCCCACCAGAGATCCCCCACCCCACCCCGCTGGTCTCCAGCTGGTCTCATTATCAAATGTGCATGGCAGAAAAAAGGCAAAATTATGCCGCCAAATTTTAAGTCCTTATGTTTCTCAAAAACAGGGTTAAGGACTGAAAAAATTCCAAGCTTTCTTATTTTCGCTCACCATGGCACTTCCTCTCCTTGTTGCCTACACTAACAATGTTTCTAAAAGACTACAATTCTTCAAAAAGGAGTATTACATTGTGACTGAAAAGGATATTTTTAAAATCAGTAAAGAAAAATAGTTAAAATAAAGTGTTTAAGGAAGAAAAAGCACGACTTATTGTCCTTTTGAAAAAGAATTTTAAACAATGGCTGCTTTTCCATAGTGAACTGGCTGCTATCAGGGGTGGAATTGAAAATTTTTAGCAACCGGTTCTCTGCCTGGTTGCTGGGTGGGCGTAGCCATGGCCTACTCGGCCTCCTGCACCATGGCAGGGGGCCATTTTCACCCTCCCCAGGCTCCGGAGGCTTTCCTCGAGCGTCCGGGAGGGCAAAAATGGCCTCCCCTGGGCTCCGGAGGCCCTCCACAGGCAAGAAACGGGCCTGTTTCCGGACTTCCGGTACTTCCAGTAGGCCCGTTTTTCACTCTCCAAGAGCCTCCGGGCGGGCCCTCCACTTACCTTGCATCCAAAATGGACCACGTAGAGACTCCTGGGAGGGGAGGGGTGGGCGGGGTCAGCCAGTCCTTGCAACTACCGGTTTGGTGAACTGGATGTAAAATTAGCATCCGGTTCACCTGAACCGGTCCAAACATCAGCCGGTTCGGACCAGTTCAGATGAACCAGATGCTAATTTTACATCTGGTTCGCCAAACCGGTAGTTGCAAGGACTGGCTGACCCTGCCCACCCCTCTCCTCCCCTCCCCGGAGTCTCCACGCAGCCCATTTTGGATGCTAGGTAAGTGCAGGGCACACGCGGAGGCCCTGGGAGGGCAAAAAACGAGCCTATCAGAAGTACCGGAAGTCCAGAAATGGGCCCGTTTCCGGCCTCCGGAGCCTGGGGGAGGCCATTTTCACCCTCCCGGAGGCTCGAGTAAATTCTTGTGAGCCTGGGGAGGGCGAAAAACAGGCCTACTGGAAGTTCCGGAAGTCCGGAAAAGGGCCCGTTTCCAGCCTCCGGAGCCCAGGGGAGGCCGTTTTTGCCCTCCCGGAGGCTCAAAAAAATTCTTGTGAGCCTGGGGAGGGTGAAAACGCCCTCCCCCCATGGTGCAGGAGGCCGAGTAGGTCATGCCCCATGGCCATGCCCACCCAGCAATTGGGCAGAGAACCAGTTGCTAAAAATTTCAATCCCACCCCTGCGGCTATCTCTGCCTCTCACTGATGTGGGAGCTGAGGTGGCGCAGTGGTTAAATGCAGCACTGCAGGCTACTGCTAGTTCAGCAGTTCAGCTGTTCAAATCTCACCGGCTCAAGGTTGACTCAGCCTTCCATCTTTCCGAGGTGGGTAAAATGAGGACCCAGATTGTTGGGGGCAATATGCTGAACTCTGTAAACCGCTTAGAGAGGGCTGTAAAGCACTATGAAGCGGTATATAAGTCTAAGTGCTATTGCTAAGTGCTATTGATGTAGGAGTGGCAGAATCTAGGGGCTGAATTAAAAGAGGGATCAGCCTAGAATCCCTATGGACATACAAGGACTAAGGCCAACTTTCCTTGAATTCTGCGGACCCTGATATCTAATTTCAAATAGGTGTTAACCATTAATTGAGAAGAATCCTGTTTACAGGCTGTTTAGCAATAAGTCAATTTAATTAAACTTTCATGTCTTGACCTGGTCTTTCATATCTGACAGCTAATGATTCACCAGCCAACTCTGTAGCACCGCTCAAGAATCCTCTTGCAAAGCACCACTGTCTGGACGGCCTTGGAGAGTGATTTCTGGAACTCTCTCTGTCCTGGGAAAGTTCTTCAGACTTGGGAGTACTGACCAAACCCCTCAGCTGGAAAAACTTGCCCTCCAAGTTCTTCGCCTGTGTACTGTCCATCAGCCATTTTCTACTGGACGCTACAGAATACAGCCTTTTTCAATATGATACAGGTTCCCTACAATCACCAATGTTGTTGCAAACAATCTAACCAGATGGCTAAGGGAAGATTGTTTACTTTCCAAAATGAATGCCTTTGATGCCAATAGTTTTAGAACTATTAATAGTTATGAAATATTAAGAAGCATTATTTGAACCAAAAAAGTGTCCCAATCACTACTGTCAAACATACTTGGTTAAATAACTTTGTGTTCTCCTTTATCTCCTAATTTGTGTTCTCCTTTATTGTATATCATTGTACAGTATTGTATTTTTTTAAAAATTTAATCAACTTTTGGAAAGTTCTCTTTAAAAGGAGGATAGAAATATTTCAACAGAAATAAATAATATCAGGGCAATCCAAGACATGTAAAGTACAATTCAACTAATTAACAAATAGTTTGGCATTATGTTCACGTTCCTTTATAGCTTTTAAAAATGATTTTATAGTTGCATAGTTTTGTTTCTACTAAACCATATTGGTGAAGTCATAAACATTCTAGCAACCTAGAGAAGGAATTAATTTGTCAAGGAGAAGTATAAGCATTTGGGAGAGTACTATGACTCAGAGGGAATCCTTAATGTAGGAGATAATCCAGATAAAGGAGTACAATGATCAAAAGACTATTAATATCCCTGCAATGAGCTTTTCTCATCATCCTGCAAAGCCTAATGCTTGCCCAAACAAGAAATGGTATGCTAGGTAAACACATGAAAACTACGACTTGGCACCAAGATATTATATCACTGATGCTTGCTATCTAAAGAGTTGATAAATTTGTGATTGTAATTCTCATGTTCTAATACAGGTAGTTCTTGAGTTACGACAGGTCACTTAGTGATGATTGGAAGTTACAACAGACTTCCCATAGGTACTTATGACTCTGTCCCAAAGTTACTTTGTTGTACCACCTCTGTGGTCATTCACTGTTACAACTGACCACAGAAACACTGCAGCATGCCATCCCACCTATTGCCCCATCCTGCCCTGCCAGGTCCCCAAAGGCTCTGGGCTTGCTTTGCTAGCCCAACAGGTTCCACACACTTTTCTCCACCCACCCTGCATCACTGATCACTCACTTACTCCAGCAAATTATATTATTCCAACACCAATGTCCAGATAAGCAGGAGTTAACAGGATACAAAAAAAATCAAGCACATAGCAATACCCTAACAAAGGAATTACTAAGGAGAAAACCGCACCCTAATACTGGCAGGGCAAGCTACTATATATAAACAGGCGTAAAACCTCACACTCACTAGTACTGATAATGTTACCATGTCAAGTAATGAAACATCTGCAAGCCAGCAGTCAAGCTCAGAGAGCACCAAGGACTCCACAGTCCAACCCTGAGCTACATACTGTATACTCACTTCTATTGAAAGGTGAAATAACCCATGGTAGAATATTTTGAACACCTCAATTGCTTTATATCAGCAAATCATGAGCTTTAATCTTGTGGCTTCAGCAGTAGAAATGCTTTTTTGTCAATCAGTTTAGTTTGGTGACATGTGGAATAAGTATACCCCATGGTCTAAGTATGAGGGCAACAGCTGTCAGTACAAGGGGAGGTATATGTATATGGAAGCAGACTGAATACTGCATAGCAAACAGCATTTGGTATTGTAATTCATCTATGTCCTTCATAATTGTGGGACAGGCAACAGATGGCTGTGGAAAATTCCACACACAGGCCAGAGTCCAAAGAACTGTGCAACCAGGATGAATAGATCAGAAATGATCTTGGTCTTCTGTTCCCAGTGCCTCAAGGAAACTCACAAAGAGTTTAAAGGGAAATTTAAGAAGAGTTCTAGATGGCATTGGGCTTACAACAACAACAACAACAACAACAATAATACCACCCCAAACCCCGCATAATCCTAAACTGACCTCGATACTGTAATTTGTATCTTTATCAAGAACTCTTATTCTGTCAGTTGAGAATAGGAATAAATTCTCATTTACTTTCCCTAATCCTGGAATATGAGGTTCACAAAACGGTTAATCACTAAAGATGTACTATATTCCCTGGATTTAAAAAACCACTGAAGATGTAGTAGTGCTTAATAGTTTGTGAAGCTTTTTGAATTTTCAATATTTCTGCATAAATGTGACATAAAATATGATCTGTTCTTCACACAAGCCCTAAATCTAAATAAAGAAAACCCAGATTTAAAAATGTACGTTTATTGATTCATTGAGGAAAATGCTCCAAAGCTACATATTTGTGTGTGGAAAAAGTACCCGAGACACCTTAAATCCTACTTCCAGGGAAGCCATATTAAAGTCTCCCAAGAACATAAGGCTGAGGAATTCCACCATCCACCCAGAGATGAAATCAAAGGGCTCAGGCAGATAGATTGCTTTGCAGCAGGGAGGTTGGTACAACAGCAATATTCCCAACTGATCCCTAGAGCCAAACTTAATGAACAGGGTCTCACATCCAGTAACCTATACAACACTTCCCTGAAAGATGTAAACAATTGTCAGATGACAATTGCCATACCACCATCCCTGCCCTAGGTTCTGGGCTGTGGCTACATTTGTAGCCCGACACCCCCTCCCTTCAAGGTCTAGCCTCAGTAATATATGCCACATTGGCCCTCTCAACCACAAGCAAATCACAGATGAGGGAGACCTTATTACAACCTGACCTGACATTTAAGAGAAACATCCAGAAGCCAAGGCCTCAGATGGTATTGGGGTGGAGACAAAGGAGCTAGAATGCAAAACAGGTATAAAACATTGGTCCTGTGTTCTCTGGAGCAGCCCACTCTTTTTCCACCAGATCTTCCCATGTCTATCACTAGCACAGTATTATGGCCCTCCGCGTCCCCCCCAGTGGCCATGGCATCTTCTCTTCCAAAGCCCCCAACTTTAAAGGCCCAGGACCTCCCATAATAACCACATAGTTATCCCAGGGAGGAGAAAACCAAGCATTCTGAAGTGCTTCAGCTTTACTGGTTCTCAGCACTCATAGGCATTCAGCACCCCTGCTCCCGTCAGCAAAGAATCACATACACAAACATATAAAGATATATTCAGCTTAATACCTAAGGGGGCCCTCCCCAGCCATTCTCACCCATTGGTTACAGACCCCTTCTTATCCACTCCACCCAGTTAATCCTTTCCTAGGCTCTGAGCCTAAGGGGGGAAACATACAAACAAAGCACTTAGCTGACAGACCAAGTTGAGAGGAAAATAAGCTTTCGAGCTATCAGAGAAAAGCTCTGCAGAGGGGAGTGGGGAGAAAGGAGTCCACAGAAGACTGCCATCTGTTGCTATCCATCCCACCCTGCCACCATTAATAATCCAAGCCCCAAAATCTTGGTTGGCCACTCCAGTTGGAAAATCCCATGCAGTCATTTGCCTGTGTGATGGAGATCAGCAGCAAAGAGATGAAAATACAATACAGCTCAACAGGGGCAGTTAGCACAAGGACCACAAACGCAGTCAATATGGCAGCAAGCCTGGTGCAACTCCTGTCTGCCCTCAATCATCCTCTGGTTCCCAGGTTTGTCAGCACTAGCAGAGGTTCAGAAGGATAGCAAACATATTGATCTATGGATGTAGCCTGACCTCCAGCCTATTCCATTGACTGACTGGTTCCCAGCTCTGTCCACTGCCAAGCATCCCAATACAGTCAGATAACCGTCCCAGCCTCATAACAAGTCCACAAAATCACAGTGGATGACTTCAGCCTCCTATGCTATCTAAGGTTCACTCCTCCACCTGCAAAATATCCCAGAGTATCCAACACTCTGGGAATGCAGCGGTCACAGTCAGACTGGCCGGCAGCAAACACAGTCTGCCTGTCAGCTCCAACCAGCTGAAAAAGCCTATCTGAAGACCAATCCAAGTCCAATGTCAGTCCAGCTAAGTGTCAAAGATGTTAATAATAAACTTTAATCCAAACACCTCTCTGAGGGGATGACCGAGTGGCTCCTATTCTCCCAAGACAGAAATATGCAACAACTATTACATAAGCAAAGAGGGTTGAAACATTATTTAAATCCCAAGAATCAAGACAGTATTTGGAAGCAACTCAGGCTCCCCCTGACTCACTGGGGTATAAGAAAAAGGGAAGGCAAAGCAGTCGTAAGATTTTGTTCTTATAATCTATCTCAATAAAATATACTGGAGTTCTGGAGTTGATTTTCTGGTTAAGACTACTGGGTTGCCTCTCTCTCCTCTCAGTTTCTTCATGTGTGAGGAGCCACAATCTCTAACTATAGTCTGATATATTAAGTATATACTGTGTATATATATATATATATATATATATGTATGTATGTATGTATGTATGTATGTATGTATGTATGTATGTATGTATGTATGTAGGTCTTTGGGTATTCGGGTTTTCTCCCGCGTGAAATTGGAAGTGTCTTTGCGACGTTTCGATGAAGTCTCATTCATCATCTTCAGGCTGGTGTCTTCTGCTTCCTGCTTCTAGGAACAATGTGAGATTGCTGCTGTTTCTTCCTTTTAACTGCCAGTGGAGGTTTGAACTGATAGGATGGGATCAGTTCAAACCTCCATTGGCAGTTAAAAGGAAGAAACAGCAGCAATCTCACATTGCTCCTAGAAGCAGGAAGCAGAAGACACCAGCCTGAAGATGATGAATGAGACTTCATCGAAACGTCGCAAAGACACTTCCAATTTCACGCGGGAGAAAACCCGAATACCCAAAGACCTACATACAAACACCCGCGAAAACCTCAGAAAACATATATATATATATATATATATATATATATATATATATATATATATATATATATATATATATATATTTATATACACACACACACACACACACACACACATGATATAGTCTGATATATTAAGATATATAGTCTGATATATTAAGAATAAAATATATTCTTAATATATTTTCAGGTGATGAATTCTCAGAGACTGCAAGAACTCAAACAACATCAATAAATATATTTGCTATGTACTTATATTGTTTTATTACTGTTAACATAATATTGCAAACTACCTATAACCCATAAATAAATCTAGCATATAATCAATTGAGAAAAGATACTGCACCATTCTGAAAAACTGTCCACAAAATCCAGTAAACCCACATTTCAAAAGAAAAAGCCTTTTTACAGATCAAAACAGTAGTATCTTATTTGAAATGTTTATTATTGTCTTAGCCCAGTTGAGGAACTAAAAAAATATTTACTAAAGCTAGGTACCAGTACTTCTAAGATCAAAAGAAGGACTGGACTTGACAGATCAAAGCTGTCTCAGGACCTTGGAGAGCTCATTGCATTTAAGTAGAGCCTGAGTTAACTTTCAAAGAAAGAGCTGGTGTTCCAGCAATGGTGTAGACCAGGAGTTGCCAGTGTGGTCTGGAGATCCCTGGGAATTCCTGGGATTCTTTCACAGGTCCATGAAGTCAAATAAAGAAAAATTTTAAGATTACATTTTTAATTTATAATACCGTAAATATCAAAAGATATAACTCAGATAAACTACTACTCAGGCAAAGAGCCCTGAGACCAAAATGTTTGAGAACCAGTGGTCTAGGCAAAATCTTATGAATATTGAAAGGCAGGTAAAGTTATACCTTAAAATACTTTTGGGGAAAAGTTTTATTCATAAGGATATAAAAAATTACAGAATGTCACAACATGAAAATTTTATTTAATATGAAAAATATTAAATCATGTGTTCTCATCTTAGTTGGTTCATTCTGGACTTATCTCTTCATCTCATATTTGTGAGAACTAGGCCAAAGGCTTCCTAAGTGACAGACCAATAATTGGTAGAAGAGTACCATTCCAAAATAGTTACCTAGACCCCAGCAACCCTTTAATCTCATGCCGATCTTCTTGATCTCCATAGTTTTCTTTCACATCCTTTGTTCGCCCGAGTGCTGGCAATTATTTTTGATGCATCACAAGTACTCCTGACTGCTACAAAAGTATTTGTAAGTGTTCTGCTAAAAAAATGGACCCATTCAACCAGAAAAAAATAGCAATGAACAACAATCCAGCAAAGAACTGGACATGAAGAAATGAAATTCAATGTTGAACTCTTGCAAGCTGCATTTCATAGGGGGTGGTCCTGGAAAATAGACTGGAAACTGGTTCAGAAAGAAATTGGGGGCTGGTTGCTATATTTTGTCTGTGCATTTGGAATAAGATATTTTGTCCAGATATTTGGAATAAGAGTTTAGCTTGAATAGTTGTACTAATAATCTTTTCAAACTGGTATTGCATTTACTCTCTTGGTTGCATTTTTCTTACAGCTGAGAATTCTAGTTTTTCTGTTGATTTGTTACTATATGCTTATAGAATTTATGACTAGAATACATGCAGTAGATTCAAGGATACATTGTTGTGTTCTTATCTTTCTCTCAAGTAGGCAGTATTTCTTTATGTGTGTTTTCCACCTCAGTATATTACTAGCTGGTTCTTTTTCATGGCCAAATTTGGAATACAAAGCTTTGTACAGCTTAGGACCAAGTTACTTAAAAGATTACCTGTATCTACTATTATACAGTACATCTTTACACTTTGGATGTTCAGCAAGGCACCTTTTCCAAGCTCTATATCCCAAATACCCTTAATATAAATGATAATATGAGAGGGGGAGAGGGGGGAGGGAGAGAGGGAGAAATAAAACATATAAAATCTCAAGTTACCTGGACTTTTCCTTAGTATGTCAGGTATAATCTTCCCCAAAGTAGCAATACAGTTTAACATGCATTTGATTATTTTCATTCTCTGTCATATTAAGAAATGCATTTTGATACCGTCTCAAATTGTTCTCCACTGATTTAGCAACAGATGTTTTCTAAGATAACTGTCTAATTATTCTCTTTATCTGAATATGTAACTACTTTAGTTTTAAAATGTTTAATTTAATACAAACTTCACTAGCATAAACATAAATTGAAAATGTATAGCTAAATACATAATCAGTCTTTAACACACATTTGCTCAAGTCTCAAGCTTTCTTGTGAGATGAAAATAGATTGTTTTTTTAAATCTATATCTAATATTTCAGTTAATCTACCGTATTTTTCGGAGTATAAGACGCACCGGAATATAAGACGCACCTTAATTTTGGGGGAGGAAAACAAGAAAAAAAGAATTCTGCCTCTGCCTACCAGCATCAGGATTAGCGGGGTCCTCATTTCCACACGGATTTTGATAATGAGCAGCACAGATCTTTTTATCTGTTCTAACAATAAAAATGAATTTTGCTTTCTAAGATTACAGAAATATGAAGTGAATAAGAAATTACAAGTAGTCATATATGATTGTATAATCTTCTGTGTTTTTGTATTATTAATAAAACATATTAGTAGCAGATATTCCTTGATTTTTCAGAATCCACTTTTGTTGCATAAGGTAAATCTCAGATTTCTGCTATGGAAGTGGTCAGTTTACTTGTAGAAGGTGACTGACTAAATTTCCCAAGAAAAGCCTCCTCAGGTAATACTAGGAAAACTTAGAAGAATAATGAGATTTCTTTAAAGCACATATTCTTCAAATCTTTAATCAGACTTTCTGTTTTATCATGCATCTTTTGACATTTTTTTCTGCAGAAATTGGGGTGGAATTTAACTGGAGTAGGTGGGGTGGGGTATGATTTTCATGGGTGTAGAAGACAGACTTGGCCCCACTCCCAAAATGCCCCGGTCTTCTTACCTATAGCCGTAGGCATTGAAAGCCGGGCTTTCTCTCAGAAAGGCCCGATAGAGAGGCAGCACATCAATCCTCCTGGACCTGCCATTTTGCAAACATGCTACCAGGCTTCCCAGCAAGCCCCTGCGCGTTTGGGGGGAGGGGGAATCTGCCACTCTTTTTGCAATCGGAGAAGGGGATCTGGTGCCTGAAACGCGAGAAGGATCGTGGAGGAAAAAGTTTCCAGGTGGCAGATTACCCTCCATTCTTGGGGAGGGGGAATCTGCACCTGGAAACTCTTTCCTCCACGATCCTCAAGTTTCAGGCACTCTTTTTGCAATCGGGGATGGAGATCTGCCACCAGAAAATGCTTTTGTTTAAAAGGCTTTCAACGCAGTTCCCTGAGCTGCTTCGGGAATCGGGCTCCATGTGGAAGTGAGGATCCCCGCCGCCTGGAACCACCCGAAAATGCAACGAGCGGAGCAGGTGGGCGGGGCTACATTCGGAGTATAAGACGCACCCAGATTTTCACCCTCTTTTTGGGGGGAAAAGGGTGCGTCTTATACTCCAAAAAATACAGTAATTTGTTTTAATGATTTGGTAACACATTTATCTACTAGAGAAACCAGATATTTTAATTAACTGGATTCCTGAACAAAGCTTCAGTTACTTCAAACACCAAATAGTTATCTGCACATTCCTCTCTGAACTATTTTATAGAGCACAGGCATTTTCTTCAGTATTCATAAATTTTAAAAAATCTTTCAAACATGCTTCAGCCTGTAAAAATAAACTATAGCTCTAAACTACAGTATTTGCTACCGTGAGACTTTCTGAAAAGGAATACATTTTCCGACTTTATATCACCCAATGAATGCTGAGGAAATATTAGAAGGGTCAATGATCAATTCCGATAATCCTTCTGGGTGACGTTTGAGAAATAATGGAAACTGATCTGGCATCTTAATTTACAAAAATGGTATAATGTGAAATAAGTGCCATGAGTGGTTTTGCGCAATCAGCCGCTCCCTACCGGAGCTGTGTACTGGACAGCTCCGGCAGGAACCCACCTCTGTCCTGGTCCATGTTATAAAATCTCTTATCCAGGCTGCTGGGATTGGGCCCTGCCCCTGGAGAGGCACATTGCCTCTGCACCAGATCGAGAAACAGCCTCTGTGGCTGGTTCCGAAAAGAGCTAATCGGTAGGATTGCCGGATTCTGAGGGTGGGTTTTGGACCGCAGGCGTTGTTCCCAGGTGTGTAGTATTCTTTGCCTTGAACAGCAACGACTTGAATAATGAAGGGCGAAAGAGACCAGCGAAGGCTTGTTGATCTGGCAATAGGCCCTCATCTTCAGACAGCTCTAGGTCCCTTTGAACCTCTTCCTCTGAAAGAGAGGAATGACTCCAGGAGCTGGGGAGTGAGGCCCCTAGGGGGCTAAAAATTCCCCTGAAATATGGGTCACCTGATGATGCATGGGCAATTCCGACTGTACCGACACAGCTCTCCGGCTTTGCTGTAAGGCAGCTGCGATGCCCTGCTTAATAGCCTCCGAAATTAAGCCCCCCATATTTGAGGGAATATGGCTGCCCCCTGGGCGGAGCCCTGCCACTGTGGGGGTGAAAGTTGCCTCTATAGAATGAATTCTCTGTCTCAGAGGCTGTTCCCAAATAGTTACTGTGGGCAACGATTCAGACAGTGAGCTGAAGTAAGCATTACTGTTGCCAGGCAGATTAAAGCTTGGAAGAGAAGGCTGCTCTCCGGCGAGCTTGAGAAGCTTGAGAAGGCAGCCTGTCAAATGCTTCAGGGAAAGTGCCCAACGGCTGTGAAGCAAAAGGGCGGGAACTGATCGGCTCGATCCTGAGGGTCTGTCCCTTGCTTACTCTCTCAGCAGCTCTCTGTCCCTTTGTGACTTGGCGCTCTATCGCCTTCTGTCATCGCCAGGCATCTCGCTCCTCAGCCTTGGAGGCCTTTTTTGGGAGGCCCGGTCTGGTGTTAGAATCCGAAGCCACTCTCTTCCCTGCGGACCTCACTCTCGAAGGTTCTGTTCCTCCTTGAACCTGGGACAAGAGAGCTGCGCTATCTGTCGGGCCCGCAGCTTCTCCACTAGATGCAGCTGCTCTGTCCACCATTTTGAAAGGGCTCAGACAAGCAGACTTGCCGAGGTCAGGGCACTGCTGCTTCAAGTGCAGCAAACACCTTGTGCTAAGGAGTATGCCTAGAGACTGAGCAGGAACTCCAATTTCCTCCGCAACTGCTGGAGGTTAAGGGCTTCGGGTGTTCTGAAGCGGTCCGGCACGCAGGGAGCCTTCCAATGGGTCCTGGGCTAACCTGACAGTTGGGCACTCCCTCGGCTTATAGTGAGGTCGAGACAAGTCTCTTCACACCAAGCCAGAGAAACGAGGAGCGCCGAAGCTGACTCTTCACCAAAAAAACCCCAGGGCCAGCGGTATTGAGCAAGCTTATTCATGCTGGCCCATCAGAATTGCCTCCTGGCAATCTAGCGGCGATCTGCGCCTCCAGCAGGCTCGAGCTAAAAGCTCTTCAAACTGGGATTAAACCAGCGGCTCTACCGGCTGAAATCGGGAACCAGCTGGACTAATTTTAACGAACCAGTCTCTATCATGGAAGAAGATCCAGAAATAGGTTGAAGATCAACTGGAAACACGTCTTTGTCCTAGCTTGGACGGAGTCAAAAGCTGGGGACCGTTGGCAAGGGAGGCGTGTCCTCACAGCTCTGACAGACTCAGTCCAATCAGCTAGCAGACGAGGTCAACCCATTCCTGGATACTATCTCCACCACAATGGAGAAAAACAAGTTACAGTACTTTTCTTAGCACCAGAAATAATGAGTCCTGGTAAACAAGAAAACATTAGCATCTTATCTTTCCCTTCACTGCCATATATTGCAAACACATTTGTAGACCTTAAGGATGCTTACACATATATTGTTACAGATACTTTTGGAACAACAGTTGATTAAGAGCAGAAAATCATGTCCTGTCATTTTCAAATACTCAAATGATGTATTTTATGTACTAAAGATTCTTAAACTGTAATTCATGAACCACTAATTGAGAGTTCAGGTGGTCTACTGTCTTAAGATGGAAATAAAATGTGCCTGATATAGTAAAGATTCTTTTGATGTTTCCACAAGAGATACTGTCCTTCTGAATCAGTATGTATCTGTAATATCTACCCAGTAGCTTTTCCTAACAATACAAACATTGTTCTCTGTTCTCTCCTGCAGGAAAAAAAACTTGAAGGACTTACCAATGTTATCAGAAACATGAGGGGGTTGTATCTTGCTTGCAAGATATTATGGGCATTTGCATTTTTGAAACAAAATATAAAGTAGTGGAGGTTTGGTTTAATTTAGCAAGACAAATGGAATCTACTGTATGGCTTCTAAATATCTATTCACATTTTTCCTGGCAAATATTTTAGTACCATGAATTATGTAAGGATAGCTATACTTTTTATTCTCTTTCTATGCTTCTTTTGTGCTTTCCTTGTACAGTAGGGTTGCATGACTGACTAGATTCCTCTTATTCTCTCATACCTTCTTTTAAAACTCAAAGGATTAAAAACACAGTGTTTTTAAAATACTTTTGTGACCCTCTAAAGTGCTTCTGAAAACTCCCTCAATAGGGAGTGTTCTGCATTACAGCTGAGATTATTTTTAAATCTGTTTTCATTAGAAAACATATTTATAATGTCTTACATATGTTACAGTATATGTTATTTTTATATACACTAATTTA
Organism: Diadophis punctatus similis; assembly: GCA_023053685.1. Classification (NCBI taxonomy): domain Eukaryota; kingdom Metazoa; phylum Chordata; class Lepidosauria; order Squamata; family Dipsadidae; genus Diadophis; species Diadophis punctatus. The sequence goes on from JALIGW010000003.1 coordinate 26,208,967, forward strand.
TAATATATCCTTTTTATGTTTTAAATAAGTATGATCTTTTTCACTTTTGAATTAAATTCTTGGATAGACAAAAGATTTAACTTAAACCTTTATAACTATCTTCTAAAGCAGGGATGTCAAACTGGTGGTCCGCGGGCCGGATGCATCATGCGCAGACCATGCCCACCCAGCTCCGCAAAGGCAAAAGTCATATGTCATGTGATGCAATCGAGTTTGACACCCGTGTTCTAAAGTAAAGAAATAATTAAGAAGATTGCCTTTAAGTTGGAAACCACTAAATACAAGTATTAGTTCTATGGTTTCAGGATTCCAGTAACCTTATATACTTCTCACAGTTTATGGATATATTTATATATTCCTTGACTTATCATCACAATAGAGCCCACAAAATTTGTCGTGAAACATGGCTATTGTTAATTGAATCGCCATGGTCATTAAGCGAAACATCATATGATCATGACATGTGATGTTCTCTGCTGGCTTCCCCATTGACTTTGCCTGTCAGAAGCCCACCATCATAAATGGTGATCACATGGCTGTGGGACACTGTCTGTCATAAATGTGTGACAGCTGCCAAACACCTGAATCATGATCACATGACCGTGGGGACACTGCAACTGTTGTGAGTAGTTCTGAGTTGTTTTTTTCAGAGCCTTCATAACTTTGAACAGTGACAAACAAATGGTTGCAAGTTGAAGACTACCTACAAACATTTTTTTGTAGTAACTACCAAATTCTCTGTGGTTTCAGACCTAAAACAAGAATTAAAATCAAAATGAAATCCGTTAACACTTAGAAGCCTGTTCAAGATGATGTATATATATATATTTATATACTATTAAAATTCTTGTGTCTATAAATTTTAACGGGGAAAAATGGTGCACCAGAGGGCAAAAGCTTTTCAACCAAGGTACCTCAAATAGGCTAACTTAACAGAATGCATGTAAAATCCAGGTCCCATGACTTCTATGGAATTGAAATTTAGCAAATTTTATAAAAGATTTTATGACATAAAAATTATCAGAAAGCATTTTATGACATAATACAAAATGTTATAAAATATTTCCTGTGGTCAACTCCTGATGTTTGACTGTGCTATACGGTTCAAAAGGGATTACTTTCATGGCAGATACATCTCTGAATATCTCCATGAATTTTAAAGAATTTTCAAAGTACATTAGAAGTTCTGTCCTTACTGCAGGCATTGAGGAATCTGGTAAGGAAATATCTGAAATGATGACTCAATGGGTCAAGGTTTGCCTATAATACAAGAATCGTATTGCAGAGATACTGTAGCTAAAGAAGTGAGAGTGAGTTTATTATTCCTTTAGAAAAATCTATAATACTGCAATAATATAGAATACAATGTGATCTTTTAGAAACAGGATCAATATTCCCACTTTTGAAAATCAGCAAGCTTTCAATTTCAGAGTCTGAAATTCAAGCTCCTTACGTTTCCAGTGACTTTTAGTTTCTGATAGCTTGCAGACATCAACATCTTCAAATGTTTCTTATTTTTCTGATGGAGACTTGTAAACAAATAAAAATTATTTTTGGTTGTCAACCATTACTTTTGCAAAGTTTTTTCCTCCCAAGATATGCTGTTTCTTAGCTTCTCTAGAACATCTTCTCTGCTTCCCTACATGTTAAACTAGGTTTTGAAAAATATACATACATCATGAACTGCAGTGTTAGGTAGCCTGATCAAGCTGGGTACAATATTTCAGCTGAAAGCCTTATTTGTATTGAGTGATAAATCTAAGGATTGTTGCTTAGACTACTCAAAACAAAATACTTGTACATCCCATTAATGTTAAGAAGGGATCCGTATTTCATCTTCAAATAACCATAACTCAAATTTTACATGTAAAAGAGCACTAAATGATAAATTACTGATTGTTAAGACTGAGCTCTCAACTCCAAAAGACTGCAAGTAATCTGAAAAGAAGGCTCCATGTTATTTCTCAACAGGTTATCCTAAAGTATATTAGTTTGTAATTGTGTCCCCCAAATGTATGTGAGATGGTTGAGATTTATTTATAATGCCAACATGTTTCTTTTTCAACATTTGTATTAATTACACAACTTTTACTAGCTATTTTGGCCAAGTCCTAGAGGAAAACTGTCTATTTCTACCACCAATCATATTGTCTGTCTGCGTTTTGAGCCAGATATGGGAAAAGGTATAATTTGAAACATTAAAAGCAAGCAATTATATATGTACATCTCCATACTTATCCTCCATTTTGTCAGGAAAATTATAGAGAAACTAATGTAAATATAACTACACAGAATGGTCATTGCTTGTGTAAACATTCAACGAAAATATAGAAGAGTTTGTTTAGTAAGACATGTATTTTCTTGCTTTGCAAAAATGTATACCAATATTAACTACGTAGAATCTTCCAGTGTCTCTTACAGTAAATTGTTCTGGACACAATTCCTTATATGCAGTTGGTTTTTATTCAATAAAAGAAAAATCACATCAAAGAAAATATGAAAAAGAATCCATTATCAATGTCCAAAGTGAGGCAAATATACCCTAATCCCTAATGTCAATGTATTTGCGCCTCACATAGAGGAAAGATACTCAGAACAAATGTTATCTTGAAGCTGCAAGTTAATGTGTAACATTATCCATATAAAAGTATGTGTCTTTGAATAATTGATGCAAGATGGCCCACTCAAAAACAACAAGCTGAGATTCACCTCAACATTTTCAAGGAATGTAATAATATTCTGTAATACATAACATTAATATTGATTCCAAAATGGAATTGATATTTGACTCTAAAAGGCAGAAATTATGTATTACTTTGATATCTTCATTATGGCTAGCTCCTGTTCCTGTTTGTCTTTTTTAATATTTCATCTTATCAATATTTATCAATAGAGATTATCAATATTTTCAGAATCTCAAAATGTATTTTGTATTGATATCATTCTTAATATAGATCTACAAGAATGTTGAGAGAGAAAAAGCTCTACATTGAAAGAATTCATGGGAATAAACAGCTATTAATAGATGGGTTTATATAGGGAAATTTAATTTCTAAACAAATAAAATCTCAAGCATTCACTAGCTTTCACAAAAGGAGAAAAGCTTCATAAGCAATGGGCCATGGAAGATCACATTTTTCTGCCAGGTCCTAAAGCCGTGATGGCGAACCTATGGCTCGCGTGCTGCAAATGGCAAGCGGATCCATTTTGCCTGGCACGTGCGGCGGTGCCCATTCATCTTCCGGATTTCTGCCACATGCATGCGCACTGGCCAGCTAATCTTCTGGTTACTGGCACGCATGTGCACACAACAATCAGCTGGCCTTCCCGCATGCGGCTGTGCCAGAAACCAGATCAGCTGGCCAGCTGATTGTTGCGCACGCATGCGCACCAGTAACCAGAAGAATAGCTGCCCAGCAACTGGAGGAAGGCGCTTTTCTCGGCTGCCACACGAATCAGTCAAGATTGTCTTCCTTCTCTCCCTCATTGGTTGTTGCATATCCATGGGCAGAGCAGAGCGTTGCTCCATGGGCGGCGCACCAGCAGCAGCAGGCTGAGGGGCTCGCTCCTCCGTGGTCCTGCCGGCTGGCATGGCTGGCTGGACGCTGCCTGAAGCGCAAGGCTGGCAGGAGCTGCCACTGCCTCTGCAAAGGCAGGCGTTCGCACTGGCAAAGGTTGGTTCAAAATGGGGTGCGGGAGGGTGCATGCGTGGTGGACTCACGCATGCGCGTTGCGGATGCACAGTGTGCATGCGCACAAGTGTGTGTGCATGCATGCGCAGGGTGCACATTGCATTCTGGGTGCTGGCACGCGGGAGTGCTGTCGCACGCGCGTGTGTACTTTTGGCACACAGCGACAAAAAGGTTCGTCATCACTGCCCTAAAGAATATGACTGAGTCCTGATTCAACTGAAATGGAATCTTGGAGTCTTCTTTCGTTGGGGGTGTTACTTGGAATCCTGACAAGAGCTTGCTTAGTATGTTTTAAAATTTGTCTGGAGACAAGCCAGGGTCAGCACTAAATGAAAAGGTAGTGAGCTGGAGCATGATTGAAGAACTCTTTCTCAAAATACTAAACAGGGTCAAGAGTACAATGTCCTTCTCTTGTTCTCACTCTTCCTGAACTTCAGTAAGGTGAACAGATTCTAAATATTATAACTTGTACAATGAATCGTATCCTTATAGTGAAGACAAAACTTCAGCCAATTTTTTAAATAACATTTATAAGTTTGTAATCAAGAAGGTCACTGCCCACTGGATTTTAACAAGTTGTTTCTTCCATATGACTGGCATCTCCTTTCCAGTATTAAGTATGGTGGGCTGGCTGTATTAATGGCTGCTGCTTTGTAATTTTAGTCCAGCCGTTTGGAAACTATTCAGAAAAGTTATATACATAAGTTCAGAAAGTATTCAGGTGACTTGGCATTGGGCCCTGTCACTCATCTTGCAAGTTGCAATGTGATAAGATGGTAAGAAACACAACTGAATTTTATAAATAGATTCTTTTTGCTGAACAAGCTGCTTGTGTAATGAAACCATCCAAGTCTTGGCACAGCTGCAAACTATTTAGACTATTATAGTTCATGTTACACATTACAGTGTGTATTCTGCACAAGACTGAAGGCAAATACAAGGCCCATCTGCTATCTCAATTAGGAATGAGAATTTATCTATAGAAACAAACAAGTATTTGTGAGGATGACACAGAGTAAATATCTATCAGAATAGGAAGAAATACTACAACTCTTAATTATCTTTGATGCAATCTAACTCTGTTGTGAAAATTGATTAATAAAGACTGGTTGAAAGATAATTAATTTAAAAGGAAGACAAAAACAATGGTACTCTGTTCTGCAATGTTAATGCAAGACGAAGCCCAATGGGGAAATCTGCAGCCACCTTATGAAAAAAAAAATCAGCTGAGATATATTGTTGATATAAGAATGTTGTAGGAATTAAGGCAAACCATAGCCATAGCATAGGTCTTTAAGTAGGGACTTTATTCAGTTCTGTGGTGCTTCAGAATTAAAGGGAATAATGTGGTTTGGAGCATATGCAAACAGGTATTACATGTGCATGCACAATTCTTTAGTAAACTTATCTTATCCTGGGATCATGTTGCACCTTTGAAGGGCATTCATCCCAGCAACAGACACAGTTGCTTTAAGTTGTCAACAAGGATTATGTGATCAAAGTTTTTTCTTCAGTTCCAAAAGGTCGCAGCTTTCTAATCTTTATCACATTTAGAATTTTCAGTACCGTATTTTTCGGAGTATAAGACACACTTACCTTTTTTGGGGAGGAAAAAAAAATCTGTCTCTACTCTGCCTCCCAGCAATTTGCCTCCTTGCAGCAAACAGCCCATTTCAGTTTCACTTTCATCACAGCCTGATTAGCACAAGGGGAAAAAATCTACCTCTGCCTCCCTGCAGCCTGAAACAGCTGATGGTCGGGAGGACATGGACAATCACCAGCTTGTGCTAATCAGGCTGTGCTGAAGCTGAAACTGAAATAGGCTGTTTGTTGTAAGGAGGTAAATTCAAAGGGTGGGGGTGGATGGGTGGGGCTACATTTGGTGTATAAGACGCACCCAAATTTCCACCCTCTTTTTGGGGGGGGGAATGTGTCTTATACTCTGAAAAATACTGTACTTTATCTTGCCAAGAGTTAAGCAAATATAGCATAAGCAATTGTTAATACTAGCAGAGCAGAATAACCTATGTGAGCCATCTCCAAGTTGGTAATCTTTAAATATAGTGGGATTACAATTTCCACAATTTTCAACTAGTATGTTCTGCCCTTAATATTTCTGGAGAATATAGAACTGGGCAGCATCTATAATTTTATCAGTGTATAATCTGTGATTAAAAGAAACAGATAGTGTCACTGCATCCTCTCTGACTGAATTATACAAATTCAGGGCTCTGCAGGGCTAAGGTGAACAATTTCACCATTTTGCCTTCTGGTAAAAGTGTTTTATTATAGCAGCCATTTTAAGAAACTGTTCATAAAATGAGGTCAGGGTTCAAAATTAATCAGCCATAACTTTGTTTAGCTTCCAAACCAAGACTCAGCCAGGTACTGCCAGATACAAAAATTACATTAGATTTAATTATGTTGAACAAGTGACGCTGCTGTTTGTGCCCTGCAGATTCTTATTGAGTCTGCACCTAATTTCTTTCCGGAATTCCAGACTCCTTGTACATAAACAACAATAATTAAACAATAGCCTCCAATCATCTCTGATCTAGGCTGTATCTTCCAAATATTCATTTTTCCTTCTAATTTCACTGAAGAGAAAAAAAGATCAAACTAAACAGCATCAGCTATAACATAAAGAACTGTTTGAGTACATTTTTCCTTCCATTATTGCTGACACTATGTTCGGGCACAGTTTGGGTTTATCTCTGTTTCATATTCTCAATATGGACTTCCAATACAATAATTCTTAAAATCTTCATTAACTTTAAATTTATTGTACCACAGAAAACCATGCCATCCAAACTTTATATCATGTTCTTCTAATTCTAAAATTTTCTTATTTCACAGCAAAACCCACTTTTACCTAGACTTAGCAGCAGGCTTTCATATACAATTTTAAATCAGGCAGTCCCAATTCTCCTCATTCCTTTGTATCTTGAAGTATTTTATATTTAACTTTTGGGGGTTTTTTCCCCTCTTGCCATACAAACGGATATATCTTTCTATCACTGTTTAAATGGTACATCACTTGTCATAATAGGTATTGTTTGAAACCAAAACATCATTCTTGGAAAAATATTTTTAGTAAAAAAAAAATTCTCTCCAGCAATGATAATTGTGATTTGTCCCATTATAACATGTCCTTCTGGGTTGTATAACATATAACTTATGTTAGTCATATTGATACCCAACATTTCACTTTTTAATTCAATCTTAAAATCAGTTTTTCTATTAATTTCATTTGTTTTCCATTTTCATATTCTTTGTTAACATCTTTATCTTTTATTTATTAATTTCAAAAGCAGCTAACATCCCCAAATCCTTTAGATTTCTCAATTAAAATTTCTATTCCTTCCATAGGAAATTCATCAGGACATCAGCAAATGCATGTAATTTCTTGTTTTAATCTTCACTTCACTTGATTCTCCAATTTCATCTGTTCAATACTTCCAAAGATAAAATAAATAACAATGGTGATAAGGAGCATCCTTGTCTAGTCTTTCTGTATCTCACAGAGTTTTCTTAATTTCTGTATCTCACAGAGTTTTCTTAATTTTCCATTCACAATTATCTGTTACCTTTGTGAGGTATAAATTGATTTTACCCATTTGATAAAATTGTCAGCCAAGTCCTTATCTTCCAACATTTTAAACAAAAAATTCATTTCAAATAATCAAAGGCCTTTTCTGCATCAAGAAAAATCAGTGCCACCTGTTTTTCATGTTTCATATATCCAATATATTTTTAATATAGAGTAATATTGTCCCTCAGCTACCTTTTAGTTTTAGGTAAAAACTCATACTGATCTCCATGAATAAAGTTCTGTAATACCATCTTCATTCTCTCAGCCAAAATTATTGTATAGAACTTATACAGTAATGATTATTATTGTATAACCGTGATGGCGAACCTATGGCACGCATGCCACAGATGGCATGCGGAGCCATATCTGAGGGCATGCGAGGTATTGCCCTATGTCAGCTCCAGCGTGCATGTGCCCGCTGGCCAGCTGATTTTCAGCCTTCCGTAAGGAGTGGGGGAGGCCGTTTTTGCTCTCCCCAGGCTTTAGGAAAGCCTACGGAGCCTGTGGATGGAGAAAAACGGACCCAACAGGCCTATCAGAAGTCCGGAGGCTTCAGTGAGTCCTGTGTGCATGCACCGGGGGGGTGTGGGGGGGTTGTGCACACATGCGCAGGGGGAGAGCATTGCATTATGGGTGTGGGCACACACGCGCACACTATCACGTGCGCTCACGCCCTTTTGGCACCCAAGCAAAAAAAGGTTTGCCATCACTGCTGTATAAGTTATATATTATCATTATTCAGTAACGATATTGGGCAATATTATTTTGATGGAGTCAAGTCTTGACATTCTTTAGATATTAATGCTATATTAGCCTCCATCCAACTTTCTTTAATGCGCGAACCCCCCGTGCACCCTACACCGTGTGCCCCACCCCCAAAGCATGTGCTTGCATCTCCCACACATGCACATGCAAACCCCCCCCCGCATGGGCCTGCCCCCCCTCGCTCATTTTTGGCTTCCAGGTTGGTGCAGGAGGCTTTCCAAGCCCAAAATGGGGCACAAAGGGGTCTCGCATGGCGCCTCCACGCCCCATTTTGGGCCTGGAAGGCCTCCTGCACCAACCTGGAAGCCAAAACGGGGCATGGGGGTGCCAAGCGAGGCCCCAAAATGCAATGCGAGCGCTCCACGCGTATGTGCGCATGCACCCTCGCATGCTCCCCACCCCCGTGCATGAGTGGCAGAGACTCGAAGACCAGCTGGCCGGCGGGAGGTGCATGCACATGCGCAGTGGAGCTGGGCTGGGGCGATGGCTGGCGTGCCCGCAGAGTGGGCTCTGCGTGCCACTTGTGGCACACATGCCATAGGTTCGCCATCATGACTCTAGGTGCTCTGCTCACAAGAAGCAGTGGGTGATGTCTCAATCTCTGTTTTATCTGGAAAGACTTATTGTCAGTAGTGGCTACCATTCACTACTGCAGAACCATCTCTGCTGAGATATCTACCGTATTTTTCGGAGTATAAGATGCACAGCAGTATAAGACGCACCTTAGTTTTGGGGGAGGAAAACAAGGAAAAAAGGCCTCTGCCTCCAAGCAATTTGTCAAACAGCAAACAGTACAGATGATATACACTGTTTGCTGTGTATTTCTGTGCATCTGTGCCTGACCCACAGAAATAGCAAAGAATTGGAGAAATGTACATTATGGCAGTATATTAATCTTAAATTTTCTTAAATGTAATCACACTAACTCCTCCCAATTATTTAAATAGATCTACTTCAAACATGACTAAGTCAGGGTTTAATTCAGCTGCCTTATTTTAATACTAATACTTAATACTAAAACAGGACATTTCAGATTATACTTTTACAGATCTTTAAAATTGATGTGGCTTTCTGGAAGTATTCTCTGCTATTTAAAAGAAGATACAATAGCACTGGGCCTCTTCAGAGCAAGCATTTATTTTAAAAAGCTTCTTCATTTTGTTAAGTTGTCTAGAACAATAATAAAGCAGTCTTTAAAAAATAAGTCTAATAATTTGAACACTCTACAAACATTTAACAAAATAACATATTAACAGAATCTGCCTCTACCTAGAACTCACAACCTCCTGATTGTGAGGCAAGAGCTCTACCTCTAGGCCACAGCAACTATAGCTTACCTCCTTGCAATTTCAGCAGTCTAACATTGCCAGCAGTTTATCTCCCAGCAATTTGTCTCATTACAGCCACCGTCGTTAGTTTCATTTTACCACGTGGCTTGCAAGCCTCAGTCAGCTGTAGGTTGGGAGGCAGATAATCTTTTCTTATTCTAATCAGGCTTTGCCCTGTTTGCTGCAAAGAGATAAATTGCTGGCAGGCAGAGGCCAAAGAGTGGGGGTGGCTGGGTGGGGCTACATTCGGTGTATAAGACGCACCCAAATTTTCACCCTCTTTTTGAGGGTAAAATGGTGCGTCTTATACTCCGAAAAATACGGTAGTTTACCACAAAATCTCACTTTGAAGCCCTCAATGATTCAGAAGACTTTTAAGGTCTTCTGAAACGTTCTGGGGCCACACATACTGTGGTCTAAATTGTGCACAAATTCTTGTATGCTTCGGAAACTTTATGAGGTCTTCCAAAGCATCATGAGAACATCAGCTGGGTACAGGACTTCTACAATGTAAGGGGGGGTGAAACAGCTGGGACTTTGCACTGTAAAGCTGGGAGGCTAGCCTCAGTGTGGGACTTGAGGCAACAGCACTGGGATTGAAGTAAATTCCTGGGAGAAATGGTGGCTGATGGAGACTACTGAAGGCCTTGGGCTTCTACTTCAGCCCCAGCACTGCCTCCACCAAGGACTGCTGCTGTGCAGAGTGGCCAGAGGACAGATGGAGGGGAGATACTTGTGGGGGGAGTTGAAACACCCTTGCTGTTGTAAGTGGGGGCTGCTAAGCAGCCAAATTTAGATAATGTGATGAATGGCTGTATCTTTGGGGACCAGGCGTAAGCCAGTCATTCAGCATCATGGAAACTTCAAACTGTTGCTGAACTAATGGTCATTCAGTGAGAATTACTTATAAATAATGTGTTCATTTCATGGTATACCCCATTTATATTTTGCCAGCAACCTTTATTCTTTCTTCTGGGAAAGTTTTGATTAAGAAGTGCAAATCTCAAGATATATGCATGTCCTAGAATGCTTAATTACTGTAACAGTTTGGGAGATGACGGTTTTGACAGCAGCAGGAATACTCACTATCTTTCCTTCTGTTAAAGAACACAGTTGTTCTGAGTTGGCATGAAAGTACAAACAATTCTTTTTTCAAGATTTCAAAATACTAGTTTCAGTTTTGAGACTAGCTGCATAGTTAGTTTCATCTTTTCCTTTCTATTTACATAATGTTAGCTTTTTCCAACAAGACTTTTTATCCTTCAGCATAATGGTGGACTTTGTATCACAAGCAAAGGGAGTTTTTAAAATTGTTCGTCAGATCGTCCTGTGACCACTGTCCCTGTACCATCTGTGATTGAAAGTCAGTGCCCCAGCCAAAGAGGCTGGCGTCTGTGGTGATAGTCAGGCGGCTGGACTCTTTGAAGCCACATTCCTTTGTTATGGCCTGGGATATCCACCACTGGAAGGATTGGAGTACCTTGTGTGGAACCCAAACCCTGGTGGGTGAGTTGCTCTTGCTGGACCTTTGGTAGGGTAGAAGGAACCACTGAAAGGTCCTGGCGTGTAGGCGTGCCCAGGGAACATTGCAATGCAAGATACCATCTTCCCCAGGAGCTGTGAGAGGAGGATCAATGGAACTAACCGGATCGTTCGGATCCAGTTCACCAATGCTTTTATGCTGTCCTGACGCTCCTGCGATAGGTATACCTCGCATAATGAGGTGTCTATGATCGCCCCCAGGTGTGGTAAATGGGTGGAAGGAGTCAGGTGACTCTTCTTGTAATTGATGGAAAATCCGTGATCTTGAAGGACCAGGATTGTGACTTGCAGGTCCCTCTGCCGCCTGAAGGTGGGAGGACTGGATTAAGATGTCATCCAGGTTACACTGGACACGAATTGGGATAGCCCTGAGGTTGGCTGCCAGTGCCACCAGTATTTTGGTGAAAACCCTGGGTGCTAAAGACAGACTGAATGGTAGGGCAATGTACTGATAGTGCAATCTCGCGTAGTAGAACCGGAGGAACCGGCGGTGAGATGGTAGGATAGGCCTGTGGAGGTATGCTTCCATCAGATCTATGGATTTTAAGAAGTCACCCTCACGGATGCTCTCCAGGACGGACTGGAGAGACTGCATCTTGAACCTCTTGTAAATTAGATGGTCGTTTAACCTTTTTAGGTCCAGAATCGCTCTCCACCCCCCTCCCCCTGAGGCCTTTGGGACTATGAATAGGATGGAGTAGAATCCCTGCCCCTGTTGCTCCGCTGGAACCGGCTGGATAGCCTGAATGACCAATAGGTGTTGGATTGCGGCTTCCAGGAGACCCCTTTTTGTGTTGTTTCTTGATATCGGGCAATGTATGAAATATCTTGGGTGGGTGGAGAGAAATTAGGCCTAGTCTCACTGTGTTTAGGACCCAGGTGTCTGTTGTGGTTGCTTCCCATTGATTTGTGAATAGCCCTAGGCAGCCACCAATGGGAGGGTTGGACCTGGGGTCACTTCTAGCGACGGAAGGGTCGACCGCCAGAGCCACAAAATGGTCTCTTGTTCTGGAATTATTGTCTGTTTCTATCCCGAAATCCGGTTCTATCCGTCTGGCGATCAGCTCTTTGGGGAGTACCTCCTCTGGGGGTAGCCCAATCCTGTGTCTGTTGGCCGAAAGGAAGGCTTGCGAAAATAAGGAGAGGGGCGTCGTTCTGCTCGCCTTTATAGGGCAGGTAGGATCTTTCTCCTGTCTTTGGTTTCCACCAAGATGGACTTCATAGCCTCTCCAAACAGCTTGCCACCCTTGAAGGGTGCAGAGGATAGCCTCCATTTGTATTTTGTGTCCGCCTGCCAGTGGCGAAGCCACAGCAGGTGGTGGGCCGTTACCAATGATGCAATAGCCCTGGAAGCGAATTTGGCTGCATCTAGGGTGGCATCAGCCAAAAATTCCATCACCGCTATCAACTTGTTGATTTATTTGTGAGATTTTATTTATTTATTTATTTATTTGATGTCCTGTTGGAGGCGTTGGTCATCAGGTGAAGCTCTTGTTTGCATCTGGCGAAGCCAGAGTAAGGAGACTCTATTGAAGAAGAAAGTGGTAGTTGTTGCCTTTACTGCCCAGGCCGCCGCCTGATGAGCCCTGCAAAGGGTCAGTTCAGACCTTCTATCCTCTTGTTTTCAGAGCGTCTGCTGTGTCCTGAGACAGGAGAGTAGAGGATGTTAAGGCTGCCACAGGTCCATCTACCGTTGGTAATTGTAGCTCCTCAGTGAATTCTGAAGCTACATTATAAAATATTTTGTCATTCGCACTTGGGTTGGCGTAGGTTCCTGGGTGAACCCATTGCCTCCGGACCACATCATGGAACAATTGGGGTGAAGGTATCTCCTCACTCTCTGCTGTTGGCTCTGTAAAGAGGAGCTCATTTGGGTCTGGTAAGCCCAATGCTGGCTCTGATGTACTTGGCTCAGTTCCCATGTGGGCTGTGGTCTTGGCTTTAAACAGGAGGGATTTAAAGAGGGCTGGGCGAAAAAGCCCTGTGAAAGCTGGGGGTTCAGGAACTAACCCTTCATCCTCTGAGAGTATTAGCTTTATCTGGTCTTCCTCTCCTGAAAGCCAATCCTTACTCTATAGGGATGAAGTGGGAGAGTGAGGTTCCCTAAGGTTCGCCAAGTCTGCATGAACCTGAGATGTTGACTATGCTCTAGGGATGAGTCTGATGCCACAGAATCAGCTTGGTTTCCTTGCTGCAATGCTGCAGCAATCCCCTGTGTTATGGAGATCAGGAGTTTCCTTTGCTCAGAAAACTCCGGTCCTTGGTTCTCCCCTAGGTGGAGCCCCGCTGCTGTGGAGGTAAATATGTCCTGTGGGGCCTACACTTGGCCAATAAAGAATTTAATTCTATTCTGGTCTAATCTAGTTTATAGTCTAGTCCAGTCCACTATCTATCTACTCTACTCTATCACTAAACTATGGGCTCCTACTTTCATAGTTAGATGAAACCAATTCATATTTTCTAATATTCATAACTGAACTTTAATTTCACTGCACATATTTATCAACTGTATTCTACAAAATCAGATTACCTTCAGATCAATTTACATGCTTCTCCTCTTTGTTTCATATATATTTATATGAATATATATTTATATATTTATACAGATTAGATTATGTGTAATGAAGTCATTTTCAACTCCTAGTGACCATACAGATTTTTTCCACAACAATCTATCCCTAACCTGTTCTTTTTCCCAATGAATTCATTGCCACTGTAACCGATTAAATTGGTCTTTATATTTAATGTTAGTCCAATTTTTTCACTGTGCACTTTGTCTTTTAATACTAGGCCTGGCAGATACCTTGCCTTTTCAGTTATCATCATAGCTCAGATTATTGATGTTTCTTCCTCCATTTTTAAAACTGTGTCAGGGTTCCAAATAGCATCCAAAACTAAATCAGAGTCCTAGGCAGAGTATTCCTCAAAGTTCCAATTTATTAAGAGAGCCATGTTGGCACATCTGGAAGAAACCCGAATCTGAAGTCTAAGGGGTTTCTCCACCCAGTTTGAAGTTCATTCCTTTGTTCCCACACCCACAAGTTCATCACATTGACCAGTTGTCTTCTGCCAACGTGTCCGTTACTCCCATCAGCTTCCGGCCAGATGCTGAAGAAAGGACGACCTTGAAAGCCTAAAAGAATTTGTTATGGCTACATTTCTACACTGCTCATGCAACAGCCCCTCCCAATTTCCCACATTCTAAGCATCAAGTGTGCCAGACCAGAGTCTCTAATAAAATATGGCTTCGGCCTGACACTATGCTCACCACCAATCATTTCCACAGAAACCTTTTGAGTAAGATGGACAGGTTAGATAAGGTTTCCAGACTTAGCTGTACGATGCCAAATTTGGTATTCTGTGTTACAGCTAAGGACATTAGTGCTGTACTTAATAGTACGTTATAACTATAACATTGTGTGCAGGGAGGTATACACCATTAGGTGACCCTGGCCAGAATGCCACAAGCACAATGAATCCCAGATTCACCTCTAGCAAGTATTTTCATGGCTATTCTATGCAAACTGGATCTCTGACCTAGAGATCACTTTGGAGGCTAAATGAACTGTCGCTCATCTGTTTGAAAATAAATGCAATATAAAAGTATATACTTAGATATGTTTATTCCTTTTATGAAACTCTATTCACTAATCCACCTGAAGTTAGGTGAGTTTACCTATAATGTTCTAATTATTGTGACCCATTTAAGACTCCTTAAGTCTTAGGTGTAGATTTTGACAGGACTTGGTGATGAAGTAATTGTTTTGTATTAAGAAATTTAAGTGGTCACATCTCGCTCAACTCTTCTAAATATTTTAGCAAGATTGGGGGTCATAAACGATGATAAGATTTGGTAATACATCTGAGGTATCTATATTCCTAAATGTCCATGACTATGGCCTCAAAAATTAATTTTATTAAACAATTAAAAATAACAAAATGTATTTGAGTTATATGTCCCCTATTCCAGGAACACAAAATAATATACTCTGTCCTCCAATTTTACTCTTACAATTCTTAAAGTAAATTGGGGCAAGAGTTAATGACCAACCCAAAGAAGTATGCCTTACTAAACAGATTGGAACTTAATTTTAAACCATTCTGTTGCTTTGTTAAGTTAGGCTCCATTTTATATGCACTTATTTGGAAGCAAGTAACACTGAATTCTGTGAGTCTTATTGATTAGGTACTATTGCCTTACTTTACACAGGAAATATATCAAATCTTTAGTTGGCAATTCTGATGTTCCTGATTTAGAGAATATTTTACATTATATACCATTTTTTTCAATTTCCTAAACTATAGGCTCTAATTATCTAATTTGCTGATGTTCTCAGATGGGCAGACTTTAGCTTCTGGATACAGAGTATTCAGAAGCTTCAGATGGTGCAAAACGCAGCTGCGCAGGCAGTTCTTGTGGCTCCTAGGGTGGCTCATGTTATATTGCTGTTCTGTGAGCTCACTGGCAGCCGGTTTGCTTCTGGGTCCAATTCAAGGTGTTAGTTATCACCTTTAAAGCCCTTCATGGCATGGTCCAGGCTGTCTGAGAAAATGGCTCATCCTGATGGGATTAGTTTGCCCTACCCGTACTGGCAGAAGGGGAATCCTGCAGCTGCCAAAAAAGCCAACACAGTGCTGCATCAACAGAGTATCAAGATCAAGAGAAATGATAGTACTCTCTATAAGGCACTGGTGAGGTCAGATTTGGAATACTGTGTCCAATTCTGGTCACAATACAAATAAGATGTTGAAGCCCTAGAAAGAGGGCAGATAATAGCAACAAAGATGATAATGGATCTGGAGATAAAATCCTTTGAAGAGCGCCTAAATAAAGGAACTAAGTATGCTTAGCTTAAGTAAAAGAAGACTGAGAGGAGACATGACAGGAGACTGAGTGGAGACTTGAAGGCTGTCACAGGGAAAAGGGTGTTGATTTATTCTCTATAGAACCTGGGATAGGATGAGAAGCAATCAGTAGAAGCTTGTCAGAGGGAGATCCAATTTGGAAATGAAGAGGAATTTCCTGACAGTGGAACAGCTTGCCACAGCTCGTGTTCTATCCTTGGAGATTTTTCAAGGAACAATTGGACAACCATTTGCCCAAAATGCTATGAGGGAATCCTGCCTTGCACAGGGGGTTGGACTAGAAGACTTCCAAGGTTCCTTGCAATCCTATGAGTTTATGATTTGCCTAGTTTCACAAATATAATAGAATGTAAGTATATTTTGGAAAAAAATAAAAGAGTATAGTTTCAAAATAATGTATTTACAAATGTAGAAGTTCAATATATGAAAAGTCAAAAATTATCTGTCCTTTTTGGCCCCCAAAGTGATTTATATTTTATGGACTTGAAATTATCTCAGGACCTGACAGTCCCTAATCTGAATAGTTAATGCTGCACCCCTCCAGTTATGTCCCCCCCCACGTTTTTCATGTTTCCTGAAATGTGAGAGCCAAATCAAAGGCACAAAAAAATATCCTGGTTTTGCCCTTAGTAAGGGGATGGAATATGCAGTAGGCCGAAATTCAACTACAAACTAGAAATTCTCTTTCTCTGCTATGAAAGGGTCACTAATAATCATCCATTTTATTATTATTAAATACAAACTATGCTCCGAAGAAATCTATGAAGATATTATACATATATTCTAAAATATTCCTGACATCAAAAACAAATCATGAAGAAAAAGATTCTTCCTATTATGTACTATAAATTGGAAATGAACTGTAAAAAGAACATTACAGTATTTCTTACTGAATATCTAAACCATAGCAAAGCCTATGTAAATATTAATAGAAGTGACATTTAAAAATATATACTGCACTGTAGTCAATATCCTCTAGTTATAAAACTCACAACCAAAAGGATTAATTAGCAATGACAAGAAGTAACCCTTCTTTAATATGGAAGAAGGAAGAATTCTATATCTGTCACCAGGAGCAGAAATTCATGATAACTATGTTCAGATGGTTTGAACAAACTGTATTGACCCAATTCACAATAAACTTTGTCATAACCCACTGATTGCAAACCACAATGGTTCAGCTCACACATGTCAACAGGACAATATATATCGCGGTTCTGAAGGATATATCCCCATATCTATCTATCCAGCGTTATTTATTGAGGCCAAAGAGAAAACTTACATTGTTGTTCCACAAAGTTATATTCTCCAAACGCCACTTACTTTAAAGGCGGCCAACGTGTATCTTTCTTCAAAAACAAACGCGCAAGCATTAGACAATTAGAAAAGGCAAGGGATGAAGTAAACTACACCTCAGCTCGCACAGCTAAGCCCCTAACCCACTTCTTCACCGTAAACTTTCTCTTCCACCGCCATGTCGCGTACTGTCTTTTGCCTCTTTAGCCTCGACTGAGCTCGAAGCCGGAAAACTCCTGGGAAACTCTGAGCCGTTTGCTAGTTTAGGTCCTGCAAACGAAACGCCCGAAGTTGTTTCGGTCTCTTCCCTCACCCCTCCGAGGTTTTTCGGCCGCGCGCTGCCTGCAAAAAGGAGCGCGGAATGGCGGCGTCGGCGTCTCCAGATACTTTGGCGGCGCCTGGGGCCCAACCCTGCGCCCCACCCAGCTCAACAGGTAAGAGGCAGACAGAGAGGGCACCCCCCTCATGCCTTGACCCGAAATTTTTGCCTCTCTCCCCAAACTATACTCACTTTTCCGCCGCCATATCTCCACTCAGGCCGCACTCCCGGACTTTTCTCCCTACGCCCCTCAGGGTGAACGAAGGCTCTCGGTCCCAAGCCAGACAGGATCAGGATGTGAAACCTGATCCTGCCTGCCGCCGCCGCCGCCGCCCCTCCCCGCTTCGCGTATATTAAACTGGGCAGGACCCCGCTCTGCAGTCCCTATGTTGGAGAGGGCGAGTTTGACCCGGGAGTGTAACAGTGTTAAACAGTTTTTAATAAAAGCATTGTTGTGCTTTTTTTCGATCTGATAATACCAACATTTTTCCTTTCGGTAATCGCTCGTTTTATTGGATCATGAGTCCCATATTGCATCTCGAAACTCGCCTAAGCTAGAAAACAGATACCCTAGGATCTATCTTTTTCAAAATCTATCAAGAATTTTAAAACAATGGGGTGCTACTGCAAGTTGACTCGCATAGATATATTTCCCTGCATAAAGCAACATGTCATGAAAACACACATGAAGCTGGCCTTGGGTTTACTGAAATAAAAAAATTCCACCATTTCCCCACAGAATATGACACTGGTCATTACATTTTCATTTGGAAACTCTAAAAACAAGCATGCTCCCAAAATTGATATTTTGTTAGTAATAGCCAAGTGGACAAATAACCACAGGTTTATTATTCATTTAGTTTTGGGCACACCAATGCATATAAGAGAATACATGGCTTTTGAAAGTAATAATAGTCATTTTATTTTTACTTATTTTTGTTTGTTTATATCCTGCCTTTATTATTTTTATAAATAACTAAAATGACAAACATACTTAATACTATTTTATGGTTTTTCAGATCTTCATCCACTGTAACATTAGCTGTGATTTTATTGTACTACAGTAAAGTTCATTGCTGATATGAAGATAATATATGTAAGTCCTAAAGAAAAAGTGTATGGAAGCATAATCCATTCAAAACAGCATCCTCTTCTGACAAACAAGGCAGAAATAGCTTTGAACTATTTACTTAGTTTTACTATTAACTATTTACTATTAACTTGTCTTTGGAAACACTGCCCAACTTGCCTTATTTCAAATATAATACAATGGCAACCCCTGGTGGCTGCTTTTTCCAACGAAGAGAGAAATCTCACCTACCTTCCTTGGCATTTTTTTCATAGCGATTTGTTTTCATAACAATCTATTTATTTATTTATTTTATTTATTTATTTGTTAAACATGTACAGGATAGTAATTGTTTGTATAAACATAACGTAAGTAAAAAATACCGATAATAGGGGACAATAAGACAGTAGGACAGGACAGGCACAGTGGTGCGCTTAAGCACGCCCCTTACAGACCTCTTAGAAATGGGGAGAGGTCTACTGTAGACAGTCTAAGGTTAAAGTTTTGGGGGTTTGGGGAGGAAACCACAGAGTCAGGTAGTGCATTCCAGGCATTGATCACTCCGTTGCTAAAGTCGTATTTTCTGCAGTCAAGTTTGGAGCGGTTTACATTAAGTTTGAATCTATTATGTGCTTGTGTATTGTTGCAGTTGAAGCTGAAGTAATCATTGACAGGAAGGACTTTTTGATATATGATTTTATGAACTACATTTAGATCAGATCGGAGGCGACGTAGTTGTAAATTGTCTAATCCCAATATTTCAAGTCTGGTGGAATAAGGTATTTTATTGCGAGCAGAGGAGTAGGAGTGGAGGACTCTTCTAGTGAAATATTTCTGGACTCTCTCGATTGTATTAATGTCTGTTATGTAGTACGGGTTCCAGACAGGTGAGCTGTATTCCAGAATTGGTCTAACAAATGTCTACAAGTTCGTTTCCTCCAAGTTTGTATTTTTTATTCTGATTCTTTTTGCCAATGTGTAGGACAGAGCATTTGTTGGTTGAGATTTGAAGTTGCCAGTTGTTTGGCCATTCTGCTACATGGTCGAGATCTTTTTGAAGTGTAGTAGCATTGTCGGTGGTGTTAAATAGTTTAACATCGTCAGCAAAGAGAATGCAGTTGCTTATAATATGATCACAAAGATCGTTTATGTACTGTATGAAGAGTGTTGGTCCTAGAACACTGCCTTGAGGGACACCACTGTTGACAGGAGCAGGATTTGATAGGGCACTCCCTATTTTAACCACTTGTTGTCTGTTAGACAGGAACGCAGTTATCCAATCATGTAGGGGTCCAGAGATGCCATAGGATTTTAGTTTCAGAAGTAGTTTGTCATGTACTACTGAATCAAAGGCTTTACAAAAGTCTATGTAAATTGCGTCTATTGTTTTACCTTGATCAAGTTGAGTGGTCCATATGTTTTTGCAGTGTAAGAGTTGTAGATTACAGGATAATTTTTTTCTGAAACCAAATTGTTTGTTGGAGAGTTGGTTGTTAGTTTCTAAGTGGAATGTAATGGATTGGTTTATGATTGATTCCATGACTTTGAAGGTGATGCAACCCAAAGAGATTGGTCTGTAATTTTCAACGTTACTTGGATCTCCTTTTTTGAAGATAGGGATGACTGTGGCTAGTGACCATAGGTTTGGTAAGGAGCTAGTCCTGAAGGATTTTTTAAAAATTAAGCTTAGAGGTTTAGCCAAGGTTGTGGAGAGGTTTTTTAAGAAGTATGCCTTTTTAAAAAGTAGTCCATCAGGTCCAATAGATAGAGATGGTTTTAGGTTGCGTAATGCCTTTCTAATGTTATCTTCTGTAAAATCGATTTGTGTTAGATCGTTGAAGTTAATTGTGGTGCGACTAGGAAATATTGGGCATGAGCCATTGCTGTTTACAAAGACTGAGCCGAAGAATGTGTTAAAGAGGTTGGCTTTAACGGTTTCATCGTTATAGTCTTTACCATTTGGTCCTTTAAGGGGAGGGATGGATCTTGAGTCTTTGAGTTGGTTGTTTACAAAGTTATAGAAAGCTCATGTGGACTTCGTACGCAGAAGGTTTTCTTCTTGATTGATGTGATAATTTGTGCATTCGGTCTTTATTTGGTGACACAGATTTTTGTAACGGCTTTTAAAGTTAGCAACGTAGCCTGTTTTATTTTTTCACCAAAGATATCTTTTTTTGGATTGGAGCTTCCTTATTTTTATGGGTAATTTATTTTTCTTGGTTTTGGTGATGATTAGTAGTGGTACATATAATTTAATTACTCTTTGGATTTTGAGCAAAAGATATTGTAGTAGTCTTCGGCAGTATTACAGCCATAGAATAGTGCAGTGATGGCGAACCTTTTTTGGTTCGCGTGCCAAAAGAGGGGGGAATGCGGGGGATCACGTGTGTGCGTGCCCACACTCATAATTCCATGCACCCCCGCACATGCACGCATGACCCCCCTGCTCCCAGCATGCAATGGCACGCCCATTTTTCGCTCTCCCCAGGCTCCAGAGCCTTTCTAGGAGCCTGGGGAGGGCGAAAACGGCCTTCCCCACCCCCTCTGGAGGCTGGAAACAGCCTGTTTCCCAACTCCCAGTGAGCCCAGAAGGCCCGAAAATCAGCCAGCTGGTGCACACATGCACGCCGGACCTGAGCTCGCGTGCCCACCGATATGGCTCCGCGTGCCACTTGTGGCACCTGTGCCATAGGTTCGCCATCACGGGAATAGTGTATGCCAATCAAGAGATGAGAGGTCGGCATCTATGTTATCATAGTTGGCTTTTTTAAAGTTAAAATTGGTTATCCCATCATTGAGGTGGTTTTTGTAAGGACATATATTGAGACAAAAGTCAATCATGCTGTGGTCACTGTTGGAAAAGGGTTCTTTTATTTGTAGTCCGTAAATTGGGTGTAAACTGTTGCAGAAGATGAGGTCAAGACAATTGCTGAGTCTAGTATTGTCTGTTACTGGTTGATCTAGTCCTAGATTGGTAATAGCATTGTAGAGGGTTGAATGTATGGGTTCAGTTGTACATTTGTTTAGGGTCCATTTAATATGAGGTAGGTTTAGGTCACCAAGAAATATAAGAGGGTGTGGGTAGGAGGTTGCCCACGTTAGTAGTGAGGTTAACTTGTTCGCATGTGTGATGTTGTAATCAGGGGCTCTATAACATAGTAGGAAGCGAAGTGTGGTATTTAAGGTCAGATCACAGATGATGGTTTCAGGAAGATCGAGTTCATATTTAACTTGCACATTTTTTAGGTTCAGTGATTTTTTATAGAAGATGGCAACTCCACCTCCTCTACGGGATTCTCGATCAGATCGGTAAACATGATAGTCTCTTACTGTGATAATGGAGTCGGGGAGGGATGCATTTAGCCATGTTTCGCAGACAAATATAATGTCGAATTTAGCAGTTTTTAGTAAGAGAAGTTCAGATATTTTGTTTACGATGCTTCTTGCATTCATTAGTTTGCATTTGAGATTAGTAGTGGTTGATATTGAGGAAGTAACTAGGCGTGCATACCTAGTTTTGGATGATGGGTTGGTTTTGGTTGAAGATGGCTTGGAAGTTTTGGTTGCTGGGGGGTTGGTTTTGGTTGAAGGTTGATTGGAAGTTTGGATGGTTTGGGGTAATGGTGGTTTGAATGTTGGATGGTGGATTGTGGGTCTTAGTTTTGATGCAGCCAGCATGGTAGTCAATGTACAGGTCGGTATGTCCTTGGTCTTGATGTTTTTTGAGATCTGCTCGGAGTTCGTGGGAACGGATTCGTTGTATTATGGATTGCTCAGGCCGTGAGCGAAGTTTTTTCGGGTTGGGGTTATTTCTGTTAATAGAGTTTATAGTAGAAATGAATTTTTGTTTGCTGAGTTCATCTTTGCAAACGACTCTACAGAATCTTGGGGCCACTGAACCATCTCTATACTTAAACTCGGGGCCATCTCTGGAAACTTCAATGATTTCTTGGGGGGGGGGGGGAAATTTGATGCAATAATTTTGTGAACCACTTCGATATCAGGTTCATTGGTGACCTCAAGGCCAAATAGAATAGCGTTATTACATTTTTGTTCCCGTTCAAGGGTGTCTTTGACGAGTAAGGATATATTGTTTGGATGGTTGGTAGATGGTGGTAGTGGTTGTTGTGTTTGTGCATGTGGTTGAGGTAGTGGTTGTTGAACTTTTCCCCATTTGTTTGGAAAAGAGATGTTACAGTTTTAGATAAAATTATACTACTACTGTAATTCATGCTTAAAGGGTTATAGAAAAATAGAAATTATAGTAATTACTATGATAAATTTAAGCACTTAAAATAGAAGTGTACAACCAACAAGTGAAAAGTCTAAAATATCATAAATGTAATATATTCAAATACACAATTTTTATGAAACATTTCATATCTGATTTCTTGAAAACATGCCTCTGTTTAACTTTTAAAGCATTTGGTTAACATGATTAAAATCAGTAAGAATAAAACAGACAAATTATGGATAATGAACAATACATTAAGAGTATATATATATATATATATATATATATATATATATATATATATATATATATATATATATATATATATATATATATATATATATATATATTGTAAAATTTAAATATAAACTCAAATTTCAGATGTGGCACAATTCCATGTATAAAATTATAGTCTAAAATGTTTCTAAATAAGTTTTAATTGTACATTAGATTTTAAAGTACAGTTATTTTGACATTGAATTATATTCCTGCAATTTAGTAAATAATTGTTCCTTAGAGGGGATCTAATATCTTTCCCAATAGAAACCAAATAAAATTGTTGTAGCCGTTTCAATATATCAATGTCAGTCAGTTCAGTATATTTTAAGATGTACATGAATTAGTAAAATTTAATTTAAAAATTTCAGGAAGGAATTATAGCTTTCAAAAATTATTATTTTCCATTATTGTTGGGCTTTGCAACATTGCCACACATACAGAAGGATGTAATCCTGTGATGGCGAACCTATGGCTGGCACAGCTGGCACGCAGAGCGCTCTCTGCGGGCACGTGAGCCGTCACCCAGCTCACCTCCACCGTGCATGTGCGTGCACCTCCCGCCACCCAGCTGATTTTTGGGATGTGAGGGGGCGGGGCACATGCGGGATATGCGCGTGCATGTATGGGGGTTGCGCATGCATATGCGGGGGGTCACGCACGCATCCCCCCATGGCCCATTTTTGGTCCCAGGAGGCTGCAGGATGGCCTGCTAGGCTTAAAATGGGGTGTGGGGTGCGGTGCTCCCCCGGGGCCATTTTTAGTCTCAAGAGGCTGCAGGAGGCCTGCTAGGCCCAAAACAGGGGGCAGGGGGGTCACATGCGCATGGGCGGGGAGGGTCATGTGTGCATGCACAGGGGGAGATTGGGAGGGGTCATGCGCGCATGTGCAGGGGGTGCATTGCATTATGGGTGCCGGCACGCATGCATGCTGTCGGCACACGACGAGAAAAAGATTAGCCATCACTGATCTAATCTGTTCTTTGCATTCCCAGCATTATGGAGAAGTTGCTTATTTTGGCAATTGTAACTGCAATAATGATGAGATATAATAAAACATCTCATACTGATTCTCACTTAATATAATATTTGAAGCAAATTTAATATTCTTTTTCCATTGGAATTCCCATTGTTCCATCTCTATAACTATATTGAAATTATTAAGTTAACTACATGCCAGGCAGACTGCAGGTTTTCCTACTATCAGTGAGAGAGAAGTGCTGCTTATGTAAAAAAAGTAACTGTCCCTCTCTAGTTAGAATAACCTTTATTTTATTTTTTTAACATTTCAGGTAGTTCTTCGACAGATGGGAATCCAAGTAGCTGATTACCATGGCTACACAACAGCATTCCTGAATGTCTGAAAAAGAATGAAAAACTCCAAGAATATGGACTATAGCTTTAGAAATCTGATCATCTTAGGAAAAAATGGATCTAACTAGAAATATTGAATAATATTATTTTTACTTTGGCTATACGTTTTTAGTCTAATTTACTATCTGTGGTATTTTTGCTCTTGTGCAATCTTAACAATTCAGCAACTTGGTATCTCTTTGCAATAGAGCTACTTCTAAATAAATTCCTCTAATATGCTCCTTATTGTTATAACAGCTATTTTTATTTCCTTCACAACTGATTGTTTTGTAATGCATCACTCAAAGTAAAAATGGAATGTTTATCTTTTCCTAATTTTAATAAAGTTTAATTTCATTTATCTCATGCGATTAGTATAGATTGGTCTATATTATTATATTATTATTATTATTTTATTATATATATATATATATATATATATATATATATATATATATATATATATATATATATATATATATATATATATATATATATATATATATGGATATATATATATATATATATATATATATATATATATATATATATATATATATATATATATATATATATATATGGATATATATATATATATATATATATATATATATATATATATATATATATATATATATATATATATATATATATATATATATATATATATATATATATATATGGATATATGGATATGGATTAGTATAGATTAGTATAGTATAGAGCCGAGGTGGCGCAGCGGTTAGAGACAGGTACTGCAGGCCACTTTAGCTGACACTGATCCGCAGGTTAGCGGTTCAGATCTCACCGGCTCAAGGTTGACTCAGCCTTCCATCCTTCCGAGGTAGGTAAAATGAGGACCCAGATTGTTGGGGGCAATATAAATATACATTGCTTACTGGTGTAAACCGCTTAGAGAGTGCTTGCACTGTGAGGCGGTATATAAATCTCACAAAATAAATAAATAAAATAAAAGTAGGAGGGGGGGGGAAAGATTTATTTCTCTGGCCACATGCTTCAACATTTTAAGGACAAGAAGTGAATATAGCATTTAATATTTTCCCTTTTCCTTTTAAATTAGTAGAAATTAACACACGGTGTGGGAATCCTCCCTCTATCTTACTGAAAGAGATAGAAAGAGGGACCCAAATGAGATAGTGCCTAGAAAATAGCTGGAGTCAGCAAGAATTACAAAATCCCACACCAAGGCAGGTAAGAGAGCTACATTATGTATACCCAGAAAGTCTCTGGAAGAAGAGGATTAAGATCTCCGAGTTTTCACCTGATAGGCAACAAGAATGTTTTAAATGTATCTTCTTGTCTTAAGTTGTAACTTAATACCCTAAAAGACAAATTAAAGTCCAAACTTTCTAATTTTGTCATTTGCTGATATTGGAAGCACCCATTTAATCTCTTCATCAAATCATGAACTAACATACTGAAGAATAGAGGAGCTAAGACTGTTCCTTGTGGCATTCCATTCATTATTTATCTGAAATACGGGTAGTCCTCCATTAGCAACCACAATTGGGTCTGGCAGTTTTGTCATTAAGCAAAACGGTTGCTAAGTGAGAAATCATTTGGAATGCTTACCCTGTAGCTGAGATAATTAACAAGAAGGGAATTAAAATTTGTATTTACATTAATTAAAGAGGAAGGGATTACAGTAGAATCTCTGGTCACGAATGCTTCTGACCACGACCAAATCTGGTTCTGACCAAAAAATTCACAATTTTTTCCCCGCATCCGATTTCCCCTTCCGCGCCATTTTTTTTTTGTAAATGCCAAATTCCCAAAATTAGGTTTGGGTCACGACCAAATCGGTTTGTGACCAAAGTTATGGAACGAATTATGGTCGTGACCAGAGATTCTACTGTACAGGAAAGTAAGCGGGCATACAATGGAGAATGCATATTAAAAGCAATGCAATGGCACCAGCAGCCCTGATTGTACTGAGGGATAGGAACTGCAAATGCCCTACAGCCTACACAAACAATCCAGAGTATCCATTGTGTGCCTGGTTATTTCTTGTAATCTCTTCCTCTCCAATCTCTCCACTCTGGAAAGTGGGGGGAGAAAAACACAGGCACAGGACAACACATAAAGACTGTAATGGTGATCACGAGACGGATGCTGAAAAGGTAGTAAATGTGGGCACTGGTTATTTTTTCAGCACCATCGCAAGTTCAAAAATGGTTGCTGAATAAGGCATTTGGTAGGCAAGGACTACCTGTAATATTAGTAGACCTCAATGAATTGAAAATAATTAACAAGTTTGCTATATATGTATTTATTTGTCATGCAATCTTGCCAATGTTTCATTTCTATGCATCGTTATATACTCTGAAGTAAATCTAGTTGGTAGTACAAATTTTTCTAAAAGACCATAGAAATCCAGCTGTTCTGAGGAGGTCAGGAAAGGTATCACAGATCTCCAGCATTCTTTGTTCTCTCTCTCTCCTCTCTCTCCTCCCTCCCTCCTTCCCCCTCTCCCTCTGTGTGTGTGTGTGTGTGTGTGTGTGTGTTTTGTTTTGCCTTTCTGTACTACATGTGGGCTGATTGCAAACTCTTTTGCAATCCTTTAAGTGTTTTTGTCAGTGTACTGAGCAGTAAACCTATTAAACAGTAGACACTTTAAACTCTGTTCACAATTAGGCTTTTTTTCTGTGCTAGATAAAAAATTAATTTTTAATACTGTTGGAGTGAAGAGGGAAAGCATTGTAATAGGTGGTCTCATGAGTTGAAAAGCTATCATTTATTTTCAACAATAAAAAAAGTATACTGCAATAGTCTAAGTAGCTTACTATTTCATATTTCCAGAATACATCCCGTAAGAGACCAAAATTGTATTATGATAGCATATTCATACATAAGATTAAAATAACTTAAATAAAAGGCTATAAATTCTGCTTTTTATCAAAGCTCTACTTCTGCCCATTGTCCTCTTGTGTCATAAATCCCAGTTTTGGATGATTTGTATATATGCCATTATGCAGTAGGACCAACCCATTTAAATAAACTTTAGAGACATAGGCAACTTTAATTTTACCCATACTGTAGATATCTGTGCCTGAGCAAACACATGTATTTTTGTCACAAAAGGGTGAGATCTTCAGCAACTAATTCAGAAATATGTTCATGTCAGAAATTAAGTTTAGTGTATACTTACTGGTTTAGAGAAAATATATGATAAAAGTGAACATGGAATGGTATGCAAGAATAGAAACTTGAGGTTTGTTACTGAACATGGTAATAGCAGCATGTAAAACTATGCAAGACAATAAATGGAGTACTTAGCAATAATTCTTTAGTGATCAAGAATTAAGAAAAGGATGTATGATGATCCCTTGGTTAATGTATGTATAAATGTATAAAGGATACATGTGATAATATTAGAAGCCCATTGGGCTTTAACAGATTAATTTTTAGATTTTGCTGTATCATTGGATTTTGGAGAGGGAAAATGGTATTAATGGAAAAATTAGAACAACCAAGTTAATTTTTGTGTCTGAATAGTTTTTAAATAAAGTAACACTTTATAATTCTATTGCTACTAGAACTACCATAATTTGGTTTATCATTCTATTTCCACTTCAAATGTTTATAATAAATATGTAATCAAACCCATGCTACTTGTGGACAAGAAATATTGTGTTATGCTGGTACTTTCAAAGCAGTCTAGCATTTTAGGGTCAGTAACAGAATAAGAGACAATAGAATTAGTAAGCAATAGTGTGGTCAAAGTCCAGTGCAGATTAAAAGTCATCAAAGTTCAGTTTGGGGAGCAAAACGTATTGAACCAGAATTCCTATAGTCAAGGCACAGAGCATTCTATAGGTTGGATTGTCACAATAATTGCTTAAATCTGACTGATCTAAGGCAGAGGTTATTATGAGTTCCTGACTTCCACTCTAGAACTTCCAGCAGAAACTTTTAGCAGAATGTATAATAGATACAATTTGGCACTTCCTTGTCTCTTACTCCAACAGCATCAATACTCCCATGGGACTGAAAGCTATGTTTCTATGACAGTATCAAATGTAGGCTTGCAGAGCTGGGATCAATGGAGGATGCATTTGAAAAGATCATAGAGCAAGTGCTGGCACCACTGTGTCCTCCATTGTTCATAGAAACATAACTTCCAGTCCCATGAGAGTATTGATGCCATTTGTCAGCTCCTCTTTTCACATCTGGAGTTTGAAGAAACAGAATGAGAAGAATATTGATGCTTTTGAACTTTGGTGTTCAAGAAGTCTTCTATCTTCTTAGAATACTGTTAATCAACTCAGAGTTCACACTCAATGTGTAAATAGCTAGTTTCAAATGTCTATGGAGATTCTTAGTCATCCAGGTCATGGTTGTCCCAAAAGTGCTTTTTTGAAAGGTAACTGGGCTTTGTTTTCCTTGAAAAAGTTTCACTTCTCATCCAAGAAGCTTCTTCAGTTCAGAACTTGAACTGAAGAATCTTCTTGGATGAGAAGTGAAATGTCTTCAAGGAAAATAAAAAAGCACCTTTAGAGGACAGCTGGTCTCAAAATATAATATACAAACATATTAGGCAAAGAAATATTGTAACTTATATCTAGGAAAAAGAAGACCATCAGTAGCATGGTGGATTCAATTATAGCAACAATAGGCGTATTGATGGAATACTTGAAGGGTCTTGTCTTTTGGGAACAGATTATCATGAGGAAAATGGAATATAACAAATTAATCTACCATATGAAACCAAATTTGTTCCTGTTCAATTTTGAGCTCGATGGATAGATAATTCAGGTGTTGGAAGAAATATCCATCTGGGTTCAGTTCAAAGTGGGGAGAAAGACACTGGAAACATGGAGGCTGATTGGAAAAATGGTTTAATGGTGAAGGAGAACCACCAAGCACATGTGATTCTGGGTAGCTGACCACATGGAGTGGAGAGAGAGGGTTATTTATACCCTCTCTTGGGCCTTGTCCTTGAGCTTCCTGTTCCTGTGGCAAGAGCATGTATTCTATTGGTTGCTGTAATCAGACTCCCATGTGGATTCATGTTTGTCTGACTCAAGTTTGGTGGAACCTTGGGCTGATGTAATGTCTCCAGGTGATTTCGCAATGCAGTGAGCCCTGCTGTTAGATGGGTAGAGGGCTAATCCTATAATGTCCTGAGAGGTCATGTCTTAATCCTATCACCTGGAGCTGATGGTCTAATTGTCTTGTAGATAGATAGGCTGGCCCAGTCTTAATGTGTACCAAATATCTGCTGGGGGCAGGGAGCTGCAGAGAGCTGCTCTTTGTGTCGACCCTGAAGATGATGTATGTGTAGCCATTTTTTATTGTCTATTCTTTTCTTAGCTTTTAGGTTTGCTAGTAAAGGAATTTAGTATTACTTCAGGCTTGCCACTCTCTAACTGTTGAGAGTGGGGTTATAGAGATAAAGGGGGAACATTATGTCTAGGTGGCATTGCTTCAGGTGGCAACAGAGAAGATACCTGCAACTGGAGGAAGGTGGGAGTCACCGGATTGATGGCCTGAGAATTGATTTGAGATTGTAACTCAGGGGGGATGTTTCTGTCTTTTGCTTTTTATTGGGTGTAATTCCAGATCTAGGTCAGAGTCGGAATTGCATCAAGACCTTGCCAATGTGATGTGTTCCTAATAGATTCTAATGGAAAATTGATGCCTTGAATTTTATTTCATGGAACATGTTATTTGGAAGCTTGATACTTCATCTTTAAAACCATGTTTCTCCTTTTCTCATCCAGGGAAATATAATATTCTGCCTTTTTAATATTTCCTAGAATATTTCATTTTTCTAGGAGGGGTGGGTGCTAACTTTCTACACAGGTGAACAACTTATGTTGAACATCTTATGCACTATTTCCCCCATTTATTTAAATTGTATTTATATGTAATTGTAATATTTGTTTACCTAAGGGTAGTTGAATGATGTGCAATTCCATGAATGTCTCACTGAGAAATTACTTATTTAGAATTTGCAATGTATTTACAGTATTTACATAATCACATTATTCTCCAAATAATAAACCGTTGAAAATCAAGTCTACCAAACCCAGAACGTACAATTTAAAAAATACATATAACCTTTTCAACCGTTTTTTAAACTGGCATCCGTAAAGTCAAGCCATTCTACCTACTACGTAGAGGCTAATATTTTTGTCTTCTTTTATGACGCGGAAAATTGCACAACTTCTCGCGAGAATGTTGACCACGTATGGAATAGACCTCGTTTTTGGATGCGGTTTGATAAACGACGTACCGCTCTTGCGAGTTGTTGAATTGCTTTCTTCGAACACCTTCCTCGCGAGATACGCATTATTCGCGAGAATTTCGTAGTACGCACAATCGATTTGTAGGGAAATCTCGCGAGAGCCCGTGCAGCAAGGTCTGGGCATCCCCATAGCGGCAACACAGATCCTCCTCCAAGCATCAGGACGCGGCGGGCGCCATTTCAGGGAGCAGTCGCCTTTGCTAAAGCGGAGTCCGTGTGTTCTTGTTGCGAAGCTTCCTTGGCTTTGCTCGTACTGATTTTTCCAGGTCATTCTTAGTGTAGCTATTTTTTGCCTGCTCCTGTTGCTGAGATAATTTTGTCGTTTAAGGGCCAGCGCCCCTCTCGTCACGCGTATCCGGACCCAGAGCAAGCAAACGACGGCCGTGGCAGTATCCCTCCGCCTCATAAACACCTGAGCCAGAAGCGAGAGGCCGGCAACGCAGGTAATAGCTTCCATATTTTTGACGGCTCTCTTTTATGAACTATTATGGGGAAATGGCAGCACGGGTTCTGCGAGGCTTAAGGGTGTCTGCGTTAGGCCTTCTCGGTGGCGGGCCCTTTTTTTTTTGTCTTTGATTTAATTCTGGTCTGGTCAGCCGGATTGGAAATCCCAGCTCCTGTGGGGGGGGGGGTTGTACAGGCCTCTAGGTGGTGCCCGGGGGTGGCGGGAGAAAACGAGGGAAGTCGAATGGTATGGTTTAGTTTTGAAAATTGTGTTTTTATTTTCGCGCGGAAGGTTTCGTGGAGTAGAGCTTTTCCTGAGTCTCATGATTATGATCGGGATATATTTCGCCACAAGATTCTTAACTATTTCTTTATTGCTTTAGATATTCTCGCGGGAAGGGCCTTAAAGCTTCCCAGTGTGTGCTGTTGTGTATTAACGAAAGGCTGATGACCCGAGAGAATAAGGGCGCTTAGTAAAGAGCCATCGTAATAACTACTGGAAGGAGAGTAGAAAGTCTGTTTACTACTGTGGTATTTTTTTTTGAATAGTTATTGGGCCGAAGATGTTCAGGTGTGGAGGGAACGAACTTTCTATGGTATATATCTGCAGAGGTTAAATCCGTACACGTGGTTTGTTTCCCAAAACTGTAGTTCTTTGTAGATATTTTTAAATAAGTAAAATGCACGCATTTTTTTGCTCGACAATTTGAAAATATTTCACTCATGTAACTAGACAGTGTTTAGTAATAACAACCCATCTTGCTTAAAAATCTGATCTTAATTTGTAGTTAACTCAGGCATGATAAGTCACAAAGTAGTTTTGAAATGCACAAAAGTTTCAACAGTGGTTTGTTGCAACCTGGGTGTGGGGCAAGGTCTCTCTAGAGAATTATACCTGAATTTGCTTGTGTGAATTGTAGATTACTGTGCTAAATCTTATGGTGGATTATGATCTGTTGAACTAGATATTGCTTCTGAAAATGCATTATCTATATAGTTTTGTTTATATATATATAGTACAAAAGCTACGGTGTATAACATTCTGTAACATACAAGTCATAATTTATATTTTAACCAAGGAAAGCAGCCTTTTAAGCAAATACCATCAGAGTTCTGACTTCTTTGTTACGAGACTAAATCTGTATATTTTAATATTCCAGTTTACTTGGATAATTTTAGTTATATTGCCAGGGATATTTGAATTGATCTGTTTGGACCAGATCATTTTTTAATTTTTAAAAACATAATTAAAGTATTCAATTTATAATATTTGCACATACAACTTATGCTTTGTTAAAATTATAACTTATTCTGTAAAAAAAGACATTGGAGTGATGCAGTACTGGATAAATGATACTATTCTCTATGAGCATATTATTTAATGCTGTCTTATACTACTTATAATAGTGCTAGATTTTCTGCTGTGCTGTTTTTACTATACTGAAAGCCAGCATTTCTAATAGTCCCTTCCCATATTTCCATTAATAACTGACATTTCTCTTAAATGCTTGAGAAGTTCTTAAATTTATCTTTGAACTGCTGTATAATATAGGGCAGTATTTATGCTTAGTGTAATGTAGTACTGTAGGCCTATTTCAACATCTCTAAAAATTGTAATTCATAATGTCCAGATTACCTTATGGAACTTTTATATGTTCAAACAAAGAGAAATAGAACAATTTTTAGAGCATATTTGGCGGGGGGGGGGTTTAGTAAGTTCTTTTCTTTCCATATATAAAATTGCAGATCTTCCAATACTGTTTTTGTTTGAGGATAGGTTTCCCTTAATGTGAGTTTGCTAAATTGTCTGGTGCAGGGGTCGGCAACCTTAAACACTCAGAGAGCCATTTGGGCCAGTTTCCCACAGAAAAGAAAACACCGGGAGCCACAAAACACTTCCCATGCCTGACTATATCCTGAGCAGCCACAAAACTAACATATAGTTGAATTAAAGATTCTGTTTTCTTCTGAAACTTTTCTTGGATTTATCCATGGTTGGCCTACTGGGGGTCGAAAAGCTTAATAAATTGCTAATAGGTGAGTGTCGCACATTGGCAGTTGTGACGCATATTTTGAGCGACGGAGCTGCAGCAGAGGGATGAAAGAGCCACATACGGCTCCAGAGCCGCGGGTTGCTGACCCCTGGTCTGGTGTCAAACTCTTTAGTATTTGTTTAAAGTCACATTCCCCTATCCCATGCTGTTTATTTGCCATATTACTTAGGACAGTGTTGAAAATATTTTTAAGTTCAGGTGTACTTTATTTCAGCCTAATATGTAGCATGAGAAGATCACAATTTGCTACTTGTACAAATACTAAAACTTAAGCAGTATTTTTCTGCAAATAGTTATATTTTCATCCAAATATCAAGAGCTGGGGTATTTGCTAGGTTTAGTTGCTAGTTTTCCAACAGGTTTATGACCTTTGGATTCTTAATAAGTTGTGTTGCAACTTATTGATTTGTGTAGTCATATTTATTCTTACTATCATTTCTACTATCAAATATGCCAGTGTGAAGTTATTTGCTACAGATTTAATCAATTGCTGTACATAATTTGAAAGTGTATCCCTAATTTTATTTCTGTGACATGCTTAGAAATGTTTTCTACATAGTACTGCTTCTTTTCTCTTTCTATAGGGCTGTGAATGTTTAATGGGACATTCTGGATGATGATACTTAAATACAGGATTTTTGAAGATACTGCTTTCTACATAGCAGTAGCAGTTATATCTTCTGGTAGATATTTGTTTCAGAGGTAGATAATATATGAGCACAGTAGTTCTATAAATTGAGTATCATGACACAGAAGGTGATCGTCTGAGGCAACTTTAATATTTCTTACATTACATTGGATTCTACATTTATTGAAAGTTTTCCTGAGAAATTCTCTCGACTTGACTTAAGTGGCAAATTTATAGCAATATGCAGCTATTTGGGTCCAAAGTAGATATGAATCTTCAAATGTAAGAAGGCTTGCTGGTGCCTTTACATGGGGCTTGTGCCTTTTTATGGGCCTCACAATGGCCATACAGTCCGAGTAAAATATTTGTTTACTCAAACATGTATTTTCTTGGGAGATGCCAATGAATAAATTTCGTGTCCCCACATTTCTTCAAATGCGTCGCTCATTTTGGATCCAAATAACTCCGCAACACTGCAGATTTTATAATCACTTTGGTATATGTATAATATGCATTTTTAGTTTTCGAAAAAGGTGAAAAATTGTTACAGCAATTTTTACAAATTGTTAATAGTAAAGCGTTACAATAGTTTGAAATGGTACATTATATAGGAGATCTGAATAGAAATATAATTGTTGCTTTAATGGAAGGCAGATCTCCTTTTCATATTTCCTGAATTCAATAATGAGCATGTATTTCATCACATATTCTGTCTTTACACTATTTTCTCAAAATGTAGTAGTAAAAAGCAAGATAATATGCACATCTGTATTTCTATTTCCATACTTGGAAATTTCCTCTGGTTTCATCTTATATACAGTAATTGCCACTTGTAACCTTTTCATTTCACTGAAGTATTTGATCATAATTGTTATGACAAACTTGGAAGCTTATATTACAAGTTTGCATTTGAGAATCTATACTAATTCCATACAAGTGGTTAAAATAGCTTGACTAATCTGTTTCGAATTTTTGACCCAAGGAGTCAATGATTCATGGCAGATTTCGGGGAATTAGGAAATCATCAAATTCATGAGGAACTTCCAATCTGAAGCTCTAATGAGCTTTTTTCCATCATAGGGATGTTTCTCCCACACCTTGGAGGTAAGGCAATAGCATCACATGAGTTACATTTGAAATAAATTTCAAGGAAGTATGTTAGATGAATAGACTCTTCGAGTAAGGAACCATTTAGACTTCATCAAAAGTGATAATGAACATTCATTTTGTTTACTTAGAAGAAGATACATGCACCACACCACCAAAAGCACAGTTTCACAAATCCCAGTGGTTAAGGATAGTAACTTGATCAGACTTTAAAAATCATTATCTAATTTCAGTACAGGATTTTTATGGGCTGTTTAGGATCTGTATTCTTTGCATTGCTTGCCCATGATTAAAATTTAGGTTTGGTATGGAACAAAGAAGTTGACTTTCTATACCACAGTTGCAATATGAAATACATGTAGCAATAATTTTGTGAAATCTACAGGGAGAAATTCAACAGTGGATTAAGATAATATGTTGTGCTTTTTTAATAAATTGGTAATCACTTTGAGTAAACAATTTATTTTCTTAATCTACTTTTAGATTCCCCTCCCAATCTTCTTGTGGCTCCTTAAAATCATAAATTCATTTCATTAAAAAAAGTTGTGTAGAGTACATGTTTATGAAGTACTTTCTAAGATAAGAACTGACTCATTCTTTGAGACAAAAGTGCTAAATACATGGATAAGTTCAGTTTAGCTGTACTTAGTACATATTTCTAGAGCAACATCCTTTGGAAATGTGGTACCACTAAATCTTAAATTGATCACAAATACAGAAGTAGATTCTTGACTAAAGGATCTTGTTATTTTTTTCTAGGTGTCCTGAAAAATGGCTGATGATATTGATATTGAAGCAATGCTCGAAGCCCCCTTTAAGAAGGTGAGAAGATAAGCTAGCAAGTTCTTTAGCAATATTCATTTAGCATTATTCATGAAACTACTGCTGAACTATAAACTAACATCCCTGGAGCCCTCATGATTTATCTTATTGGACATGCATTACGTGTATCTTACCAGTAACTAAATGCTGTTAATGTAATTATATTGTGCAGTAGTTTCACTTCAGCGTGATGAATAAATGCCCATCTATCTCTCTTTGTAGACTTGCCTAACGATATCTCACCTCTACTCCCATGAATTCACCTTTGATTCCAGTGTGAACTGTCAATCATAAGGTAGTAATTGAGTGACGTATCGCTGTACCGTGGTCCCCCTAGGTAAAACAAACGAACAAAGGCACTCCTAAAGACTACCACCTCAATTTTGATAGACCAAGAAGGTGAATGCAATGGTTTGGGCAAACAGCAGGGTTCCAAGAATAACTTTTTCCCTAAGTTCATGACAAGCAAATCTTTAGTCTGCTTATTAATGCAAGAGGAGTTACAGCTTTTTTTTTTTACTTAAAGGATGGGTTATTAATCTTTTAGCAACACCAGACAGTAATCAAAGTGTTATGTGAAAGTTGTTTCCAAAATTCTTGGATCCCTGAATAGTTCACATCATAGCAAACATGAAAGATATTTCGAACTACATTCATTGTGACAGAGTACTCTTTTATCTAGTAATTTCTTAGAAATATTTACCTTTCTGCGCTTCTGAGTACTGAGTACCTAGCTTCAGAACTAAATAGGGAGCAAATATATATAGATTTCACCAGATCTTCATAAAACTATGAAATTCTGCATGCAGTAGCACTGGCTTCACAAATTTATATATATATATATATATATATATATTTATATCTACATTTAAAACTTAATGTGCAGTTGAACTCATGGTGTAACTGGTGTGATAACTACAATAAACATAACAGCAACTGTTAGTTGATTTTGGAGTATATTTAGTGCAGCTCTTCGGTATGAGATTTGGAAAAGTGTTGTAACCTTTTAAATGTTCATGTTTTAGTATTATGTAATTAGTACTTATGTAAAATTTTGAAATGAATATAAATTGTAATGTTAAGTATATTGTATGCTAGTTTAACATGGATATTTTCCATGTAAACAGGTTTGGAAATAGGAAATATTTAGGCTGGACTGGTTGGATTTTTGATGAATGACTTGGGAGTCGACATTACTAAAGCAGTGTGAATCCCTGTTTGCTTCAGGGCGAGATGTGTGACAGAGGTGGCATCAAGCTCTTACAGTCCCAACCCTCCAACGAAAATGGGCGAAGATCTCAGGAATGGCATCGGTCACAGGAAATCGATAGTGGCTGGCTGCTAGCTTGGTCACTTGGGGCTTAGGCAGAAATATAGCCTTGGTATTGGTCAAAAGGGATTATAGCATATGAATGTGCTTTTAAACTTGATATTTCTTGTTTATATTTTATCATTTAACCACTTCAGTGCTGGAAACTGCAGGATGGCTTTATTTCATTGTAAGAAAGTTTGTACAATTTAAATCATTTTTAAATAGTAATTTTCTATTTATAGTTGTATGACTTAAATGTAAGCAGCAAAGTGGTTAAAAAGTCTACCTTAATTAGTAGCATTCCATATTGAATGTAAAATTTAGTATTAAATTTTTGTTTTGTATTTTCTTATCCCTGTCCTCATTACCCTTTTGACCACTTGAAATGTTTCCACTTCGTCCTCATGATGTTCTTCTATCAACCCTGCTTAGGATGAGAACAAATTGAGCAGTGCCAATGGACATGAAGAGCGAAGTAAGAAGTAAGTATTTGCTGGCTCTTTAAATGTGTACTTCTGCTTAATAAAGCATTCACATTTTTGATTGATAACTTTGGATGTCTATCCTCCCTTCTTCAGTTTTTGTAATTCACTTTTCAGGTTGGTTAAGATAGTAGGAAAAAAGTAGCAAGAGGTTTTGTATACATTTGAATGTTTTCATTTTCACATAATCCTTCCCAGCATTTGTCCCCTTTCTCTCCAAAAGAAAAGACCATCTTTTCAGGATAGAAAACATTTACAATACAACATAATCTCAATTTCATGGAGCTAATTGAAGCAGGAGGATTGTCTCTTTAACTGAAACGTATATGTACATTTTACAAAATTATGTAGATGATATGAACATTGAAAAAGTCCAAATTCACATTTTGCACTTGCATATGAAATTCACCAACTGAGTATCCATTTAGAAAACGGAGCTTTTACAGTAATAGTTTTATTGCTTTTTGAGGCAATGGGATTATATTAATAACACTTAATTTGAAATTATGATGGTCTTCTGACTTTCATAGTAGAAAGTTTAATACCCCACTCTTTCCTTAGGCTCCTTCAATTGTATACCTTTCTTGCAGGCCATATAACCATATTGGAATAAATGTTGCTTTATTTTTTAAAATATTTCTGTGCTTTAAAGATGAAGGGAAGCAATTTACTAAATTTTTGTAGGCAAATCTCCAGCTAAATTAAACTTCTAATTGTAGAAGTTCAGAATATAATAGAGCCTCTTCAAAATATCATGGAATGATTTTATTCCCAGTGTAGGCTAGTTTAGCTTAACTTTAAGAAATACACATAAACTAGTTTAAACGGCATTATTTCATAATGTTGAAGTTATTACAGAAGGCATTAACTCAAATCCCAGTAGCTTGTCTGTCTTCATTACATGGTTTTTTTTTGTTATACATAGCCTTTTAAAAAAAATTGGAACTCTGCAGTTAAACTAAGGTTGCTAATGCATCACTAGTTATTCATCCTGTACACTGGGAAAGTCAAGGACCCAGTTCAGAAAGATAAGTAACTTTGTGGCAGAGAAAAAGTAGTTATAGTAGTGGTGAAATACTGCTTTTGTAGAGGCTAAAAATCTAACTACTACTACGCCACATTTGTAGACTATACAAATCTGATCCTAGGTTCCTCTGTTCATATAACTCGTACTTTGAATTAAATTTATTATGTATGTGAAAACAAAACACAACAGTAATAAATTGTAAAATATATTTGGCAATGCATTTGCAGACTTTGACCTCTGTAATTCTTTGAGTTTATTCCTTTTATGTTGCAAATTTATGTGGACTCTGATTTGACCTTGTCCTGTGAAATCTGCCTAAACCTGAAGAGCAGCCAACATTATTTAGTTTTACTTGTTTTCCAATAGATGGAAGCATTTCCTATTCCTATAATTTTATTTGAAATGTGGGAACGTGTGCAGATTAGGGTATATATTTTCCTCTGTCAATATCAGTGATTGTCAAGCTTGGCAGCTTGAAGGTGAGTGGATTTCAACTCTTCGAATTCCCTAGCCAGAAGAAATTGGCAAGGTTGAAAAAGACTGGTCTAAACCAGGGGTGTCAAACTGGATTTTTTCCCGGGCGGAATCAGCAGTCTAGTTCTCCTCTGCATGCTGGGGGGTGGGGTAAGAAGACGGGACAGACGCCACCTGCAGCACTCTGCCAGCCAAAATAGGGTGCGGAGGGTTGCGCGGTCCCCCGCACCCTGTTTTGGCTGCCAGAGGCACCGTGGACCGGTCCTTTGCTATTTCCAGGCCGGCCCTCCGGGCCAGATTTGAACACCCTGCAGGCTAGATCTGGTCCGTGGGCCTTGAGTTTGACACCCCTGGTC
The DNA here is from genome assembly GCA_023053685.1 of Diadophis punctatus similis. Classification (NCBI taxonomy): domain Eukaryota; kingdom Metazoa; phylum Chordata; class Lepidosauria; order Squamata; family Dipsadidae; genus Diadophis; species Diadophis punctatus. Next base: position 26,248,275 of record JALIGW010000003.1, read on the forward strand.
TAAACCATATTTGGGTTGTACAGGTAGTCCTCAACTTAAGACCACAATTGAGCCAAATTTTCTGTTGCTAAACAAGACAGTTATTAAATAAGTTTTGCCCCATTTTATGACCTTACTTGTCACAGTTGTTAAGTGAATCACTGCAGTTGTTAAATTGGTAACACAGTTGTTAAGTGAATCTGGCTTCCCCATTGACTTTAGTTGTCAGAAACTTGCAAAAAGTGGATCACATGTCCCTGGGACACTGCAACCATCATAAATATGAACCAGTTGCCCAGCATCCAAATTTTGATCGTCTGACCATGGGAATTCTGCAATAGTCACGTGTGAAAAACCATCATAAATCACTTTTTTCATTGCGGTCGCAACTTCGAATGGTCATTAACTGAATGCTTGTAAGGTGAGGACTATCTGTATTTCCTTGCAATTTTTGGACATGTAGGCCATTAAATTAACAAACTATTGATATTTCTGTTCCATTAGTTGTATAATTAGATCATAACAGTACTGAGCTGAGTTAAATGTTACCTTCAAAATGTTACCTTAACTTGCACTATTATTACAATAGTTTAAAGATAAAGGTTTTATAATGTGTTTGCTTGCTTAAGGCCTTTTGTCCCATGCCTTTGATGTTAAAAAGTCTTAATGGATTTAACCCTGTCATATTTTACTATTAAACATAAGGACTTTTTTTCTTTTGATTTTTGAAAATCAATTAAGTAAAATAATTGTTTTAGTATTTTGTTCTTAGGAGCTCCCATTAGTTTTCCATTCAAGGGATAAATAATATCAATTCCAGTTCCAGCAGTTCTGTAGTATATTTCCAATCTGTAAAGTGGTCAACTTTCTTCCCCATATTTTTAATCCTCTTTTTAAAAGAAATTTTGTCTTAAACATTTTATGTTGAATTGTCTGGTAAGTTGCTTTTACTGTGATAAGACAGAACGTATATTCACATTTACTTACTTGGTTTCCAAGAATAGTCTTAAGTCAGTGATGGTGAACTTTTTTTGACTCGGGTGCCAAAAGGGTGCGTGCTAGTGCCCACATCCATTCGCACAACCCCCGTGCTGTCCCCCAGTGCATGCACACAACCCCCCACGCTGCCCCCCCACGCCATGCGCATAGGCCTCACTGGAGACGGAGAAAAATGGTCCAATGGGCCAATCGGAAGTTCAAAAACGAACTTTCGGTTGGGCCATTTTTTGCCATTCCCAGGGTTTAGGAGGCTTTCCTGAAGCCTGGGGAGAGCAAAAACGGCCGAAAAAAAGACATGTGCGCTGGAGCTAACATAGGGCAACGCCTTGCGTGCCCTCAGATATAGCTAAATGTGCCACCGGTTCGCCATCACTGGTCTAAGTAGTCTCCACATGCTTTCTAGAAATAAGGGATTGGTAGCTGCAATCAACGCTTTGCCTACCTACCCAAAAAAGAGAAAAATATTAGAATTGGCAGTATTTGCAAAGAACTACAGAGAATGGTAGGAAGCAACACAGAGTTTGCTTTCTGATAAAGGTGGTGGCAAGTCACACTCATTGTAGCAGCCATCTCTGAACATCAAAATGACGTGTGCTTATTGGCCTCAAAAGACTAGGGACCATTGTTTTTGCAACCCTTTACACACACACACACACACACACACACACACACACACACACACACACACACATACACACATATACTTTCATGTGATTATGAGTTGTTTCAGTTTTCTTCGGACCAACTATGAAAAAGAAATTACTACCTTGTTTGTATCATCCTGGTTTTAAGTTCCTCATTAGAAAAAAAAATCCTATAGAAACCTTCTGTTTAAGCAATGAATATACATGTTATAAATTGTATAAAAGACCCAGAACCTTTGGTAGAGAATATATAGTTCAAAATTGGTGACATTGCAGGCTACATAACTTAAATATTTTTTTGCCATCTGGCAGGATATTAGTTTTGCTTGGCTTCTCCATTAATTATTTCACTTGCTGGAAGTCAAACACAGGTATTTGCATGAAGGGTTTCTATTGCAGAAAACATCTCTGATTGTCTTTGTACTAGGCTAAGCAACACAAAATTAAAGAAGTACCATATTTTTCGGAGCATAAGACACTCCGGAGTATAAGACGCACCTTAGTTTTGGGGGAGGGAAAAAAAAATCTGCCTCTGCCTACCAGCATCCATCAGTATTCATCTGGCTAGCGTCCTTAGCAAATAGCCTGGTCAGCTTCAGCACATTAGCCTGATTCAGCACAAGGCTGAGTTTGCAGCCTCCAAAAGCTCCGTTTGAGAGGACGCGTGGACGCCGAAGGTGGGGACGGGTGGGCGGGGCTACATTCAGTGTATAAGACGCACCCAAATTTTCACCGTCTTTGGGAGGGTGCGTCTTACACTCTGAGCATAAAATTTTTGTTGTTAAATGAGACATTCATTAAGTGAGTTTTGCCCTATTACATCTTTTTAGCCACAGTTGTTAAGTGAATCATTGCAGTTGTTAAGTTAGTAACACGGTTAAGTGAATCTATCTTCACTTAACTGCACTTTCTGCACTTTGCTTGTCAGAAAGTTACAAAAGATGATCACATGACCTCAGGACACTACAACTATCATAAATATGAGCCAGTTGCCAAGCATTTGAATTTTGATCATGTGACCATGGATGCTGCAACAGTCGTAAGTGTTAAAAGTGGTCATAAGTCATATTTTCAGGACCATTGTATCTTTGAACAGTCACTAAATGAACTCTTGTAAATTTTGGACTACCTGTATAAACATTTTAAACCAGTGGTCCCCAATCTTTTGGGCACCAGGGACTAGTTTCTTGGAGAGAGGTTTTTCTGCGAACCGGAGGGAGCATGGGTTTATGTCCTGCCTGCATCCCATGGATGGGGCTTCGCTTGTTTGCGTGGACTGGTTTCTGGCATGTCACGGACTGATGTTGGTCCATGGACTCCCCGGAGGTTGGGGGCCCCTGTTTTAAAGCACTAAAATAAGATGAAGTGGTATTTTTTATTTGCACTTTTGCTCTAAGTTGTTTGACCTAGAACAGAATACATCGTTTATTTGGCCAAACCCTATTTGACCTGGATGGGAAAAAACAAGCTTCACCTCAGACTTCGGGAGATAGAGTGGGTCTCAGTTTTGGTCCCCCTGCTAGTTTGGGAGACTCCATCTTTTGTTCTGGATGGAATTGCGCTACCTCAGCGAAACCTATGGACAATTGGGGGGCCTCCTCCAGCTCAAAGAAAAGGTGACAGCCATGGCTAAGAGAACCTTTGCATAGTTGTTATGCACCAGTTGACATCCATTCCTCAGCCAGGAGGCTCTATTCACAATTCCTCATGCCTTGGTCACCTCCAAATTGGACTACTGCAAAGAACTTTAAATGGGGCTGCCCTTGAAGAGCATTTGGAAGGTTCAGCTGATGCAAAATATTGCAACCTGGGCAATTAAAGGTGCTTCTTATTCAGCATATGCTCTGCAAGCCTGCATTGATTGCCAGTATGCCTCTGGCTTCAATTGAAAGTTCTAGTAGTTACCTATAAAGGTTGCAACTGGGTTACTTGTGGGAGTGGTTCTTCACTGTTGTATTTACTCTTCTGATCTCACAGGCCACAACCAGCCCTTTGGTTGCCCCTGTCCAGTTGCATCAGTTGTAAGTTATAAAATAAATTGTAAACAGGCACGCAGCAGCGGGCAGGAAAAGAAGCCAAGTGCGCTTCTTTAGTCAGCTGGTAAGAGAAAGAACTTCTCTGCCTCTGGCACAAGAGCAACAGCCAAGGTGAGGCAAAGCTCTGCGCTCCCTCCTCCGTCAACATGTGGGTGCCTCCAGCAGAATTAAGTTCAGCCTATTGATTTGGCCCTCCAAAATAGTCCAAATTTCTCAAGTGGACCCTTGGGAAAAATTAATTGCCAACCCCTGCCCCAGAGATTAGACTTGCCTTGATTTTGCAAGTGTTCAAAACTTGGAAAACCAACTTTTTTATTGAGCCTTAGATCCCAGCTGTGTGGTTGAGCCTGTATCACGATTGTATTAACTCTTAGTTATTTTTTTAATCTTGCCTGCTGTATAGTTGGAATTAGAAATGTATTTTTGTATTCACTGGGAGCTCTATTCTACTAAAAACAATATTCAGATTATAGGAACTATTAAATTACATTAGTATTTCTAGATCTTAGAATTGTGCTGTTTTGCATCTTGGTCAGACTTGTAGGAATTATTTTTAAAAAGTGGTTTTTACACATAACAGAGTTGGAAGAGACCTTGGAGGTCTTCTAGTCCAACCCAATTTCTCTTGCACAAGCCGCACACCCTATACATTCCAGATAAATGGCTGTCCAATCTCTTCTTAAAAGCCTCCAGTGATGGAGCAGCCACAACTTCTGAAGGCAAGCTGTTCCACTAGTATCTCTCTGTCATCTCCATTGAGGTGTTTGTAAAACATACAATTTGCATTCATATTGAAGTTTGTATTCATAAAGTTAAATTTAGCAGTATTTGGAGGTAATCTAATTAACTAATATTTATTAGTAAAATGATGTATTTATATAACACATACTTAACAGTAGGAGGTAAAAAACCTGATTTGGATCTAGATAATTATGAGCCAAAGAAACATTAGTGGTGTTTGATTAATTCTTCATGGAAAAAAATTCCCAGTCCATTAAAGCAAATATATGGGAAGGTATTTCTAATGTGAAGACACGGAATGTGAGGCTAAGCTATTGAATGAATTTGTGGGTATAAGGAGATCTAAAGTAATTTATATAAATCAAATAACTTACCTCAATTTTGGTTCACATTTCTCACATAATGCTCTTCTGCTAGGTTGGAAACAGCCCTTCTGTGTGTGGAAGAGGCTTTCCTCTAGTGGAAGGGCCCCTTTGGATCCAAGCCACTGGCTCCAGTGGCCATTTGGAATATATCTAACAATACACAGACAGTAGAGTGAAAAACCAGTGTCATTAAATGAACAATGCAGATACAGTTATGAAGCTGAATTTCCTAGAATGGAACTTGGTAGGTATAATTATTTGTAATTTTTAAAACTGTCTTTTGTGACTGAGAAAACTTTCTAGTAAGGAAATAGAAATGTAAAGATTAAAGCAGCAATATATTCACTTGGTTTGAAATACGTTTTTCACCTAAATGGCTTTGCTTTTAATCTTAAATGTGTTTCTTAATTGTGAGATTTACAAGTAGTTGCATAATTGATTGCTATTATATTCATTAAAATATTGTGTAATGTTTCTTTAAAATTGACAAATATTTTTCAAGTCACCTAATCTTATTTCATATGGCCTAATGTTGGTAATGTTTTTCCTCTTTGAAAACATAACTGATTTTTTTAAATCTGTCATGTTCAGGAGGAAAAAAAGCAAGAGCAGAAGTCGTAGTCATGATAGGAAGAGAAGCCGAAGCAAGGAACGCAAACGAAGCCGTGAACGTGAAAGAAAGAAAAGCAAGAGTCGAGAAAGAAAGCGCAGTAAAAGTAAAGAACGGAGACGCAGCCGTTCAAGAAGCAGAGAACGTCGATTCAGAGGCCGTTACAGAAGCCCCTAGTATGTTGTGTGAAATTATTGTTTTAAGTTTCTTTAAGAGTAAATAAATAGTAAAACTTTTAGCTTGAGAATTTTAGAAAAATCAGTTGTAATATAATTACATCAGTGTGACAATTTTATTTCACAACCATTCAGTGTAATGGTTATGATACTAATAAGAATATATCTCTTAATGGTAAATGTCAAACAGAATGATAAAGGCTGTACATAACACTGCTTTCTTCTCTAATCCTAGTTCTGGTCCCAAGTTCAATAGTGCCATGAGAGGAAAAATTGGCTTGCCACACAGCATGAAAATAAGGTTTTGTCTTACTTTCTTTAATGATGGATTTAATGGTTTATATTGATATTTATTCCCTTCATAATTCTGTACGTGTTTTTTTTAATAGCAGACGTCGATCTAGGAGCAAAAGTCCTTTCAGAAAAGACAAGAGCCCTGTAAGGTAGGGATTTTAGTCTTGCTTAATGTTGAAATTTCCGTAACATACTGAATGTTCTATATATTTATATTCTACACTGATTTGTCATTAAACAATTCTGTTCTGTTTGATTGGCTGCTCTTGCAATGTATGTGGATTTATATTTTTAAAGACAGTGTGCTAGAAAACATACGGTGAGTGTAGAGATAATTGGCAGTGGAATTATTCTGGACTGGCGTTGCTAACATGCATATATGTGTATATTTTGGAAAAGCAAGTTAGAAAACTTCTGAAAATGAGAGATCAATTAAAGTACATTGAAGTTAAAAGTATTTTTTATAATGCTGTAAATAGGTGAGGTGCCTATACTTAAAATATATATCCACTGAAACTGCAAGCATCCCTTATTCATAGGTGTTTGGGTTAAAGATAGCCAAAATTTCTTGTTATATCCAGTTCCTTGTTCCATACTCTGTCTTTTTATATGCATATTTTGCATGTTGAATATTTATTTATTTAATTTATAGGTCACTCATGTCAATTGAGCAGTGTATATGTTTAAAGCATATCCAATACAATGAAAGCAAAATGAGCTAATTAACCAGCATATTAATACATTTCCCACAGAGAACACATAGTTCCCTAAACTAATATCTGGGGAAAGCTAGGGGTTCAGAGTCTTAAGATGGCAGGATCAGGGCAAGTCAAACCTCCAAGGAAATGCTCTTCCAGAGGCAAGTTCTGTAACAGAGAAGGCATGAGAGCTTAGCATGGCTATCACCATGTTCCAGTGCAAGAGTTAAAAGCATTCAAGTGAAGCTAAAATAGGAAGATGTCCAGGAAAGTTCTGTCCTTTTAACTTCATTTGCAATATAGTCCATGTAAAAATACAAGGGAGATAGTTATGCTCAGGAAATCTATTGCTCAGGAAAAAACCAGTGGAGGCTGAAATGATGTTCCTGATTCTGAAAGGAGGAGAGTAGATCTTGTGCTTTTGAAACACGGGTACTCCTACCTGCCCCCACTCCCGGTCTTATAAAAGCATGTTTAATGAATCTTTATCTCTGTGTGAATACAAGTGATCTTAATAATGTAAAAATCAAATCTAGCTTGTTTAAATATGTTTATATTGATATAATAATATCAATAATAATTACTGTTTTTCAGAGAGCCTATTGATAATCTTACTCCAGAGGAACGGGATGCTCGAACAGTATTCTGCATGCAGCTTGCAGCAAGAATTAGGCCAAGAGACCTGGAAGAATTTTTCTCTACTGTAGGAAAGGTGTGATATGAAGAACTCTTGACAGTTCTTTTAATGCCTTCCGGGTTATTCTGAGATTTTTATTTTATTTATTATTAAATTTCTACATCATTCATCTCACCTAAGTGACTCTGGGCAATTTACAACAGCATAATAAAACCATATTAATACATGAATGAAAACATAGTTTAAAAACCGTTAAAATGGGTTAAAACGTGCAAGTGAAGATAAATCAGGTTAAAAATTCAAAGATTGGGAGATTAATAAGGCAGCAGAAGAGTCCTTGGAACATCAGCCATCCCCAGGACTGCATCCTACATCTATGTGTAGGAGAAGGAATGGCAGAAACTGGTGGCAGAGTTAAAAGAAGTATCGCCCTAAAGCAAGGCTGTCAAACTGGGTTTCTTCAAGGGCTGGATCAGCATTGTAGTTCTCCTCTTTGGGTCAGTGGCTGATGGGAGGTTGGCAGGGGGGTGGGCGGTTGCCTCCTGCAGCACTGCCGGCCGAAAATTGACCACCTGGTCCATTTTTGCCCGTTTTTCAGCCATTTTGGGCTCATTTTTTGGCCTGTTTTGGGACCATTTTTTTGGCCTGTTTTGGGATTATTTTTGGCCTGTTTTGGGACCATTTTTGACCCATTTTGGGCCTGTTTTGGGCCCGCTGCAGGAGGCCATGGAGGGTGAAAATGAGGCATGGTAGCAGCAGCTTAAAAGTCCTCCTCCTAGATCCCATTAGTTGAAACTGCTAGAGTGACGGGACATACAGCATGCCCTCCCTGCTTGACCTGGTGGCGCAGGTTGATGCAATTGGGAGGAGACGGTTTCTCAGGTATTCTGGTCCCATAACTTGAAGGACTTTAAAGGTGATAACTAATACCTTGAATTGAACCCATAAGAAAACTAGCATTCAGTGCTGCTCATTTACATGTGCCATTCTAGGGGCGCCCAAAACGCATTCTGCACCAGTTGCAGCTTCTGAATACTCTTCAAGGGTAGCCCCATATAGAGCACATTATACTTGTCCATCTGAGAAGTGACATGAGTGACTGAAAGAATAGCTTTTCAGTCCAGGAAAGTGCATAGTCCGTGTACAACCTTGAAGTTGAGCAAAGGCCCTCCTAAACATGACTGCTACCTGCTCCTTGAGCAGAAGTCATGAGTCCAGGAAGACCTCCCAGATTACGTACTGGGTTTGTCTAGAGCAGTGCTACCCTCTGCAAACCCAAAGATGGCAAACCCCCAGGTACAGAGGAACCACCTACCCATAGCCAGTCTCTTTTACCAGGGTTCAGTTGAAGCCTGTTGCCCCCCACCCAGCCTCCCAAAGCCTCTCCACAAAACACTCACCAGCTTCCAACACCAAAACCTACCCCAAAGGATACCATGGTTGATGGTATCAAAGGCAGCTAAGAGGTCAATAGCTTGAATGGATGCACTACCTCCATACTGCTCTTGTCAGAGGTTATCTAAATACTTCTGTCCCTTATCGGCATGAATCCTTCCCTAAAAAGAGAAGGTGGGAAACTGGGTGAAATTTGTCCAGAACGGTGGGATCCAGTGCCAGCCTCTTGAAAAAATTACAGTCTTCTGTGTATCAAAATACTTATTTTATATATGAACTAGCTTGTATGATGTAACTGTTACAATATTATTACTTTTACTTGGACATGGTTCTCCATTGCATGCATACATTATATATTGTGTACTCTTGGAAGCTCCCTGGTGTGCATATACAATGCAAAATAGGTAAGTTTTCTTATGTGGATGGAGTCTGTTGTTAAAATCTCAGAAAACTAAGTACTCCTGTATCAGATATGAAAATTTCAGGTAGTGGTTTGATTTTATGTATAGTGGTATAAACATATTAAATCCATTAAAGCTTTCAACCAAATAATACAATTTTTTTTCTAGGTCCGTGATGTACGCATGATATCTGATAGAAATTCAAGACGTTCAAAAGGAATTGCTTATGTAGAATTTGTTGATGTCAGCTCAGTTCCTTTGGCCATTGGATTAACTGGACAGCGAGTGTTGGGAGTGCCAATTATTGTACAAGCATCTCAGGTAAGTTTGACTTGAATTCTTTTCTTAGTGCTAATAGATAAGGCTTGATCTGATAAGACTAAATGATTCCCCGTTAACCATATTGCTTAATTTGTTGTTTCTATATAGTTAACATTATTAAAACTAGCAGTATTATTTTCATTATTATTCAAAATCTTAATTGAAACCCCAGCTGCCTGTTATGACTGATAGGAATAGTTTGTGAGATCCTAGATTACACCATACATGCAAATTGGAGATGTCACTGATACTCTTAATCCTTTTCCATCTTGGCTGATTATATCCAGTAGATCTGGTTTAACATTCTGGATTTTGTGAGAAATAAGTTTATGAAAGGACACGTGGTTTCCAGTCTCTTTAGAAGAGACAAGGATCTGGCTTATTTTGAAGACAACAATAGATCAGTAGCAATTTTTTTATTTGGAGGAAGTAAGGATTCAAAGGTTGCTGGAAAATTCTAGAAACTATTATCCTGAAATTGAGTTTAGGTTAATTTTGCAGTAGACACTACCCTGCGTAACTTCTCAATATGAAAGACAAAGATAATACTTTTCAGTTAGTTTTTATTATTTTCTTTAACTTTTGACTAACTTTTCAGTTAGTTTTTAGTTAGTTTTCTAACTAACAGTCGGTTAGTTTTCTTTAACTTTTCTTTAACTTTTATTAACAAATAATAAAACTGTTTATATGACAATTTTTAGCAGAAAATAGAACAAAATCTTGAAAGTAAAATAAAAGTATCAGCTGTGTTAGTTCTCAGATAGCTCAATGTTTTTATTCTCTAGCTTATATAGCTTATATAACTGAGAAAGATTTGGATTTTGCACATACCATGTGTCCCCGAAAATAAGGCAGGGCCTTATATTTTTTTGAACCCCGAAATATGGCCTTGGCCTTATTATCGGGGGGCGGGGTTATTATTTTGGGAGTTCAGTAGGCAGTGAGCATGGGACTGGATGTCCCATCGCCGCTGCCTCCCCTCCCTGTTCTTGGCGCTGGCCGAGCGGCTGGCCCACCGTCTCGTGGAGCAGGACTCTGCAAGGCTTGTTGTCCTGTTGCATGCACAAACTGCAGGACTGCCTCACGGTAATGCTGCCGTTCGTGCATGCAACAGCACAACAAGCCTTGCAGAATCCTCCACGAGGCAGCGGCGGTAACGTGACAAGTCTTACAGAGACTCATTTCTGGCAGGTGGGACGTGTTGGGTCGCGAGACGCGCGTTCCTCGGTGTTGTCCAGAGAAGCCCATTGTAAAAGAAAACTCGCGAGTTCAATCAAAGTTCTCGAATTCGCAAGAAGTTTTCTTTTACAATGGGCTTCTCTGGACACAACACCGAGGAACGCGATGGAGCTACAAGTGTCAGTAGGCCGTGCATCTCGCGGTGGGGTGCAATTTGGGTGTGGCAGGTGGGGTAGGGTGGGCCGCAAGACACGTGTCCTACCTGGGACTTGTAGCTCCGTCACGTTCCTCGCCGTTGTGTCCAGGGAAGCACGCTGTAACTCACAAGGGTTTTTTTGCAATGTGCTTCCCTGGACACAACGGCGAGGAATGCGACGGAACTGAAAGTCTCGGGTAGGACGCGTTTCTCGTGGCCCAACACATCCCAATTGCAACAGCAGCCTGGCTGCTTCCTTTCCCTTTGCCAGCCTCCCTTGCGCGAAGTTTGGCAGCCAAATACCGGGGAGGGGCTGTAGTATCCCTGCCACCGCTTAGGCGGAGACCCCAAAGCTTTTCCTAAAAGTGGGGAGCAAGCCAACTGGGCAGCATCAGCTGCAATGCATACCTGCCACAAACGCAAATATTCTGGGGTTAAAAGCCGGGGCAGCGAAGCGGCAAACGTTTCAGCGGTGGGATCGCTGGGGCTGCGCCTCAGCCAAAGGCTTGCAGGCGCATGAAACACCCCCCCCCCCCCCGGCTCAGAACTGCCCAACTTTGCGACCTTGAGGGCAACGGCGACCAGAGTCGCCCTTCTCCACCCCGCCTGTTCCGCACCATTGACCCCAAGCTGATGCTCCTTATTTTTAGGAAAAGCTTCGGTGTCTCCGCCTGAGCGGTGGCGGGGATACTACAGCCCTTCCCTTCCAGCAAGGGAGGCTGGTGAATGTAAGGGGAACGGAGAAAAAAAAAACCAAGTGGCTTTTCTTGCTTTTCTGGGCTGTCGTGCTTCAGTGGGGGAGTGCGTCGTCACTTCTGAGTTGCCCCTTTTCTCTCTCCGGGGACCCTGCTCAGCTTCGTGCTTCAGAGGACGCGCGAGGCACAAGCTTCTTTAGAAGCCCCCTCCTTCTAAACTTTGCAAGGATAAGCCCGCCTCTTGGTTTGGGGCGGATGGTGCCTGGCAGGCCCAGGTACGGTGGGTGGGCAGGCGGGTGGAGCAGCTGCGTGGCTCGCTTGGGTTGCGAGGATTTGGGCAGCATTTACATGGCTGGGATGCCTGCAGGATCCCTGGATTCTGAGGCAGGCGAGGCCCAGAGAGGAGGTGCTGAGAGGGAGCCCATTTCTCACATTGGCCGTGCCAGGCGCCACCTTGAGCAGGCAAGGAGCTGGAGGCGGGGGAGGGTCAGTCTCCTTATTCGGTTGCCTGCCCTCCACCGTTTTCATCATGTGTGTGTGTTTGTGTGAGAGACAGAGACAGAGAGAGAAAGAGAAACCGTGGAGAGGAAACTCAAACAGCATTGCCTGCAATTCTTGTTACTCCCCTCTGTCATTTCTCTCATTCTCTCTCACACACACAGACATTTGATCGCTGAAAAGGACAGGCTGCGCTTTGCTTCTATTGTAAGCACGCATTTCCCACAATTGCCTGTCCTTTTTTCAAGCAGCAACAGCCGGGTAGAGGGGGGACGATTCCAACGGGCCGCATGGCTTTCTACCTCATTGTAGCAGCAGCCTAAGCAACACCCGCGGAGCGCAAGCCGTGGTCGCCGCTTGCTCCACAGCCACAAGATGAGCTGCGGAACAGAGGGGCCCTCGGCTGCAAGGTTGTCTAGCGCTGTGGGCAAAGCTGGGGCTCACAAGAGTGCGCTGGAAATATCTCCAGGTGCCCAGAGAGACAGAACTTCCGGCCCTCGTTGGATCAGCTGATCCGTGGGCCGAGGTTAAGGGTCCCAGCAGCCTTGAGGTGACCAGGGAAGAGAAGGGCTGCCTCCTGTGCTGGCCACGCCCACCCCTTCACTAGGCCTTAAAAATCAGGCTTGACCTTATTTTCAGGACATGTCCTATTTTCAGGGAAACACGGTACATAGAAATGTTTCCTGGTAGAATGCAACATAGTTTATACTACTGTATATAGTAATCTATAGTGTTTCCTGTGTATATAATTTTTAGGCGGAGAAAAACAGAGCAGCAGCAATGGCTAATAACTTACAAAAGGGAAGTGCAGGCCCCATGAGACTATATGTAGGCTCATTACATTTCAATATAACTGAAGATATGCTTCGTGGAATCTTTGAACCATTTGGCCGGGTAAGATTTTTTTTTCAATACAGTATCTCTCTGCTTAATATTCAACATAAATGAGTATCTTTGTGCTTAAAAATCCTCTTATAGTATCATAATTTTTAATGTAATACAAACTCATTATAGAACCAAGACAGTCTAGGGCTCAATATTGAAATACAATAGGAGAGTAGGGACCGAATGTTCCATGCAAGAGGGAATGTGTTTATAAATCATGGGCTTTTCTTGTCCAAGTACCATTAACTTCTAATGTAGAGAACCTGTCTTCCCTTATTGTTTGAACTGAACATGGAAAGGAAGTTCCTTGATATAACTCAGTATGTAGAGTTTTATAAGTGATTACAGGTACCTTGAGGTTAGGCCCAGAAGCCCATTTTGTTACCAGTTGAGCAACTACAGTGCTAGTGTTCTACAGTAGTCACCAAAATTAGTAACCAGACTGCTATGCTCTGTATTAGCTGCAGTTTCTGAAACATCTTCAAAACAGTCCCAAACAGAACACATTGAAAATATGATTTTATACGATTAACTGAATTTTAGCATCAGAACAACTCAAGAGATATAAAGCTGAAATAATGATAGGTGTAAGCTTAATAAGTGAAAATAGAAAATTTAACATTTTCTTATTAAATCTGGAATTATACTGTACATGTACGTTTAAAAGCACACTGAATTAGGTGTTCATATGTACAATTAATGTAATTAATATAATGGGGTTGGGGATCCCTGCTATAGCTGATTGGAATTCAAAGAATCTAAAATGGCTTCAAATAAACAGTTACTCCATCTTTTACTATTCCTGAAATGTATTAGGAAGAATAAAAGGCAATATTGGAGGAGGTAGCAGGTATTTTCCCTGGCTGTATTTGAAACTTTAAAAATCTGTTTAACTTTCACCCTACATTTATTTATATATATATATATATATATATATATATATATATATATATATATATATATATATATATATATATATATATATATATATATATATATATATATATATATATATATATATATATATATATATATATATATATATATTAATACTAGTGGGTCGTTTTGATCTTTTTCAGATTGAAAGCATTCAGCTAATGATGGACAGTGAAACTGGGAGGTCCAAAGGATATGGATTTATTACTGTAAGTTTATATAGTTGACATATACGGGCTAGGAGACAATAAATTAACTCTTGGTTACAACAATAGTCTATTATCAATTATAACTAGGACATAATTTCAATGCATATAAGAAATATATTTTATATTGCATAATATGTATGTAGCCCATTGTGTTTTAAATGGGGGCAGCATATGTTCTTGAACAGAAATCTACCTTGTGTCCCATCAATTTTTTTAAGATATTGGAATTAATCGAGGATATTCTACAAGATTTCTCCCATGTTTTCAATCTTTTTTTCTGTATGCTACTATGGGCCCTTTGGAAGTACAACAGCAATAAAAATATTAGTATAAGAAGTCCTCACTTAATGACTGCCCTGTTTAGCTACTGTTGAAAATTATGGATGGCACTGAAAAAGAAATGTTATGAACATTCCTTGTACTTAACTATTGCAGCATCCCCGTGATCGCGATCACCATTTGCACACTTTACAGTCAGTATCCAACACACAGAGTTAATGGAGAAGCCGGCAGTGAAATCAAAAGTCACAGTCATGTAATGTCTAGCTTAACAACCTCATTGCTTAGTCCCAACTGTGGTCAAGCAAAGACTAGATGTAATAAATGCGTGAACAGACATAAATGTTTTTGTCTCTTTTCACCCTTTTTATACCCTTGTCTGTTCTTTAGGCCACCTGTATTTTGTATCTAAATTAAATGTAGGCAACATGCTGTAACAGTTGCTTCAAATGATTATTATATATTTCAGTTTTCAGACTCGGAATGTGCTAAAAAGGCCTTGGAACAATTAAATGGATTTGAACTGGCAGGTAGGCCTATGAAAGTAGGACATGTGACTGAACGTACAGATGCATCCAGTGCCAGTTCATTTTTGGACAATGATGAATTGGAAAGGACTGGAATAGATTTGGGAACAACTGGTCGTCTTCAGTTGATGGCAAGGCTTGCTGAGGGTAAGTGAATTAATAAGTGTACTATGTGCTTTTTCCTAACCCTAATGCTTCATTAGTTTGCGTGTCATCCTTGCTTCTTTCTTTCAGTATCTGACGTGTCATATTTTTCAGTAGTTCAATAAAATGAAGAGTTTATTATGATTTTCATAGTGGATTTAAACACAATCACATTTATTCTCAAAACTTTATAAAATGCATGTCCTAGTTAAAAGTAGATCCCAAAAAGGATTCAGTTGTTTTTTTTTATTTATTCCAGGTACTGGTTTGCAGATTCCTCCAGCTGCCCAGCAAGCACTGCAAATGAGTGGATCATTAGCATTTAGTGCTGTAGCAGGTAAAATTAATTTTTAAATTGTTATGTGGATGTTATTCTAGAAAAATCTAATTTGAAATAATAGTTTTGTGCGCCTTTTCTTGGAAGCAAGCACTCCTTTTCTAAAGTGTTTTCCTTTTGCCAAGATATCCATCATGAATTTATATAATGAAAAAGTTACTTCAGGCTAGGACAGCAACTGGGACTGGAATTGCTGTCACTAAATGATGCAGTTGTAAAGTGGGATGTCCTGTGATTGCACTGCTTAGCAACAGCAGTTACAGTTGCTGTCATTAAGCAAGGACTGCACAGATGCTAATTGAAGACTTCATGTGACCATGACTTCCTGCCCATTTTCCCCTGCCCACTTTCCCATTGACTTTGCATGTGGGAAGCCAGCAGGGGATGTCAGAAATTGTGAATGTGTGACTGGCTCACTGTTAAATGTGAGCCGGGCACTATGCCTGGATCACAATCACATGACCATAGGGATACTGTGATGCCCGAACTCCAAGGACTGATCGTGACTACTACTTGTTCAGCACCATTTAAATTTGAATGGTCACTGAATGGCCATAACCAGAAGACCACCTGTGCTTAACATTTTCTATTGACTGTGAAGTCTGTTCTCAAGATGCAATAAGTATTAAAAATTTTCCAATGTTCTTTTTCAGATTTACAGACAAGACTTTCTCAGCAAAGTGAAGGTGAGATTTAATTTGAATCTTGTACACCATTTAAGAACTGGTCACCCACAATTCCATTAGCTTGCTTGCCATTTATTAGAAATAATCTCAGAATTTCAGACATTCTCTTGCTTGTATTGGACAAGGAAAGAAAAAAGCATTTATCCTACCATTTTGCCAGTTAAAGGTTACAGATACGAGTGAGTTATTTATTTATAATTATTTGTGTCTTGCCTTCATAATTTTTACAAATAACTCAAAATGGCAAATATATCCAACACGTCTTCCTCCTCCTATTGTCCCAGTCACTTTGGTATATTCAGGAAAACCAAACATTTGTAAGACAGCCCAATCACCACAATAACATTCCAATATACAAGCTATGTACCAGAATATGCCAAGTACTTTACTTGCTTATTTTATTGATTATTAATTAGTCAGTTGTTGTACAAAAATAAAATAGATGCAAATATATAAAGATAAAAATACAGTTAAATAAGTTAATATTTATTAATATTGGAGTTTCATATTATCCTAATTTGATCTATTAAGAAGATTTGTCAGTTGGACAGTCTTAACTATAAACTTGATTCTGCTGGTAACAGACAAGCTTGATCCTTGGAGGAAATAAACCACTAGTTTCTTTGGAGAAAATAAAGAAGTTTCATGCAAGAAATTCAGTATTTGTTTCCAAGAGTCTGCTTAAACATTTTCTTGGATGACCTGTGGTTAAGTACTGAATTGATAAGCAATATTGTTAAATAATTTTGATATACGTGACATATTAGTCTGTTTTTCTAAAATATTTGGATAATCTGCCAGATTAGAAAAAATCCACCAACAATTTCAATCTTTAATCATAGAACAACTTTGTATAGGATAGGCAGGCCTGTTTCAGTTCTATCTGCAGAATCTGGAGTGTACTTGTCCCCTTCCCAGATTTGTTATTGAGTAAGGGGCTTTTAGTAGATTCTGTAATTCTGCAACATATTAATACTGGTGCTTTTTGCCTTATAAACATTTAATATAGTACCATATGTTCCGGCGTATAAGACAATTTTTTACCCCTTGAAAATCTTCTCAAAAGTTGGGGGTCGTCTTATATGCCGGGTACTGAAACTTCCGAGCCGGGGGGAAGATCAAAAACAGCCGCGGCCGCATCCCCGCCCTTCCCCAGCCAAGCTGCTGAAGGAGCCCCGGAGCCATGCCGCCGCCCTGCGTCTCGGTCTCCTGCTGGGAAGGCTGCGGCCGCTGCCGCAGCCTTCCCAACAGGTGGCCGCGCACTGGGGGATGACGATGACAGGACCCTCGGTTTCTAACCTTCCTCATCTTTTCTCTTGTTCTCCTTGTGGGCGGGCGCGGGAGGGACCGTGGAGCAGAGGCGGCTTAAGGCAAGAGGCAGGCGGGAGACGCAGGCAGGAGCCTGCAGCCGACGCCGCCACTTCTGGCATCCCTGTGCCTCTCGCCCCGCTCGCCGGGCTCCTCTGCTCCGCGGTCCTGCAAACCAATCCTCACCGTGGCTCCTTTCTCCCTCGCCCAGCCCTCTTCCAAGATGCCAAGTGCAGGCAACCGCACCAAGCGAGGTAGGTGGGCGCGTGCGGGAGTGACCGCGGAGCAGAGGCGCCCGGCGAGAGGTGCGGGAATGCCAGAAGTATCTCCCGCCCGCCTCTTGCCTTAAGCCGCCGGGCGTCTCTGCTTTACGGTCCCTCCCGCGCGCGCCCACAAGGAGGAGAACGAGAAAAGATGAGGAAGGTTAGAAACCGAGGGTCCTGTCGTCGTTGTAGTCCCCCAGCCTGCATCAATGGGTCTCTTCTTGGGGAGGGTTGAGAGCTCCTCCTTTTCCTGCCAGACCAGAGGGTTGCAGAGCATTGGGGGGGCCCAACCTGAGTACCATACCCCCACACACAAGCAGGATGAAGTGAGCAGCAGAAAGAAAGAAAGAAAAGATGGAGGTTAGGAAGGAAGATAGAAGTTAGGAAGGAAGACAGAAAGAAAGAAGGAAGAAAGAAAGAAAAAAATGTTAGGAAGGAAGGAAGACAGAAAGAAAAAGAAAGATGGTAGGAGGGGTAGTCTTATACAGCGAGTATATCCCAAACATTATATTTTAACTAGAAAAGTTGGGGGTCGTCTCATACGCCCAGTCGTCTTATATGCCGGAACATATGGTACTCAGTGAGCCTGCAGACTTATAATTCATTAACAAGTAAATTTTTTTAATTGGCCATGACCCTCTCTGAATTTTTGAAAAAGCTTATCTATGTTAGTAAAAGCCATCTCTAATTATGGGAAGAAATCAATTTGTTTTATGGACTATCCATCGGTCACCCATTCCCTCAAAATGAACCATATACATCTAACTGGGAAAATGCAAGTAACCACTCAAAAAGAGCAGAAGTGCTACAGAATTCCTGGAAACCTGGCACTTAAAGGAGCTATCAACAAATCAGTTGAACTAGATAACATTCATATCAAGCATCTGATTCAAACCTTATATAACTGACTAACTCTCCAAGGCTAGTCAGAATAGAGCTAACATAATTTCCAGCTTTGCTGGAAAACAAAGCAGAATGTGGAAAAATTATGCTTTCCCTTTTGGTAACAAACACCTTAAATCTAAAGTAAGTTAGTCGTCTGTGCTTGCAGAGAAAGCATTTGAAAACATTGCTGTTTACACAGTCATATAATGAACTTGTGTCCACTGCTGCATTTACCCTTTATGGCCGTGAAATTTTGTTCTTTCAGATCCTACTTGTAATTGAATTTTTTGGCTAGTTTTAGTTGCCAAGTTGTTACATAGAGATGGGTCTAAATGTTGATTTTATAATTGTCCAGTCATTCTTTTAGCAGTATGTTGGAAGGGCTCCTTTTGAAGGCAGTGTCTTCACTGATACGGTTAGTTTTGTGGATTCAGAATTAAAATCTTATGAGGAATTGCATTTCATAACAGAATTATATTGTATATTATACTGTATATATATAAAGCTGATACGTAAACCAAAATAAAAATGACCGAAAAGTCATGCTATGTTTTCTTTTTCAGTCTTAGCTGCGGCTGCTTCTGTACAACCACTTGCAACGCAATGCTTTCAGCTATCCAATATGTTTAACCCTCAAACGTAAGTTAACCTGATGTAGTTTTCTAAAATTTTATCTATTTGGAATAAAGACATAAGTTTATTGCCTTCTTAACTTATTCCACAGTGAAGAAGAAGCTGGCTGGGATACAGAAATTAAAGATGATGTGATTGAAGAATGTAACAAGCATGGAGGTGTTGTCCACATTTATGTAGACAAAAATTCAACTCAGGTATGTTTTTAAAAAACATATCTAATGAAAGCATTATGGTTGGGCTCTTTAAAGTTTTATAAAAGTGTTCATGCTATTAATGTATGCAATATATGGATTCTTTTTCACTGTTTTTTAACTAAAGTATTCTAACATGAAGTGACACAAACATTGATTTGTTTGTGCTTTGTGCCACTTCGCTATGTAAACAATTCCCATTTCTAGTAATTAAGACACAAATATAATAAAATAGTATACAACATAATAACATTATGACTGCCACCCCCTTAGGATTGGGAACAATGAAATTACACATCCATTTCATCTACAAAAGCCTTTCTTTTTTTAATAAATTGTTTTTATTGATTTTCATATTTTACATATCACAATATTTATAGACAGATCTACCACAAAAGCCTTTCAATGCAGAGATAACACAGTTCTAAGTGCTGTATAGTTTTATCATCAAAGGCAACCCATGTGTGCTGTGTTGCAAAAATCTAGATATGAAGAAGTCATGACTGTCAACAAATCTATAATTTTAAGAAAAGCTGACATAAATCCAAAGCTTTGACCATGGCTTCCACCTAATGTTCCAGCTGGAGCTGTGAGTCCAGGATTAAGTCTAAGTCTGTTTCTTCCCATTCAGTATCTAACTACTTTCAGGCACCAGGATAGAATTTTATTCACAGCTAATGCCTAACCTGGAGCAGAGATGTATGTCTAGGGATCAATAATGTGCTGACAGCATCTCATCCTGTACTGGGTGGATATCCCAAAGATGCTTTTTCAAAAGACAACTGGACTTTCTTTGTTTTTTCTTGAAGATGTTAGACTTCTCATCCAACAACCTTCAGTTCTAAATAATCTTTGATTAGAAGCAAAATGTCTTCAAGGCAAAACAAAGAAAGTCCAGTTGCCTTTTGAAAAAGCACCTTTGGGACAACCATGACTGGATGACTGAGAATCCATAGACACGTACTGGTGGATAATTTTTCCCAATAGCTTCATGTAAATATTGAATAGTAAAGATAATGTACTGTCAATAGTATATATTGAAAAGCCACACTTCACAATTCTTAATGTTGGAGTGCCCTGGGGATATGATCTTTCCCTCCTCACTGACTGGAACTACCTACTTGAGAGAAGAACCACTGCAACATACGCCATAAAATCTTAAGTGCTCACAGTTGATAGTACCAACAGCTGTTAAAAAGTTCAGCAGAACCAGGAGATCATACTTCCTCTATACAGGTCCTACCATCATCAAACTTTCACTGTTCAGTCTGTCTCTCTCTTCCAAGACCCAAATTACGTTCTTCCATCCTCTAATTTCAAAGAAATTGACATGGGACACAAACCATTTTTATCACTCCAGAGTAATGGTTGTGTACCTTTGTGATATACATGTACTGGAGCTGTCTTCCTGGTTGTTACTCTGTCCTTGAGTGGCAACTTACATTTAAGTGGCAGCCAGCTATACCTATCCATATTACTTAATCTGTTTTGCTCATCTCTTCATTCCTCTTCTGAATTACTATTTCCTATTCTCACAGTACATAGCAATTTTAATCTTATCACAAACTGTATTTCTATTGCGCTTTTGGCTTCTCTCTCCTATCAAGATAAACTCAATCCCAATGCTATCTCAGAGATGTAGAATTATATGAATATTACAATGTTGAAAATTCAATATAAAGTTTATGGAACTATATGGAATGGGGAAAAACTCACAATTTTTAATTCAAATATGATATTTCACCAACAACAAAATAGATTGTGCAAAACTATCTGGATCAACACTAGAAACCATAAATATTGGTTTCTAGTTTGAGAAGGGTCTCCACAGTCTTGCATTTCTTTTGGTTGCATAAGTCCTGGAGTGTTTTCTTCCAACTTCTAACAGGGATGTCAGTAACAGTCCAGACTATACAGTGGTTATTTATACTTTAATTTGCCTGTTACTTCAGGAGACTATACTCAAAAGCTCTGTATTGCATTGTTCTTTTCAAGTATTGAAAAACTTCAACATTTAGCATTATTCAAAATGCTGGGGCCAGATGTTTATCTGAGAGTAGGTGTTAAAATCATTAGATGGGATTGAATGGTCACTGTATATTGGATTAATGAGCAAATAAATGAGATATTGTCAAGTGTGAGAAAATCAGGAAGTCCAAGCAATTTAAATGAATATAAATTTTTATTGCAAGCTGATGCTCTGCAAGAATCTGAACTACTAACAATCAAAGCAAATAGATGATAGATAAGAATCAATGGAATTCAAGGTGGGCTGGATTTAGATCTCTTCTGGGACTCGAGACTGATGACACGTTTGACCCTTCCCTCAGGCTCAGCCTGGTCATCTATAGATACACACTAAGATATATTTCTTTGCTTTCACCTTAGTCAAAAAAAAGTGCTAGGTATTTTAACCTTTAATGATTTAATACAAATTATTTTTAAAATTAAACATTTAGCAAAGACAAAAGTATTTTTACAAATTGATTTTTTCTTAAATTTCTATGCTAACACCTGTTGAGTTGCAAGTAAAAAGATCAATTATATATGTTTGTCTAAGCATTAAAATAGAGAAGAGCAAATAGTCGAAGAAAATAAATTGCTAGGTAGAATAAATCTATATTGTACTAAAACTTCCATGTTGTAACTTTTAACTGGGCAAAACTATGCATTGTAGGGCAAAACCTTTTGAACCAAGGTACTTCACATGGGCTAACTTACAGAATGAATATGAAATCCAGGACCTATGATTCCAATGAAATTTAAATTTTTATAATATATTTTACATTTTTAAAAAACATTTTATGAGATAGCACAAAATACCATAAAATGTTTTCTGTGGTCAACTGCTGAAGCTTGACTGCTATACAATTCAACATAGGCTACTTTCAAATGGAAGCCTGTTGCCTGCCATCCAGATACTGAGAGAGGATATCAACAGCATCACTTAACTCACCAGGATGAAGATATATAACTGGATAACATGAGCATACTGATGTTCTCTCACCTCATGGCAACAGATGATCTCACCAGGCTGAGATGGTAGACTAGATTCAAGCTCTGGTGAACTCTTCATCAGGACAAGAGGTGATAGTATCTGCTGTGACATGATGTGGTGGTAGTGGTGGTGCACCTCTTTCCTCTTTGAATATTTCCCCAAGTTTTTAACAACTTTTTTGATGAGAGCAGTACATCAAAATATCTGTTATTACTGGAGGCATTGAGGAATCTGGTAAGGAAACGGTTTATGGGCTGTCTACTAAATACTGTTTTTTTTTATACTTCAGGGCAATGTGTATGTCAAATGCCCTTCGATAGCTGCAGCAATTGCAGCTGTCAATGCATTACATGGAAGATGGTTTGCAGGTAAGTCAATATTTACTATATTGTCATAGTATGGCTATAATATGACTACCCTGTTTTCCCCAAAATAAGACATCCCCTGATAATAAGCCCAATTGGGCTTTTGAGTGCATGGCAATAAGGCCAAGTGCTTATTTCAGGGTTCAAAAAAATATAAGACAGGTCTTATTTTTGGGGAAACCCAGTAATAGATATAGATTAGGGATGGAAATTTGAAAAAATTGTTCTTTCAGATGCATCTTCCATCTTCCATTAGTATCTGTCCTACTATCACCAACTCCTTTGGGCCAGGAGCGGGAGTCTGTAGGAAAAGGTGTTCTTAAAATGATATAAAAGTACATTCCCAAAATTTGGTTTTCAGTGTTTTCAACTCTGGCGACTGACACATACTGTCAGGAGCCAATGGAAGTTGCATTTCAAAACAAAGGAAAACATTTTGAGAAACACAAAAAAATATTTGATGTGATTTCTGTAGTTTAAGAGATGATAAATTGAAAATTCCAAATATAGGAGAGTTAACAAAAGTAATAAAGGAATTGATTTGAAGAGTATCTCTGATCATGCCTATTTGTATAATTTGTCTTGCTTGTGACAAATTGCCCCAAGGAAATTTAGTCAGTAAGGCATATAAGGAAATATTTCTTATTTTACATATGGCTGAGACTTGGACAAACACATGAAACCTGGTTGCTAATTCCAGAGTTCTGCACAAGGGCACAGCAATATTACCTACTGAGCAGTGTGACCTACGCTATCTTTGCCATGCTTAGTACAAATTGGTTTATCTTTATGGGTGAGAACCAAATGTCCAATTATTACAAGCATTTAAAATTCTTTTTTTATTATCCTATGTGACATTTTATCTCCTGAGGACTTGTTTTTTAAATAAATGTTTCGCATGGTTCTTGTGACTCTGATAAACATATTGAATATGTTTTGGTTTTAGTTGTGTTAGAACCCTGTTCAAACGATTGGGTGTGTTAATATATGATTAAGCCACAAATCATTGTTATGTGTATATTGCTTTAAATGCATTGTGGATGATTACTATATAAGCAAGCAAGCGAGCATGCTCAATGTGGTTGGTGGTTCAGTGTGGTTTAGTGTGGTGAGTGGTGTTTGACGGTGTGTTCCGGATTGAAGACTCTCTGCTGCTTTACTGATGAGTAGATTACTTTATGACTGTGTGGAATTGCTGTGAAGAGAAGAGTTAACTATCTGTGATAGTATAGAATTAAGTGATAGCTGTAATCTTTGTGAGTAAAAACAAAGATAGGCAAGAAGAAGAAACTTCGCATTGACTGAATAACTGTGTATGACTTGGACTTCCTATTTAACTTTGCTACTATTCAAGTTAAAACTATTTTGTACATACTAAAGATATTCTGTTTATTGACTGAATAGCATTCATATCAAACTGCAACACCATTACTACAACACATTTCGCTGTGTATGTGCTTAACAGCACAATAACTCCTTAACAAGTTGAGTCATACTGAATGATGGATATTCATCGTAGGATTGTAATGTGAGTTATCTAAAATAAAGCTGGAAGCGGTTTCCTATATTTTATAGGCATTGTACTTTGTCCTACTAGATATTAAGACACTTTGTTTTCTTCTCTTACAGGTAAAATGATCACAGCAGCATATGTTCCTCTTCCGACATATCATAATCTTTTCCCAGATTCTATGAATGCAACCCAGCTCTTGGTTCCAACTCGGCGATGAAGGAGGATTGAGTCAGTTTTGTACATAGCTATTTTTGAAGGAAGACTTGAGTTACCTTTATTTAGATGAAAACAAAAGGAAAAAGATGTAAAGTCCTTTTGTGTACATTTCCTGTTACCTTTAAAGAAATATATATAATAAGCAGGAATGCTGTGATTATTCTCATGATTAGCATTCCCACTGTAAACAAAGCTGACTACTTGTTCTGCCTTGTAATTCTTGTACATTTAGACTTTTGGCTGAAGTATGGTGTAGGAACAGACATAGGTTATAGAAAAGATTTTTTTTCTGTAAAAGATGGAGAGGACTTTTAATGTTTTGCAAGCCTTTTTAATGCAGAAGTTGCATTCTACATTTATTAAAATGTAGATGCTCTGCTAAAGGTTAAAGTCAGATTTAACTGGGCATATTTAGTGTGTTTTGTATGGATTGAAAATTGAAGAAGCTACTGAACAATTTTCAGTCATCTGATCTGCTCATGTAATGTTGAACAGCTGGTAAAATTGAGAGGATTAGAAGATTTTATTTCTAGATGGTAACTTTTGATTGTCTCTGTAAAAGTTTCTTGTAAATAAGGTGTAAGGTGTGTTTAGAATTCCAAACAAAGCTATCTCTGCATTTCCAGATTAAAGTTCCAATGATTGCAGGGAATGTACTTAATTAAAAGTTGAAGTAGGAAATGCAGGAATATATTTTGTCTGGTTGCATATAATCTCTGCTCTTTTTTAAGCTCTGTGAGCTCTGAAATATATTTTTGGGTTACTTCAGTGTGTTTGACAAAACAGCTTAATATTTCTATCAACAAACAACTTTCATATGGCAACAATCTTTGTAAGAACCACTCAAATAAAATTCTCTCAAAGGCCTCCAGAAGAATTTTTTTTTACAAAACTGAAGATTAACTTTAATCAACATTAAATCTCTTTAGGTGAGCAGAAGCCTGATTTGTAAGCTGTATATACAGAATGAATCAGCAGTATAGTTAAATTTTAGAGCAATCCTTATGCTTAACAGAAAAATCATCTGTAGTCCATATATTTCCTGATTAGAATTTTCAAGTATCTATCTCCTTTAGTGGTTTTCTTCACTTTCGTCTGCTTCACAGAACCATTCAAAGAATGTCTTGCATTTTAAGAACAATTACAGCTTTCAAGATATAAGGGGGGGAAACCTGCATATTTTTATGGCCAGTTGAGGAGGACTTCCTTTATTTCCTTCTATAGTTGTTGGTCAGGTAAACTGATTTTTCTGGTTCATTTCCAAATTTAATTTGATTTAAATGTATTGTTTTGAGTCTTCAAGAAGGGTTCTAATGAATCGAAAAGTCAAAACTTGAAAAATCCTCGTTCATAAGTTCTATTAAAAACAAAATATTGTTTAAAATAAGATATACCCATGACAAAAATAATTTCTGAGTTTTATTAATATATTTCGTTCGTTGCATGAGGAAGATTGCATGTTTTAAACCAATTATCCACTTTTGATTTAAAATTATAGGGTGTCAGTATAAGAATGAACACACTGAAAAACAGACATACTTAATATTGGCAGATTGAAATTCCTGACATACTATGTAGAATATATTAATTATCTTTGGGGAACAACATGGAGTGAAGTGCATTATTTGTTCCAAGTTTATTTTGGGACTGAACATTTTCAGATCTCATTTCTATCCAAGAAAGTGCATATCTTACACATTTTGTTGAGCAGTATTCTGTTGTTCAATTCTCAGGGTACAAGTTGATCATGAGCAATTGAAACTTCATATTATGTAAATAGATAATACAGGACATGATAAAATTATTTGTTGAAATAGGTTTACCCTAAAAATTACTACTGCGCTGAATTACAAAATACTAAGTTTGTTGGAAGTTTGTTCAAGCTATACCCAGCTTGAAAATATATAAGAATTGCATGGAGTTATATATCCATTATTCCAACTAGACCAGTCTGTTTCCATCACATACCATTAACATTCTAGCCTTGAAAACCATTGCTATGAGATACACTATATAACCCAAAGCTTTCAAAGAGACAGAAGAATCAATAGGACAAATTGGAATGATTGTCCTCCGGCCGAGACAGGGCAGTGCGAGTCGAAGCTCCAGCGTCTGCTTTCGAGCCCACAGAGATAGCCGATTGGGTGAGGGGAAATAAAACACCCTGGCTGTGGCCACGCAGGAGGCAGAGCTATAGAAGGGGTGAGAAGGGGTTGCCAAGAGCCGCTGCGAGCTGCGCCGGCTGATCGAGCGAAAAACGGCCTGTTTAATGTCCTCAAGGGGCAGCCGCTGCCTTCCTGTCAGTTCTGGAAGGCAACCTCCCCCCCCAGCTCCATTTGTTTAAAAAGGCCTCTGGCGAGATTCAGGCCCGGGTCTGCCTGCTCCGCTGATGTTAAACGCCCGCTTTATGGCCGCAGCAGGAGCCGAGGCTCTACTGCCAAAAGGCTAAACGTCCCGGAGGACTGAGGGGAGACACCAAAACTCACGAGGTTCCAACAGTCCAAGGTCAAGCCGGGAAATCAATCGTCAAAGAATAGTCAGTAAGAGTCCAAGGGTCAAACCAGTAATATCAAGGTAGGAACGTAAACTGAAGGTCAGTAACAGTCCAGAGATCAAGCCAGGAATTCAAAAAAAAAAAAAGGACAGTGTTCAGGAAGGGAGATGATTTGCCACATCTGTCCAAACTGAGGACCGAGTCAAATCTGGGTTCTGAGGGCGGATCCAGCAAAAAGTAGCAGACTCTGTCCTCAATCTGACTGGACGAGGACAACCCATCCTGAATGATGGCTCATCCCACGATGGAGAAGAGGTATCAGGTAAGACCAACGCCCCTTCTTGACATTTCTTAGCCTTTTATCTCACCAGTTTATAGTATGCTGGAGTCTGAGAAGAGGCGTTGAGGTTGATCACGCAAGCGCTATAAATATACTGTGAAAGAAATCCTACAGCACTGACATCCACCCAAGGGAATTTGAAGCTGCAGCTGTTGACAGAACCACTGACAAGCCCTGTGCCTTGAAATCTCCACTGGCTTTGAAGATAGGTGCCACCAAAACCTGATTTGAAATCATGAATGGTCTCAGAAAATAATCTCTAGATGAGAAGCTGCAGACATTCCAATCTGCAGAATTTAGTAACAACACTTTTCTTGTTTTCCACTTAGCAGGAATAATTCCTGAAAAAGTAATTTGCCTCTTACATTTACTGCTTGGTTTTTCCTTAGTATTATTGTATTGCTCTTTTAATATCCTGTTGTAAGTTTATAACCAGAGTATGAAGATCAAGGTTTGGCACATGTAAAGGAGACAGTTGCATATCTGAAATGATTTTATACCTGCCACTATTTGACACAGCTAGCTATATTATCTTGCTGGCTGTCACACACTATATGGACATGGAGCAAGATTACTGTAGTTACTATCTGCAGTAATAAAAGGAATTAAAAATGGTAGGCAAGCAACTCAAGTTCTGATTTAAACATTAGTTGCAAGGCAAGCTATAAAAATACTATTTTTGTGCTATACCTGATGTGTTTCATTTCTTACATTGAAAAAAAGTTAATAGTTAACTCAAATTTATAAGGTACCGTATTTTTCAGAGTATAAGATGTACCTTTTTACACCCCCCCCCCAAGAGGGTGAAAACTTGGGTGTGTCTTATACACCGAAGCCACCTCCACCCTTTGGCCTCTGCCTCCCAGCAATTTACCTCCTTGCAGCAAACAGCTTGCAGAGCCTGATTAGCACAAGGAAGTGATTATCCGCCTCCCGACCTACAGCTGATTCAGCACAGGCAGGCCATGTGCTAGAACTGAAAGTGAAACTAGCAAGGAGGCAAATTGCTGGGAGGTGGACTGCTGGCAATGTTGAACTGCTGAAACTGCAAGGAGGTAAGTAAATAACTATAAATGTCTAGAATGTTCAAATTATTACTTTATTTTTTAAAGACTGCTTTATTGTTGTTCTAGACAACTTAAAAAAATGAAGCTTTTTAAAATAAATGCTTGATCTGAAGAGGCCCAGTGCTATTGTATCTTCTTTTAAATAGCAGAGAATAACTACACTTCCAGAAAGCCACATCAAATTTAAAGATCTGTAAAAGTATAATCTGAAATGTAACAGTGTCCTGTTTTAGTATTAAGATAAGGCAGCTGAGTTAAACCCTGACTTAGTCATGTTTGGAGTAGATCTATTAAAATAATTGGGAGGAGTTAGTGTGACTACATTTAAGAAAACTTTCTGGCATTAATATACTGCTATAATGTACATTTCTCCAGTTCTTTGCTATTTCTATGGGTCAGACACACATGGACAGAAATACACAGCAAACAGTGTATATCATCTGTACTGTTTGCTGTTTGGCAAATTGCTGGGAGGCAGAGGCTTTTTTTCCTTGTTTTCCTCCCCCAAAACTAAGGTGCGTCTTATACTCCGGTGCGTCTTATATTCCGAAAAATGCGGTAAATAAAATCTAAAATCTAAATTGTTGCAGCTTCTTGAGCAATATATGGTGTCATCTGCTGAATCACTGCATTCACATCTTGTATTAAATTGCAAGCTAGCCAATGTTTAGCCTTGCATGTTTTATAAATATTTGACGTGAAATTAGTTCAGTGTCATACATATCCAGAAAATTGTGTTAAGTAAACCATTGTTAATGATACACCAAAAATCTTATGTGTGTACTTCTGACATCTGTTGGGAAGCTATGGTATTTAAATTGCTTACCATGTACTTCGGACTTGCAAACAAACAGGATGAAAATCTATGTCAATATTAACTTGAACCCAACCCAACCAAAAAAGGGAAATTATTGTGACACGTAGTTCTTCTATACTACATAACTATGTCACTTATACTCATATCCAGGGTTTATTGTAGAAAATGATTGCTAAGAGAAATAATAGCAAATCGATACGGCAAGAAGGACTGAGATACTTTTATCTTAATCCTGATACAAAGTTTTATTATTTTACATAGCAGGATCTGGATTAACAGGGGCATTAGTCTTCATGGTAAAAAAGAATAAAAGAAATTCAAGTTAACAGCGGATTCCCATGCCAATAGCCATAAATGTCCCAAACGTTCCACCACTCTGCATCATGGTTTTGCCAACGCCACCCATCAGTTCTCGTCCTCTCATGCCAATCCTAAAAAAGAAACACAATGTTTAACAGAAAGTTATTTTTCAAAATAAGTCAAAGAAAATCATCAGTAGAAGATTAAAAAGTGTCAGGATAAAGAACACCAAAGTTGCCTGCTGGATGTGGACATGTTTCCGCCCTCATCAAAACATGGTTTCAAGGTCAGCCGGCATCCAAGCTATGGAAATTATGTTTTTCATGATTTCCTTTAGTCATTATATTCAGTACTTCATAAACATAATGAGACCTGTATTTAGGAGTATTTAGTAAGTCTTAAAAAGTATATCCAAATATTCTACAAATCTTAATGTCAAGTTTAAGATATTCAGTTATTAATATACTATTAATATATATATTTTACTAAGCTGGCAGCTTTGCTTGTCATAAAGAAGATTTACTGTCATAATTACACTGCATAAAACTATGGAATTTGGTCTCCAACATACCTGACACAAGAAAACGTGCCAAATAGTGCACCTGCTGCCATGCCAACAGCAAAGCCCATCATGAAGCCCATTTTTACTCTGTCAAAACAACTGGGCTGGGACTGGCCATATGATCCCACTGTCACAGGCATCTAGAAAGAAAATTGAGCACACATGTAATATGTATTGCTTCTAAACCTCAAGAGGATCCCATTTTCAATTGGAAGGAATATGTATTTGTATTACTAAAAATATTTGAAGCATTTTAAAACCATCAGTGATCTATTTGATGAGAATTTTAGCGAGATCTTTATAATTTAAGCCTCATATTTCTGATAAAAATAGACAAATATGCATGGCTATATCCATCAGAAAGTGTAGGAATGTCAATAATCAATTACACACTTTCAGCCTGCTAATCAATCCTTTGCTGAATTTTAAGTTAAGTTTATCCTTAACCTGTTCAGCATGATTTTCAAGACAATATATTTTAGATGAAGCCATTTTGGCTTCTCTATTGACATTAGGGATAATAACAAATGCATAGCTACTCTATGAATTCTTTCCCAAAAAGATTATTTTGATTTAGGATTGTAAAGCATTAAGCTTGCAAGTGATTATTGAAAAAAACACTTCTGAAATAATAACTTGGAGGACTAGTGCAGAGGATAGTACTCAGTCAACCTTGGCCAATTTGAAAAAGCCAAACAGGGTTTGGAATTTGTTTTTACTGTGAGCCTCAAAGAATCTCATATGATTAAAAATAGTATAACAGCAATGAGGAGGAGGATAGCAATTGCAAATGACATTTATATTGTTGCCAAAATTGCATGAAGTCCCTAGAATCAAGTTAAATACAGGAGAGATTTTAAAAACATAAAAACTTGTTAAATTGGATCAACTCTAATGTTCTGTTTTCCCCAGTAAACAATGAGATGCAAGAAGCTTAATAATAATAATGCTAGAACAAGCTAATCTTCATTCATCTCTAGCAGCTGGTAATCGAGATATAATATTTCAATCTAAGGTATAGAGCCATTTTGGTGTAGTAGTAAAAGCATCAAGCTAGAAACTAGGAGATATGAGTTCTTGTCCGACGTTGGGTACAAAGGCAGCTGAGTGACATTGGGACAATCATTCTCTCAGCCCTAGCAAACAGGTAATGGAAAACTATTTCCAAAATCTTGCCAAGAAAATTGCAGGTACTTGTTCAAGTAATCATCAGCAGTTAATACTGACTTGAAGGCAAAAAACAACACAGTAATAAGCAGCCATTAAAATTAAAAAGTAAATCATTTACAGTCTGTTCCTCCATGAATTTGTCCCATCCTCTTAAAGCAGGCTAAACAAGTGTTAAGATGGAATATCAAGAGAATGTGGAACAGTTAACCAAAATAAATCAATCAATCTCAGTCCTGGGAGAGTATGAGAAGCAAACAAACTCAAAATTAACTGTCACTTTCATGGACTCTCCATAGACTCCATAGTCTTAGCGACTCCTGTTTCCTGATTATCTGTCTACCTTGAAAGAATAATATGGGGATAACCAGAATAATATGCAAATACACATATTCCAGTTATGCTGGGTTTCTAGCAGCCTTTGATACCATTGATTATGTTATCTTCTGCACTGACAGTGAAGATTGGGAATAAGAAAAACCCCTTCAGTAATTTTCCTCTCCCGAGTGGCTGGTTCCAATTGGTAGTGGTGGTAAATGGGGAGAGATTGGCTACTCCTTATGGAATGCTGTGGGGCTCAACCTTTTCCTCCTATTGTTTAATACACGGGTGTCAAACTCGCAGCATGTTGTCATCAAGCAACGTTTCCCCCATTCACGGAGCTGGGGTGGGCATGGCCTGCACGTGATGCATCCAGCCTCCGGGCCACCAGTTTGACACCCTGGTTTAATATACATATGAAGCTCCAGAAGAGGTTAACTGCTGGCATAGAGTAAAGTAAAAATATATTGATGATATTCAATTATATATCTGTACCCTGAGCTGGGTGAAGGTTGTGAAGGACTTCCTGATCAATGTGGGCTGTAAAGAGTCTAGTTGGCGAGAAACAGACTCATACGGCATCTTACCAAAACAGTAGCTGTGAATTTGGGAACCAACTAAACCCAGACTCTATCTTTGAGTCTGGACAGAACAGCACTCTCCTGAACTTATGAGAAGGGCCATAAGTTGAAGTTTCTCCTGAATTAATGGCTCCTGCTTGAATAACAGGTTCATGTCATGGTCAAGAGTGCTTTGGATTAATAAAATGGTTCTTAAAACTGTTTGACCTTATTACCTTGTTTCTCAATCTTGAATTATAGCATCACCCTCACAAAAAACCTAGACTCTTGTTTTACACAACCAGCAGTCCCACACTGGATCCTCAACTCACAAAATTGCTCCATTACAGCCAAGGATATGTTCAAATTACCCAAGTTTAAGAACCACTGCTTTAATTAGTCCCCCAATTAAACTAAGTGGTTGGATTATAGAAATATGCTCTACATGGGGCTGCCCTTGAAGACAATCCAGAAGCTTCAGATGGTGTAGTATGCAATTGGCATGGCTAGTAATGGGTATATAAAGGTATTCTCATGTAATGTCACTTGTATAGCAGTTACATTGCTGCCAATTAGCTTCTGAGTGAAATTCAAGCTGCTATTTCCTTACATGGCTCAAGTCCAGGTATCTCCATGACTGCCTTCTCTGAGTGGAACCTGTTAATCAAGACTTGCTGAGAGTCCCAGTACTGAAGGAATCCATGTTCAGAAACTCTGGGCTCAAGCCTTCTCAGTTAATTTCCTTTGGAGCAGGTTTTTTTTTTCATTGCACTTGTTTCAGAAGCACTGAGGCGCTTCCGGGTTGAAAGGATTAGCCAGTGACATCACGGTTGGCTACGGGGATGCCCATTTGGGGGGGGGGGCTTTTATGTCCCGGGCAGGAGCTGGAGTGAAGGGCAGGAGCTCAATTCCGCCTCATGACAGCACTTGGGTCTCGAACATGGGCTTGCTAACCTCCAACCCAGCATCTTAACCATTCAAGCCCCTGTGCTCCCTTTGGAGTAGTTTACTCTCAGATGTACAGGCTGTCTCCTTCTTACATTTTCAAAGAATCTTAAAAAAACATGTTCCCTTTAGAAAAAACAAACATTTGCAAATGAATAAAATCATGAGTAATGTTACATTGGATTGATGTTTATAATTGATTGTATTATATCTCATTATATCAATACTGTTTCGGGGTAAAAGTAGCATTTATGTTATAGGAATATATGAATTATTCTTCTGAAATATTCCAAGCATGAAATTTTATTTTCTTTTTTTTTAAAATCCCAGCATCTAGGTAGTAAGTTAACATTTTCACTAATAAGCCACTATGACTCCATGATTCAAGACTGGTTCCATCTTATCCAACAAAATGTGTTCTGCTACCAGATTATGAAGAATAGGATGAACGGGTGGGATTGAAACTCAAGACTGACAGAAATATGGTTAAGAGAAACATATTTACTTTCAATAATTTCCAGACTTGATAATGAATTGCTTCTTAGAGTAATGAAAGTAGTAGTTGATGGTCTGGCTGAATATACTGTATATTATCTTTAAGAAATCCTACAGAACTGATTACCTAGTAGATAACTGAAGAATGGCAATTGTTGTCCCTATCTTCAAAAAGGAGAAAAAGGAGGATCCAGGGATCACAGATTCAGCACTGACATCAATAATGGGGAAGATTCTAGAGCAGATCATAAAGATCCAACAAAATATTTGAAAACTATACTTGAATTACCAAATGTCAACAAAGATTTGTCAAGAACAAATTCTTGCCAGTTGACTCTTTCCATTTTTTAACAGGTAACTATTTTTAGTGAAAGTATGGTAAGCTGTGAATAGCTACCCTAAGTAGCAACTTGGTAAGGATGGGCAAAACATTTCATGCACAGACAGAACAAATCATTCTGGACAGTCTGTGCACAGACTGAAACATGCCTGTTCTACCTTTATGTTCACTTACAATACAGTTTGGAACACGTGTGTATTGTTCATTCATAGACCCAGAACATGCATGCTGCAGGGTGAAGTGTGTGGTGGAAAAAGGACTGTCAGTGAAGAAAACAATGCACAGTAGTGACTGCAGAAAGGGAAAGAACATATGGAGAGATCAGAGAAGGGCAAATGCATAGGACATATGGGAGGAAAGCAGAAGAGAGGGGTAAGGTACTCCTTCAGTTTAGTTTTAGTCAAAATCCAAAACAAGATGTTCAGGGTTTGGTTTAGTTGGATTGGCAAGACACAAAGTGTTTATTCCGTGCACATAAAATATACCTTACACATCATGCATGCTCCCATAAGCTAGTTAACAGTGGACCTGGTCACATGCTAAATCTGTATGTATATGACTCATACTTAAGGACTGTTCAATTACTCATCAAATTGGGGACAGATTTTCAACCACATTAGTATTATTATTCATGAATTGGAATGTGGATGCCCATCAAATTTCTGGATTTCCCCAAACTGGTTGGAATAACTAGTACTGTAGTCTGGAGCACAGAAATAAAAGTCATTAAATTTCTTGATAAATTTGAGGGATTGAAAATAATAAAATGAAATGTATCTCCGGGACCGCATTCTGCCTCATACTTCCCTTCGACCGGTTAGGGCCCACAGAGTTGGCCTCCTCCAGGTCCCGTCAGCCAAGCAATGCCGCCTGGCGGGCCCTAGGGGGAGAGCCTTCTCTGTGGCAGGCCCCGTGCTCTGGAACCAACTTCCCCCAGAGACCCGAACTATCCCCACTCTGCTGGCCTTCCGAAAAGCTGTCAAGACATGGCTTTTCCTGCAGGCTGGGGGCAGAGCTTAATCCACTCGAGCTCACCCCCAAGTATGTATGGTTGTTGAATGAGTATTGGATGTTTTTAAATATTGTGTTTTTAATTTTTATATCTGTTTTTTAATGTGATTTTATAAATTGGTGTCTTGTATTTTTTTCTGTTGTAAGCCGCCCTGAGTCCTTCGGGAGTTGGGCGGCATATAAGAACACCATAATAAATAAATAAATAACAGAAACAAGCACAAAGTTCTTCACTCAGAAAAGAAAAATCAAACGCGCATGTGTAGGATAGGGAATACCTGGATTGGCAATGATACTTGAGAAAAAGATCGCGAAATACCAGTTGACCACAAACTAGATATGAACAAGCTTTTAAATATGTAGCTTTTAAAAAAGCATTTACAATTTTAAACTGCAATAACAGAAGTGTGATTTCCAAATCATAGAAAATAATTTTTGTTCTGTTTTTGTTAGACCTCACCTAGAAAATAGTTTTCAATTTTGGGAATCATGTTTTAGGAAGGACTTATAAACTCAAAGAATAATTTGGGCATTAGAAATTAAAGCCTATTTAGAAAGATTAAAGGAACAGAGTATGTTTAGGCTTGAGAAAACACAACTGAAGGAAAGTAGATCAAGACCTATTCCCTTTTTTCCCCAAGGCACAGAACTCGGAATAATTGATCTAAATAGCAGGAAAATGGTTTCCACTTCAACATTAACAGAAGTTACCTAAAAGTAAAAACAGTTCAACAGTGAAATCAATTATCCAGAAAAGTAGTATCTGCTTCACTGCATATATATATTCAAAAGGAAGATTAAAGATCATCTTTCAAGGATACATTAATATGGATTTCTGCAGATTGAACTTGATGCTATAAATGACCCTTTCCAGCAGATCTATTTAGCAAAAACAAATTAAAAACTTTAAGCAGCTTCTAAATAAAGAGATGAACACAATTTTTAAATATTTGTTTGAATGCAAATACTAGTAAACTAATTCAGAGAATATAATTTAATTATTTTAATTCACTGTCCCTAACATTCAGATATGTATTTTAAATCTGCAGATGTGATACTGATATGCAGTATTAAACAATTTAAAAGATGATAATCTACCGTATAACTGCATTAATATTTGTTCATATTATGAACATATTTGTTCATAAATTTATATCCAATCCATAAACAAGCAAATTTCTTTTCTCACAGGAAAATTTATCAACTTCTAAAGCTCTACTTTTAAAACGGACAGCGAACAATTGTTAGGGAAAGAAAGCTAGATGCACTACAACGGCCTACCACGTTTCTGCAAATGAGATTTTAAAATATTATGAGCTCGTCTTTTTTCCGTATTCTCACACTGTGAGTTCCTGAACTCCTATATCTTAAAAGTGATTCGGTTACCTACAGTAAACCACAACGACCATACATATATAGGTGACAAAATCGGGATGATCACTAGGTTACCACCAAGACATAGAAAACCAGGGTTTCTTTAACCATGTTTTATATGCAAACGTTCAATTGGCTACCACGCTAAGATATAACCAAGGCTGCATTTATACAGCATTAAGCCCAAACCAATTAAAGAACTTGATACGTATTTAGGCCAACACAGCTAAGGCATTGATAGCTGTGACTTCACATTATTGTGTATACAATAATATGAAATTTATATGCCGCCCGATTCCTAGCTTTTCTGGACGGTTAGCTTTAATTAAGCTTGGTAAAACAAACAAACACATTTAAAAGGCCTCTCCTCAGAAACTGGCGCAAAAAAAATAAAAAAAAATCAACCCGGAAGCGCTCGAAATGTCGAGCCGTCTGAGATAAAATCCTCGGCCCACTTATCGGCGGGGCCCGTCTCTCACCTCGACCCCTGAGAAGTCTCTCCAACGACGATCTCTTACAGTTCGATCTGTTTCCGGCTCAGTCTGATGACGAAACAGGAAACCACCTCAGTCTAGGGTGAAGGGTTAATTGCAGGCGCTGCTGAGCTTTGAAACTGCGTTGTGTTAAGGAGCGTGTAGGGAACCGAGAAGAGGGGATGATGCTGATATTACGGCCGACGGCATTGTGGGTCTCCAAAGGGCGGGTGGTTTTCCAAGGAAGGAAGTTTTCGGGGGCTCTGCCCCAACGAGGTAACTGCTCATTTCTTTTGAAGGGCTGACCTGGCTGGGATTCAGCAGATCTGAGTTTGAAGTAGCAATAATATACAGGCATCTTCTTTCTCAGATTTAATGACATCTGCCTGCTGCGCGGCGTTTTCCTTTCTTCTGTTTGCTAAAGTTTAAAAAAAAGAGTGTCGTGTTGACACTCGCAAGGTGTGACGTTTGAGCAGCGCTCGTTTGCATTTTGGAAGCAGGTTCTCGTACAGTGAGAAGTTTAAGAAGTTGGAGTTCAGAGTCGTTCCCCCTCCTCCCCCCTTCCACATTTCAAAATGTTTCTTAGAGTTGTTGTGTCGTCTTTTGCTAGGTAAAGGCCATGTTGATGAATCTTCACTCCGGCCACTATATATGGATGTCCAGGCAACTACCCCTCTGGTATGTCAACTAAATTCTGGTTTGGAAATATTTTGTTCTTTACTAACAGAAACATAAAACTAAACTGTATTTACAGGATGGTTGTATGCACACTTGTTTCGGGGCCTGCCCTATTTGCAGTCAAATGTTCTTTAGGAATAGACAATACTCTCTTACATATTTTTCTCCCAGAGCTTAATAGGGATTACATAGTAATCGCCCTTTATTCTTTTACACAATGGCAACTCTGTGAGGTAGTTTGCATTTGGGTATCCCAAAACCAGCAGAGTTTCCATTGCTATAAGTGGCCTTAAATCTGAAAGTTTTTGTACAGGATTTTTATCATTATGTTGCACTGGCTATTTGGTGGGTTCCACATTTTATACAAAAACTATTATAAATCAAAGTGGTGAGGATAATAGTTGTAATCTAAAATATCTGGAGGTCTCCAAGTGATCTACTCTGGTTCGTAATGTTTGAGTCCTATACTCATCTAAATATCGACACTGTATTAAATCTGATTAATGAGAATATATATAGACTTGAGTGTTTATATCTTTATGTTAACTTTTATTTTAAAAAGTGCCTAAAGCTATCTCAATATTGCACATCAAAGCTATGTAATGATCTGAAATCAAAATGACGAAAAATGATTTGGAGCACACAGACTACTGATATTGCATCTGTCAGAAACGTTTTAAATAAGCTATCTTCTCATAGGAGAGAATCAGTTTGGTGTAATGATTAAGGCATCAAGTTAGAAATTGGGAGATCATGAATTCTAGTCTAGCACGGCACAAAGCCAGCTGGGTAACCTTGGGTCAGTCATAGGAAAGTGACAATGACAAACCACTTTTGAAAAAGCTTGCGAAAAAAACCCTGCAGCAATTTGTCCAGGCAGTTTCTGAGGATTTATGATTGAATGGAAGAAAAATAAAACAGTCCTAGAAAAGGACATGTTTGATTTAAGGAGAAACTGACAGGTGCAGTGCCCATGCCCCATGTAGTCTCAAAAATGTTCCCTTTTGAATTAGGATTACTACACTGCCCTTTTATATGTGCATCTACATGCACTTATGTATTGCATCTCTGTTAACAGAACTGCTTATATGCCTGACATTCATGGGAATCAAATAAGAGCAAAAACAAAGTAAAATGGCTTGCTATGTATCTTACGTTCTAGGACCCAAGGGTTTTGGATAGCATGCTGCCTTATCTTCTGCATTACTATGGCAATCCACACTCTAGAACTCATGCATATGGTTGGGAAAGTGAAACTGCAATGGAAAAAGCCAGACAGGTGAGAATATTGTTTTGTTCTTAAAATTAAATAATACATCTGTTTTTGCTGTATTGTTAAGCAGTTTTGTTGTGGAAAAGCTAGATTTCCCCCCCAAAAAAGTTCTGCTCTAATTTACATTCGTGCATTCCTTTTTTCCCCTCCAGCAAGTTGCATCATTAATAGGAGCAGATCCTCGCGAAATTATTTTTACCAGTGGAGCCACAGAATCAAACAATATAGCAATTAAGGTAAATAAATGTATGTATGTATGTATGTACCGGTATGTGTTTATTTATTTATAAATAAAATTTATTGGCCACCCACCTTACCATAGGGTAACTCAGGGCGGCTTACAGTTACATCTAAGTTAAAACATAAAAAGTTAAAATCAAAGCTTAAAATTAAAGACACTCAGGGAGGGCAGGGATGGAGTGCGGGGGTGGTGGAATCTGTTATTACTCAGTCAACCATCTCCATTGCGCTGTTCCCCCACTGGGGCCCCAAGTCAACTGGCAAAGCCAATATATTGTAGTATTAATTGAAAATGTTATAATAATAATAATAATTTCTCAGTACTATGAGAATTAAACAATTGTTGTGTTCCCCTTTAGTTCTAAGGAAGACATGTATTTGAATAAAGCAACAGCAACTAGTAACATACCCATATTCATTTTTCTAGACTATAAATAAAAGTTTTAATCACAGAAATTCCATTTGAGATGTTGCATATGCAGTGAACTTAAATTTACTGAATGCTACTCTTCTTTAAACAAAATATACTTTGACATTTTCTTGTAATTGTGCATTTGTATGCTAGCATTATAGAGCACTTTGAGATACAAAATAATAATATAGCATGGCGTGATGTTAAGGACACTTCATTTGATTCATTTTTTCTTTCCCTTCCCCAAAGCAATCAGTCAACATTCCATTGCCTCTGAGCATTTGTGGCTTTTGATCTTAATAGTCATAAGTACATTTACATTATATCTTCTCTCTCTAAAGTTACATCATTGTTTCCTTCTTTCATAATCTTATCTTTTTAATTATCAAATCCATAAATCAAATCCATAAATGAGCAGGTTGGTGTTGTGGGTAAGGCCTAGAAAAAAGGAGACTGTGAGTTCTAGTCCTGCCTTAGATATGAAAAATTGGTTGGGTGACTTTGGGCCAATTACTTTGTCTCAGTCCACTTCACCTCACAGGGTGATGGTTGTGGGTAAAATAAGAGGAGGAAGGATAGGTACTCTGGCTTGAACTGTATATATAGAAAAGGGGGGATAAAAGTCTAAAAAATATTTTTTCTTTTTTCAGCAAAAAATCCCTAATGGGTTTCCAGCCACTAATAAATGTAATAATCAATCTTTTCTCAAAACAGCAATTCCATTAGCGTCTTTTGGAATGGAAGCATACTTTATTATTGATGTTGCTGACATTATACCTACTAATTCAAAAATCTCTTCTAGTATTTGAACTATTATAACATTTTGTGTCATTTTATACATTCCTGTAATAACTAAAAACCAAATGCAATTTTTCACTATTTCCCCCTTTTCTTCCTGGAATCTTTAGTCCCCTCTAGTGTCCAATTTGTGAAATCATAGTCTCAGATAAACATTATGCCTTAGGATAGTTAAATAAGAAATTTCTGAAAGTGATTAGAAACTGAGGTTAATAAACTCGGTGTCTTCTAAAAGAGTCAGCTGGGGCTGTGAACATAATGGCTGATGTGACCTCTTTCCTGCATCTTATCACAGGAGCAGGCGTCCAGAGCACCTGTGGGCAATCTCCCCTCCTCTCCTTGTCTGGAGAGGTTCCAAAGAACTAATCTAATTGCCGCTTCTCAGGTTTTGCCACAATTGTTGTTTCTGCTCTTTCCAAGATGTGTTTAGTTTGCCTGGAAATTGTTTTTTCTTTGGATGAAATATTCTGTGATTCATTTAACTATTCCTCATATGGCTTCATTTCCAGATCTTTCATCATCTTGATTAATTTGTTTCAATTTGTCACTGCCCTTTTTGAACTGTGATGCCCAGAATGATTACAGTACTTCAGATACTCTCTATCATCTGGATTCTGGGAGCTTGTTAATACACCCCAACATATCATAAGGCACTATGTCAAAAGCTTTGTTAAGGTTCAGGTTTACTATGTCTATGGCATTCTCCTGATTTACTTAGTATGTACCTCTGTTAAAAAAGAATCAAGGTTAAGCTGCATGATTTATTTATGACAAACCTATGCGAGGGCT
This sequence comes from Diadophis punctatus similis, assembly GCA_023053685.1. Lineage (NCBI taxonomy): Eukaryota > Metazoa > Chordata > Lepidosauria > Squamata > Dipsadidae > Diadophis > Diadophis punctatus. Next base: position 26,288,973 of record JALIGW010000003.1, read on the forward strand.
TAATCATAGCTTGCCTCTCCCAAGTATTTATAGACCCATTATCTGTTTGAAAACTTTGCCCAATATAGATATCAAGCTAACAGGCCTGTAATTTTCCTGATGATCGTCCTTGTTGAAGATGGGGATGACATTTGCTCTCCTCCAATATTCTACTTGACTGAATTAAAGCCAAAATCATATTATAGTTTTATACTTGAAATTATACTGACTGTAATTACTTCCATATAAGTGCAGAACTGCAGCATGCATATTTCATTGGAAACTAATCTAAATCATTAGGATATATTTCTGAATAGGCAATTTCAAACTTTTGGTGACAATTGCTTGAAGTTTTAAGGAAAATGAGAATTTTACATTTCTAATTTAATATCCATGAAAACTACCGCTTGTCATCACTTTTGATCATAAAATCTTGTTTTTTTTTCTTGTATCAATTTAAAGGGCGTTGGAAGATTCTATAAATCCAGAAAGAAACATATAATTACAACACAAACTGAACACAAATGTGTGCTAGATTCTTGTCGTGCCCTAGAAGCTGAGGGCTTTCGAATCACTTACTTGCCTGTAAAGAAAAATGGCCTTATAGATATAAAGGTAAATGATTTACTTTCAAATATTTGTACATCTGAAGAACAGAGTGCTGTTTCAATTTTTTGCTGTTCTCATTAGCCTTAGTATAGCTTTCTGCATAGAATTTCCTCAATAAAAATAAACAAAATGTTTATCAGGTAGAAGGTTAGAACTGGTGTTCAGGCTGTTAACCATTTCCAGTAGATCTAAGTATATTAATAAATGCAATTTAAAACATAGTAAGCTTGTTTTCACATTGAAATAATTCAATTATTTATGGTTTATTTATGGTAATGGTTTATTTGTTAAGATGCAATTCTAAGAATACTAAGGCCATACAATATTCAATTTAATGGAACTGTTGAGCATGCATACATAGGATTGCATCAAATAACATTCATTCATTTGTTTGTTAAAACTTGCTGCTTTTTTACCTCAACAAGAATTTTGACCTGGGATTCCATTTAAAAATAGAAATTACAAAGTCGTCATAATTTTAAACAGAGTAGGGAAAGCTTGGAAAAAAATTGTTTCTTTCCATATTTTTATCAGGTAGCCATGTTATATGTGTAACAAAGTAATATATGTATATTTGTATATATACAAATATATGTATATTTCTGCATATACATGTATATGTGTGTATATTTCTGTTGTCTTGTGTTATCTCTGCATTTGTGTATTTGCACATTGGGAGGTATGGAGAAGGCTACATATGTTTTGTTCTGGGTCATATGACTAGGAGGGAAAGGGGCTTAGAATATTGTAATGTGGGAAGTGTAATGTGTAATTGTTTTCCTTGATTTTAGACATTACTTGACCACTCAAAGGCAATTTATGACTAATTTCGTTTGAATTAGGATTCATCAAGTATAGCAACCATTACAGTTACTCCCACTCTCTTGTGGAATGGTAGAATTGTGGAGCCTGTATTATGATGGCATGACATAAAATAATAGCTCTCTCTCTCTAGTCTGAGAATTTAAATAAGGAAGATGTATACAATGCATAGTTTGTTTTCCTTGGATTGCCCAAGGCTATGTCAAACTTGAACTGATAGAATGAACTTAGAATAAGCTATTTTAAGATTTTAGTGGCCAGTTCTGAGCTTGACGCATTATATTTCACTTGTTTTGAACTTGAACTGGTTTGTATATATCTAATTATTTCCCTCTTGTATGATTTTCACCAGGAACTGAAAGATGCAATAGAACCTGATACAAGCCTAGTGTCAATAATGACTGTAAATAATGAAATAGGAGTGAAACAGCCAATTAGTGATATTGGTACGTAGACACGAATTGTGATCTGTGCTTCAAATAATGGCCTGTGTAAAACATTGGAGGAATCATATATAGGCTAACCTGGTTTAATTGGTTAAAACTAATCACAATTTTATTACAGTACTTACAGACACAGTATAGGTAGTCATTGATTTATAACAGCAATAGGGATTGGAATTTTTGTTCTTAAGTAATGCAGTCATGAAGTATGACGACATCACTTAGCAACAACAATCCCTGAAGCCCCAGTTATCATTGTTTACTGAATTCTATGGCCATTAGCTGAGACAGTTTCTGGCTGGCTTCTCACAACCAAATCAGCGAGGAAGCCAGCAGGAAATAGCAAGTTTAGGTAGCTGGCCAGCTGGCAGGTAAGTGGCTGCTGCTGGGTGGGGAAGGAGATGGGTATGTGTGGGTGGGGAAGGAGATGGGTATGTAAGGGAGGCTTGGGGAGGACACATAAGGATGCAAGGGAGATGCAGTGAGGATTGGGGAGGGTGCAAAGGAGATACAGCAAGGGTTGGAGAGGGTGCACGGGGATGCATGAGATATGAGGAAGGCACAGAGAGGCTCATGAAGGGTGCCTAGTAGTATGCAAGTGGCTTGCACAGTGCAAGCGCAGAGGAGTTGAGTGGCATGGTGGGGGACATTTACCCCAACTTGCGATCTACCTGGATTCCCCATTTACTTTCTGGGAATGGCTTTCCCCATAGACAGGGAAAGGTTGCAAATGGCCATCACATGATAGCAGGACACTGCAACTGGTCGTAAGTGCAAGCTGGTTGCCAAGATCACAATCATGGGTCTGTGGGAATGCTGGAATGGCCAGAACTCTGAGCATTAATCCGTGTCTCAGTTTATTGCCTCCAGCTTCTGTCATGAATTCTGTCAGTAAGTAAAATTCGTCTGTAGTCATACTGTCTAGTGGCTGACTTCTCTATAATACAAGAAAGAATTTGAGGCTAATGAACTATAGGTAGGAAAAGTTAACTTAGAAACAACCAGGGAATATTTCTTTATTTCTTTTTCTGGTAGCCTTTCTTTTAGAGCTTCTCATTAGCTTCTAGAGCAGATGCTAAACACAGCATAGAAGGAAGTGAAGTCTCTATATTAGAGACAGACAGTTCCTATAACTGAATCTGAATCAAGGACTTATATATGAGGAGAAAACAATTGCTTTGATTAATCCTCAGAATTATCATTTGAAGATAAATATTACTTTCTATACTTAAAATACTCATTTTAAGATGACAGAAATAATTATACTGGGTTTTTTTTTAATTACAGGTGACATTTGCAGTTCCAATAAAGTGTTTTTTCATACAGATGCTGCACAGGCAGTTGGAAAAATCCCTCTGGATGTCAGTGATATGAAAATTGATTTAATGAGCATAAGTGGCCATAAAATTTATGGTCCCAAAGGTATTAATATTTTGTGAGTCACTGTATTTAAGAAAGAAATAGTTATTATTGCATGAAAGTTTTAATTGCTGAACTGTACTTCACTGCAGTTTCCTTAGGATTATGGAGTGATTAATACTGAAGTAAGAGCTTATTATTCTTTATTTGCTTTTTAGAAATATTTATAGACTTATTTTGAAAAGGCAGTCACTTATTGAGGCATTATTTTAATTGAATTGTAGGATTTTCTTTGTTGTAATTCTTAAGTTTTTTATGCAGGAAAAGTATGTAAATGTTTTAAAATTATGTGGAAGCATTATTATTTATTTTAAGGTAGCATTGATCCAATTATTCTGTATAATCTAGGAAGTATTTATTCAGCTCTTGATTGCATCAGTGCCTTAGTACCGGTATTTAGCAATGACTGAAAGCTAATGCTCTCTTAAAGCAAACAAAGAAGAATGGTTAAATAACATTGCCACTTTATAAACATAACTTGTCCCCAAGGTAATTAAACCGAAACTGCTAAAGATTCTTTGTCTCCTCTGTAATTTTGAGTGTTAATTTCCCCCACTGACTAGTAGCCATGAAATTAAGTGTGAAGTGGTTATACAGTAAAGTCAGCTTGATAGAAGTCCAATTTGCATTTCAATGTAAATGAATTTCTTCTAAGCAATACAGTATTTCTGCAATAAGTATAGCTTGATTTCCTGCATTATATTTCTGTTATACAGGTAGTCCTCAACTTACAACAGTTACAACAGTTCATTTAGTGACTGTTCAAAGTTACGACAGCATTGAAAAAAGTGACTTATGACCGTTTTTCTCACAACCCTGCAGCCTCCCCATGGTCACATGACCACAATTCAGATGTTTGGCAACTAACATATATGTATATATATATGACAGATGCAGTGTCCCAGGGTCATCCAATCACCTTTCGCGACCTTCTGATAAGCAAAGTCAATAGGGAAGCCAGATTCACTTAACAACTGTGTTACTAACTTAATAACTGTAGTAATTCACTTAACTGTGGCAGGAAAGGTCGTAAAATGGGGCAAAATTCACTTAACAAATATTTCACTTAGCAACAGAAATTTTAGGCTCAATTGTAGTCGTAAGTTGAGGACTATTAGGAGAAAGAAGCTTTCTAAATCCATCCATTGTTTTCCTAGGATGTGAAATTAAGGATATTTTATGAAAGTTTGAATATTTCATTAAATATTTCTTTGGTATTGGTATGTAATTGACTTCTTCAGTCTATGGGTCACTGTGTCACTCTTCAGATTTGCTTGAATTCAGAAAAATTGCATTAGCCTGCCTATTTGCATATCTTATACCAGACAGGCTTTTCCTTTTTTTTCCCATTCTTTTTTTCCCATTCCTTTTTTCTTCTTTTCTTTCCAGTCATGCACTAATTATAAGCACTTCAGCCTTTAATTTGGCATGGATCAATGAGTAATACACTTGACTTTTGGATTTCTGACACTATGTTTAGAAAAAGGTCTGCTAGTTAGAATTGCTAAATAGAACTAAGAATCCTGATTAAAAATTATATTTTGCGTATTTGTAAGCCCCTGAAATATCTTGAATTGAACAAAATTATTTGTGTTTAAGGGGTTGGTGCAATTTATGTCCGGCGGCGACCAAGAGTAAGAGTAGAACCTATACAGAGTGGAGGAGGTCAAGAGCGAGGATTACGTTCTGGAACTGTACCAACTCCATTAGTAGTTGGCCTTGGGGCAGCTTGTGAATTGGCACAGCAAGAAATGGAGGTAAAGATTGTGATTCAATTTCTCTGTATAGGTAGTCCTTGACTTACAACTAGTCATTTAGTTATCATTTGAAGTTACAACCTAGCCGGAAAAAAGGACTTATGACCCATATCTGACATTCCAATGGTTCCCCCCCCCATGATCATATGACCACACTTCGGGCACTCAGCAACATGGCTGCATTTACAGTTATTTGCAGTTTCCCGTGGCACGCACTTCTGGCTTTTGCAAAACTGGGTCCATAGCGAGCAATGGGTTCACACTTACAATTGCCACATTCACTTAATGACTGCTGCAAAAAAGTTGTAAAATCAGGCCAGTCATGTGACTGATCCATTTTATGACAATCATGACATAATGGGCTGTTAAGATATTCATGAACTGGGAGAGCCATGTTAATAAGGTCAGCCAATGAATAGGCATAGCAACTAAGTCAGCCAATGCGAGTTAAACACTTCTGAGTCTGTGCAGAGAATCGAAACTTAAAACTTAAACTGGAAGGCTGGGTGTGGCTCAGTCCACTCTAGTCCACTCTGAACTCTGCTGAAATGAAACTAACTGTTCTCTGCTGCTTGTAACTGCTTGAAAAAGAATCTACATTGGTATTGTAAATATATATATTACTATGTTTATAAAGAAGTTAATGAATCCAGCTGAATCAGATATCTGTGTGTGCTTCTGGTTTTGATTTTTGCAACAAAATCTGATATGGGCAGGCTCCACTCTGGTCGTATGTTGAAGACATATGTGTGTAGTCTATCCCCAGCATATTTAGGACGGTTTCTACTTTTGAAATATTCTTAGCATAATTATTTAAATTGTCTACAATATTGTTATGTAGTGTTCTGGAATTGGATTTAATATGTCTCTTCACATATTGAATTATTTTGATCTATATTTCATTCTTAACATTTTTTCAAAACAACGCACAGTGCAATTTGTTTTAGTAGTAACTAAAATGCAATTATTTGTTGAACTGTCTTAATTTATTGAATGTATCTATTATGTGTCTTATGAGCCGTCCCATTTTAGTTCACAGGCCTTTTCTTACAAGTCTCAGTCTTGGTACTGATAAGAAAAGAGGTTTGACAGTTTTTGAGATCACCAGTATTGAGGCAAATTCTATTGGATTTCTTCTTCTTCTTTTTTTATAGGGGTCTCTGTTTTGCTTACATAACAACTCTAAATAAATCAACATTTATATTTACATTGCCCTTTCGGTAGTCTTTATTACGCAGAAGCAAAAGGCATACAGGTAGTTCTCAGTTAACAACCACTCATTCAGCGACCATTGAAAGTTATGCGGCTGAACGAGTGGTACTTACAAATTGGTCCTTGAAGTTTTGTGGCTGGCGCAGCAATCCTGTGGTCATGTGATCGCGATTCGAATGCTTGGTAATTGACTAGCCCTTACAACAATTGCAGCATCCCATAAAGTCAATGGGGAAATTGGCAGGTAATGTTGCAATTTGCTCCCACAATATGAGATCCTGTGGATCTTGTACTCGGTAGCATGTGCCTGCCCAGAACAACCCTTGCTTTCATTCCATTGCTTATCCCTCACCCAGTGGGGTTCATGATGGGCCATAGCACCCACCTGTGTACTTGCTCACACTCTGTAGCATGCAGATCCCTGCCCAGCCACAATTGGGCCAGGCTACAGCACCCACCTGCCCATCCACACTCTGTTGAACTCACCCACAGACTGGCCTGCTTGCGAACCACCTAAGGAATGGCTCGTTGTGACTGGGACCTGCAACTTTTTGTCAGCTTTTCCATTGCCTATGCTTGTCAGAAGCCAGCAGGAAGTCACAGTTTGTGGTCATGTGAAATACTTAATTGATTGTTTGATTGATTAAGTTTATATGCTGCCCATCTCACTATCAAGCAGCTCTGGGCAGTATATACATTTAATAAAGAAAGAAATAATGAACCATAATCCTTGTTCAACAATAGCAATTTAGGTCACCGAGAATTGCTGTCACTATGTAATGCAGTAACATGACATTGTGCTTTACAACTGAATTGCTTAGCGATGGAAATTCCAGTCCAAATTATTGTCATTTAGCAAGGAATATACTAAAATAATATTACATTAATAAGACTTTTATGGTTAATATGTGTATGAAGTTTGATGAAAAAATATGTGTTATTATTTCTAAGTTTTGATTGATGTCAGCATGTTCTGTTTTCTAGTCCTGATTAATAATAAAACAATAAATGATTAATGAAGCAATTAGACTAAACTGGTGAAAGCTCAAATCGATTGTGATAAATTAATTAATTTTTGTTTCTTTTCTAGTATGACCACAAACGAGTTAGCTTATTAGCTGATAGGCTAATCACAAAACTAATATCAGAAGTTCCTGATGTTGTAATGAATGGAGACGCAGTGCATCGTTATCCAGGTATAATTAGCGGAACGTAGACCTTTGTCATTATTCAGTTATTGACTACACACATATTTAAAAGCATTTTTGTATCATTCTTCTAAAATCTGACTTACAATATACATCTAGAGCAAAATAACTGTTTTAGAACTGAACATAACTGCATAGTAGTTCCATGCAATCCTTAACCCCCAAAGACTACTGTGAAGTAATACAATTCTCATTCCTTATAGCTTCTCTTCAGTGAAGAAACTGTGCTTGTGTGTGTGGTGCAAATTGAGAGATAAAATTGTAACATCAGAGTTAAAACAGATTGGTTCATTATCAGATCATGGTTGTCTATTTAAGGTATTAAGTACTTGAAATTAGAATTAAATAACTCCCAACTGGTAATTTGTAGGATATTTTATATTGAAACATAATTTTGTAGTGATATCTCCTTTAATACTAACTTGCTGTTGATCTGTAATGTCCAATGACTTATGGATTGTACATTATTTTAATTATGTTTTATATCCAAAAATTACTTTTAAAAGGGTGCTAGAGTAACTCCAATGCGTGGAAACGAGGAGCAGAGAAGAATCCTCTTACAGTCAAGGAAAATCTTGTTTCTTTTTTCTGTGCCACTTTCATTGCCATCTTCATAATGGACTGGCTCTAAGAGTCTTATAATGACAGCTGAAGTATAACAGACTGCTTGAATATATAACTGCATTAATTTTCATAACTGCTGAATGGCATTTTGGAAGACAGATAAAATAAGATTCCTGTAAAGAATAGTTCTAAAAACTGGAAGTTGTTTAAGACTATTAAATAATCTGACTTTGCTCTGTTAACAATGCAGGCTGCATCAATTTATCATTTGCGTATGTGGAAGGGGAAAGCTTGCTGATGGCCCTGAAAGATGTGGCACTCTCTTCTGGAAGGTATAACTTTGTATGTAAAATGGCACATGGTTCAGCTCAATCTGTTTCTTGAGAAAAGACTGCTTGGAATTCCCAAAGAAACTGGAATTTTGAAAAAAAAAATCAGAATAAAAGAGACATAGCATTAAAATCTAGGTTGCACCTATATTCATTCTATTCAGAATCGCCTTCCTAATTATGAATGGCATTGACTGGCTTCCACTCATTTCACTTAAAAAAAATGCTGTTAAGATTTTAGGTTCCCTTTTAAAATCTGTAGGTATGCACTAAACTGGAGAAGCTAGCAATAAGGTTTTACTGTTGAGAACGGAATCCATCAGTTAATTCTTTTTGCTTAATCTTTTTTCTTCTCAGTTATTTTAATAATTTGAACATGCCAGTGAATTCACGAGATACTTCCAATGATCCAGTTCACATGTAATCCTCTTGACTATATTGTCTTATATTTGGCTTTTTTCTCCTTTTTCTTCTTCTCCATTCTTTCATTGATTTTGCAAAATAAATCCTCTTTTCGGAGAAACATGGATTTCATTAAAACTAGGTTATCCAAAGTACTTTGATTAAAGTTATAAAGGAGATATATACAGAGTACATCAAACTGTAACCTGCTGTTTTCATGCCTACTCTTGCTTTGCATTAAAACAAGTATATTATTTTGTTGTTAGTGCTTGTACATCTGCATCTTTGGAACCGTCATATGTATTACGTGCTATTGGAACAGATGAGGATTTGGCTCATTCATCCATTAGGTAAGGGGTTTTTTTTGATAAAAGGATAATTGCTTGTCATCTTTGTGTATGTTTTGTGCTTGATTTGTGTTTTAATTTATTTCAGATTTGGAATTGGACGTTTTACTACTGAAGAAGAAGTAGATTATACTGTAAATAAATGCATACAACATGTGAAAAGATTAAGAGAAATGAGGTAAATATTTTTTATTAAAAATAGTATTTTTATTCATTTAAAATTAAATTTAGATAAAGATTGTGAAGAGAATTAGATTATTTGTTATGTTCTTCAGTTATGTCTGCTGTGAAATTATCAGATCTACTAGCTAATTTAAATAGCTGTTACCTAGTGCTTTGTCATTAGAATTATACTACTGTAATAGTAGTTATGTGGTATTCAGATCTAAAGTGGATAACAATGTTTTGGATCCATCACAGGTACCCTTGCTATATCTGTCAGCGGCTGTTTTGGGGAGGAATATTTGTCTTATGACAAATATAGTTTATAATTCTGAGGAACTGAAATTTAATTTTTCTTCTTATTTTACAGCCCACTATGGGAGATGGTACAGGACGGAATTGATTTGAAGAGCATTAAATGGACACAGCATTAAAATACTTATATATCAGACTGTATGGTTGTGGATGAAATGTTCCTGATCATTCCTGAGGAAAAGTATATAGTTTTAAGTGTGCAATTCCTGTGTGACCAGTGAAATGCATTTTTTAAATACAGAGCCTGAAAACTAATTCTAAAACAAGAGTTTTGTTTTGTGCATTAACTTTCACATAAAGAAGTATACATGGACATAAAGTATGCTGACACCAAAGAAGTTGCAGTACTTTTATTTTAGATTATCTTGTCACAGCTTGGTATAATGAGACTTCAGAATTGTATCATTGTGGAAAAATGGTTGATTTTGTTGGTCTTCTGTAAGCATGATGAGGCCATTCTGAATGTATTTTATCATGTTACCTTGCAGAAACATATTATACATTCAGAAATAATGTTTCTTATAGAAAGTTTACTTTACTAAATCCTACATCTTATGCTTACGCACTGGTGCTTGTTATGTAGTAGTGAGCATGCTAAGCTAACTAAATCTATAGGTATAGGTTCCCTATATAAAGTTCAAATGAAAGTGAAAGAATTAATGTTATATATTTCGTGCAGTTATGTATTTCATGTAAAAGCTGCACTGATGCAATTTTTGTGCTTAAACAAGTAATAGAAAAGAATATGGAATACAATAAGAATCTCTTTGTCGCATTTGTAGACCAAGATAAAGCATTTGATAGAGTTCGTAGGAAAATGTTACGGCAAACACTGACCTAATATGGAGTAAGTGAACATGTTATTAGAGTATGCAAAAGCTTATATAGTGATGGCAGAAGCGTAGTCAGAACAAACCAAGGAATATCAGAACCCTTCACAGTAATATCCAGAATAAAACCGACATTTGTACTGTCACCACTATTATTTATCACCCATATTGACAGCATAAGCAAAGAAGACAAACTCAAGAATGGAAATAATATCAACAAACTACTCTTTGCAGACAAACAGGAATTGATAGCAAGTACAGCTAAGAAACTGCAATATCTTATGGCGATGAACCAAGAATGCCAGACAAATAATATGAGAATTAGCAAAGAGAAAACAGAAATAATAGTTAATTGAAAGAAAAAAGCATAACCTAAAAATAGTAATAGAAGGAACAAGCATAAAACATCAAAGTTCAAATATCCAACCGAATATGGTAAAATTTAATAAATTTTACCATATTCGTAAAGAACGTTTATTGGACGAAGAGATTAACATACGATGCAAAGTATTAAGACAGCTTGCTCCAGTCCTACAACGTAAGGCAATACCGATCAGCACAAGAAGCATGTTATACAAAGCATATATATATATATATATAAAGAGAGAGGGAGAGGGAGAGGGAGAGGGAGAGGGAGAGACCTACGACCGAACAAAGAAAGAATTGGCATAGAACCAATCTTAAACTACATACAAAAACAGCAAAGTGGTTTGCTTGCCTGGAGGGGATGCTGTGAGATTCCATTCCATACAAGGCATATACAGAAATAGAAGGTCAAAGAACATGAAGCAGACCAGAAGAAGATGGAGAGACAATACTACAACAACATCAATTAACAATGGTTGAGCCAGCCAGAAAAGAAGAGGATGGGAAGGGAGTAGAGGAGGAGGACACAGAGAATTTCATGCAGTCAACATGTTGATTTTTAAAGGTGATATAAGAGGATGCTGGGTTAAAAGAACAAATTTGTTTGGAAATTGCCTGCTTTTGTTTCCTCATTCATTCAAAAATATGTTACTTTTTGCTTGATAAAGTGATGAGGCTAATATCACTCACATTCTGAGATTCTATTTGCTTTAGATTGAATCTTCTGCTATTCTTCCTCCAATAATGCCGCTGCAGACTATCACTGGAACCTGAAATACTCTAGCTATGTGGAAAGCAGTTATCCTGATTGCATTCCAAGGTATTTTTGTGATGTCATTCCAATTATTACATCCATGTTGTAACAGATGGGGGGGATCCTATGGAGGCCTAATGAGGTTTAGCATCCCTCACTCACTTTTGGAAGTTTCATTTTGTTTGTGCAGGCAGATGGAAGATGGAATAAAACTTATATTAATCTTCTCTTTCTGGTATTACTTCATATTACTTCTTATATGAAATAATAAAACCTAAAGGAAATATTTACAAAAATAGTGTTTCAGCTGTAACTGAACTTTCTGACCAACAAGTTGTCACCAATGGAACAGGATGGCACAAAAATGTGGTCTCCTTTGCTAGAGGTCTTCTAACAGGTTGGATGATCATCTGTCAGATGTTCTGGTGAACCATAGCTTGGATTAGATACCTCTATCATTTTAAAATGAGCTGAGATCTTTGAGAGTCCCAATAGTGTTTATGACATTAGATTAAGATCATTGGGATGTCTGATTGCTGATAAGCATGAACATGAGAAAGCTCAACACAGCAAAACTTGAAATTAACTACAAACTGACATCTTAGCCATCAGAGAATTAAAATGTTCTGGACACGTTCAGTCAGAAGGTCATAGTGCTTCCTACTCCAGGCCTGAAAAGCAAAGGAACGTTTTCATAGGAAATATACAGCAAAGAATGCTTGGTTACAATGCAGTTAATGATTGAATAATATTAATTCATTCCTCACATATATGTAACTCTTCATCTCATAGAACATGACTAGGCTATGTACCATAAAAATCAATTGGATGTTGTGGGAACCCCTCAATATGACAAGTTTATGTTAACCATTCATGCAGAAGAAGTGGATTAGTTTTATAGTCATGTTCTATCTGAAATAGATTGAACAAATAAGCAAGTGAGATGTATTGCTTATGGTTGGAAAGAATGTTAAAGATGAGATAGTACAGAGGAAAAGCAGTTGTATGGGCTAGCAAACAAAAATGAAGCAGAAAAATAATTTATCAGTTTCTGCTAATTGAATTATTACTTCATTATTAACTTCTCAGAAAGAGATTCCAACCTCAAATTGGTATGCTAAAAGACAGTAAGGAACATATAATATCTGATTCATAGGTCAAAGAAAGATGGAAATAATAATGTAATTTTGTACAGTAGAGAAATCAGCATCTAAAATATCTTAGAAGATATTGCCTATATACAAGAATCTCTAGTGTTAGAATATGAAATTAAATTAATATACTATTCATAAATTTAAAAGAATTTGATAGACTCTCTATAGAAATATGGTAAGAAAGAGGAGAAAACTCAGAAAACGATTCCAACCAAATTTTATAGCAAATCTGCAGAGTGACTCAGTGACCCATAGACTGAAGAAGTCAATTACATACCAATACCAAAGAAATATTTAATGAAATATTCAAACTCTCATAAAATATCCTTAATTTCACATCCTAGGAAAACGATGGATGGAATCATCCAATGTAGAATAGAGGACTACATGGTATAGGACAGTGATGGCGAACCTTTTTTGACTCGGGTGCCAAAAGGGTGCACGCGCTATCGTGTGTGCGCGTGTGCCAACATTCATAATGCAATGCCTTCCCCCCTGCACATGCGCACAACCCCTCCGTGTCCCTCCCCCCTGGCACATGTGCACAGGCCTCATTAAAACTTCCGGTAGGCCTGTTGGGCCGTTTTCGGCCGTCCCCAGGCTTCAGGAGGCTTTCCTGAAGCCTGGGGAGAGCGAAAATGGCTGAAAAGAAGGCCAAAAACCAGCTGGCGTGTGCTGGAGCTGACATAGGGCAACACCTTGGTGCCCTCAGATATAGCTCCGTGTGCCACCTGTGGCATGTGTGCCATAGGTTTGCCATCACTGGTATAGGAGATGCCAAATGCACAAGATGGGTTTTGCTGAGGAACAAGATACATTATTGTGGAGGCATGCTAAACAATTGAGAAAACCAAAGAATAAGGAAAAAATACCGTGTTTTATTGGTTATAGAAGGCCTTTGATAGTATTGACAATTTCAAGCTATAGATCACACTTAGGAAAATGAAAATTCCAAAATTAGTCATTATTCTATTCTGAAATCTATATCTAGAATAGAAAGTCACAGTCTGGATGAAATTTGGCAAAACAGACTGGCTCCATAGTGACAAAACAGTGAGACAAGGCTGTATATTATCTCATTAATTCAGTTTGCATGCTGAATACATATTGAGACAGGATTGATTAGAATAAGATGCACATTTAAAGTTGATGGAAAAATGTAAATAACTAGCATTATACTGATTACACTACTCTCATAGATAAAAATGCAAATCATCTGTAAGATCTAATAATGAAATTCAGGAAGCACAGAGAAAAATGGAACTGACATTAAATGAAAACAAAGATACTGAAGTGCTGACAATTTATTCCTTTTAGGATTATCAGGAAAGGAAGCAGCATATAACATATGTCTTGTATTAATACATAGGATAGCTATGAGAAAAAATGCTCAGATGTTATGACATATCTGTATCTACAAAGATTAGTACTGTGCAGGCAGTACTTTGTGATGCTCTTTGGAAGAGACATTTTGGCTTTGAAGTAGCAGGACAGAAAGTATTGATGTTTTTGAATTTCAGTGTTGGAGACTTGTGAAGAAAATAAACAAATGGATCACAGAAACAAAACCCAGAATTCTCACTCAAGCCTCAAATTGTATTTTGGGCACATTACATGAAGATCTGGTTTTCTTTAGTAGTCTATAATATCTTATATATTTTGTTGTGTAACATGCATACACAAGATTATAGTCCCAGTAATATAACTGCCTGCAGGCACTGAGTTATATCTTCAGTCACATCTCCTGCTTGGCCAGATGTAATGTGAGAATAATCTTGAGGAACAAAGAACTGCAACCAAGACAACAATAAAATAAAAGAAATCTGAGGCCAAACAGAAATGTAACTTGAGGAAATGTCTTGACTTGACTCTCTCTAGTCCTGTTATAAAGGCAGGGAGGGGAGAGCACTTTCAAACTTGCAAGATGTGTTATTATAACTCCATAATATGTAGTAGTAATATTCATAACTTTGATTTTCTAGTCTGGTCTACCTCAAAAGGGCTGAAATGCTAGCAGGGTACAGCTGTGTACTAAAAGCATACTGATAATACCTTATTCCATATTGGATGATCTCTCCCAATAGCTTCATGTAGATGTTAAATAATGGAGGGGGAGGGCCCAAGGGTTTGATCATTAACACTGAAATCAGCTCTTCAGAAAGGAGTACCAGTGGAGCACAGCACATCCCACCCCCAGCTCAATTAACAGGTTTGATGATGTTGAAAACAGCTGACCACAGTTGACAGATCCAGCAAGATCAGGATAATCACCCTCCCCCCCTTATTCCAAACCTATTACAGGTCATCCACAATAGCAACTAATGTAAAAGATAAAGGACATGGAATGCACTGACATGGAAAGCAAAAATGAGCTACGGTAACTGTTCAGAGTCTAATACCTATCTTAATTAGAAAATAACATGTATGATGCGGTGTAATTATATATTACTGTATCATCTAAGGGAGTTTATATCTGAACGAACAAGCCCATAGGGGTATACCACTGGATCCATGAAATGCACAAAACCACAAGGCAATCTGAAGGCAGCACCCAACCCAATCCAAAAAGCTAAAAAAGGTGGCATCCAGTTACTGGGCTGAGAGATTGGATCTAAATTTTAGAACTGAAAATGAACTGGTCACCCAGTCACAAAATCATCCTCAAGGCGGCACCTGCAAAGCGTTTTTCTTTTCTTACGAAGAAAACATGTAGGTGTTGGTGCGCTTGCCAAGAGTCAAGCTGGACTGAGGGGGATTTTATTTTCACCTGATGCAATTAGTTTGCTTTTGGAGTAGCGCTGTGTGAATTCCTCCGCTATAGTTTGAAACACGTAGTTTACTACTTTTACTCGAGAACAAAGTGGAGGCAATTGTGGCTCGTTCAATCGGCTGTGATGAAACAAGCCATGCTTTAGCGTGAAAGCTGAATGTGTCTGTGAAACGGGGGTCGAAATCGCTGGAGGAGACCTATTGGTACCTGTTAAATATTGTATTTTATGCCCGCTTGGTCCTAATATTAACAGAATTATTACCGGTAATTTTCAAAACAGTGCTTCGTGCCTTTCGTGAAGGAAGGTTACTAACCGAAGCGCTCGGCGCAAAGGAAATATTGTTAGAGCAACTCGGTAGCTTCGAGCCGCTTCAGCAAAAAACAAGGTTTTTGAGGAGGCGCTTTGAGCGTGATGCCTCGGTGCCTTTAATTCTCCCGAAAAGTCTCATCGCATCACCTTGGTTTGCTTGGGGTGCCGCCCATTGTAGACCCTCCTTCCCCTCAACGGGATGGGCAGGAAGGCGGTGCGGTCGGGCAGCCATTTTGTGGCGCTGCTCGGTCGCTGGCGCCGGGCTCGGCGGCGAGTTGGTTTCACTCTAACCCTTTTTCCCCCCGTACAGGCTCCTCGGTAAGAACACGGAACTCTCCTGCCTCGCTGAGGAGCGGGAGGGGAGACCGGGCTTGCCCATCCCGGCTGCAAGCGAAACATGGCGCTCTTTCACTGCGGCTGCACAAAGGCTGCCGCGCGGAAGGGGCGGGAATTAGGCCTGAGGGAAATTCCAGAGCCTCGTTGCCTCTTAAGTCTTAGATCCATAATGTGGGGTCATCGGTACGATTTGTTCGGAGGATGTGTAACGTCCCCATGATATATTAGTCTTGGCGCGCAGGTTTGTGTCGTTTCTGTGAATGGCTGAGCTGGCTCCGGGCAGTGAAAAACTGCCTATGGGCCTCGTCGTTTTGTAACCCCGTTTCTTTTGGGGTAGGTGAGTATTAGTGCTCTTACCGTAAATTGGCTACGTGAAGCCAGGCTTTTCCAGGGCCTCCTCGGGCCTAATTTGATGTAGCTGGTCGCCCGGCCAAGGAAAAGTGCAAGCGCCCTCGTTAAAAGGGAGGGAAGCGAAGTGAGGCTGTTTTGGATTTTAAGCCAAGATGGCCTTGGCTGCGGAAAATGCTGCAACGATCACAGCTACTACAATACGTCTGCTTTCTGGGTTGAATAAAATTGTTCTCTTGCGCATATTCGTTAGTGATACTTGGCTTAATCTAAAAATGCTATTGTAATTCTTGATCTTTTCGGACTGAGTGTCATTTTATACAAGTTCCGGTATTGGTGTGTATTTGTTTTTGTTTTAATCGTGAATGGTCTTAAGGCATGCACTTTTTCATTACGTAAATGCGAAATCTGAAACTGGTCCTTCTTGGGTGCAAACAATTTTGTGATGTGATAACAGGTGAAAACAAATGTCAGTATTGGTTAAAGTGATTTAAAGGAAATATTTTCATAAGGCTTTGTGTATATGTTCAGCCTGGATGCTTTAAAAAAAAAGTTCTATGTTGAAAAAGATATAACAAATCCATTAGTTTTGGGGAGATGAGAGTCAAAGTAATTATATATAGAATTTAGTCATATGCTTTGAAATTTTGATAATATAGAGCTGTATTGGATACTTTATTATGTTGACTTATTTTTCATGTTGGAGAATGGTATAAATGCAAAAAAATCCTAAGCAGAAGCAATAATTGATGTGAATTCACTAGATACTTTAAAAAGTCAAAAGTTGCAGAAATTTAAATGTGTTGGAAGTACAAATGGATAAAACAGCTTTATAAAAGTTTTCAGAAATAAGGTGTTTGGTATTTTGAGTTTGTGAACTTGAATTGGAAAGCTTGTCTGTCGTTTTGTCTTAATGACTTTTCAGCTGTGTGAATTAATTTTTTTTGTTTTCTTATTTCTGTTCTCTTCCCAGATGTTGGGTAAGCACATTAAGTCTGCAATTATAGTGTAACCGAAGGATGCAAGAAAATGTTGAGAAGCTGTTTGTACTTTAGAATATTTCACTTTGTCATACTTTCACAAGTATCATAGTTCCATAGAACTTTGATGTTTTATCCATTTCAAAATTCAGTTGCAGATGTTGGAAGTGAGATTTGTGAAAATAATTAGCCCTCTTATCAGCATTTGAATGATGAAGATCAGACACAGACATTGCAACAAGTTTCAGCATATTAGTCTTTCTATACACACACACACACATTTTGATGGTTTAAATATGTAGTCATGCATGAAGTTTAAACAAAATAGAAGCAAGGGGAAAACAGCATGTTGACAGGTTGCTTTTAGTAGAAATATCAAGTAAACTGCAGCTTCTAGCATGTCTTATGGACAACTTCTGACTGTTATATGAACATGAAATTATGTGTAAAAAGTTCAAGATTTTCAAGTGAATGAAAGTACAATTTGTGCCAATATATTCTTTTATAAATCATGAACATTTAGAAGCCTTGTTTAGAAAGCCAGTGAATATTCTGGTCAGTTTTCTAGATTTGGAGGTGTGGTTTTTTTCCCTTGCTAATATTTGAGGCTTTAATTTGAATTTGGTTGAAAGTATTAATCATGTGATTATGTTATGCCAGTTTTAAACACTTTTGATAAATTATTGGAATACAGGTCAATAAAAACTTCCTTTCTGTAATGCTTAAATACCCTTGGTTAACAGCATTACTTGTTGAAGTATTCATGACATTTTTATTCCATTTATTGTTGGTTGAGTTGTTTTTCTTTGAATAGGATATTATTTTAAATTTTGTAGTTACTGGGTGCCAGATTACAGATCTTGTAGTAAAGGAGGTATTCCTAAACTGCCAAAATGGACAACCTTGCTGAATGTTTGGTACTTTTTTGATTGTGGAATAATATTTTGGTCTGCTCCGTTGAGAATGGAATTGTCCTGTTTCTAATTTGCATTGGATTATACCATTTTTTAAAATAACTGAATTGATCAGTGATAATTTTATAGCGAAATATGTGAATGGAAGATGTATGGTATTGAGGATTTAATCTGATTTCTGCAACTGTGGCAGGATCTCAAAGGCTATTAGAGGGGTTTTTCCTATATAATTGGATTAGAAATTCTAATTTTTCTTGATAGGGGAAAAATAATCATCTTTTTGAAACCAGTATTGGCAAATTATATATCTAATGAGCATATAAGTTTGAGAGAATACAGTATGTTATGGTTTTTAAAAGTTTATTTTCATGTTTATGTTTGTACTTTGATATAAAATAAATACTAATTGTTATTGTGAACTAGTGTGAGGGATAAACAAGTTTTAATTTGGGCATGCTCAAACTTGTGGTTTGCTGTATGTTGGGAGTACTTTATCATGGTTTTGTCCCCAATTTTTCTTTAATGCACAGTTCAAATGGACTGTTAACTGTAGCTATATGTTGCTTGCATTGATTCTTGCCTCCATTTATTCTTTATTGCAGTCTAAAAGTTGGTTTTAATTGGTTGCCCACAGGATTGACTTGGCTTCTACTACTTGTTTAAGGGGAAAAAAACCATCTCTCCTTGCAGGTAAGATGCTCTCAAAATATATTTATGATTAATGAGCACAATTGGACAATTCAAGATTATTTTGCAGTGATTTTGAATATATGCATTGATTTTAAACATTTCTGTCACCAACAGTACAGATTTTTTTCTTCTTGATGTCTCAGTTTAATCTCTGTCTGTCTATCTATCTATACACACACACACACACATTCATCCATTCAATGAGAGAGGTTGTATTAATGGACTTTATTTACTTTAAAGTAATAGATTTAGAACATTTCTTGAATATATGGATAGGCAGTTTTTCTGGAGAATGCAATATGCTGCTTGTATATGTTGGTTATACTTTGAATATGAAGAGGCTGTTTATATACAATCATTCTGTATTTTAAAATAATATTTTTTATTTCTTTACATTTTAAATTGTTCTAAATAGGCTCCCTATGATAAAAAAAAATATGTGGTTTTAGATATTAGAGCTTTATAAAGTTGGTTTATCATTGTTCTCTTTATTTTTATTTTGCTCTATCTGAAAGGTAGAGTAGCTATCAAAATATAAAACATTACTACATGCCAATAGCATAGTGAAGCTATGAAAACTAGTAAAAGACTAAACTTATTTTAAAAAATTTCTACTATCATTATGAAGACAGAGTCGTAGTTTTTTAAAGGTATATATGCCTCTCATATCTATCCAGTATTAATTTTGAAGGTGCCTAATGTCTATTAGTACAGGTAGTCCTCAACTTAGGATCACAACTGACCCAAAATTTCTTTTCCTAAACAAGATAGTTTTTTTTTGCTAATTTTGCAACCTTTCATGCCACAGGGAATAAATCACTGCAGTTAGGTTAGTAACATGGTGGTTAAGTGAATCTGGCTTCCCCCATTGAGTTTGCTTGTAGAAGGTTGCAAAAGTTGACCACATGATCCTGGGATAATGCAACTCTCATAAATACATGCCATTTGTCAAGAGTCTGAATTTTGGGTTACATAACCATGGAAATGCTGCAGTGGTTGTAAGTGTAAAAACTGGTCATAAAGTCATTTTTTTCAGTGCCGTGACTTTGGTCACTAAATGGTTGTAAGTGGTGAACTACCTGTATTTTAAGCAAATTTATTAGACTGAACTATTTAATTACAAAGATGTAGCTATCTACATTGGTCTCAAAATCGTTTATGGTTGCAGAGAAAGTTTTGCATATAACTCTTTTAGTTAGTAATTGCTTTCTTAGATGGTAATTGAATTTTGCTTAGTAATTGGAAATGTATAGTAACTTATGTGTTATATTAAAGCACATAAGTATTTAATACAAATGATGTATTTATATGGATCTTGAAAAATCTCCGGCTTATCATCAGCCAAAACTTGTATTTGGAGATGTATTGTAGATTTCTTACATATATTTTACATATTTTCACAATAGTTGGCCTGCTGTTGTGACTTTCCTTATGTTTGACCTATCAGATGATGGCCACAGAGAAAGGCAAATAGCTTTGGCTAGGTCTTCAAACTTGTAATTTGTTTAATAATCAGTATAGCTCTTAAAATCTGAATAAAAATATCAATAGGATTTGAATATTTATTTGATTCATAATACCTGAATCTTTGGAAAATGTGAATATTTATGTGGATGTTAATGCAAAACAAACCCCTTAAGTCTTTATAATACAAGAAAAGGCTAAAGCAGTTATGAGTAGGCCACTTGGTTTTGCCACTCAACTTACAAATTTATTAATGTAGGTTCTACAGTCCAAGGTATATATATCTAAGCATTTAAATACCTCTCTCTTATTCCTGGTTGATCAATGATGATCAATATTACAGTAGGTAATTTTCTAGTTTTCTACTAATATTTGCTTTTGATATTAAATACTTTTAATGTTGACAAATTGGACTGCTTCTAGTGTTAGAATATGCTTCTAGGCATATTTACATGTGACCATTACATAGGAACTCAATTTTAAACGCATTCCTTGTTTATTATATATATTGGCCTTACATTATAATAAACTCAGATTTGTAGCTAAAGTTAACTAGTTTGTGTGGATTTTAAACTCTTTCATTTTAGTAACTTATATTTTTAGGATACAGTATTTCCCCCATTGAAACTTGAAATGCATTTTTATTAGTACCGTATGTTCCGACGTATAAGATAACTTTTTACCCCTTGAAAATCTCAAGTCGGGGGTCATTTTATATGCCGGGTACTGAAACTTCCGAGCCAGGGAGAGCTCAAAAACGGTCGCGGCTGCATCCCCACCGTTCTCCAGCCAAGCGGCCGAAGGAGCCCCGGAGCCCTGACACCGCCCTGAGTCTCAGTCTCCTGCTGGGGAGGCTGCGGCTGCCACTGCCAGCTGCAGCCTTCCCAGCAGGTGGGTGCATGTGGGAGGGACCGCAGAGCATAGGCGCCTGGCAGCTTAAGGCAAGAGGCGGGTGGGAGACGCGGGCAGGAGCCTGCCGCTGACGCCGCCACTTCTGGCATCCCCGCCCCACTCACCGGGCGCCTCTGCTCCGCGGTCCTTCCCGTGCGCGCCCACTGAAGAAATATCGGAGCGGCGATAGCAGCGGCGGCGGTAGCGCTCTCTCTCCTTCCCTCCCATGTGGCTATTCTATCATTCTCCCAGAGTCAGTGGGAGTCATGTACATTTAATAAACTATGAAATTGTTGTTACATAGTTCCTCTTAGAAGTGTGCTGATCACAAGTAAAAGGGTTCCAGCTTCACCAAGCAGAATATTTGATAAGTTGGGCAAATAGACCAATTCAATACATTAAATGTCACCTCACCAATCATGGAAATGCTTCATGTGTTCATGAAGCATTCATACATTTGCTGTCATATTCAAGACCTGTTCAACAAAGACACATTTTAGGTCTTAACAAGGCATTACTTGTGTTAGGAATTATGAAGGCACATTGTATCCTGCCTAAGAGAGCTGTTTTCTTCTACAGAACTTATGAAGAAGTGCACAAATGTTGCTTCCAAATACAGCCTTCAGCTTTTCCCTGTTGTTTCATGGAGATATACAAAACCTGAAACTCATCTCTGAATAGGAAAGCCTGACAAGAGTTTGAACTATACTAGAAAACATTTATTATGAAAGATTGGGAGCCAAGGATTATAAAGTCCATGAGAGTTCATGCTTATTAATGGTATAAGAGGCAGGGCCAATCTCTACAACTAAACTTGGGCTGCTAAAAAGATGAACAGCAGTGATGAAAGAAAGAAAGAGAAAGAGAAGGAGGGAGGGAGAGAGAGAGAAAGAGAGAAGTTAGGAAGGAAGACAGAAAGAAAGAAAGTTAGGAAGGAAGACAGACAGAAAGAAAAGAAAGAAAGATGTTAGGGAGGAAGAAAAACAGACAGAAAGAAAGATGTTAGGAAGGAAGAAAGACAAAAAAAAAGAAAGATGATAGGAGGGGTAGTCTTATACGGCGAGTATATCCCAAACTCTATATTTTAACTGGAAAAGTTGGGGGTCATCTTATATGCCCAGTCATCTTATACGCCGGAACATACGGTATCTGTTACGGTATTTGGAAGATTTTATTTGCTTTCTTTAACAGTATTGGCCAATAGTGATTTTAAAACATATAAAGAATTTACTAGCAGGAAAAATAACTACATAAAATAAACTTTGTACATATTTTTTGATATTGTATGATGATTTTGGAAATAAAAAGTATATAGGTATCAATCATGATTAGGTGAAAAAATGTATTGGTACATTTTGACATTAGCTTTAAGAAATTTACCCATAGTGCACTTATGACATGTCATTAGCTGTAGTTGGACAATCATCTTCCTCCCAAGCTGTTACTCTTGACAGCTTTTACAGACGAGAACCTGCAATTCCTAATTTTTAAAAACAATATGTGTGCATACTTTAATCAGGTTTTAAACCACAAGTATGAAGTAAGAGATTGCTAATTCTTTATCCCTTTGTTTTCACAAAGAATATACTTCATTGGTGAAGATGAAGAAATAGTTATGGTGGGAGTATCTCTGTTTAGTATATGCTTCACCATTCTAGCTCTTTTTCCAAATTATTTGTAAAAATAATAAAGGCCGGATACAAAAAATAATATTTAATTATGTCTGGCTTATCAGTCTGGGTGCCTATGACATGCTTGACATTCTGGTTAGGGAAAATTCATGTGAACCCCTATCTAGTACCACTCTTTATAATCATATAGCTTTTATTAGGAAAGCATGCTTCCAAATCCAGAGCAGTTGCCAATTCCAATTTGACAAAAATATGAAAAACTGATTACTGTTCCGCATATCTACCGTATTGGTTTAAAGATTCAGGAGATGCAGGCTTGCCTCTGCAGAAGTCGTTAGAGTATCATTTGGCATTTTGATTAGCATTAAAGAAAACGGCAGGTACTTGAGAATTGAATAGAATACTTAATCATAGAAACTGACTGGGAGCTGCATTCAGTGGTGGTAGTATACCCATTCACCAGGAATCTGACTTAACTTTTAAAAACGGCTCACATGGGTCTGTGGTTTGATGATCTAGCCCAGGACTGTCAAACTCGTGACCCACGGGTCGGATGTGTCATGCGCTGGCCATGCCCATGCCAGGTTTAGTGAAGGGGGGGAAAGTCCCGACAAGTCATGTGACGCTGTTGTGATGACGTGACTTTGACACCCCTGATCTAGCCTGAAGAAAACCATAGTACAGGTTCAGATATGATGTAGCTTATGTTGTGAATACGGTACAATACACAATAAAAGGAAACCCAATTGTGTTGTATAAGGTGACATAAAAAAGAGCCTCTCCAATTTTGCCTTGTCATTAAGTTTATTTAATTATTATACATTTTTCAGGTATGGGAGAATTAATCTCAGTTTTAATAGCAGAATTTATGATGTTGCCAATGATTTAACAGATTAAATTGTATGTCTACATGTTCTGCAGAATTTGTAGACCATCATAGTCTTACCATTACCAATTTCAATGTCTTCTCAGTGTATCATATACAGGTAGTCCTCAACTTATGACTGCAATTGAGCCCAAAATGTCTGTTGCTAAGTGAGACATTTGTTAAGTGAGTTTTGCCCCAGTTTACGAACTTTCATGCCACAGTTGTTAAGTGAGTTTTGATCATGTGACCATGGGGATGCTGCAACGGTTGTAAGTGTGAAAAACAGTCAAGCCATTTTTTTAGTATGTTGTAACTTTGAACGTTCACTCAATGAACTTTTGTAAGTCGAGGATTACCTGTATTGATGAATGGATGGCTTTGTTGCATCATTAGTTTTAGTATATATAGAGATACAAATGCATACATTTTAAAGGAGAATTAAACTAAATTTGTTTTGATGATTCTAGCAGCTTGACCTTTTATTAGTTTTCTGTCTTATTTTATCTGTGTTATAAATTCTAAGGCATTGGTTGAGCTTTCATTCTTAGGACTATTAGTTTTTGGTGGTTTAAGATAAAATTAATGTTCTCTGCAACCATAAAGAGACTTTAATTAAATAAGGAAGGGTTCCTCCCATTTTATTTTTTGCCTCACTTTTCTGTCTATGTAAAATCCAAAGCAAATTGCATCAATTGAATATACAATATTAGAAATGCAAATTATAAAGCATGAAATAATTAAAAAGGCAAATTTAAAATAAAAACTCAGTCAAGTAAAAATTTGATGAAAGATGGGTTTTTATACTGTTCTTAAATTCAACGGTAATATGGCCTGAACAAATCTCATTTGACAATGCATTCTATAGCTAGGGAACTCCGCAGTAGAGGATTCTCTCCTGTGTATTCGATGGGTAAATGTTTGACAGTTTTGGAGGTGGATTTTTTGAAAAGATCCCTTTCTGCTTAATTAAGTAACCAGGCAGGCAGATGGATAGAGGGAAAGGTAGTCCCCTTCATGAAAATGCTTTTAAAGATTGGGATTTTTAAAATGATGAAAATCCTAAAAGAGCAAATTTTTGGAATCCCAGCATTCTTTTTAATGTTGTTTGGAAGAGGATTTCCATGTTAAAGCATAAGTTAAATAATAATTCTTGATAGTGTATTCATTCATAGATATTCCTGATCTTTCATTATAGAAACATTTGTGTCATTGCTACTTAGCTGAATCAGAGATGTTTATGGTTATATTTTAATACTGTCAGTTGTAGAAAGATCTAACATTGGTTTTATAGAGACTGAGAAATGAGAGTGAACTGTTGGTTTGGAGCCTATTCCTAAAAAGTAGAAGGTTCTATAGTGGCTAGAAATTCTAGAGTTTTTTTGTCCAAATACAGTGTCAGATCATCTAGTTTACATAAAGAAATTACTGTAGGAGAGAAAAAGAAATACCAAGGGATGAAGAGGGGCCGTGAGCAAAGATGCTAAGTGATTGGATATCTAGAACTGTGATTTTAATGCCTACTTATCTTTAAAGAACTTTTTGTTATAGTTTGGGCCTGAAATATAAGCTTTGATTTATAATTTTTCCAGCCTGCTTCAAATGCAATTTGTGGATTGGATTGTGTAAAGTTCTGATTTGATGCTTTCTTGAAGGGTTTTTCTTTTTCTTTTTTCTTTTGGTGCCAATTCTTGATTGGATTCAAACTAACAGCTTTGTCATTTCATATTGCAGTTTACTTGAAAGACTTGTTATGATCTTGCTTTTCTATTACTTTCTGTGTAGAAAGTACCATGTAAATAGATGTAGAAAATAGAATTCTCATTCAAGATCTTCAGGAACATTAAAAAGTAATGATTTCTAGGTTAAACATGTGGTGTCATGAATAGTCTGACCTAGTCGTTGCTTTTCTCATCTGCAGGTGTGTGTATTTCAGCGCAGCATGGCTGTGGTCATCCGCTTACAAGGTCTCCCAATTGTGGCGGGGACTATGGACATTCGTCACTTCTTCTCTGGATTGACCATTCCTGATGGGGGCGTGCATATTGTAGGGGGTGAGCTGGGTGAGGCTTTCATCGTCTTTGCCACTGATGAAGATGCAAGGCTTGGTATGATGCGCACAGGTGGTACCATTAAAGGGTCCAAAGTCACCCTGTTGCTGAGCAGTAAAACTGAAATGCAAAACATGATTGAACTCAGTCGTAGGCGTTTTGAAACAGCAAATCTAGATATACCGCCAGCAAATGCTAGCAGATCTGTTCCACCGCCTAGTTCTGGAATAAGTAGTAGAATGACTATTTCTACTACAGTATCTAATTTTAACAGCCCTTCTCCTAGTGTAGTAACTGCAGCTACTTCAGTTCACGAAAGCAACAAAAACATACCAACATTTTCCACTGCTAGTATGGGAACTGCACCTCCCAATTTGGGTGTTACTTTTGGAAGTCCCACTTTTAGCTCTACTATATCTAGTACTGCATCGCCAATGAACACAGTTCCACCTCCACCAATACCTCCTATTCCAGCTTTACCATCATTGCCCCCAATGCCTTCTATTCCTCCCATACCTGTTCCTCCTCCTGTTCCTACATTGCCTCCTGTGCCTCCTGTCCCCCCAATACCGCCTGTGCCTCCTGTCCCACCTATGACATCTCTGCCTCCTTTATCAGGAATGCCTCCTATGAATCCCCCACCTGTTGCTCCTTTGCCTACTGGAATGAATGGGTCTGGAACAGCAATGAATTTAAACAGTAACTTGAATCCAATGTTCATGAATCCTATAAATGCTATTCAGATCAATTCTCAAAGTAGCATGAAATCTCTTCCTATCAATCCAGACGATTTGTATGTCAGTGTTCATGGAATGCCGTTTTCAGCAACAGAGTCTGATGTCAAAGATTTTTTCCATGGACTCCGTGTGGATGCAGTACATATTCTGAAAGATCATGTGGGACGCAATAATGGAAATGGACTAGTTAAGTTTTGCTCTCCTCAAGATACATTTGAAGCCTTGAAAAGAAACAGGATGCTGATGATTCAGCGTTATGTCGAAGTTAGTCCAGCAACAGAGAGACAGTGGGTTTCTGCAGGAGGTCATATAACATTCAAGCAAACTATGGGTCCTTCTGGACAAAACCATCCTCCTCAAACTCTCTCTATGTCCAAATCTCCTAATGGACAGAAAAGATCAAGATCCAGATCTCCACATGATCAGGGTTTCTGCGTTTATTTGAAAGGTCTTCCCTTTGAATCTGAGAACAAACATGTCATTGATTTCTTTAAAAAACTAGATATTGTGGAAGACAGTATTTACATAGCTTATGGACCCAATGGGAAAGCACTTGGTGAAGGTTTTGTTGAATTCAGAAATGAAACTGACTATAAAGCAGCTTTGTGTCATCATAAGCAGTACATAGGAAATCGTTTCATTCAAGTTCATCCCATAACTAAAAAAGCTATGTTAGAAAAAATAGATATGATCCGGAAAAGACTACAGAATTTCAACTATGACCAGAGAGAAATTATGATAAATGCAGAAGGAGAGACCAACCCATCTAAACTCTGTGCACACATATCTAATATCCCCTACAATATTACCAAAATGGAAATTCTTCAATTTCTTGAGGGGCTGGCCATAGAGGAGAGTTCTATACAGATACTTGTTGATACTAATGGACAAGGATTAGGACAAGCGCTGGTCCAATTCAAAACTGAAGAAGATGCTCGTAAGTCAGAGCGCCTACATCGAAAGAAACTGAATGGGAGAGATATTGTGTTGAGAGTGATTTCTCTTGAAGAAATGAGAGAAATTGAGAGAAATCCTCCCTCTCAAGGGAAAAAAATGTTGAAAATGCCATTGCAGGGGGGTACAGCAATGCCAGGAGTACAGAATGCTGGTGGGGATCAGCATTCTTTCATAAGTGGTAGTTCAAAAGATGCAAAGAGTGGTCCTCCTTTTCATTTTCCTGGCAATTTCAGTGGTTCTAATGTATTTGGTCCTCCTCTTCCACCACCAGGAATAGGGGGAGGTGGTTTTGGTGACTCCAGGCCAGGAATGCCTGCTATTGGAAGCAGTGGCTTGCCTGTTCTGCCTGGTACAGGTATTGATGTCCCAGGTTTTGGAGGTGGGCCTGGTAATTTAACAGGGCCCTCTGGTTTTGGAGGAGGTCCTCAGAATTTTGGGAACGGTCCTGGTAATTTAACTGGTCCTCCTAGTTTTGGTAGTGGACCTCCAGGTCTTAATACTGGGCTTGGACATATAAGTGGACCTCCAGGGTTTGGACCTGGACCTGGACCTGGACCTGGAAACATGCATATTACTGGGCCACCTGGGTTTGGAGCTGGGTCTGGTAAACCAGGGCCTACTGTCATTAAAGTTCAAAATATGCCCTTTACTGTATCAGTGGATGAAATTTTGGATTTTTTCTATGGTTATCAAGTAATCCAAGGTTCAGTGTGTTTAAAATACAATGAGAAAGGCATGCCTACAGGTGAAGCAATGGTTGCATTTGAATCTCGTGATGAAGCAATGGCAGCTGTTGTTGATCTGAATGACAGACCAATAGGCTCACGAAAAGTCAAGCTTGTCCTAGGTTAGTTGGAGTATAACATCCTTGTAGATTAGATATTAGTGCTGTGATTTATGCATTCAGACTGTTTTATAGTAGCTTCAGGTAGAAACTATAATTTGTTTAAACTACAGATTTGTTTTGATAAAAATGAGAACACTGGTTTAACTGTTTACAGAACAATTGCTGCAAGAGAAAATATGCATCAGAGTGGATGTGCAGTTCTGCCAGTTCAGATACATGGAAAAGGATTCTCATCAATAGAGAAGTTTTCTAATGCTCAATTGACCATGAAATATTCATCATGGAGTCCAGATTGATTTCTTGAAAGTTAGGAAAGTTGAAGAAAATTGTCATGATGAAGTTAGTGATCTTAGTGGGTGCTATAGAAGCCATTGTAAAATAGAAACTAGATATTCCTAGAGTTGGTTAAAAGCTGGCTGAATTTCTTTGTTTACACGAGTCAAAGATTTTTCTGTTTTTAAAGTCTTACTTTGCAACTGAATAAAGTCAAAGTATACACAGATTGTTTATGTACTTGTTTTCAAAGATTCTTGGTATATGGACAGTGAAATAACAGAGATAGGTGGTTTTCCTATATATGAACAGAACAATCCATAAAATTCCAGCTTTTTTGTGGAATAATTTTAGTTATTATTGCAACTGATTATATAGAATATATTTGCCACAAATGCAGGTACCCTTGTTGTCGTTCTCATCTTTATTCACTGTATGATTAAAATGAATACATGAAGGTGCCATGCAATGCCATAACTTGAAAAAAATTGTTTGATTAGATGGTTTTGTTAGGATTGTATGTTACAGTTGGAATAGGATGCTTATCATTTAGTTTTTGTACACTGTGTATGTTGTGTATCTTTTTGAATCAACAAAATCTCTTGGTTTAATACGTGAACATAAGGGACTGATGCGAAGTGTTAATGTTAGTAATCATTTGTGTTACTATTACTTCTTGAACTTTTGTGAATTATTACTATGGATCACTTAAGACATTAAAGCTTTGCAAACATATCCCAGTACATTTGAGTTCTTACAGTCTTTACAATGGCTTATATTTTCACTTTCAATCTCTATGTAGTGTTGTTTTTTTTAAAGTAGGATTTTCTTAGGAAAGAGAAGATACCATTATATAGAAAAATCAAAGTAGAAATTTGGACTATTCATGATTAGAGTTCAAAAATGGAAAGATTGAAATAAGTTGTTTGAAAAACCCTTTGAAAATCATTGTATTTTAAACAACTTAAAAGCTATTCTGTTCCTAGTTAAACAGTGTCTTTTGAGTTGTGTATGATGGAACATTTGAAGTGCACAGCCTGTTTTGATATAGAAATGCAAGTGGCGACTGTTCTATTCACCCAGTGTGTAAGATGGATGCAAAAGCCTATTGAATGCTACATCAGGAGAGGATTTTTGCAGTTCAGTAATACTTTGAAAGACTGTGTGAAGGTGTTGCAATGAAGAGGTGGCTGCATTACAACTGTTGTAATTCATGGATTTGAAATTGCTTTGACAGGAACTGAGATGGTGCACTCCTGAAAAATGACATGATTGATTGTACTACACTGTTAAACTTACTAAGCCTCTTGTTAATAAAGCTGTCTTTCTGAAGATTTGAGCTATCTATTTTTAATTGTTTGGTGTACTTCAATAGCAAAGGCCAATAAAAATATAGAATTTGGGTTGGTGATCTGACTAGGAAATGAAAATTTCTTTTTATTTTGAAAATTATTATTTAATGGGAGTATTTTCTGTGAAGCAAAAATCTCAGTTGAATCCAGATTAGATGTTCCAGAAATAAAGCCCCATTTGTTTATGGGTGAAAGGGAATGGAGAGACAGTTTCATTGATTTCCTGTTTTGCTGCAGCCTTGAGTATGGTCTCATGTTGCTCTGGTAAGTTCCCATGTCTTCAAAGACAGATTTTCGGGAGACAAAGGAATCATTCAGTAATTGCCTCATTGTTTCTTTTCGGTACATGGGGATCCAGCTCACTGAACAATAAAATTGAGAGGTTGAATCAAAAATTTCCTCTCCATGAAGAAAAAGACTTCAACTACTCATAAAACTTTCATGAGCTGCAGTTTTTTCTGTGAGCGGAGTGATATCTTTGGTTCCAGCTAGATATTTTAATTGAACAACTGGTTAAGAAAATAGTGTGTGACTTACTTGATACTTAAAATTGCACCTCAGCATTGCTTTTCATGGTGTGAAATGCAATTAAAGTGCTGAGTTTCTTATTTAATAATTATATGACTATTTCTCATAGTATTTGAGATGGGATTATTAGCATACTTCTGCATATTCTAGAAAATATTGTAGAAGTGTGAGATTCTTCTATATAATTCTTTAATATTGCTTTGCAGACGGTGTTGGATATCTCATCTCATTGCTTCTGTAGTTTTTAATACATTAAAAATAATACCTAGTATGATTTATCAAAAATGTTTTATATATATAATCTCGAAGAGAAGATAGAAGTCAAGAGCAAACTGCAACATATGCTTCTGTTAGGAGAGGAACCAGAGCCTTTCTTCACACATGCACAAGAATGTCTAGTTATGATTAACAAAGACTGCATCTTAATAATATAGTAATGTCTGATATCAGCCACAGAAAGTTTCTTTGTCTCCATAATGCAAGATAAAGTGAACTTTGGAACCTGTGTTAAAGGTTCTGTAAGTTTAAAAGTGTCCTAGAAATTTGTGTAAACTGGCAATGGGGAGTAGACCTTATTCTTTTCTTCACTAGTAACTTTTTGAGAAGCCATTTCTTTGAATCTTGGAAATGGTATGAGGATATTGTAAATAAAAATTAAACTTGCTGGAAATGGAAGAATCCACCTTCCAGAGATATTTTTCTTTTGTGCTGGGATCCATTATAGGTCTAATTAGATTCAACAGGTTTTTTTCTGTTAATTTTCATTAAAAAAATTAATTTGATTAACTTCATGGAACATTCTGGATTGAAGGACAGAATATCCTTTACATAAGTATTATTAAAAAAATTTAATTTGATTAACTTCATGGAACATTCTGGATTGAAGGACAGAATATCCTTTACATAA